>OZ010603.1:38867082-38889582 GCA_963932145.1 Acanthosepion lycidas
ATCCAGTGTTTATTTTTCAACATATTCTTCTTCTGTGTTAATGCAACAGTCTTCATTGATCTAAGTGTGTTCCAATCACACCACCCTCTTCAATAATCTCATTGTTCGAACATTACACAATGAAAATGTCAGATGAGAATTCAGCTGAAAGTTGTGACTGCCTAAGGAAGTATTGATTCGACCTCGTACATTTAATGGATATTATAATAGTTTTTCGCAAAAGCTTCCGGATCAAATGTTATCTATTTTTCATTATCTTTCTAACTACATACCTATCAAAATCCCTATATATCTATATCTATATATATCTCTATCTATCTATCTATCTATATATATATATATATATATATATATATATATATATATATATATATATATATATATCCTTGTTTGTTAATATCTATATTAGCAGTCGATCTATATATCTCAATCTGTTCATATCTATCAGTTTATCTATGTATTACACTCACCTAATTATCTACCTATCTAATTCGTGTGTAATATATATATATATATATATATATATATATATGTGTGTGTTTTTTAATAACTATATAATCTGTGGATCTATACATCTGTCTGATCATATCTATCTATTTATCTATCTCTTTGTCTATGTATTACACTCACCTTATTTCATAATCCGTGTATATATATATATATAGATATATATATATATACCTATCTCTCTCTATATATATGTGTGTGCGTGTACATATATATATATATATATATATATATATATTTGTCAATATCTATCTATCTAGCTAGCTAGGTAGCTATCTGGACCGCGAACAAGGCTACATGGTAATGAAATTTAGTTTTTGATTTGGATGAAAGTCAGTTCATATCTATTTGTTGATCTATCTATGTCAGCGTGTTCATTATCTATCTATCTATCTATCTATCCTTTCATTGTCTATCTATCTATCTATCTATCCTTTCATTATCTATCTATCTATCCTTTCATTGTCTATCTATCTATCTATCCTTTCATTATCTATCTATCTATATATCCCTTCATTATCTATATATCTATCTATCTATCTTTTCATTATCTATCTATCTATCTATCTATCTCCCCGTTAGTTCATATCCATCTCTTGATATATATATATATATATATATATATATATATATATATATATATGTCATTTCTTATCTAGCTATGTCGAGTTTATCTTTGTCAGCGATTTATCTATATAAGTGCCGATTTATTCAATATATCCCGTGAGTGTCAAAATTTCCAAGTACTTCTTCTTCATTATATGTGCTAGAAATTTAAATTGTCTCTTTCTGATTCTAAGTCTGTGTCCGTTTCTATTAACCTTGAATCTTTTTTGTTGCTCGCAGGTTTAGTCCATGTTATTCTCAGCATCCTTCTGTAGAGCCGCATTTTTTCGCATGTCTTTTCTTCAGCTATGAGTAGATTTCTTAGCAGCCACTGCGATAGAGAAATAAATATTAATACATTAATATTAAATATTTTTTCTTTAACTTCATCTTTCTGAAACGAGAGATTTTATTATATAGCTTCTAGTTTTTATTATATCGCTTCTAGTTTTTTATTATATAGCTTCTAGTTTTCAAAAGGAGAGTGCTGTGGATTTTTTTCACATTATCTATTCATCTATACTAGTTTTAACCTATGAAAAGTTTTCTATTTTAATAGTCTGCTGAATCGTAGAATGTAGAAAGTTCAGGACGAGTTCAACTACAATGAATCCGTAGAATTTCCCTTATCGCATCGTTAATTAATTGAACTTTAAAAAAAACAGCCATAAATAAGAATGCTTGTCGTTAGCGCCCTGGGTAAGATGATAAACTACATCCGCGTCCTGGGTAAGACTGTTAACTACATCCAACAGCGGGGCCTGAGGTTTTGAGGAGCGTGGATCCACCATTTAATTGCTGGTGTTCCCAGTTCCGCCCTGATTATTATTATTACCAGCAATACATTTTTTGAAAAAAAGAAAGAAAAAATCTTGCCAGTAATACGTTTTTGAACAAAAATATTAGCGGCGATAAAAAATCTAGTCGGCATTAAATAACCCATTGAGTTTGATATGCCGTAAAACAAAACAATGAAATCTCGTCGTTATTTTAAGAAGTGGTTACAAATGAAAATATCGAAAAATCTTTCCATTTCACTGAAGCAGCCGTTAAACACTTCTGTCTTCACTTCTTTGTTTCCTTCTTTTATTTTCTTATGATATTTGTTGTAAAATAGACAATTGTGGCACAATGCCGATAAAGGGGACTCACGGTCCATTCACTCATTACAATTTTCGCATTCACCATAAAAAAAACTCGTCCGTCATCAATCAATCCTCCATACGCCATAATACCACATCCTCTCAGAGGGACCTACAGAAAACGCACCTCATATTAAATTAAAGAAGAAAATATAAATGCACAATTTTAAATATGAGTGTCCGATCTCTTATTTAGAATTGTACATATATATGTACCCAATAATCAAACTAAATAACAACACAAAATAAATTCATTTTATTTTCTTACTTTTCCTCCTTTTATATGCGATCAAAACGGAATAGTCTATTGTTTATGAAGTACTGGCAGGGCGTAATGGTCGTGCGAAATAGCGAAGGAAGGGGCAATCGTAATTTTAATAGGATAGGCGTATGAACACACTCACGTCCACAAGGACCCGTGTCTGTGTGAGGATGTGTAAAAGTGGGTGTGTCCAGAAACGAATCAAGTAGTCTATACTTTAAAGGTGTCGAATTTTTTTTCTTCTTTGAGATCTCCATGGGGTGATCGTCAAAGAATTTTAATCGATAAACGTCGGATGCTCGCGTTTCAACCAAAAGGGATGATACACCTTTTGTAGTAAAAGCAGTTCTTTTAAATTTATTTTATTTTATATTTTTTTTGTTTTATTTTGTTTTGTTTTTTGCGAAGGATCATTTAACTTTTACACTTTTTACGATCCGCGTAACACCCGTCATTATCTGATCTTCCTACTTCTGAATTTGCGAATTGAAATTTTATGTCTTGTTACTTCTTTGTTTTTTTGAGAATTTTTATCTATCTAACTAAGAAGTCGCGATCTAAGACTGCCACTTTTCCTGCCAGGAACTGGTCTTTTAGTGGCAGGAAATAGGCAGAAATCATGAATGGCAACGAGATATCTTTTTAATTCTTGTAGTGACTTTCCGCTTGAAGACAATATGCAGGCGCTTTTTCAGAATTCAAAACCCCATGTTGCTTACCTGAATATTTAAAGAGAGTAGCTGACTAGTCTATGGAAACCGTCAATAATGATGGTTTATTTGAAAGTGATATTTTCTTACATACTTTAATATCATTAAAAATAGATAAAAAAATCTAACAATGAAACTAAATAAATACCACTTGATCTCTCTTGCTAATAAGCTATTTGCAATTAAAATATCTCGATAAAAATTGTTTTAATAATTTAGCCAAAAACAAGGAGTTAAGCTGTTAGATACAGGGGCGTACTGATCTCTATCTATAAAAGACAGGATGTGTGTGTGTGTGTAACGAATGCACGGCTCTAATTTTCGACGGATTTGCACCAAAATTTACATGCACATGCTCCAAGTTAATGGGAAGGCCAAAATCGACTTTGCATTTCCCAACTCTCATCGCTATTGGAAATAATCAAATTTTTCATGCATCTACGGCAATTTTAATGTAGTTTGCTGTCATTTTCTACTGGCCAGATTGAGAGCCTATAGCTGGCTGCCACGAATAGGCAGGAAGATCCTATTGGCCAGTGTGAGAGCCAACAGCTGACTGACACGAATGTTAACTAGCATTCTAGTATGCATATAAAATCGATAGCTGCATTCGCCATAAGTGTGAAAAATTTAAATCTACATGACACTTTATTCCAATTGGCTCATTCACTTGCTTAAACTCAACGTTGATTCTGATTCCGCAGAACTGGGTTGGGTGTAAAAAGGTATTTGTTGTTAAAATTCTTTTTTCATTCGGTTTTTTCCAGTTACGAGTCCTTTTTTTATAGCTGATCGTTTTGTGTTCATTTTGTTTAGTTCTTTTTTGTAGCAGATTTAATGTTTAGTATGGAGCTTAGAAAAAATTCGCAGTGTGAGATAAGCAAGAAGTAAGGCATGTAGCAACATCAGCACGGCAAAGGACACTCCTTTAAAGGCAAGGAAGGGCGAAAATATTTTAAGTCAAGTGATATCGATTGCTGTATCTAAATTTTGAATCAAGCACGGGCAACGCCGGGCCATGCTGCTAGCAATGGAAGATAATAAAGAAACTAAGAAGAAAATTATGAGCGGAAAGGACAATAAAATATCATTCTAAGTGACAGAAGATGACGGTTAATCTTACATTTAGGTTTTTACTTGATCAGTCACATGCATAGGCGATCATGGGACGGGGAGAAGAAGAGGATTCTTAACTTTCCTAAGAGTATTAGCATGTAAGTGAATATCAGTCAGTTATGTGCCGTGCGGGATACAGGCTTAGGCGATCATGTATCTTTCGATACATGACTGACGAGGCAGATTTTTCCAGCAGTATGTTGCCATTTCTTTCTCCGATAGACCAGTTGGTATCCAAGGCTATAAAACTAGGTCCCGTCCTGCTATTTACCCATAGCTGCAGGAAGAAAAAGAGGATTCACACCTTTCCCAAGGGTATTAACCCGTAAGTGAATGTAATGGATTCGAGTGAAATTCGAACTCGGCTCCCCGATTCCTCAATCAGAGCCACTATCCAATACTTCACCGTACCTTCTTTTATTTGATAGTAAATGAAATTGCTGGAAGAGGGTTCTGCAGGCAAGAATTGTGAGAGAGGAAATATTTGAATAGAACTTACCGTTGCATTAAGTAATTTCAGCCAAAAATAATAAGATTAACCCGACAATCTTGTGCTACGCTTGAATTAATCGTAGATTTTTGATAATAACAGTAATAATAAGTAAAACTAGTAAAAAGATAATAATAAAAAAAACGAGTCTATCTAACAAGACTGTGGAATCAATAAAATGTCATTAAAATTAGGAATAAAACTAGTAATAAAATAATAGTTGAGATTTATTGTAAATTAATACAATAATGGAATAAGGCCGAAAAGGGGAAATGGGTTGAGGCTGGTCTTCACTAACTAACTTAACTAGCAGAGGAAACAGCAGGAAGCTTCCTGTTCCCGTTCATCTCTTGTCCAACTCTCTGCATTCGGACGGAGAGGAACCCAGACGAGGCTATGCCGAAGGACAGAGTCTCGTTTATGGAGGTAGACAGCTACCCGACCCCATGAATACGAGGTCTATGGACAATTTTTGCCCATGCCTACAGTCTCAGAACGCCACACGTTAAAAACTGGCTTTGTGCTTTGTTTTGTTAGGAGTTTGGTAAATAGAGAGGAAACAGACAATCTGCCCCAGAAGGATATCCTAGCTAATCGGATTCAAGACCCATATATATATATATATATATATATATATATATATATATATATATATATATATATATATATACAAATCGGATAAATGATTATGAAAGGGAGGGGTGAACACCAAAACAAACTAAATATCAAAACAAAGCAAAAATTAACCAGAACTGATGTTAGTAGGACCCGTCCAACCCTTTAAAAAAAAGAGAAGCCGCTGTATTCTGCCCTTGGACAAAATCAAGAGGCTCCCTTGCAAAGGGAGAGGGAAAAGAGAAAATATAGACGAGAATAGAGAATCAATAAAGTTGACCCAGTCGAGATGTAAGGGGGTCAAAACAAACTGGGGAGATTGTGAATCTCAACTTAGACCATAACTAAAGATGTACGCAGAAGCAGGCCAGGAACAACACTTACATTAACTAGGTCCACAAAAGTTTGTCTTGCCTAACCAGGGGAGGGACCCACAGGAAAATAATAGTTATCAACAAAGTGTCTACACAGATTGACGTCATAAATAACAAAAGTAATGAGATAAACAAGTTTTTATATATATATATATACTTATATATATATATATATATGTATATATATATATGTATATATATATGTATATATATATAGATATACATATATATATATATACATATATATACATATATATATATACACATATATATACATATATATATATACATATATATATACATATATATATATATATATATATATATATATATATATATGAACAAAGTTTTTTATTTGAACAAAGTATCTGTAAACAAAAACAAAATATTTTTTGCTATACTCTGCCAGCCGCAATAATGGAGAAATTATTACTTCGCACCATCGCCAGTCACGCACGCTGCAAGAGCCACTCCGTTTCGTCAGGCTTATTTCTTAATCGAGACGCAATCCCCCAGCCCTCCGAAGGAACGCCATCGAACGAGGGCTAATAACCCCAGAAGTCTCCACTGCGACTGGAGTAAAAACTAAAACAAAGAGTGTTGTCATAAAAGAAAAAGTGATGTCCTAAAAAAAACGATGATACTGATCATGACGGTGTTACTGAAGAGCAGAGGAAACAGGAGGAGGCTTCCTGTTCCTGTTCATCTCTTGTCCAAATCTCTGCATCCGGACGGAGAGGAACCCAGACGAGGCTATGCCGAAGGACAGAGTCTCGTTTGTGAAGGTAGACAGCTACCCGACCCCGTGAATACGAGGTCTATGGACAATTTTTGCCCATGCCTACGGTCTCAGAACACCACACGTTAAAATCTGGCTTTGTGCCACATCTTGCCTTGTTAGGAGTTTGGTAAATAGAGAGGAAACAGACAATCTGTCCCAGAAGGATCTGTTGACGGTGGATCTAAGGACTTTTTATGTTTGTTCACTCGTTGATGTTATTTGACCAGCTTTTGCGTTGACATTCCCACCTGCGTTCGCCTTCAACAGTACCTTGTATTATCTGTCTTGCAAAGGCTGTTATGCCGTGGCCAAACTTTGTCATCTTCTGACGCTTAATCGTGGTAATAATTAATTAGTAATAATTTAGCAACAAAATGATGAGACCAACCTGTCAATCGTGTGCTATGCTTGAATTCCTGAAGCCTCGTCTGGGGTCCTTTCTGCCCAGGAGTAGAGAGTTTGACCAGCACAGCTGGAAAAGATTACAGCTGGACTCCGATCCAACTCCGGAAATCAGAGTAAGTTCATGTAAAACAAAGAGTGATCCCATAAAATAAAGAGAGATGACATAAAAAGAAGTGGGAAAAGTACATGGTCTACGATTTAATACTGATTAAATACAGTAATTGTGGGACAAGGCCAAAAAACAGGGGGATATAAGTCAAGGCTTGTCGACACTATCTTATACCTAGCTAATCAGATTCATGACCAATTTATTCGTTACAATTTACTCATTCACTATAAGAATCTATCAGTCACCATTCGCTCTTCATTCATCGAAATTCCTTAGACAGGGGGCCCCTACTTAAAAACACTGCATGATTTAAAATTACAATATATAAAATTTTATAAAAATTCTATGAACGTTATGTAATGTTGGGGCTGTGACCCAAAAACAACATGAAAAAAAGAAAGAGTTTAGCAAGACCAGTCCACCTGTTAGAAATAAGAGTTGCCACAGAAAGCTCACAGTCTGACGGGAACGACAGCTCTGAACAAGTTCTTTACACTCAAACCTTAAGTCACGACAACCCGTGCCTTGGTGTTAGCACAGCCATCAACGGTTTCTGAAGCTTTCCGTAAAGCCATTTTCACTCCCACGTCTTAGATCAAGCAAAAGATACTTCTCCACGTTGCCGCGCACTGGGATCTTCTCTCCAGACCGTTATTCCTAAGATGTCACCTACTTTTATAAATCGAAATTGTCTAGATTCGAACCGGAGGCATATGGTCGGAACACTAAAGTTCTAACCACTGAGCCACGTACTCATTTTGCCTTGATACTTTTTGGTCAACGGACCCAAAATATATAAGTGAAATCCCTTAACATTTCAACTTATGACCGCCTAGACAAATAGCCACGAAGTTTCACAAGGAAATCTCATTGAATTATCGACGCATTACCGCTACTGGCGAGTGGTCCATCCTTTCCATATTAAACCGAAAGCAAGCAACTAAAAACGGAAGGTAAATACTTAATGTTCCTGAATGTAGTGAATATCCTTTGTCCAGTGTCCACTTTGTGTTTCTTTGTACAGTTTGACCAGTGACTGTTGCGTGGATGGCAAGTAAATGGTCGAAAAGCAGTTCCTATTTGGAGAAGTCCGGTATGACACAATGCCAGAGTCATTAAGGTTCATATTGTCGAAATTTCGCGTTGTTCATACTTTTTTCTTTCTACTTTTTGTCTTTTAAGAGCGGTAAACGTTACGATATTTGAGACAATATCGGACGAAATCCATTAGCTTCCTTGAGTAAGAAGGTTTGATTTCTTCCTTTCTCGTTCTTATCAGTTCAATAATTCTTTCTTTCTTTCTTTCTTTCTCCAATTATTTATTTCTGTTTTTATTTATTTTCCTTCTTTCTCTCTTTCTTTCTTTATTTCATTCTTACTTTCTTTGTTTTTCGTGTTCCTTCTGTCATATTGTTTTTCTTTTTCTTTTTTCATTCATTCCTTTGGACTTCTTCCATGTGACGTTCTTATTTACCTTCTTTCTTTTCTCTTTTTCTTTCAATGATTTTTCGTTCGTTCGTTCCAGATTTCTTTCTTTTTTTTCTTTTTTTTTCTTTGCTTTTCTTTTTCATTTTCATTCGTACATATTCACTGTGACGTGACGTTCTTTCACACCAGATTCCCTCCTTCTATTGTTGCTCACTTTTTCCCCTTTCTTTTCTGTGTTTTTTCTTCTTTTTGTCTTTCTTTGTTTATTTCGTTCTTTCTCTATTTTTTTTTTTTTTCTGTAGATCTTTTAATTATTCTTCTAATTATCGGAGCGGAGAAAAAACTATAAAATGAATTTGACATATTAGCCAATAATAATAATAATCATAAATGGAGAAGAAGAAGAAGAATAAGAAGAAGAAGAAGAAGAAAAAGAAGAAGAAGAAGGAGGAGGAGAAGAAGAAGAAGAAGAAGGAGGAGGAGAAGAAGAAGAAGGACGAGGAGAAAAATCGCAACAATAGCAAAGATAAAATAATAATAATATAATATTAATATTAATAATAATATTAATAATAATAACAATAATATTAATATTATTAATAATAATAATATTAATAATAATATTACTAATAACAATAATAGTAATAATAATAAAAATAATAATATTAATAATAATAATAATATTAATAGCAATAATAATGATAATATTAATAATAATATTAATAATAATAATAATATTAATAGCAATAATAATGATAATATTAATAATAATAATAATATTAATAATAATAATAATATTAATAATAATAGTATTAATAATAATAATAATAATATTAATAATAATAGTATTAATAATAATAATAATAATAATATTAATAATAATAGTATTAATAATAATAATAATAATATTAATAATAATAGTATTAATAATAATAATAATAATAATAATAATAATAATAATAATAATAATAATAAGAAGAAGAAGAAGAAGAAGAAGAAGAAGAAGAAGAAGAAGAAACAGAGGAAGAAAGAGAATAAGGAGAAAAAAAAAGGGGAAGGATGATATAATAATAATATTAATAATAATAATATTAATTATAATATTATTATTATTAATAATAATAATAATAATAATAATAATAATAATAATAATAATCCAAGTAGATTTTGTATATTTTTCTTTTACTTTTTTTCATGCATGAGAATCATATTTTCTGCATCTTCAACGGTAGATTCATTGATCGGCTAGTCTTTTTTTTTTTATGGCTTATGAGCCCTTTGTGGATTGTTTAAAAGAAAATATTTTGAATTGAATATTTTTTTCTTTGTTTTTTGCGAATGAATATTTCATTAACACTTTTATGAAGTAACAATTATTCTTCACCGTAAATATATCATTATTTAAGCCATAGCTGGGAGGAGAAGAAGTGGAGACATATCTTTCTCAGGGATATTTCATCATAAATGAACATAACGATCTCGATTGGAATTCGGACTCTGATCTCCGATTTGTCACTAAGAAACGCTGTCCATTATACCTGCTGACAGTGGATTGCGTTATTATATATATATATATATATATATATATATATATATATATATATATGTGTGTGTGTGTGTGTGTGTAAAGGTAAAAGACAATAGGAAAACTGTATTATTAGCCGACGCGTTTCGTCCAATTTATTGTTGTCTTGACGGTTACAACCATTTTCTTTTACTTTCTTGGGAGAGAAGTAATTTTGTTAGGAAAGTTGATATTGGGGGAAAAATTCGTCGTGGATTAATATTTGGATAATATTCAACGGCGGCACTCTCGAAGATATTCACTCTTCTAAAATTAAATGGAATTATCAGGGTTTCTATCAGATAGCATTAAGAATCTGCAGCCCCAAATATTTACCTAAACATACATAGAAAACACATTCAAAAACCTACAATACCCATATCATTTCATCCGCAATGCAAGAAGAAAGGCATACAAACTATATAACCGAGACAAAAATAATAACATAATCCGCAATAGTAAATCACATGAAAACAGATGCATAATACTGTCGACCAATTCTGTCATGTCCACTATCCAGAATAACCTATCCCATCTAAATAATCTTAAAATAATCACAAACACTTCGAAAACAATTACGGATATAATCAGATCCTCAAACACTAATAGCAATAATATTTCTGAAGCAGCCATTTATAAAATAAATTACCAAGATTCTCCCTCCCAATATATTAGAGAAACAAGCGCTTTACGGACTTTACACTACACCTAATAGAAGATTATATTCACATCCTTTTTATGGTAATTTTATCATAATAGTCAGTTAATCTTAAACTAAATTTGGAAATTCATAATTGCATCCCACTTGGTTTCTTTAGATGGAAAAGATTTGAGAATTTTTTAAGCATATATTGCAAATAAAGTCGTTTTTGACGTTAAAAAATACGTCAAAAAACGACATTCTTACGTCATTATTTTTGCACAAACCTAATACTTTAAATTCAAAAACATTTGATAACACAGATTTTTGTCAACACAGAATTAGCATTTTTATCAGTTTTGTAACCAGATATCATCAATGGCCTAATTAAAATTTAAAAGAATTTATTTCCCACAAAGATGAAATAGTTTCAGTTGCTTCATACATTTTTATGTTTCTTTTGTCTTCATATTGAGTTTAAAATATAAAATGATTAAATAACATACGTTTTCGTCATGAATAGATTACAGATTTATGAGCCTATTAATTAATTAATTACCCCCAGAGCAGTATCCAAGAATTAATGGCCTGAATTAAAATTTTAATCTCTCTCTTGTAATTTAAATAGTTTATCAAAATGTTGAGGGTGCCGTTCAGTCAATTTCAGTAAAGTTCACAATGTCCGATTTTGTTATTCAATTCAAGGTATACACAATAAAATATCTGTCAATGAAGAAATGTTTGCTAAAATGCTCAGGAAATATTTATATAACAAATAAACAATATCAGTTTCAGACTAAAATAAAATGAGAATGATTTAAATGGCTGATGGAAACAGGAAAACGATTCTTTCAGGTGATTAAAAGAGATCAGTTTCGTTGTAGAGTCGTTAAAATTAAGATGGCGTTACTTGCCCCAGTTAACAACAGATTGCAGGTCATTTTTTGAGCTCATCTGTCAATCGAGCCAGATAAACCGCTTAAAATTGATGTCATCGGCATAGATACCAAATTGAGAATTGATTATATTAGAAATGCCGTAAATAAAAATTAGGAATAATATAGATCCAAGGATTAAGTAATGGTGGGAAAATCTGTATAAATGAAAAAAAAAAGATCTAGAAAAGTTGCTGTTCAAGACAAGGTTCATTTCATGATTTGATAAGAAAGAGTGAACCAGATCAAACCTCCGTTCAGCTTGATAGCGTCTTTCAGCAATACATCGACAGTTGACCTAGAGAAGCGACAGCCAAACTGCTTATACGTAAGAAAACCCTACAAAGTGGTGACCAATTCAGACTTGTTTAGAAACTATATTACTTTCCCAGAAAGAGGTAAAATACCAAGAGACCGATAGTTAGAAAGTTCAGAGAGTTCACCTAAGATCATAAAGACTATATTTTCAACAAGCAGTAAAGCAAGAAATAGCGAGACATTTATTATAGACTAGCAGCATGGCCCGGCTATGCCCGTGCTTGATTCAAAAATCGTACGATTCATACAGCAATCGCTATCACTTGACTTAAAATATTTTTGCCCTTCCTTGCCTTTAAAGGAGTGTCCTTTGCCGTGCTGATGTTGCTACATGCCTTACTTCAACGTCAGCTGTTGGCTCTCACGCTGGCCAATATAATCTTCCTTGCTTATTCGTGGCAGCCAGCTATAGTCTCTCACTCTGGCCAGTAGAACATGGCCGCAAACTACATGAAAACTACCGTAGAAGCATGAAAAAATCGATTATTTCCACTATCAATTGGATTTGGGGAATGCAAAGTCGGTTTTGGCCTTCTTGCTAACTTAGAGCATGTTCATGTAAATTTTGGTGCAAATCCGTCGAAAATTGCGGCCGTGCATTCGTTACACACACACACACACACACATCCTGCCTTTTATAGATAGATATTTGAGAGAGAACAGGGGCACATAAGAGGTAATGTGAAGATCAAGCTTAAAGATGGTGGCAGACACCATGTATTACATTATATGCATATCAAATAATAGAGTCGTATTTCTCAAACATTTTACTATTCTGCCAACCTTGAAATAGTTATCATATCTCAAAGAACATCTACATAAAATTATTTTATACCTTTATTAATATCTACCCTTTTATATTTTTATTGTCGTCCACGTAGTAAACTTAATATATGGTCCCCATGCACACGTCTTTTCCACCTGTTAATCCTTCAAGTCCTCCCTATAAACCGGGGAAGGCAGATTTACACTGACGCTATATAGACATGGCTAAATACATTCCCTATGATTAATGAGATTTATTGTGTGAAATTACACAATTATGGCACAAGGCCTAAAAAGGGAGGGGTTAAGCCTGGTGGACATTAACTATCTTATACCTAGCTAATCCGACTCACGACCCATTCACTCATTACAATTTCCGCATTCACCATAAAAACCGATCAATCCTACATACACCCTAATACTGCATCCTCTCAAGGGGGACCTACAAAACGCGCCCCATGCCATAAAAATTTAAGGAGAATAAATTATTATATATAAAAATTTTATGATGAAGAATGTGAGGGCAGGGAATGAACTCCAAAAGAAAACTAAACATGAACACAAAATAAACTAGACTGATGTTAGTAGGGCCCGTCCAACCCTCAAAAAAGAGAGGCCGCTGTATTCTGTTCATTGGTCAACATCAAGAAGCCCTCACGCTAAAGGAGTTTAAAAGGAGAAAATATATACGCGCATGGGAAATATAAAAGCTTAGTCGAGATGAAAAAGGGGCCAAAACAAATTAGGGAGGCTGGGAGTCTCTAGTTGGATCATAACCAAAGATGCAGCCTATGATTATTATAGTTTTAAATAATATAAGTGTTTAAAGCCATTATTGTAATAACTAAGTATTTTCCAACGATATGCCGTATGTGTATCGTAAAATTACGAATATAAAATGAAACAATAATTACTCAAAAATTCATAAGCGTATTTATCACTCTTTCTAATGGAAAAATCCTAGCGCCATCTTGCGGAATCCTAGGAATCCAGGCTACAACACCGGTTGAGAAACAATCCAATAGTGACTCAGTACGAAGTCGAAAGTCGGCTATTTACACGATTTATTGTTTGCATCTTTATAATTATATTTTTAACAAATATAAAACCTGTACGTTTCAGCTCCGTCTTGCAAACATCCTTGAAACGTAGTGTAGGATAGACTACCAGACGGTGTTCCCATAGACAACTCACCGTACAAGATGTATTTTTATATGCGGCCGTCATTCGTTCGATGTATGTGACCCGACTATTGAAGATTACAAAAGAGATGACGTATGCTATACGAATTTGATTGCTCCAGCACACCAGTGTTGGTAACTTTATCTGTCCGTGTGACGCTAAGAATTTCAAGGATGTTTGCAAGATGGGCCGTAAACGCACAGGTATTAAGTCTGGAAGCTGAGATCAGCTAGCAGACGTAGGCAACGGCATGCGCTATGCTTTTGAAAGAGGAGTCGGAAAGTTTGGCAAATGCCGAAACTAAATTTTGGAGACAAGAAGACAACAAAGGTCGCAGATAGAGCTATATCAAACCTTCATTCTAAATTCGAGCTTCATCTGCCACACCTGCAGAAAAGATTGCTCTGCAAAGATCGGTCTGTTATGATGGTCCACGTTTTTGTTAATTAATATATATATATATATATATATATATATATATATATATATATACATTATAACTATTTTTTTAAAATATGTCAATATATTTGCACACACACACGAACGCATACACACGCGCACACACATACACACATATATATATATATATATATATATATATATGTATATATGTTATTATTATTTTTTAAATATATGTTATCAATATATTTGCACACACACACACACACGAATACATACACAAATACACACGCGCGCACACACACGCACAAAAACACACACACAATTGTGTGTATATATATATATATATACATTATAATTATTTTTTAAAAATATGTTATCAATATATTTGCACACACACACGAATACATACACAAATACACACACACAAACACACACACACACATATATATATATATACATTGTAATTATTTAAAAAAATGTTATCAATATATTTGCACACACGAACACGTACACACATACACAAACGCGAACACACACACACACACATATATGTATCCTTTTGTGAATTACTTGAAACTAAACAAATAATTCCATTATTTACTTTTTTTCATATATTTACAATGAAACATGACCCAGTTAGTACTCCGTATGTCCATTCGCCGAAGTCGTTCCTTGCAGACTGACCACAGATTCTCGATTGGATTTAAATCAGGAGAGGTTCTGGGCCAGTCTATAGTTCTTTGATTTTGATTTTATGGCTTGTCTGTGTGTTCATGCAGCGTTACAATTTTCGTACGCTTCCTTGGAATAACGTCCATCGCAGACAATGGCTGTAGGACAACTAATTGACAGATGAGACAATAGTGACTGGACGTGATAAAAATCTGATGCAAACTTGGATGACGTAATATTTTTCAAAACCAAACAAATTATATCATACACCCCTAAAATAGATTCATCACCACTGCAAATGACTAAATCAATAACACCCTATGACACCAGTCGCCGTATGGTGAAAGAAAGGAAGCCGTTGTTTCAAGTAATTTATTATCAAAAGAATGTGTTTGTACGACTAGATATATGTAAGTAGATATATGAAAGTACTTGTTATTTGGTTGTTAAATGTGTCTGTTTTGTCTTTGTCGTGGTGAATGAATAAACTATTTGCAAATGATAAGTATATTATTAAAAGGTAATATTAAACACGAGAAAGTGATATTTTTGTAAGACCTATATGCGCTTCCTATTTACATTATTCGGACTATTGTCCTCATCTTTGTCGCCATATTTATTTTAACGTTTGGGCCGTGGTTGGAATGTCGAACTGAATCCTTTATTTCGCTCACTGTTCTAGTTCTACTTGCCAAGTTCTTAGATGTCAATTATCTCCTGTTAATAACCTTCTCCAAGTTCTCCACTGCCTTAACCCTGGACTCTTTTGGCCCTATCACTGGATCTAACCAACACCTTTATCCACTGTGCCATGTGTTTTTGGGGACAAATATGGCGACAAAGATGAGGACAAGAATCCGAATAATGTAAATAGTGTACATAATACATCTCAGAAATATAGACAGATACTATATGTGTAACTCAATCCTGGAGCGACTCAAATTCACGTGCTCTCTTGGCGAGAGGTTAATGAAAAAGAGGATGATTCTAAATATCCCGTCATTAGGTTTTTTTTACAAAAGAATCTTGGGAAATAGTTGTTTTTTTTTAAAATTTCTCGTGATCACGAGATAACTACAGGTTCATTCGGCTACTCCAACCGCTGCACGCAAAAGAACAATATTTGATGAAAGAGGACGCTACAATTATCTTTTGATATTTAATGGGTGCCTACCAACATAAATAGCATTTTTTCAGTCACGTATAAGTTAGCCATCTTTAAAAATCCTCTGACTGATATTGTATATTATTGCGCTTTGTCCTTGCGACGTACGTTCCGGCTGAA
The DNA here is from genome assembly GCA_963932145.1 of Acanthosepion lycidas. Classification (NCBI taxonomy): domain Eukaryota; kingdom Metazoa; phylum Mollusca; class Cephalopoda; order Sepiida; family Sepiidae; genus Acanthosepion; species Acanthosepion lycidas. The sequence continues at coordinate 38,883,391 of OZ010603.1, forward strand.
CCAATGTAAGTTCTTTCATAACTTGATTTAATGCGTCAACTCACGGCAAGCAGATAACAGTCACATATATTTAATCAACGCCTATTTTGGTCGGCACCATTGTCTTGAAAGACTAGTGAAATGTTTTGGAGATTTTTATATACAATATCAGATTGCTTTGACACTTGAAACATTCTTCGTGATTTGTAGATATTTTACAGTTTACTGACTGATATTTTTCTTTCTTTTTAATTGCAGATATATAAAAACTGCCATGTGTCCTAAGAAAGGTATTAACTTCAAAAGAGAAAGATGGTTGTTACTGAGAGATCGGAACACGCGATCGGATATTGCTAAAACGAATTGAACAACGATCAAAGAACAATCCAAAAACGAAACGGAACAAAATTGGTAAGATCAGAAAAAGAAGGAAATAATCTGCCTTGCGAATGACTCGAAAAGAGATTTTGAGAAAACCTGAGAGGGTAATGCGCAAGAAAAATTTAATTGACCAGCAGTCATTTTTTGAGTCGGCTAACGTAATTAATGTAAGCATTTCATCATCTTCTTCTTTCTCTTTTTTCTCTCTTCTTCCTCCCTTTCCTCCTCCTCAGTCTTCTTCTTCCTCCTACTTCTTCCTCTTCCTCCTCCTTAGTCTTATTCCTCCTACTCCCTCCTCCCCTTCTTCTTCCTCTTCCTTCCTCCTTTCCCCCTCCTTAGTCTTCTTCCTCATCCTCCTTCTTCTTCCTTCTCCTCCTCCTCCTTCCATTTATTTTTTTCTTCTTCCTCATCCACCCCTTTCCTCTTCTTCTTCCCCCTTCTCCCTCTTCATCCTCCCCTTCTTCTTTCTCCTCCTTCTTCTTCTTCCTCCATTTCCCCCTCCTTAGTCTTCTTCTTCGTCCTACTTCTACCTCTTCCTCATCCCCTTCTTCTTCCTCTTCCTCCTCCAGAATCTTGTTCTTCCTCCTACTTCTCCCCTTCTTATTCCTATTCCTCCTCCTCCTTCCTCCTCCTTCTTTCTTCTTCCTCCTCCTTCTTCTTCCTCCTTTACCCCTCCTTAGCCTTATTCCTCCTCCTCCTTCTCCCTCTTCTTCCTTCTCCTCCTCCTTCCATTTCTTTTTCTTCTTCCTCATCCTCCCCTTTCCCCTTCTTCTTCCTCTTACTTCTCCCTCTTCATCTTCCCCTTCTTCCTCGTCCTTCTTCTTCTTCCTCCCGTTTCTCCTCCTTAGTCTTCTTCTTCCTCCTACTTTTACCTCTTCCTCATCCTCTTTTCTTCCTCTTCCTCCTCCTTAGTCTTCTTCTTCCTCCTACTTCTCCCATCTCCCCTTCTTGTTCCTCCTCCTCCTTCTTCCTCCTTTTCCCCCTCCTTAGTCTTCTTCATCTTCCTCCTCTCCTCCTTCTTCCTTCTCCTCCTCCTCCTTACATTTCTTTTTCTTCTTCTTCCTCATCCTCCCCTTTCCCCTTCTTCTTCTTCCTCCGTCTCCCCCTTGTTGTTGTTGTTGTTGTTCTTCTTCTTCCTCTTCTTCTTCTTTGTCCAGTGTCATTTCAGGCCGTGGGAAAGCACCACTTCATATCTTTCTAACGTTTGTCTCTTTCTCCGCCCTTCACCACCCGTACCACCATCCATTTACAGAATCTTCTCACGTAGGTGGCTCGCTGACATACACAGTCCCTCTCGCCGTGTGTCAAATTCTCTAAGCATTCCTCCCTCATTTTGCGTCTAAGGAATTCTAGAAGCTTCTTTCTGATTTGGAGTATGAGTGTCCTTTTTGTTTCTATTTTCTTTAACATTTCATCGCTGCCTACTCGCTCCGTTCATGGGATTCTCTGCATCACTTGACGGAATCACCTTTCTGTTCTATTCTCTTCATCCGTAATGAAATGGTCAAACAATTACTGGCATATAGGTGCATTGATATTATACAGCAATGAAAATAAGCAACACCTCCATTAACGACAATTTACATTAACGTCATAAATATAACGTTTAAGCCGGACGCATAAGTATTGATTTACTTAAATTATGAGATCAATTGCTAATTATCAATATAGATCTACAATGTAAGTACCTGATAACTACGTTCCAAGTTAGATCATAGTCAATTGAAGCTAAGTATATATATATATATATATATATATATAGCTGGCTACTTATATTCGAAGATACCCGTCTACTAGGGCGGCTAGCCAATGTATTATAGAAGCTTGCTCATGCGCATTTGTGTTTATTCAACACCCACTGAGTCTACCTGTGGTTTATATTGCAACTAAGTTGCAGACACTCGGCCACGATGACTTATGACTTATTGTCCTCATCTTTGTCGCCATCTAAATCAGAAAGTTTCTGGCGTTTCCTTCAATAGGAACCAAACCAAGCCGATCAAAATAATTTAGATTTCGTCATTAAATAAACCATAGAGGTTGCTATGCCGATAAACAAAAACAACCAGACGAAACGAATCAAAATATTTAGATTTCGGCATTAAATAACCCATATAGGTTGATATGCCGCTAAACAATTTCCACCAAACTAACGAATCAAAATATTTAGATTTCGGCATTAAATAACCCATATAGGTTGATATGCCGCTAAACAATTTCCACCAAACAAACGAATCAAAATATTTAGATTTCGGCATTAAATAACCCATATAGGTTGATATGCCGCTAAACAATTTCCACCAAACAAACGAATCAAAATATTTAGATTTCGGCATTAAATAACTCATATAGGTTGATATGCCGCTAAACAATTTCCACCAAACTAACGAATCAAAATATTTAGATTTCGGCATTAAATAACCCATATAGGTTGATATGCCGCTAAAACGTTTCCACCAAACAAACGAATCAAAATATTTAGATTTCGGCATTAAATAACCCATATAGGTTGATATGCCGCTAAACAATTTCCACCAAACAAACGAATCAAAATATTTAGATTTCGGCATTAAATAACCCATATAGGTTGATATGCCGCTAAACAATTTCCACCAAACAAACGAATCAAAATATTTAGATTTCGGCATTAAATAACCCATATAGGTTGATATGCCGCTAAACAATTTCCACCAAACAAACGAATCAAAATATTTAGATTTCGGCATTAAATAACCCATAGAGGTTGATATGCCGCTAAACAATTTCCACCAAACGAAACGAATCAAAATACTTAGATTCCGGCATTAAATAACACAATGAGGTTGATATACTGCTGAATATCCAATCTGTTCGGCATGCCAAGAACTATACACAATAAAACACATGCTAAAAATTGTAATCAACTAAATCTGACTAAAATCCTACCAAACAACTAACATGAAAAACTCTCTCATGACATTAAGACATATATATGGCTGGTCACTCTTATCCCTGGATACATGTCTACTAGGACGGCTAGAAGACGCCTGCTCAGGCATATATGTCTTTGTTCAACACCCACAGCGCCCACCTCTCGTTAATACTGCAACTATCCTGAGAAGACGTTAATCACAGTTTCTGAGAGTGTGTGCGTTATCTAGCATGATCAACAGTCGGAACAAGGCCAGCACGCTCAAACCCTCGGTCACGATGACTTGTGACTTCGTGCTAGCACAACCATCAACAGCCTCCAAAGAGTTCCGTGTATTCAATTTCACTCACAAGCCTTGGGTGAACCTTCTGGCATTGTCTTCAGGCACTTTCCAAATGTTCTGCACGTTGGAATCACTTCCCCCAAACATGAAGAATTACCTTCCCGACAAATTATACATGGATTGATTAAATTTCGGCATTAAATCACCCATAAAGAGAGGATATGACATTAAACAATAAACTTAAATATTGGATTGTCCGGAAAATGTCACTAATACATTTTTGGAGAAAAAAAAAGATCAACAATACATATTTATAATAAAATTACCGATAATCCGCATATATTAACAAAATGTAGCAACATCGTCCAAATCCGTTTAAATTGCTACCAAACAAACAATATGAACGATTTCAAGACATTAATAAATATAATATCCTAAAATTTCTTTAAAAAACTATTCTAAAATATAACTTCAACAAAACTACGCCTCTCGTAAACATGTATATGGACAAAAGTTGAATATCCTCTACCATGCATTCAATTGCGAAAGCAGAATAACATTTTTATTACTTCAAAATTACCTAGAAAAATTAAATTTCAACATTAAATGACCCACAAGAACATGATATACCGTTAAACAAAGAAACAAACAATTATCTTATTCCTTTCCTGTTCGGACCGAAGTGCAGATGGTGTGATGGTTATATGTCCGAAACGGGATACCAGCAAGCCATGGTCGAATTCCGGTAAAGAAATTTATATTCAGTTTCGCACAAATCTCTTTAGGAAAGGCATGAATCCATCGCTATTCCATCCAATAAGTGGGAAGACTGATGCTTGGCAATTCAAAACTGTATGTGACGCTGTAACTAATGTCCGCTCAACTGTTGCAGTATAAATCAGAGTTTGGCTATCAGAGTGCTGAAGAAACACAAATTAGTCTGAAACGATTAGAAAGAGTAAAAATATTGAAGATGAAGAATCCCATTGATTTGCAGTGTACCTTCAAATTTGTTCCTAAATGATTTACTTCTACACAATCTCTCTCACACACCCCCTCTCTTAAAAAAAAAGAGGTATTTCCTGTTCTCTATGTTTATTGTCTTTCGATCCCATTATTCAGTCGATCCTTTTCATTTAAATTATCTACCCTCTTTTTTTTTTTACTTTTCTGTCTTGCTTGTGTTCGTCCTCTAAAATAACTTATCTCTCTCTCTCTCTCTCTTTCACTCTTTCTCTCTCCCTCTCTTTCCTTCTTTGTATCTTATTGCCTTCCTCTCCTGATTTATACGGTCTCTCCTCCTAAAATGCCGGCCATTTCTTCTTTCATAAAACTCTGTCTGGAGGTGGAGGAAAAAAGAAAGTATGTCTTTCTTTTTTCCTACACCTTTCATTGAGATCCACTCTCCGATTATTTTCCCGCGTTATTTGCTTCTCTGCTCCTCAGACTCTCTTTCTCAATTATGTTATCTTTGTTTCTCTTTTCATATTTCATACTAGCTGTAAAGCCCGGCGTTGCCTGGAGATGTAACAGTAAGAGATAGATCAAGTATCGACCATCATAAAGACTGAAAAATAAAATTGACAAAGATTATTGTTTAAGGTTGACCGACACGCATGTCTTAATTTTTTTTTTCTTTTTACGAATTGTTCAAACCCAAACTCAAACAAAGACATTGTTTTCAATCGTTATGAGTCTACCGATTGAATAGAATTTTATTATAAACAATTGTCTTGTAAATGGAATTTTTAAATCATTCTGAATGTAAAAAAATAAGGAAAAACGTGTGCAAGACAATAAGAAACACTACTTGCCAAAGAAAAGTGAAGTTTTGTTGAAATCGGTTGAAAAATGTAGGAAATCCGATCCCATATATAAACGAACACACACACACACTCACACAAACAACCTAGGTTTTATAATAAGTATAACTCGATATGAGTTGTCTCACTTTCATTAATGCCTCTTAATCGTGTTTTCAAATTGATTTTATGCAAAAAGAATTGTGTTTTTTCAATTGATTTCATATGTAAAAGAATACACACACACACACACACACAAACAACCTGGGTTTTATAATAAGTATAACTCGATATGAGTTGTTCCCCTTTTTATACTCGTGATGCCTCTTAATCCCGTTTTCAAATTGATTCCGTGCAAAAACAATTGTGTCTTTCCGATTTTTGGCGCTGTCAGAACCACCGCAAGGTAATTTTACGTAGTCCTGTGAAGTTTTGTTGAAATCGGTTGAAAAATGTAGGAAATCCGATCCAATATATAAACGTACAGACACACACACAACCTGGGTTTATAATAAGTGAAATTTTCGAATTCCGCTTCCTCATTTTCCATTTAAATTCTTTACCCTTTCGAATTTTTTCTTGAATTATCTGCTTCTCATTCCCCTATTTTTTTTTCATTCTCCAACACGTCCCCTCTCTAAAACTATTTGTATCTATTCTCCTCCCTTTCTTTTTCTCTTATGCAGGCATAGTCCCTCAATTTCAATGTGCAATTTTTATTTAAATATTCTACATTCTCTTTTCCTACATGACTTACTTATCATTCGCATTTACACAGACAAACACAGACTTTCTCTCTCTCTCTCCCTTTGTATATATATATATATATATATATA
>OZ010603.1:38899582-38992082 GCA_963932145.1 Acanthosepion lycidas
AGATAGATAGATATAGATATACATAGATAGATAGATAGATATAGATATACATAGATAGATAGATAGATATAGATATACATAGATAGATAGATAGATAGATATAGATATACATAGCTAGATATACATATATACATATATATATATAGATAGATATACATATATACATATATATATCCCACATTTGTGCTACCTTTCTATTTTGATCCACTCCCCTAAATTCTTCTCCGTTATCTGCCTCCCTTTCGATTGGATTAGTCTTAATTTCATTTCAACTTCTGTCTAACTTTCACATTTTCACACATTTTTCATCACCATTTATATTTTTTCTTCTTTTTCCCTTTTTTCGTTCCGTCCGTCGTTTTATCTCCGTTTTCTTCCTGTCCTCATTGTTCTACCAGATAATTTCGCGTCTTTCTTTCCCCACCTCTTTTTTTATTTATTTATTCATTTATTTATTTTTTTGCTTATCTTCTCTCTTTTTAGACGATGCGGAAATGTCTCGCAGAACACGGCAACAAGAGAGCAGTTCCCTGACATCAAAGCGAACAATCAAAATTAAGACGCTTCTTAACGAAGTGGCAATAACTGTGCAACGCTTTGAAATCAGCCCCGTTCCCTTTCATTGTCTGATTGGATCACGTCAACAGAGAGCGTCTTCTCAGCCCGCCAATCAGCTTCAAGATAATGTCTTCTGTGATGGAGAAGTGCGCAAACAAAACGGGGCACTTTGACATCCTAAAGACACGCGACGTACGAAAAGAAAAGAAAAAAAAAGGTCCAATGAAAACCCAAATCGATCAATTAAAATCATACAAAATGCTAATTAAGTAAAAATAAAATAGATATCATTTTTTTTAAATTTTCCACATTAACTGTATGGAATAATGTATCTATTACTTCGCTCCATTATATTCTTTGATCTTTCAGGCAACTTCATAATTCGACAGCCGATATTTCTTTCTGGATAAATAACATACTTAGTCCCTTATTTCAGGCTTAAATGGAACAGAATTATTTTTAGCCAAATATTTCTAATCAACACTCACAGCTATATAAGATATATATTCTCTCTTTCTCTCTCTGTCTCTGCCCCTGTCTCTCCCTCTCTCTCTCTCTATATATATATATATATATATATATATATTCTATGAAGCTGAAGAGCCAAAAACGTTCCGCGTAGGTGAAACCTAGGTAGCTTTACCTGGCTCTTTAGAGTCATAGTTAGATTTGCTCTACTTTGTGTATGGAGCACTTAGTTACTTTTGCTTTATTCGTTTAGGAGGTTTTTTTTTTCTTTGGATTCTGAGCTTGGATTCTGGGCGATTATTTTCGCCTCAATTACATATTCTTAGTTCTTTTTTGATCCCTTATTTTTCCTTAGGTATTGGTTTGTTCATTGACAAAACACCTAAGGTTTTTTTCCAGACGAGTATAATTACTTATATATATATATATATATATATATATATATATGTATGTGTTTATGTATGTAATTTATCATCCGAAAAGAAAAAAAATATATTAGATCACAAGAGAAATTGTATGAAAAACTAAATCAAAGCACCTGTTCTGTCGTATTCAATGAAATGTGTATGAAAGAAGGATTGCTGCCTAAATACAGAAAAAGTACATTGATTTAGTTTTTATACAATTTCTCATGGGATGTAATTTTTTAGTTCGTTTCTGATCATAAACTGTCCGAATGTTCTTTTTTTCCGAACAATGTATATATGTGTGTGCATACATATATATATATATATATATATACACGTTTCATTAAATAATATAGACAAGTGTTGTCTATTTATTTCATGTATATTTTTTCGTAACATCTGATAAGTTTAATGACATTATCGTTGAACGAAGAAAGAAATTCACAATAGTGATCCACATTTTTTTAATACAATCTAATCCATAAATATATATATATATATATATGTGTGTGTGTGTGTGTGTGTGTGTGTGATCATGTGTGTGTTTTAATTTATTGCTTAAAAGTTATTTTAATGGCTATCCATATTTGAGTAGATTCCCAGTTTTTATTTATTAAACAATATATTTATTTATTACCAGCTATCGCCCAGTCTATTTGAGAAATCATATGAGAACATTATGTATAATATATATATATATATAAAATTTAAAAAAAAAGAAATCTATTGATTTTAATTTTAAAAGTCTCTAAGGCCCTTTCAACCAACATCTCGTCAGGAGACAATCGTTGGATAATTAATTAACGAAAAGAATAGTAACGACAATAAAGAGCAAAAAGGGGGAACACGTTAAAATAACAAATAAGTGTATATACTTGTAACGAGGGGAGGGGAAATAACGTGTAAATAAATAAGCGAGGGACAGTTAAAATAAAGTACCCCCCCAACAGATTAAGAGACTTTACAAATTCCTTCTGCCGGCAGAGAGAAGGTTTCCTTAATCCTATGCAGACCGATTCCAAAATCTTCAAATGATTGTTGGAATCGGCTGTATGAATAATTTTAAACCACTCTTTTTTGTACGACATGGCGCAAGCTATATTCTCAACTAAGTGTTGAGCAATAGCCGATTCCATATTCATGGGGGGAAGATAGCATATTTTATCTATCTTACCAAGTCGTATTTTGGAAGGTACATGCTGATTGATTCTGGTTTCCAAATGCAAGTTTGTACGCCCTACATAACCAGCAGCACACTGGCAATTATACTCATATACTAAATTACTCAATTTGATGTAGGACAATACATCTTTGCGAAACGACGGAAACACAGACCTAGTTCGAAAAATGCTACGTAAAGCAACTGATGGAAACAACCGGAAACCGACTTACTTACCTGCTTAATTAAGCCTTGAACCCTATCCCCGATCCCCAATCCAGGGAATCTTCAAATACACCGGACATTTAGAAGGTCCCTGGACTTTAGGGGAATGAATTTCCTTAGTCTTCTTACTAATAATAAAGTCAATGAGGGCCTCCAGATAGCCATTACTGAGGAAAATCTCCCTAATGTTCTCGAGTTCACGGTCCAATTTAATAGGAGAACAAATTTTAAGCGCTCTGTACACCAAGGTTTTAACAAGATTAATTTTCCTTGATGCAGGAGCAAATGAACGCCAATTCAAATAGAGACCCGTAAAGGTTGGTTTGCTATAGATGTTTGTTAGAAAAACCCCTCTACTACGCTCTACAAAAACGTCCAAAAAAGGCAGACAATTGTCCTTCTCCACTTCTATAGTGAAGGACAAACCTTTGTGCAAGGAGTTGAGCTCATTGAAGAACTCAACAGCCTCACTTTCATTTGAAAAAGTTGCAAACGTGTCATCGACGTACCTGACATAAACAAACGGTTTAGACACTTTGCCAAAAAGTAACATCCCATGGTAACCCACAAAAATATCAGCCAGTGTAGGCCAAGAGGACTGCCCATCTGGACCCCATCCACTTGACTATACATGACACTATTAAAACTAAAATCCACTGAACTGGTACATAGTATCATGAGTTCTATAAATATATCCTTAGGAAAAGGAGGTGGAGTGATGTTACCTTCATATAAAGAGTCTGCACAGATATTAATAGTTTCTTTTAAAACCTTGGTGTACAGAGCGCTTAAAATTTGTCCTATTAAATTGGACCGTGAACTCGAGAACATTAGTGAGATTTTCCTCAGTAATGGCTATCCGGGGGCCCTCATTGACTTTATTATTAGTAAGAAGACTAAGGAATTTCATTCCCCTAAAGTCCAGGGACCTTCTAAATATCCGGTGTATTTGAAGATTCCCTGGATTGGGGATAGGGGTCAAGGCTTAATTAAGCAGGTTAGTAAGTCGGTTTCCGGTTGTTTCCCATCAGTTGCTTTACGTAGCATTTTTCGAACTAGGTCTGTGTTTCCGTCGTTTCGCAAGGATGTATTGCCCTACATCAAATTGAGTAATTTAGTATATGAGTTTAATTGCCAGTGTGCTGCTGGTTATGTAGGGCGTACAACCTTGCATTTGGAAACTAGAATCAATCAGCATGTACCTTCCAAAATACGACTTGGTAAGATAGATAAAATATGCTATCTTCCCCACATGAATATAGAATCGGCTATTGCTCAACACTTAGTTGAGAATATAGCCTGCGCCATGTCGTACAAAAAAGAGTGGTTTAAAATTATTCATACAGCCGATTCCAACAATCATTTGAAGATTTTGGAATCGGTCTGCATAGGATTAAGGAAACCTTCTCTCTGCCGGCAGAAGGAATTTGTAAAGTCTCTTAATCTGTTGGGGGGATACTTTATTTTAACTGTCACTCGCTTATTTATTTACACGTTATTTCCCCTCCCCTCGTTACAAGTATATACACTTGTTTGTTATTTTAACGTGTTCCCCCTTTTTGCTCTTTATTGTCGTTACTATTCTTTTCGTTAATTAATTATCCAACGATTGTCTCCTGATGAGATGTTGGTTGAAAGGGCCTTAGAGACTTTTAAAATTAAAATCAATAAATTCCTTGTTTTTAAAATTATATATATATATATATATATATATATATATATATGATAATTTCTCCGATTTAACCAGTAGAGAAGATAATATTTATGAATAAAAATGACGATAGGACAACTAGTAATTGCTGACAATGGGATAGCTATACCTTTTAGCCATTATCAAGGATGATTCGATTTTTCAGCTTAACTGAGTCTGTGCATTATGTGTATGTCTTAGTGTCTAGTAGGGATGTTTTAATTTCTGATTACGGTTAGCATATTGTAGAACGGACACACTCAATTAACATGGAAAATCGAATCATCCTTGATAATGGCTAAAGGTATAGCCAAAAGCGCTCGGAAACATAAAACATTTGAAAAGTTCTTACACACCCTTTGTCCAGGAAAGAATGCTCTTGTTCGAACACAAGAAAAATTTAAAAAACTTAACCGTAGTACCCTGTCTGTCGTTTTTAATGAAACATACATGATCGACTCTCCCGTCGAGATTCGACGTATGAGGGTCAAGCAGATCAGTTTCCAGGAAACCGACATCCCAACACCGGCAGATTAGATTTGATTATAGTGGTGAAGTCCTCGTGCAGGACCATCCACGCTTTTTGGAGGGACGAATAAAGAGACCTGGTGCACCGAATGCCACAAGGTTCCCAAACGACCATCCGCAGGTTTTGAATTCAGAGTTGTCCTTCTCCTAGACCAGTTGCCATCCAAGGCTATAGAACCCAGTCTGTCCTGCTATTTTACCCATTGTTGGAGGGAGAAGAAGAGGATTCATACCTTTCCCAAGGGTATTGGCACGTAAATGAATGTAATGGATTCGACTGGAATTCGAACTCGGCTATATATATATATATATATATATATATATATAAATGTAACTCCAAATATTCGCTAAAATGTGTATATATGATGAAAAAAATGTCCAAAATCAAAAGAATAATCGTCAAAATATTTAAGTAATTATTAAAGTGGAAAGTGACTTGATCAAAAAAGTAACCTAACCCAACAAGTGACTTGATCCGAAAAGTGACCTGACTCAAAAATGATTTGATCCAAAAAGAGTTTTGATCCCAAAAGTGATTTAATTCAAAAAGTGACTAGATCAAAAAAGTGACTTGACCCAAAAAGTGGTTTGATCCGTAGAGTGACTCAACCAAAAAGTGATTTGATCCAAAAAGGGTTTTGATCCCAATTGATTTGACTCAGAATGTGACTTGATCAAAAAAGAGACTTGATCCTAAAAGTGATCCCAAAAGTTATTTGATCCAAAAGGGGACTTGACACAAAAATTAACTTGACCCAAAAGTAACTTGACCTAAAAATTGACTCTATCCAAAAAGTTACTTGTCCCAAAAAGTGACTTGATTCAAAACGAGACGTCACCCAAAAGAGACGTCACCCAATACTGTAGTTGCAGTTAGAAAGGGGAACTTTTACAGAACTATTTATTTTCATACTATATTCAAAATAATGCATATTACATTTTTACTAGTTTTCCCCACGTGTCAACTTTCTCAGTAAATATCGAATGAAAACAAATATGAAGGTATACGTGTGTGCTGAGCTGAGTTTAAGTTAAGGTCACCATTCTGTTATCGACGTAATTTGCAATTACCAAGACGGAGTAACGCATTCTACATTATTCTGAAGACAAGTTCGTAGTTAGTATGCGCTGACAACATGAAGCCATCTATAAAATAAAAGAATGGCAAACTTTAACAGTCCTTTTTTGTCATCTACTAGCAGCATGGCCCGGCGCTGCCCGTGCTTGGTTCAATAATCGTACGACCCATACAGCAATCGCTATCACTTGACTTAAAATATTTTTGCCCTTCCTTACATTTAAACGAGTGCCCTTTGCCGTGCTGATGTTGCTACATGCCTAACTTCTTGCCTATCTCAAATTGCGATTTTTTTCTATACTAAACATTAAATCTGTTACGAAAAAAGAACTAAACAAAATGAACACAAAACGATCAGCTTTAAAAAAGGACTCGTAACTGGAAAACCCGAATGAAAAAAGAATGTTAACAACAAATACTTTTTCACTCAATCCAGTTCTGCGGAATCAGAATCAACGTTGAGTTTAAGCAAGCGAATGAGCCAATTGGAGTAAAATGCCATGCAGATTTAAATTTTTCCCACTTGTGACGAATGCAGCTATCGTGTCAGTCAGCTGTTGGCTCTCACGCTGGCCAATAGAATCTTCCTGCCTATTCGTGGCAGCCAGCTATAGGCTCTCACTCTGGCCAGTAGAAAATGGCCGCAAACCACATGAAAAGTGCCGTAGAAGCATGAAATTTATCGATTATTTCCACTATCGATGTGAGTTGGGAAATGCAACGTCGGTCTTGGCGTTCCCGCTGATTGGAGCCTGTGCATGTAAAATTTCGTGCAAATCCATCGAAAATTGCGGCCGAGCATTCGTTACACACACAAACACACACACACACACACACACACACACATCCTGCCTTTTATAGATAGAGATGTCCATTTGGTCTTTTTGTTTTAACCATAATAACTAGTCATCTTCTAATTCTTCTTTGTCTCTTGTCTTTTCAAGACGTTAACCATCACTGCTGTCCACACTTTCCGGTAATGCTCTTTAGTTTTTTTCATCCATTATCCTAAACATTGTCCCAGCATCAATTTACTCAACCTCACTAAGTTATGCGTTGTTTTCATCTATCATACTTGTATCCAATCTGTCCTGTGAGTATCAAATTTTCCAGTTCATTTTTTTCTCATTACGCGCCCTATGAATTTCAAATCTGTCTTCCTGATGTTAATTAAGTATAAGTCTCCTTTTTGTTCCATTTTCTCTAAAACTTCGTCTTTGTCAGATTTTCAATCCATATTCTCAGAACCAGATTGCTGTTGCTTCTCGTCTTTACTTCATTTGTGAGGAGATTACCCAGCATTCCCTGCCATATAGGAGGACCGATATTATATAACAGTTTACTAGACTTTTTGCTTTGTTTTTGTCGCTTTATATCCTTTCTTCATTTGTGAGGAGATTGTCCCGCATTCACTGCCATAGATGAAATCCAATACTGCATAACTATTCAGTAGTCTTTGCTTTGTTTCTGTCGCTTCAATCGTTTTTTCATTTGTGAGCAGATTGTCCAGCATTCCCTGCCATATAGGAAGACCGATATTACATTACAGTTTACTAGTCTTTGCTTTGTTTCTGTCACTTCAAGTCCTTTTTTTCATTTGTGAGCAGATTGTCCAGCATTTGCTGCCCTATATGAAGCCCGATATTACATAACAATTCAGTACCCTTTTCTTTGTTTCTAACGAAATTTTCCTGTTTTCTAATACTTTGCTTATCCTCTAGAAGTCATCTTTCGCTATCGAATTGCGCCTTCGAAATATGTTGTCGCATTTTCTGTCCAGAGGAGACACGGAGGAGTAACAGATAGCGGCTTGGATTGAGGAATCGGAGAGTCGAGTTCGAATTCCAGTCGAATCCATTACATTTATTTACGTACTAGTAGCCTTGGGAAAGGTATGAATACTATTCTTCTCTCTCCAGCTATGGGTAAATAGAAGGACAGACCGGGTTCTATAGACTTGGCTGACAACTGGTCTACCGCAGAAAGAAATGGCAACCTACTGCGGGAAAAAATCTGTCTCGTCAATCATATATCGAAAGATACTTGATCGCCTAAGTGTGTATCACACATGGCACATAACTGACTGATATTCACTTACGTGCTAATACTCTTAGGAAAGGTATGAGTCGTCTTCTTCTTACCCCAGCTATAGATAACTAGCAAGACAGACCAGGTTCTATAGCCTTGGATGGCAACTGGTCTATCACAGAAAGACCCCAAACGAGAATCAGTGTCTCAACGTAATATTACCGAAAATCCGGGAATATATTACATTAAAACTTTATATGTATGTGTGTAATTATGGACGTAGTAGTGTATGTGTGTGTGTGTAATTTTCTGGTCAACGTTAAGATCACAATAGTGGGAGATCAGTCTTAGATGGCATTTACAAATACCAAATATTGAGCACTCTACGTTTTAGCTTTATTATTCGCTTGGGTTTTTTGTTATTTGATATTTGTGTGTGTGTGTGTCTGTGTGTGTGTTTGTGTGTATGAGTGTGTGTTTGTGTGATTGTTCTGATCAACATTAAGATCACAATAGTGGAAGATCAGTTATAGATGCCATCTACAAATACCAAATATTGAGCACACTACAATTTAACTTTATTACTCGCTTGGGTTTTTTTTTTCTTTGGACTAAAAACTTATGTTACTGGACGATTTATTTCGCCCTGTTCGACAGCGTTTACCCGAAGATCAGTTTGTAGTCAATATGCAACATCTCAATGGCAAACATTTTCTTTTTTTTAGTTGTCGTTGTTTTTGGCTTGAGTTGAGTGGAAGATATTTCTAAAAAAAAAAAAAAAAAAAAAAAAAAAAAAATTTTACCAAACTGAAATAACGAGTAAAAAGACTTTTTTTGCAGAACTCTTTGTGAAATTTACGACATTTTCCAGGAGGTTGGAATTAAAATCAAACAAATTGTAAACAACTTGTAATTCTAAAAACGCAATATTTCTGCTATTTGACGTCTTTCCCCCCCCCCTGTTCGCGAATCGAAATAGTCTTTCATAAATTTTACTAAAAGCGTTTGGGATTCTCCACGTCTAATATATTTCATCCAAAGTCGATGCTAATGGACAGTTCAGGCACTCATTCTGGGAAAGAGATTTGAAATCTTACGTGGTACCAAGAGGGAAAAAATAAATAAATAAATTTAAAATTTAAAACAAAAGCGGCAAAATATTTTTATTTTATTTTATTTTATTTAGATATTTCATTTTTTTTTTTTTTTTTCGACTTTCATCTCGTTTGTTTGCCCAAATCGGCAGAGTCGAGAAATCAATCATTCGGAAAAGTTGCTATGCGAACAGGATTGGACTACCAATTCCCATTAAAGGATGCGATTCATTTCAAGAAGAATCTGTTATGACAAAAAGTTAAATCACTCAGACTGTTCGAGACGTTCTAAATAGTTTTCACGAACTATTCGTCAGAAATGTGAAGTTGTTAATAAATACACAATCTCCGAGTGCAGATAGAGTCATACTAGATGAAGTACCTGTCTAGGTTGGATGTCGCGGCCGACATCGCTAATGGTTTCAAAACAAGAAAGCGGTTCCAAAGTTTTGAGAAATAATATCCTCATGGAATAACTGAAATGGATTAGTACGAAAGCCGGCTGGGAAGTTCACTGGGTGACCAAGATATAAATATAAGTAGACATACTATTTGGTAGATTAAAAGACATACAATTGTACTAGAATACAACAGTTGTTCGGCCAGCTGTTGTATTCTAGTACACTTGCATATCTTCTAATTTGCCAACTGTTGTGTCTACTTACATTTATATCTTCGTAAGCTCGTGAATATTCCCGCCGATCGCCAATAAGAATAATCTATTTTATAGTGATTCTCACCTGCCATATATCTGTTGTCTTCATTAATCTGTCAGTGTTCCTTTTCTCCAAAAACAATTTCGGATTTGAATTGTTTTTATATTTAGATTTTAACATTATGTCACTTTAGAACGTACGCGGTCATGATTCCTCTTTTTAATTTATCCTAAAATAAAGTGTATTTATATATATATATCATGCTTATTATAAAACCCAGGTTGTGTGTGTGTGTGTGTGTGTCTGTACGTTTATATATTGGATCGGATTTCCTACATTTTTCAACCGATTTCAACAAAACAGGACTACGTAAAATTACCTTGCGGTGGTTCTGACAGCGCCAAAAATTGGAAAGACACAATTGTTTTTGCACGGAATCAATTTGAAAACGGGATTAAGAGGCATCACGAGTATAAAAAGGGGGACAACTCATATCGAGTTATACTTATTATAAAACCCAGGTTGTGTGTGTGTGTGTGTGTATTCGTTTACATATGGGATCGGATTTCCTACATTTTTCAACCGATTTCAACAAAACTTCACTTTTGGGGGAAGGTAGCGTTTCTTATTGTCTTGCACACTTTTTTCTTTATTTTTACATTAAGAATGCTTTAAAAATGTCATTTACAAGACAATTGTTTATAATAAAATTCTATTCAATCGGTAGACTCATAACGATTGAAAACAATGTTTTTTTTTAGTTTGGGTTTGACCAATTCGTAAAAAAAAAAAAAAAAAAAAAAAAAATATTTAAGACATGCGTGTCCGTCAACCTTAAACAATAATCTTTGTCAATTTTATTTTTCAGTCTTTATCATGGTCGATACTTGATCTATCTCTTACTATTACGTCCCCGGGCTCTACTTCTAGTATATATATATATATATATATATATATATATATATATATATATATATATATGTATATATATATGTATGAAATGCTGCCCAAATACACATACACAATATATATATATATATATATACATAGAGAGAGAGAGATATGTTGTGTGTATTTGGTCAGGATTTTTTCATTGATGCAGGTTTCAGTAAATAATATAGACAAGTTTTGTCTATTCATTTTAAGTAAATTCCTTTCATATTGTCTGGTAAGCTTAATAACATTATCATTGAAAGACGAAAGAAAAACAACATATTGATACATGCTTTTAATCCTGTCTAAGCTTTCGGCTTCCATAAGAGTTTTGTCTATTTATTTTAAGTAAATTCCTTTTATATTGTTTGATAATGGCTTATGTACGCCGAAAGCTTAGTTAGGATTAAAAAACATGTATCAATATGGTGTTTTTCTTTCATCTTTCAATAATAATGTTATTAAGCTTATCAGAGAATATGAAAGGAATTTACTTAAAATGAATAGACAAAACATGTCTATATTTTTTAATGAAACCTGCATCAATATATATATATATATATATATATATAAGGTAGGATATTCCTCTTTAGGATTTATTTTATTTATCCCAGCTCTACTATCGTATTGAGCACTCTACGTTTTAAATTTATTACACACTTGAGTTTTTTATTTAAACTAAAACCTTAAGGCACTGGGCGATTTGTTTCGCCCTCTTCAGATGTTTCTAGTTCTTTCTTTTTTTTCTAATTATGATATACTTACAAGTTGTGCTATCCGAGGGTTTTTTCCAACCGAGTATTACTATTATATATATATATATATATATATATATATATATATATATGTGTGTGTGTGTGTGTGTGTGAAAATATTGTAGAAAATAGGAAAGAAACTGGTTTGGTAAATAATCCAAAGTTCCTTCGTATTTTTGTTATTATTTTTAAAAAATAGTGCTCGATACGAAAGTAGAGCATACATATAATTATTTATTTAAAAATATGATTCCAACTCGCTACATAAGAGGTCTCATGTTTCAAAACAAGAGCCGAAAACTTCAAAATAATATTTGAATTAACTTGAGTTAAAGTAGGCTCTGTTCCATCTTCAAGCGAAATTTTTTTCGGAATGACTTATTTCTGAAATTTACGAGTTTTAATAGTATGGTCAGAATTGGAATAAAAAAAATTTCCAAGGTAACATCAAGGGCAGATTGTTTAGAATCGGCAGGGGTGGGGTGTTAATAATTTGTATCAGTATAGAGTTACTTTCAGGGTAAGGTGGGGGTGGCTAAATTTACGACGGAGGAAGTTTTCGCATAGTCTGGCTTGAGCGTCTATGGAGATTTATTTATTTATTTTGATTTTTATTTTTATTTTTACTCCTCTGTGGCCAAATCGGTAACGGTACCACAAGCTAAATGACAGTTCTGTATAGGATACAGGTTCGAATCCTGTCGGAGGACGAATATTTTCTATGAAAATTTCTCGGACATTCAGGCCGGTAAATGTTGTTTAATACTGTTTATTATAAACAGAGCATTTACTGAAATATTTGTATCTATAAAAAGAATGTATAAAAATGTTTTTATATAGACACACTTTATTTGAGGATAAATAAAAAAGAGGAATCATGACCGACTACGTTCTCATTCACCGAACCGAATATCCTTATACGAAAACAAATTATCATCGGCTGGCAATTTTCCTGGATTCCTTTTCATTCGACATGAATTGAGAGCCACACTGACGCGTACAGACCTTCGCTAGTCAATTCGCTTCAGTATCACATAGATGTAGCAACTTTTTCATCTCCCCTTGTATGTTTATCCACAGTATCCTTTTTTTCTATAGTTGAAAGACTTTGCAGTTTTCTTTATCTCGATGGGCATTGCGTAAGAATCGGAGCGATTCGCTCGCGGGTCTTCATTGACCGCCGGTCAGACAAGAAACTGCCTCGTCGTTTTTGTTCCTTTCGACCTTGAACGGTCATGTGAGAGGATGAGGTGCAATCCCGAGGTGGTTGCGTGATGGAAAAAGGTCAAAGCGACTCTGAACAGGATCTGGTTAAGCCTTCGCAGCAGTGCGGCCTGATGTTGCTTGGGTTTAACACAGGGTTAGCTGCCCGATGATTGCGAGATTTTAGAACCAGATTATCCGCGGTTGGGAGCGCCCTTGCCATAAGAAAGAAGATAAAAGAAAGACAGAAAAAAAACAAAAAGAGAAGAAGCGGGGGAGGCTGATCATAGAATATATCCACTCGCAAGTTTAAATCATTTTATTTTATTTTTATTAACCTTTAAGAATTTTTTTTTTTTTTTTTGTACATTGTTATGAGCACTCTCTGGAATAGACTTTGTCAGATCAACATATGATAACTCAAGTGGAATTCACTGTGGCCTTCTGCTTTAATAGCAGTATCTCATTTACATACAATACGACACTAAGAAATCGTGAAACTAGGGTATCTCTGACCTTGTCACTGGATATGAGACGTTTTTGTGAAGCGCGCAAATAAAAATGTGTTGTCTGTTCGTTTAAGAAGACTAGCGATTTGTACTGTTGATCAACAACTTTATGACTGTGTTGCTGACAGTGATAATACAATATTTAGATACCGTAAAAGGAACTGGCGCATACGATCGATCACTGAGGATAGTGGAAAAACGGTCTGTTCCCTGATCTGCTTCAGTATGTACCAGCCTCCTCGAGCTTCCTTCTACGGTTTTGAGAGTCAGATCAGGCCGAAAATAGTGTCCTGATGCCGTCCACTTTCCAGACGAGATAAACTTGAAAAGCGTCTCTTCGTCCTTGTGGTTGATGAATTATTTTCCACTCTATAACCTCTGTCCTATAGAAGAAAACACCTCATTCCTCTCGCGACTCTCCACGGAGAGTGTTCAAACAAACTGCACTCTTTAGTTCCACCCGGTCTAACCGACACGGCTAGGAACCGCCATGCCATACACATTGTAGCAAACCACCCTCATTCTCGACCCTGTATTCGTACCCTACCGGGTCTTGGGTGTAAAGGTTTGAAGTGGTGCAGCTAAAGAAGATAGCCCGTCAGAATATTTTCTATAGAAATAGCAATCGATAATTAAGATGCTTAGGATGTTTCAGCTTTGTGAAAGAGGTGGAAGAAAGAAAAATATTTAGTCACCCATGAGGGAATGTAGACATTTTTTGAACGCTGTCTTGGCTAGAAAGGGAAGATTGTGCAGCTTCAGCTCGATATAGCAGCTGTATTCCAGTTTTGCTTTGATCTTACTATTGCAGGCTCAAACAAGCGTTTTCAGAAATATACATGTCACATTGGGATTTTTCCATGTGTATACTAATATATCCTGAGCCGAAATGTAAACAAAATATTTCACACAATTAACGGATATTAAAAACAGTAGCTATCCTTGTTGTAATAAAGATCCTTACATTTTTTACAGTGAAATTAACGTCTGCTTTCCTAGATAAACAAAACGTACATTTTGTTTTCATTGGATTTTCAATGAAGCAGATCGGTAGACATAAGTTTCACTTGGAAAAACAAAAAGAGAAAAAAGCGGTCTCTATCCAAATATGTAACAACTAAAATAACGTCCATCGTATGTATATACCGTGAATACTCGTGCATAAGTCGATTTCACGTATAGTACGCCACATGAAGATTTTTGCGCGAATTTTAACCGCCCCAGAAAAAGAACTAGCTCTGTATAATGCAAACGGTCAACAAAAATGCATGATTTTTAATTTGAAAACTTACCTCTGTATAGTGCCAGCCCTTATTTAGTTAGTAAAGCAACTATGACACAAGGGGGTTACAGGGTGTGGAAGAGTTAGGAACAGAAACATTAATAATGAGCTGGAAGAGAGAAGTATAATCAGGATCGCTGTAAATATTAGGTTGGTGCAAAAATAATCACGTTTTTTGACGTTAAAAAATACGTCACAAAACGTCATTATTTTTGCAACAACCTAATAGATATTGACATTGCATGTAAATTTTTGGACATTAAAGTTGGAAGAAAACCATGGAGCGGGAAAGTGAATAGAAAGAATCCATTATTTTTTGTTAAGTGGGTGACAAGTCTCTCGCACAACTCTGTAAATAACAATTATTAATCCAAACAAGTTTTATTTTATTTTCAAGTTGTACACATTAGCACAACTGATGGGGAACCAATTATTTAAATCTGGTATTGCAATCTTGAAATTCATGAAAGGAAAATTAAACATTTTACGACAGTTCTCTTCTTAAAATGTGTCTGACTATATATATATATATATATATATATATATATATATATATATATATATATATATTGCTTTAAAGGTCTGAGAAGATTTGACTGTCTGGCCTCAGAGATATGTTTCTCATATATTCTGGTCATTTCTATTTTTTTTTTTTTGTTTTCTGTAGCCCAATATGCAGCTGACCTCTTCAGAAATGTTATTAACCCATAATTTTGTGTACAAGTCTGATAAATGTCTTCGCCGAAGGTTTTTACTGTCCTTACACCCAAACCAAGCAGTCTCCATCTTTTCCTTTGACACATAGGGTTATCAATCTTCTGAGGTCATTGATACGCAGGGTAGATAATGAAAACAATTCTGTCTGTCGTAGAAGCACCGAAAATTTTCGTTTTCTCTCGTCTACCACGCCTTTCCTTTCCTTTCCGGCAATAGAGTCGATATAATGCAATTATCATTATCCCTAGCTTCATGATGGACGCCGGCCTTTGTTCCGATGTTTTTCCTTCAGCCGCTTGGCATATTAACCAAACCTGCACTAGCAGCCATCTGGATTTTTTATGTAATCGCTACTCCTATATAGCAGTGAATGGTGCACAATGTCTTATCACAGATGAAGAAGATACTTGCGGCAGTAGAAATGTGTTTCTACAGGAGAATGCTGAGAATATTTAAAATGTAAGCAACGACGAAGTTTTAGGGGAAAAGAAAACGAAAAGAAAACATACAGAGAATCATAAAAAGATACTTAAATTTAATAGGGTCTATAATGAGGAAAAAGGGCTTAGAAATTTGACGCTCACAGGACATATTGAAAACAGGAGGGAGAAAGGAAAGCAGAGAACAGTGTACCTAACGAGCTTGTAATAAATGGTTTGCAAGACAGGGATTGGGAGATATCTACAAAGGACTCGGAACTGTGGTGAGCCATGATCGGAGTGAAGGAAAAAGAAGAAAAATGCGTAAGAGAAGAAGGTGGAGTAGAAGACGAAAAAGAAGAGGAGGAGAAGAAGAAGAAGAACGATGAGCAGAAGAATAAGGAGAACGACTAGAAGAAGGGGGAGGAATCGCTTTAGTTTGACCGCCTTTTTAGTTAGGGGTCGAAGAAAAAGCAATTCTTTAAGACAAATTGGAAAGCGAATAAGATATCTGAATTTCAATTACTTATTTAA
Organism: Acanthosepion lycidas; assembly: GCA_963932145.1. NCBI lineage: Eukaryota > Metazoa > Mollusca > Cephalopoda > Sepiida > Sepiidae > Acanthosepion > Acanthosepion lycidas. The sequence continues at coordinate 38,915,826 of OZ010603.1, forward strand.
AAATATATATTCTATGAATTTTGAATTTTGGCGTTTTTAATTATAGTCTGGAAAGAGGACGAAACCTTTGCTGTACTAATTGGTTGAAGATGGCTTAGTTTGAAAATGAAAAGGAAGTTAGTCTACATAAGACCAGACAATACGATAATAAATCTGCAAGGTATTTCGGCGTAGATATTTGTTATAAGCGCCGTGACGATATGGACGGATATCGCCTTCCGAAGCGGTATTTTGGTACAATATGTCACCTAAATCTGGCCATCGTGAAGACACTGTGCCGCACAGAGCAATTTACACATACCAATGGAGACATCCTAGAGTTAGATCATGTTTAACACACTATGGCGAGCCTGAATCTACACGGATTGGAGAGGAGGTTTGGTTCAAGCCAGCTGCACGACAAAATAGACAAGTGTAACGGTTACCGAGGCGCAGTTGCGCAACAATGTCGAGGTGTATGGTATGCCAAGACGTGTCCTTGACCTTAGAGTGATTCAGATGGATTCAGAGAATGATGGAGACAATGGGAGAAGTTCTCATGAGGCTCAAGTCCAAACACTGCGGAGATGGAAGGAGGGCCTGGAGAATCTGATACTAATGGATAGATAACTATTTAACATGACATATGATCATGAGATCGGGGGGGGGGTATGTAGTTTGAAAAAAGAAAAGAAGTTAGTCTACAAAAGACAGACAATACGACAAATACAACATCTACAGATGGACTCTTTCTTCGACTATGGAAGAAGAGGAAAAGAAGTCATAAAGAATGTCGTATTAACTACGATATATCTTAATATTAGTCTATGTGATTAAACAGTTTTTTTCAATAATCTTATGGTCCAGTGTTTTCCTTTGGCATACTGTTAACCAGAACGACGAGATAAGTTCTTTCTATGTGCCGAGTCCTTTCAGGACGTAGGTGATCATGGCTCTCCACTTCTCTCTATCGCTTGCAGCTCTCAACAATTTTCTCCCCTCTGCCACCTCCGTCAACCACGTTCTGTCATCCACTTGCCTAAGTCTGCCAGGTATGTCATGTGTTGTTTTGCTTTGTCTCTCTTTCCCTCTGTATAAGATTCTCCCCCACTCCATCCTCATTGTGGGATCGGGAAATTTCAGCTGCTGATGTTAAGTATAAGCCTTGTTTGCATCCTCTCTACGACCTCATCGTTGCTCACGCGCTCGGTCCACGAAATCCTCAGCATCCTTCTGTATGACCACATATCCGTCGCCTCGAGTTTCTTCTTCGTCTTTGAGGAAATCGTCCAACATTTGCTGCCGTAAAAAAGGAATGTCACGTAATACCTCAGTATTCTTTACTTTGTTACCAAAGAAACCCTCCTATCTCGCAATATGCTTGCCACTCTGACCCAAGGTGGTAGCACCTTTTAGGGTTCCAGCTATGGGCAAATAGTAAACCTACTTTTTTTAGAAATGCGTGAAATTTGCACGGTTTCATCTATCTTTTTATGTGCCATGTCTTTTCAGGACGTAGGCGATCATGGCTCTCCACTTCCTCCTATCCCCTTGCAGCTCTCAACAAGTTCATTCCCTCTGCTTCCTCCCCCAGACCACGTTCTGTCATCCACCTGTTCAAGCTCTCCAGGTATGTCAGAAGCTGCTTTCCCTTGTCTCTCTTTCCCTCTGTTCGACCCGTGAGTATCAGATTCTCCAGGCCCTACTTCCTCATTATATGTCCCAGAAACTTCAGCTGCCTCTTCTTGATGTTAAGTATGAGCCTTCTCTTTGTTTATATTTCCTTTAAGACCCCATCGTTGCTCACACGCTCGGTCCATGATATCCTTTACATCCCTCTGTAGAACCACATCTCTGTTGTCTCGAGTCTCTTTTTCATCTTTGAGGAAATCGTCCAACTTTCGCTGCCGTAAAGAAGGGCAGGTGTTGCGTAACAGTTTTCTTTTCTTTGCTACCAAAGAAATCCTTCTGTCTCGCAATACTCTATCCAGCTTTTGGAATACGTCCTTGGCCATCTACCTACGTCTAAGGATCTCAGTGACACACTTACCGTCTTCTCTCTAGACGCTTCCCAGATATTTAAACTTCCGCGTCTGCCTGATTCTAGTGTTTCCGACCTTCAAATCGCATTTCGGGTTCATATTTTGCTGATGACCATGCATTCTGTTTTCTTATAGTTTACGCTTAGTCTGTTATTCACACAACCTCTCTAGCTTCTGCGCGAGTTTTATAACATTAATATTTATATTGTCACGTGAGCGTCATGTGATATTTTGCGATATGCCCACAAGTGATCGAAACGGTGAACATTCTTCGAATTTAAATATATTTTAGAATTATTTCAAAACATGCATTAAATCCGAAAGGATGCTTAAATAGAAAACATTTAGAAAAGTGTTATGTTTAATATGTTTCGCTGTTTCATTTAGCATAATTTCAAGTGTTTTAGGGGCAAATTATAATGGAGTTACGTGTCAATATTTAAGTTCTATGTTCGTGTGTGAATTTTTGTCTGTATTTGATCACATAGTAATTCATTGAGTTCAATTCCTGGGTCGGATAGAACTGGCTTACGCTCAACGGAAATAAGCTTAGCAATATGGGAACAGTAAAACACCCCCACAAAAAAAAAAAAAATCAAATAAATGAGACCTCCCTAGACAGCGGTAACAACTAAAATGGATAGCAAGGGAAATCAGGGAATCTTGGCCGAGACCTCTCTTCTTCGGAAATTGTAGATTGACGCTACATAATCACAAAGAAATGTACCAAATAGCAGGAAAAGTACACGTCAATTGCAAGGTATTTTAACACCAGTAACAATTACAATGAATAGCAAAGGAAGACAGGGAATTTTGCCTGAAACCAGTCTCCTTCAGGCTTTGCGGATTGGCGCTATATAATCACAGACAAAGAACTGTACCAAATATCACAAACCATATCACTTCAGGACTACAAATACCAGTAACAACTAAAATTGATATCAAGGGAAGACAATGGATCTTGGCTGCGAATATTCTTCTTCAAACATCCTGGATTGGCGTTACATAGTCACAAACAACTGTACTAAATAACAGAATTCATATCACTTGAGGACTAGCAACAAGAACAACATCTCCAAAGAAATTAATGACATAATCAAGATATTGACATTCCACAATAATTCAAACAAAAAGCTAGGAAGGAAACCCTTCTCAATACTGAGAAGTGCGATAACAGCTACTGAACTTTAAAAAAAAATATTTTCCTGAAAAAAATTGTTTAACAAGAAAAATTTTATAAGTTAGAACAGATATCAATACTATCTGCTCGGTTCAAAATGCCAAAGGTTTCCTTATAGGGAAACGGCTAATATTACCATTAGCGTTACTGAATAATTCCTGTAAGTTTATTTTACAAGCGAGTAGATTTTCTCTATCTTCGGAAAATTATCTTTAAGCTCATCTAGGAGATACATACTGATGGCACCATTGGGAAAGGGATAACTGTTTCTAGTGCGAACCGAGATTTTAAAAAAAAAGACGATGTTATCTGCATATATAATAAAAGGAAAATCTCGTTTGATTTAAACATCCATGACTCAGTATGTAAAACACTGACCACTTCTATATCCAACACCAATCAACGAGGTCATCTGCAGGTCATATTTTGTGGACCATGACAGGCTAATGGCCACTCTAGGAGACGTTGAAAGCAAACTCCGGAACCTTTTAAAACTGTAAATGTCCGCAGAAGACTACCCAGGCCATGAGAAGTTGGTCAATCAATCAATCTATCAACAAACCGGTTGGTGCTTCCTTTGATTTGCAAATGATCATACATAGCTTGTCGCGGTTCCAATTTCCCCGTCCTTGAACAGCGAGACAACCAATAATTATCACCAAGCTTGGAACTTCGCTCGTTTTTTTTTTTTTTTAATGTTTGTGATAAGAGGATCGTAATTGAAGTTCACCGTTTCAAAGGTGATCGTGCGTATCGTATACATGAAACTTTTCGATTAACAGACGGTCACCTGACCAGGATCCGCACTGTATGCCCAGCTACTGCAACACGAGACCAATTTTAACAAAAATATTGTCAGACATATTGGCACGGTTCAATAGAAAAATTATTTTTATGGATATAACTAAATTTTAACAAAGAAAAAGCAATATTTTGATAAGTTCAGGGCGAAAGCGTTATATCCAGTCGAAACCTTTGAAAACACTATGAATAAATTTTAGTAAGAGCAAAACTGATTAATAGCCAATATTTAATTTAATTAATAGTAAATAATTAATTTAATTAATAGTAATTGATTAAAGGAATTTGATAGTCAATAGCGTATCTTTTTGTTGTTGGTCAATAATTAGCATTATGTTATACACATATATATATATATATATATATATATATATATAGAGAGAGAGAGAGAGAGAAAGAGAGAGAGATAGATAGATAAATAGATAGATAGATAGATAGATAGATAGATAGATAGATATAGTTAAGTTATGAAAAACTTGGTAATCCGTATGGGTAGTCGCAAGGAGGATGAAATCCTGAGAGCTCAATGTAAATCCAGAGCTAATAATTTAAAGAAAAACAGACAATTTTAAGGCTCCATTGTAATAATTTATTTCACCAGGTACTTTTTACAGGACGCTGGTTCATCAGACATCACGTCCAATGTCTTATGATCCCAAATAATATATATATATATATATATATATATATATATATATATATATATGTTGTAAACAAATGAAAACTACGGACAAAAGTTCATTTTCTCCAGCAAAAGGCTCATTTCTGTAGTTCAGTGCGACCAGCAAGCAGAAATATTTCTCCTCCCGATGATGGCCATTTTTTCGAAACTAGTCGAGGAATCTAAATTAAATAATTATAAAAAAAAAAACGAAAGAATATTAATCTACAACCCAGTGTGTCTAAAGATTTTTATTTTTTTATTGTTCAAAATATATGTATATATATATATATATATATATATATATATATATATATATATATCGATTGAGTTCTCTGAGTGGCTGGTGTGCTTATGAAAAAATAAATATGCAAAACTTCGCCTTTCTGTCTACCGGGCGTCGATGGCCTAAGGGTTAGTATTTCCGACCCGTACCAAATTGGTCGAGTTTCGGTCTGAAGCGATCGGATGTCTAGCCACATTAGCGAAAAAGTCGGTCTGTGGATTTATATATATATATATATATATATATATATATATATCGCACGATGAATAAATTGTATAAATTTTGCAAAAATGAAAGTAAAATTGACATCTCATTTTAACAAATATATTTACCAAAATTTCACAAAAATATCTTGAAATACTAAGGTCTAAATTCATTCAATAAATTCGTCAGACGATTCGGAATTTCCTACAACTCTTCTGAGCGGTCTCCTTGTTTAACTTATAATCCTTGCATTCAGTTCATCTTTGGTCTTACGAGCAGTTTTTTTGGTCTCTCGCAAATCTGCACCCCACACGTAATAAACAAGGGGGCTCAGCTTGGGTAGTTAGCTGGTCAGATATAAGGGGTTATGCGGTTGCAGAAATTGCCGGACAGCTGAGATTGGTTTCTCCTGCTAGTGTGGCATCATGTTGTCAGACAGAGGGTCTTCTAGCAGTCACCCTCTTGACCTAGGGCAGCACTACCTCCTCAAGGCAATTGGTGTAGGCCTCCGTGTTATGTCTGATGTCCTAACAAACATTCAGTTCTTTTCTTATCAGAACGATCAGAGTGAGTTTTTGAGCTGCCGTACCATCGTAATCACCATTAGACTCACCCAACTCTTTCCGAATCCTCTGCACTGTCTTTAGATTGACCCCCAAACACGCTGAAATTTTCTCATGGGATCATCCGGTTCGAAAGCCAAGTAGTGCGACATGTCGTTTTCTAATTTTCGAATTGCGTCATGGTGATCTTTTTCTCAGAAACAGCGCCCAACTGACCCTACTATTCTGTGGCGTTTCAAAAAGTCAAAAATAAACAACGCGCATGCTTAAAATTAATAATATAAAATGGCAAAAATTTACCCATCGCAACTTGTATTTAAAGAATTATGGTAATATCTGAGGAAGAATCTGCTATGTTATTCGTCCTGACTTGCCATTTCGGTCTCAGTCACTTCCCATCGCCGTAATGCAGATCGTCTGTGATTTCTCTATGAATACTTTTTATGGTAAGTGTTCTAATTAAAACTCCTCTATCGTACCTTGACTATAAATTTAAGCGTTATACTAGATTAGTAACAAGATCTGATCATTTTGCAGTCGAAAAAGCTACATGTAGCCATAATTACTACTCTTACATTGCAACTCTCATTTCTAGAACTCTCTTCCGATTTTGCAGTGAATTTTGATTTCCAAAATAGTAAATGGAATGTCAATCGTCATTTTTTGCTCTCTTAAATTCTTTTCCTTTATTGTTCTAGCTATTTAATCATCTACTTATATTATTTTATACTCAGTATCTATATATATATATTTATATATGTATATATAAATAAAAAGAAAGAACAGTAAGATATATGATCCGGTGTTCTTATAGATATTTTTATTTTTACAAAATGTAAATGTTCAATGTAAGACGACATGCATTTAACGGATGTCAGATTTCATTGAAGAATACATCCCTACCCCCTACCAAAACGTAACTAATAACGGATACATCAAAATACAGACATAATGAACACGCAGACACCCCTTGTCTTGTGGAAGTGAATTTATCTGTAACCTTGGAAACGTGAATATTGATTTTAACTTTAAAACCCAGTAATTGTAAAAGTTACTCCAAAATTCGTTTGAGGGTGAAATGGAACTAATGTCTTTAATTTAATTACAAAATTAAATTCGGACCTTCCATTTTTGAAACATGGTTAGAACTGTGTAGCGGAAAAACCATATTTTAAATCAATTAATATATATATATATATATATATATATATATATATATATATATATACTGTGAAAAACTCTATGAAACAACATCAACTGCATCTTGCCACTTGGAATGTACGAACTCTCCAAGACAAAAACAGCACCAGAAAGAAAAATGGCTCCGGTCGCATTGGAGCTAAAGATGTACAACATTGATATAACTGCACTGAGAAGTAACCATCAGTTGACTACATGAAACGAGAAAGCAAAATAAAAGATCTTACAGTGTTCCTGCTGCACTTGGATACAATACATTCTCCTGTACTTTTTGTGGTCTTTTGTGCAATTTTCGAGCTGGTCTCAAACGTCATGCCCGTCATGCATGAAGATAATTAGTTCGTGGTCGTCGGAATTTCATACGTCGAACACGCCGAGAAAATCCATCATACACACACACACACACACATACACAAACGCACACACACACACATATATATATATATATATATATATATATATATATATATATATATATATATATGTCAAACATACGTAACATTCTTGTTGGCAAAACATTTACGATAGCATCATGTACATACAAAAAAAGGCTAAAAATAATGGACAATTATTAATAATAACAAAAAAAAAACTTCACTCAATAATATCAACTATAAACAGAGGACACAATATTTTGACGATGTTTAGAAAATGAAAACATTATATATATATATATATATATATATATATATAGAGAGAGAGAGAGAGAGAGAGCGATAGATAGATAGATAGATAGATAGGAAATTCAAACATATCCCATTTGTATGGCATTTGGTGTTGATAAAGATTAATTTCTTGCGGTGAGAAATGGCCATACATATAGGGTAACCATGAATTTAATTTATATGTAATTTATTTATATATGCTCTGTAATAAATACATTTAGCTCTCTTTATGGGGCAGCTTCACTATTTTATATTATTAGGATTCAATTGGATTACTTACCCACGGATTTTTATTGTATATATATATATATATATATATATATATTGGGTGCAACAGAAGATTTGTCCAAATCATGTAACTCCATGGAATAATTATCTATCCCACAAAATGTTTAATATCTAAATAAAAAACACTAAACTAGACGAGATCATTTTTCAGATAAGAACTTTAGCCATTTTGATACCATTTGCCGTAAGAATCACTGAAAAACCGTTTGAGTTTTTCAGCTAAAAAAACAACAGGTTAAAATCGCAATGTGTCAGACCCGCTGTCTTCCCGAGTGAGAAATGGTTTGAGGAAAAAGATCATTCAGACGTTCAGTAATGGTACCAACATTCGTACTTTGATTTCCTTCTTCAAAGTCCATTCAAAAATCATCAAGAGAAATTTGAATCACTTTAAAATAGAGGGAACAGAAGAGAGGAAAAATTGGTGATCACAACAGGAAGAGGGATCATCATTTCAACTGAGATCTAAAGAGACGAATTACAAAAGCTACAACTCAATTCATAGACTCTTGGCACATGAGAAAGGAGTTTCAGCTACAACAGAAGTGAAACAAGACTTGAAAATTAAATCGTACGGAATAACAGTGTTATTAATAATGAACATGTCATTTTTGTTTATGATCGATTTCATTACGATTCTTCTGTTAAGCTTGGAGAGTAATTGTACATTCTTATTGCTCAAATAAGAGCCCAATAGTGTTAAAAAAAATTCGCAGAACTCCAATAAATTCATTTCTAAGATACAACAGTGCAACTGGACAATTTTGCTGTTAAACTCGGTTTACATATATATATATATATATATATATATATATATATATATATATATATATATATATATATATATCATGAAATGGACAAAGTCCGACAATTATTTTAAGACATTTTTTATGTTTAACATTCAGTTTATAGATACAAATATCCAGGTAAACGCTATGTTTACAATAAACAGTATAAAACAACATTGAACGGCCTGAATGTCCGAGAAATTTTCACGGAAGAACGAATATTTTCTGCGAAAATTTCTCTGACATCCAATTGAATATTTGTATCTATAAAACGAATGTTAAACATAAAAATGTCTTTATATATATATATATATATATATATATATATATATATATATATATATATATACAAGTATAAGATTGGTGTATACGGAATAAATTACAACAACCCAAAAAATACTATTCTTAAAAGAGTGCTCAATACAAAGTGGAGCAAATATAATTTATGGGAAAATAATTTGATAGTATTGAATGTGGTTTCTACATTCAGCACCGCCCCTTGATAAAACACCAGAAGTGTGGAGACAAAATGACTATTTCTCTCGTGATTTTATAACATATTTATAATTTTTGAATAAATTATATATATATATATATATATATATATATATATATATATATATATATATATATATATATATATATATGCTCTGTATTCTCTAACCTTTGGATTATTGCTTATCTAGCTACATACCACACACGTCTGCTTCCTCAAATGTTGCAGATATTTGAAGATATTGGGCAAATCCTGATGCTACGATTCACGATTTAGTCGATTAAAGTCCGAATGATACCACGAAGTACATATGTCAAACGATTTCCATTAACCAATTAGAAAAAGGATTTGCATTAATCAATTATCAATATATAGAAATATTGAGAAATATTGAATAAAAACATAATTGTTAAAACTTTTCAGTCTTCTTTAATCAAACTTGTATAAAAGAGGGATTGTTGCCAAATACACAATATCTATATATCTATATATCTCTCTCTATATATATATATATGTGTGTGTATGTGTGTTTATGTGACTCACATTGTGAAATAAATCAAATAAGTGTTTATTTCAAAATCCTTTACTGATTTTCGTCATATAAACAATATACTTCACCTACAGCGCGAATATTCCTAGCGAGTTCAATGAAATTTGGTTTGAATGAAATAAGAGATGGAAATGCTTCGTTTCTTTCATTAAGCGAAATAGGGAACTTTCAAATTCAGCAACGGAAGGAAAAAAAATCTAATTTAAACTAAACAAAATATTCTCGAATTTATTTATTCCCTTCCCAAGAAAAAAAAAACATATAATACAATTGAAAATAAAACAATAATAAATATATTTCTTTTTAGTTTTTTTTTTCTTTTTCTCCAAGCGATTTTAAAGAGGTTATACAAATTTTTGCCAATTTTGAAATCAGAAAAAAAAATCTCCGCCTCTTACGCGGTATCAATCAACCACAATCCTCATCTAATTTGCAACCCGATGCTACCCCGACCCCTCGTCAAGTTTTCCATTATTTTTCGATACTGCCTTTCAGTGAGTCTCTTTAATTTGAACACTTCTTCACTCTAATGATGTTCTCCGCAAATTGAATCAGTCTGCAGTTAACGTTTAATATCGTTACTCGGAAGCAATTTGTTGCCCCGGTTTTTTTTTCTTTTTAATTTCACTGTTTATTATTATTATTATTATTATTATTATTATTATTATTATTATTTTTTTCCGTATTTCATTTGCTCTCTTTCAGTTTCCGCTCCATTAATAACTCTTGCTACAGTTATAGTTTCAACAGCAGGGCAGACTGGTTGCTCTCGCCTTTGGTGGCAAACATTCTCGGAGAAGAATAACGTTGATTTTAAAACTGTTTTGTTATTTTTTTTTTTATTTTCAAGTATTTCTTTTCCTCTCATTCCGTTTTCGCTAGATATTAGATTGGTGCAAAAATAATGTCGTTTTTCTTTTGAAGAACGTCAAAAAAACGACATTATTTTTGCACCAACCTAATAGCTTATGCGTCGTTTCCTTCTGTCTCTCTTGCGTTCCAGTATTTAACTTCCCAAACCTGTTTCTTCACAATGTGCCCTAGATATTTAAACCGTCTCTTTCCGATATCCGGTATAAGTGTCCTTTTTTTTTTCTTTTTTTTTTTTCCATTTTCTCTAAAACTTCGTCGTTGTTCACATGTTCGCTCCATGGTATTCTCACCATCCTTCTGTAGAACCACATTTCTGTTACTTCATGTCACTGCTTCATCTCCGAGGAGATTGTCCAGTATTCACAGCCCTAGAGGAGGACAGATATATACCGTATTAAAAAGTGTAGGTTGTGAAAAGATCTTATTCTCTTTCGTCCTAAAGGCGTAACAATTACAAAAGAATTATTGCTGACTTACTTTTTTTCTTTTTCATTTTTACAGTGATTTTCCTCTTGTACAAGGCCTAAGAGCCATTCAAGGTAGTGATTTACGGAGTAAGAGACAGAGTTTATGAAGATATGTGTGTAAGATCAGAGTTAACCCTGTTAGACATTTTCATAACGGTCGTCTTCGAGGATAGAATCCAAAGGTTGACAGTGAATATTTCGGAGGCAGTAGGAAAGCGTAGTTCAGGTTCGCAGTGGATATCGTGGCAAAGTAGCAGAGCGTAGTACTTCCTTCTGTCATCTTCGCCTGACAAATTGGCACTGGTCCTTCGAATAGGTAAACAAAAATGGCCGCCTTTATACACGACGAATACCATGTTCTGCGGCTTCTGATTAGTTAACCTTCTATTGGTAGACTATAAAGGAAGTTAAGTCATTTGGATTGACTCACTAGTTATACATATATACCCATAAAAACCGTAACAAACCCTAGACGTGAACAGCTTAAGTTTGTAATAATCGAGGGTGCATCCTCTTGGGAAGTTGATTCCGCAGAGCAGCAATTTGTAAGAAGAAGCTGCTCGAGTTAAATTTATATCTGCTGTGGAGTGATTTCGCAGTGGAGGCTTCTATTTGTACTAAATCTGTCCTAAAATAGGTTCGACGTACAAAACGTTAGGAACGTGATATAATAGGTGTTACTCAGAGTAATCTTGTTGTGGTCGCTGATACTTTCGTATTCGACTAACTGTCGTCCGACATCCACTAGTATTTAGTCAAACCCCCACGAGGGTATCATGTGGCACAATGCCGGTTTAACGTGGGATCTCCGAGCCCGTGGGCTCGGCCAAAAATATACGTTTTGAACCCGTATAAACGGGTTCAGTGTCGGTTTACCTCACCGAAAGAGTTGAAGTTTATAAGCAGTAAATTCGACCTTGCCAACTGAACGACCCTTTGTGACCGAATCGGTTAGGCACGCCGGGTTAAATGGCGGTTCCGTATAGGTTGCAGGTTCGAATCCTGTAAAAGGACGGTTATTTTCTATGAAAATTTCTCGGACATTCAGGCCGGTAAATGTTATTTAATACTGTTTATTATAAATAGAGCATTTACTTAAATACTTGTATCTATAATAAAAAAAAAGAACGTTAAACATAAAAACTGTCTTTAGTATATATATATATATATATATATATATATATATATATATATATATATATATATATATATATATATATATATATATATATATATATATACACACACACACACTTATATTTTATCAGTTTCTGACTGGAAAGGATAATTCTGAGGAGGATATAAATTCATGGAGAGGTTAGTATAGACTAAAATGCATTATAATGATAATAAGACTTTAATTATACATTTCGTTTATAATTTTTATTTCGTCAACATCGAAATGTTCATCTCATCAGAACAAAAACCTGCTCCACGAATGGAGAAAGTGCACCGGGTGGCCTCTCACTCCCTTTATATCCCCTTCTCATGTTTCACTCAAATCAACTTCCCCAAAGACCATTAGACTTTCCATAATCCATATTTCTCTCCTTAAGTTTGGTATTTGTTTTTAAATGACTGTTAATTCTCCAACGTAAATGTACTGTATCCGCTGATTATATCTGGCATATTATTGTCATTTCTAATTGCTAATTGTACTAGTGACCATATATCAATCAACCCACGGTATAAAACCATTTATATAGTTCCAAAAATTAAGAACTATCTAAGCAGTGCTGGCTGCTAAAGCTACCACTAACCAGCTTTCTCTTCTCACCATCCCTTCCACCAGCTCCTTCCACTCCTTCTATAAATGTCTTCACTGACTATAAGACTTCGGCCAAAAAACAAATGCTTAAGTTTTACCTAATTTTATTTAGATAAAGATCTATTTAATTAAATCAATTAGAATCGAGCTGATTTATCCTGCATAAAACAACAAACGGTATCGGCCAAAATAACAATATTAAAATCTAGAAAGTGTAGAACAAATACTTGGTTGAGGAAACTGACTACTACTAACCACTAATCCTTTACCCCTGTCTTTATCCAACCCCTTTCTCTCACCTTCCCTCCTCGCTAGCAAGTTAAAATGTCCGTCCGGTGTACTTTCTCCATCCGCTGTGCTTGTTTTCGTTCTGATGAGATGAACATCTCGGTGTTCACGAAAAAAAACAAACGAAATGGATAAATAAAGTCTCCTTCTTATTATTATATCTCTCTCGCTATATATATATATATATATATATATATATATATATATATATATATATATATATATATAGGGAGGTAGGCGTGTTTGTGCTCTGGCCCCTTTGGTCTGTATAAATCCGAGTATCTTATAAACTAATCTCTGTTAATGAGGATTTATATGTCGTTATTTTAATTTTTTTAATTTGTTTAATATGACTCGCTAATCCACAGGCCGGTAGATTTAATTCACTTTTTAGGATTCGGTTTCCAGTCCGCTCTAAATATTTTTTCTCTCTTTCACTTCCGGTGGTTCCTTGCCTCTTGACATTGTCACGATGCCTCTTACTCTGTAACCCTCTACCTCAAGTGGCTCCTGGTCCTTGTATAGGTGGAACGCCATTCTAAAAATTAATATAATTGTAAAAAATATAATATACGTGTTTGTGTTTGCGTTCTTGGCTCCTTCCCTTTCGTCTGTCCGAAACGGTCGACCTTGGTAACATTCGGTCTATTAAAAAACATTTATATCTTTGTATATTTTAATGTTGTCTCCAACTTTTATCAATCAGTTTTTGTCAGGTGATTTAATACTTAGCTCATGCATATGCCTGTAAACCTTTCATTTAACAATGAATCGATGACTTCTTTTTATATTTTTAAAGAGGATTCTTCGATTCTCTGTTCGACTGTCTGCCGAAATAACGATTTATCCATATAATATTTTATGGAGACAGATCAGAGCACATAAAATAGAATCCTTGTTATCAATATGTACAGCGTCAGGGGTAGATAGCTCGATGGGTAGAGAGTGAAATCGGTAAATTAATCATGCCGAACCAGTTTGCTAAAATCGTTGACAGAACAGAGATTATGAGAGATACAAAAAAATGGAAACTAAGAGACAAAAAACAAAAGGAAGTTATGGAGAACCGTTATCACCTACATCGTGAAAGTAGCACGACATGTACAAGCCTTGCCAATTCCGACGTTCACCAACTTGCTGGAAACAATTTAAATCACAAACATATATATATATATATATATATATATATATATATATATATAAAAGAAAGAGGTTGTTGTGGTTCCAACGAGAAAAACGTATGTATATTAAAAAGAAGAGAAGAGAGGTGCTGCAAACGTTTTTGGTTGTAATGTGGATTTATTTAGAAAAAAAATACTATGCTTTATTTTCCATAATTTTACTACACGGGTTTCTGGTTTCACGACCGTCTTCAGGTAAAAGCGGAGATTTCCACATATTATTAAAAATAATTAATTTTTTTCCTTATGTTTTTCAATGTTAAATATATATATATATATATATATATATATATATATATATATATATATATATATATATGTGTGTGTGTGTGTGTGTGTCTGTGAAAATATATAGGAAATAGGAAAGAACTCGTTAGGTAAATAATCCAAATTTCTTTAGTATTTTTGTTATGATTTTTAAAAAATAGTGCTCGATACAAAAGTAAAGCCTAAATATAATTATTTATTTAAAAAATATGATTCTATCGCTACATAAGTGTCCTCATGTTTCAAAACAAGAGTGGAAAAATTCAATAAAATTATTTGAATTAAATTGAATTAAAGTTCAAAGCTCTGTTCCATCTTCAAACGAATTTTTTTTTTGGAATAAACAATTCTTGAAATTTACGCGTTTTTATAAGCATGTTCATTATGAAAATTAAAATTATTCATTATTAAAATTAAATTTTTATATATATATATATATCGGATGTCTAATCACACTGATCAGCTGCGTTATAGCCTTGCATGTGAATGGATATATATATATATATATATATATATATGTATATATATATATATACAAGCCTATAACATCCGATTGCTTCAAGCCGGGATTGAATCGAAACTCGTCCGATGTGGCATCAATCAGAGATTCTACCACAAAGCTATCGGCGCGCGGCAGGGAATGGGGATTTTTTAACGTATACATACGCCAGTAGCAAATAACCCTCAATTTATAACTCAAAAGGAATGCGTTAATATCAGGAGGAGCCACTGTTTTTAAAATTGCCCTAAGTATCCATAGTGGTCAATGGGCAAACGAGAGCATAAAGCCTGATTCGCTATATCACAGCACATCAGTGCGTCGAGACATCCGATTGCTTCAAGCCTGGATCGAAACTCGACTGAT
Source organism: Acanthosepion lycidas (assembly GCA_963932145.1). Lineage (NCBI taxonomy): Eukaryota > Metazoa > Mollusca > Cephalopoda > Sepiida > Sepiidae > Acanthosepion > Acanthosepion lycidas. Next base: position 38,931,238 of record OZ010603.1, read on the forward strand.
TTGTTATCAGTCAGAGATTCTACGCTAAAGCTATCGGTGCACGGTAGTGATATGGAAAATTTTAATGTATTATATACGTGATAGTATGAAAAAGGTTTTTTCACTTAACTTGGCAGGGTCTCCGTCATGCTTTTTCATACTATTTGGTTGGTGCAAAAATAATGACGTAATAATGTCGTTTTGTGACGTATTTTTAGCGTCAAAAAACGACATTATTACGTCATTATTTTTGCACCAACCTAATAATAACGATCTATATTCTTTCTATTAAAAACAATTCGATACTGAGTCCTCTACTACAAAGTCTGCTAGCCTTAAATACCATTCCTATGAGCAAACAACTGAAAAACCAAACATTTTGGATTTAAAAATTTCTAAAAACAAGTGAGAGCCTCATCAAACGCTACATGTTGTTCGCCACGTTTTATGCCTGTGGATTAAAAATATCAGTCGATTAATGAAATTGTAATCGTTCAAAACCCTCTCGGGTCGTCTAAGACTTCTAATAAAGCGCTGGTTGTAGAAGTGACCGCTTCAATCAAGAGTTAACCTTATTCATAGGCTTTCGTCAGCAGATAATCACGTCGGCTTCTCTCCTGTCTCTGGTATAATCCCCGTCTCTTCTGCTTCTCTTCTCTCTTCTACTAAGTCGCTTTGCACATTCGTATTTACGCACATTCACCTAAATTGGTATTGGGGTATGGCGAGGTATGAGCATTTCGGTGAATCCCCTCTGACTTACACCATAATTTTGGGAATTCCCTCTCTCCATTCGCTAAATTTCAGTGATCGTGGGTGGCTTATCCACCAATGCTGGTATTTCAAATCAACTTTCAACCAGGAGAATCAACTCTAAATTCGTTGTTTACTTAAAATGAGTTTCACTTTAAGCTTGCATTTGCAGCTGTGTGTCAGTCAATATCGGTCTCTAAGTCTGGGTCATTTTTTCCATTGCTCAAACTGCTCGACATACAATTCAAGTCGTTTATGTGTGAATTAAATACTCAATTCTTCCCATGGGTTTTTGGTATTAACCCTTCTCGTTTCAATGTATCTCAGCACTTATCACTTTCATATGTTTTAATAAAACTTTTTTTTTCCGTTTTACCGCGGGAACGACAAATAGTATCACATGAGCATGTTTTGATGGACGCTCGAGGAGTGTCTCTTGGCTGGTGAGCAAGTCATTGAAGGCTGCGTGTGTCCTTGTCTTCGCGGATCCGGCGGACAGACTTTGCGTGCTGGACGTTACCATAAAGGATAAGGCTCTTCGTCTCATTGGGGTTTATGCGCCCTTTGTCCATTCTGAGCGGCCTGCTTTGTTTCGGCAGATCGAGCAGTTTTTGACGACATCACGTCGGGTAGTTTTAGTGGGTGATTGGAATGCCGTCCTTGATCCCGATATAGATCGTATAGGGACAAATTCGGGTACTAACAACCGGGACGTGAAACCATTTCGGGACTTTATCGGCAGGTTTGATCTTGTCGATAAGTACCGGAATGAGTACCCTCGGGAGGTAGTGTGGACTTGGACTAATAGTGGCGACTCGGCTAGTTATCTAGACCGAGTCCTAGTTAGGAGAGTCGATATAGGGCTCTTAGGGTGTCCAAGTTTCCATGAGATCGTTTATTCGGATCATAGGCTTGTCCAGGTCCGTGTAAACTTAGATAAGCCTAATGTTAGGATGGCTGGCTACTGGAAATTAAACTCATCATTACTTGGTGAGCAAGATTTCCGGGACCAGCTTCCACTAATGATACACAGGGAACTGACGGGAGCGGTTGCGGGAAATGCCTGGTGGGATAAATTAAAATCCAAAATTAGAACGTTTGCTGCTGATTATAGTCGTCGGCTCAATCTAGATAGATTAGTGGCGCAAACGGCTTTAGAGCAGAAAGTTGATCGGACCGTCAAATCCCGTGTTAGTGGGGACGTAGCTTTAGCTAAGGCAGCGTTGGCCTCCTTGCTTATCAAGAAGGATCAAGCTCTGGTAGTTAGGGCTAGGTTAAAAAGAATGTCCTCTGAGGCGACGAATATGGCCGCTGAATTGCGTGCAGAGGAAGCTAGGAATGCATCTCGGCGACAAATCGCATGCGTCATATTGCCGGATAAGCGGACCGTGACAACAAACGAGGTCATATGTGAGGCTTTTCGTGGCTACATTCAGGAGCTTTTCACCAGGGAGCCCGGTCTGAGCCCTGCTCAGTTCGACGCCTATTTAGCTGACTTTCCCTACCTTAAGGCAGCTGAAGCAGCTAGGTGCGTGGGTCCAATTACAGTCGGAAATCTGGGAAGCGTTGAAACAGGTTGGCCTGGACAAATCTCCGGGACTAGATGGTCTTCCGTACGAAGTGTACTTGAGGCAGTCTCCTGTTTTTGTTCCCCTGCCGGCACTGATTTTCGGCAACTGGATGAAGCAGGGGTCTATACCCCAACGCTTCACCAGAGTCGTGATCAAGTGGTTACGCAAGAATGAAAACGGTGCGGATGGGTTAGGTAACTTTCGCCCTTTAACTATGTTAAACACAGAGTTAAAGATTTTGGCTAAGATCCTGGCTAACCGTTTGCAGCTTGTCCTGTCTCGTCTGATTGGCTCGGAACAGACTTGTGCTGTGAAGGGCAGGACTATTCAGAACAAACTTCATATGGTGCACCTGATCATCGAGCAAGTCGACAGTGAAGCCGCGCTGATCAATTTAGATCAGTCCAAGGCCTTCGATAGGGTCGACCATCGCTTTCTGGAGGCTGTTCTTTCGGCGGCCGGTTTCGGGCCGTACTTTCGCACCTGGATCCGACTTCTGTATGCAACTCCCGGTGCGCTGGTGGAGGTGAATGGGGTACGATAGGAGCCTTTCGTATCCATTCGTCAGGGTTGTCCGCTATCGCCTTTGCTTTACGTTCTTGCGTTGGAACCTTTCCTTCGCAAGTTAAAGGCGAATCCGGTCCTACAATTGCCCTGCCGGGTGCTACCACATCGGCCAGGTATTCTGCCTATGCTGACGACGTTTCGGCTCTTGTGTCGAGCAGAGCCGAGATTGAGGAAGTCAACAAAGAAATCAGTTGTTATGAGATGGTTACAGGGGCCAAGATCATCCGCGATAAGTCTGTTGGCCTGCGGTTGGGTGCGTGGAAGGGAATTTCTCTTCCCGGACCTTTCCGCTGGACGGATGGGCCGGTCAAGATTCTCGGCGTCTGGTTCGGTCCTGTTCTCCAGTTGGAAATGAATTGGTCGGAGGTGCGAGGGAAGGCCGAAATCGCAATTAATTTGTGGTCTCGGAGGAAATCTTTCCTTAAAGGGGAGGGCGCAAGTTTGTGTTTCACACATCTTCCCGATTCTCCTTTACCGACTCTCTCTGCCTCCACTTACGTGTGACACTTTACTGGCGTTAGTGAAGCTCTTGTTCTCCTTCTTGTGGGGAGGCAAGGCTGCCAGAGTCAGTCGGGAGATCTGTTGCCTTCATCCATCTGAAGGCGGTCTGGGCATGCCGAGCATTGAGATTCGTCAATATATGCTTCGTATTAGCTTTCTAGATCGAATGTGTCGCGATTCGGATGAGGAGAGCGCCTTCTGGAAGGAAGACGCCCGAAAGAACGTCCCATCCCTGAGAAGTGTGCATTCGTGCGAGCAGGAGGCCCGCAGTTTACCCCGAGCCGAATGCTCCTTCTATCGTGAATGTCGTATTGCTCTGAAGCGCCTCTTATGGGCGTCGGATGGCCTCTCCAACGCCCAGGCGTTGTCTCGCAGGGCATTATATGAAGTTTTAGTCAGGGGGGCCGTGCATGATGATCTGACGAAACAGAAGGCTCGCTCAATATGGCCTTGGGCGCCCGGGTTGAAATGCCTCAATAACGATGAGGCATCACTCACCTGGCTGGTGATTCGTATGGCCCTCTGGGTCGCCAAGAGACTCTGCTCAGCTGGCTTGGAGAATTCTCCAAACTGCCGACGTTGTAGTTCATTGCAGCCAAGTAGTGTCGTTGTGCAAGTTTGTTGAAGGCCTCATGGTCCGCATTCTGCAGGGAAAGTCCTTTGTCCTTGAGGCCGTTTCCATTTGTAGCAATGTGGCACCGCCCCTGACGAAGGCTGAACAGTATGTGTTCCACTGCTTGCTAGGCGTTAGGAGAGTCGTGATTTGGACGACACGTCAGAAGGGATTCTATGGAGGCGAGAAGTTCACCTCTTCCCAACTGATCTGGTACTTTAAGCATCAGCTTAAAGTTAAGATTAGGACGGAAAGGCGGCGGCTCTCTTCATCAGAATTCAGCAAAAGGTGGGTGAATCTTGCGAGCTTGTGTCGTGTGAAAGAGAATGACCTTGAGTGGCACATTGATGCCGGTTAGGCATCAGGATATTGCTCTTCCTGGGTTGAACTTATGCAACCCATCCCGAAATTAGGCTAGCTTAGGTTTCCTTTTTTGATGCTTTAGTTTCCTTTTTCAGTTAACTTAGCTAGGGTATGTATGCTCATTGGCCCCTTTTATTTCTGTCCCTAATTTTCTTTAAGTTTTATTTCCCCATCCCCTCCCTCGTTGGGTGGTCAGTGATGTCAGTTCTCTGGTGGATGCGAGGCGCCTTTCTTTTCGCGTGAGTGTTTTTTTTTTTTTTTTTTTCGTATTTGTTGTCGTGTCTGAATGAGTGCATGTCAGTGTAAGTGCTTGGGAAGTATGAATGGTTTACACTATTATAGTCCCGCATTGATTTCGGCCAGTGAAGTGATGTTTCTGTCACATTTAGTGATTGTGGGGAGCTTTTATTACTAATCTTATTTACTTTAGTTTCTTGTAAATAGTTATTTGTATTCATATTGTAAATACTCATTGGGGTTAACTTTTAGAATTGTTGTTTTATTCCCCTCTCCCCCCCCCCACAGACAACAAATTGTAAATATGGGGACTAGTTACTATTTTCATAGAGACAAAGAGGTATTATGGTGGTTGTAGTAAGAAAGGTACGTATGAATGTTTTGTTTTGGTGTAAGGAATAGTGTTTTGTACGATTGGATCAGAGTTTGCGGCTAGCTAAGTTATTGTTAAGACAGAAGAAGACCGTCCTTTCCCCAATCCCCTTTTCGGCTTGTGCCACATTTCTGTATTGTACAGAGTAAATATTGCTCTGGTAGATGTCGGAAGCTTTTCGTTTCTAATTTGATTTTCGTATTCGCTGTTGTTTGAGTATTTGGGATAAATGATTGATTTTATATTATTAAAATTCTCGCATTAATTTCGTCCAGTTAACTGATATTTCTGCCACATTTAGAGATTGTAGAAGTTTTATGAATACCATTATTTTGTTTAGTTTCTTGTAAATAGTTTTGTTTTCATATTGTAAATACACATTGGGTCTTGTTTTTATATGTGGGGACAAGTTAGGACTTTCATAGAGAGAATGAAATATTATGGTAGATGTATATGAAAGGTATGTAAAAATGCGTTGTTTTTTTGTTAGGAATACTGTGGTATTTTGGGGTCAGTGTTTGTGGCTAGCTAAGTTAAAGTTAAACATTAAGACAGAACAAGAACGTCCTTTTCCCAAATCCTCATGTTGGCCTTCTGCAACATTTTCTTTGCATAGCAGAAATGAATATCTCTATGGTACCTACACTTTTTTAAAAAAATTACTCGCAGTACTAGATTAGCATTGGGACCTCATCAATTTTCAGTTTAGCTGGAACGATGTAGCCGTAAGTTCTATGCTGGCAGTTTCTTTTTTCGCACTTCTCGCTTCTATAAATCCTTTATGGCTCCATGCTTTCCAGCAAACTTTAATCTGAAAATATGCAAAGGCAATATCAATCGCTATCTACTGTCCTCCTGATTACCTTTTTGTTCTTGCTCAGTAGAAAAGTTTTTTTTTTTCGAATTCTTCCACGCCCTTTGCGTTTTAGTGGCTTTACTACCTTGCTTGGGGTAAACTCGATAAAAAAATTAAACCACCTGCTTCTTTGAAGGTCCTGCCTCTTTATGAAAAGCCTAGAAGAATATAACTAAAAAAAAAAGCGACCTTTGAGAAAAGGGGCAGGTGAACCTCATCTCCGGTCCAAACGCAACTGGCAAGGCATTGCAGTATTTTGCCTTGAATGTTACAATGAACGAAAATTGTGAGATGTAAGGGAGGGGTGAGAACAGTGGCACAAAATGTGATGACTTAATAAAATCAATGAATGTTAAAACGCCACCAACGATATCTTAAGGGAAATGCCTTACACCAAACAAATGTATTAATCTATCTTGAGATAGATAGATAGATAGATAATGAACCAACTGAAAAAGATAGATAAGGAACCAACTGAAACAAATAGAGAGAGAGATAGTAATGAACCAACTAAAATAGATAGATAGTTAATGATCAAACTGAAACAGATAGATAGATAGATAGATAGATAGATAGATAGATAATGAACCAACTGAAATAGATAGATAATGAACCAAGTGAAACAGATAGATAATGAACCAAGTGAAACAGATAGATAATGAACCAAGTGAAACAGATAGATAGATAGATAGATAGATAGATAATGAACCAAGTGAAACAGATAGATAGATAGATAATGAACCAAGTGAAACAGATAGATAATGAACCAAGTGAAACAGATAGATAATGAACCAAGTGAAACAGATAGATAGATAGATAGATAATGAACCAAGTGAAACAGATAGATAGATAGATAATGAACCAAGTGAAACAGATAGATAGATAGATAGATAATGAACCAAGTGAAACAGATAGATAGATAGATAATGAACCAAGTGAAACAGATAGATAGATAGATAATGAACCAAGTGAAACAGATAGATAGATAGATAATGAACCAAGTGAAACAGATAGATAGATAATGAACCAAGTGAAACAGATAGATAGATAGATAGATAATGAACCAAGTGAAACAGATAGATAGATAGATAGATAATGAACCAAGTGAAACAGATAGATAGATAGATAGATAATGAACCAAGTGAAACAGATAGATAGATAGATAGATAATGAACCAAGTGAAACAGATAGATAGATAGATAGATAGATAATGAACCAAGTGAAACAGATAGATAGATAGATAGATAATGAACCAAGTGAAACAGATAGATAGATAGATAGATAATGAACCAAGTGAAACAGATAGATAGATAGATAGATAGATAGATAATGAACCAAGTGAAATAGATTGATAGTTAATGATCAAACTGAAACAGATAGATAGATAGATAGATAGATAGATATTGTAGTGAATAAGCTAGATAAATAGAAAAGAAAAGAGAGAGAAGGATAAAATTATTATTATTATTATTGTTATCCCCTTATAGAAAAATACATTTATTTTGACTTGGAACATATTGTTTTCTTTTCAGGATTTATCATCTGGCCTCCTTCAAAAAAGAAAACAATTTTACAACTTTGGTTTCTTTGCCTCTCTTAATAGTGTTTTCGAATGAAAAATATCTGACCTGCAAAACCCAGGTGCATCCTCTTCAAAATTAATTACACTTTGGATTAGTTCAGGAGTGGGGAGGTTATTTATTTACCCAATCTGTGTATGAAAACTAAGACACAAACACACAGCAAAACAATGAGTTAAATGAACATATATATATATATATATATATATATATATATATATATATATATATATATATATATATGCAGATAGCTCTTCGTGCTTCAATTCAGTCAAAATTTTAATATATAATAAATATCAATTTTATTGACAATTTTAGGATAATTTTCTTAGCTTTTTACTCTTCAAATTTTATTAACAAGACTATTAGATTTATACATATATATATATATATATATATATATATATATATATATATATATATATATATATATATGTGTGTGTTTGTGTGTGTATGTGTGTGTGTGCAATGTTTGCAGTTCGGTTTCTGGAATCAATGCATTTATATAACCAATAAGGAAGGTTTCTAAAATCAATAGGTAATTGAAAAGTTGTTTATATAATTATTTTCATAAGAATTTATTTCCTTTCTCTTCCTGTCTCTCCCTCTCTCTCTCTCTCTGTTTCTCTCTCTAAATATAGATATATAAAAACCTATCTTACCAAAGTTCAATTAGCACTCATTTAAACCCACACAAAAACCTACCAAACTCCACCCGAAACATACTAGTTCAAAATGCAAATATAATAGTCACATCAACATGTAAAAAATAATTAAAAGTAATGAGATCACTAATAAAAAAAAGTAAAAGCCATCACTAAATAACTATTAACTATGAGCATGGTCACAACGTGCTGATCCTGTTTGAACAACAAAACATTCCTATAACTTCAGACACACCTATAAATAACCCACACATTCAGTTAAAAATAAAAAATAAAATCATCCTTGATAATCACTAAAAAATTGCCTAAAACTATATATACACGCACAAACATATATATATATATATATATATATATATATATATATATATATATATATATATATATATATAGTGTATATACTTGTAACGAGGGGAGGGGAAATAGCGTGTTAATAAATTAGCGAGGGACAGTTAAAATAAAATATCCCCCAACAGATTAAGGGACTTTACAAATTCTTTCTACCTGCAGAGAGAAAGTTTCCTTAATCCTATACAGACTGATTCCAAAATCTTCCAAAGATTTTTGGAACCAGCCGTATGAATGATTTTAAACCACTCTTTTTTTATGCGACTTGGTACAGGCTATATTTCCAAGTAAGTGTTGAGCGATAGCCGATTCCATATTCATGGGGGGAAGATAGCATATTTTATCTATCTTACCAAGTCGTATTTTGGAAGGTACATGCTGGTTGATTCTAGTTTCCAAATGCAAGGTTGTACGCCCTACATAACCAGCAGCACACTGGCAATTAAACTCATATACTAAATTACTCAATTTGATGTAGGGAAATTCATCCTTGCGAAACGACGGCAAACACAAACCTAGTTCGAAAAATGCAACGTAAAGAAAGAGATGGAAAATATATATATATATATATGACTACAACAATGTTAAATAATTTAAGCAAAACTATTTAAATACTAATTTGCATTTTTTTTAAATTCAAAAACATCATTTACATGCTGTAAATATTCGTTCATTAGACAGAATTGTCTAACATTGTGTCTTCAATAGATTTCTCGATTTTTCAACTTACTTGAAGAATATTAATATTTAATATATAGATATCTATTTATAATATATGAGCTTTTACAGAGAAGAATTAAAACTTTGTTACTTACAATTGGATTTTCAGGGGTTTTTTTTTCTTAGAAAAATAATTTACTGTTTTCCTTTTTCTTAAAACTTTTTACTTTAACCGGTTTCGCTTAGCTTTTCAAAAAAGTTTTTAACTGTTTCTATCTCCACGTGTTGACGCTTATGCTTTGAACAAATAAAAAAAATGAAAATCGAGTGGCGTAACTGGGTAACTGGCTATATATGTTCTTTATGGTAAGGGGTATTTGGTAAAATCTATGCAATGAATTAAACATGGGTTTGAACTTATTAATCCGCCTTTGTTCAGTGGCTCTGTATATATATATATATATATATATATATATATATATATTGAACAATAAAAAAATTAAAATCTTTAGACACACTGAGTTGTAGATTAATATTATTTCGTTTTTTTTATTATTATTATTCCATTTAGATTCCTCGACTAGTTTCGACCAAAATGGCCATCATCGGGAGGAGAAATATTTCTGCTTGCTGCTTAGCAGTGAACTACAGAAATGAATGTCTTGATGGAGAAAATGAACTTTTGTCTGTAGTTTTCATTTGTTTTTTTATTTTTTTAACATGAATCTTTTAACATTCCTTGTGTTGGTCAAACAGTCTCTTTTAAGTTGTTATTTTAGATAAGAGCTGGATAGATACATGCTGCTATGAATTCTCTGGTCAGTTTGACAGTTTTATTGGACCTGGAGAGGGGATGTGTCTCTGTTTAGTGTTTGCCTGTGTGTTATTTGGTTCTTAGGGAGTGAGTGAGTATGATATGTGTAAGTGTGTGTATTGCTGTGGGTGTGTGTTATCATTTGGCTCATTAGGGAGTGAGTGCGTATGATGTTTTTAAGTGTGTATATTCGTGTGGGTGAGTGTATAAGTGTGAGGCCTCCACACCTCCGTAAGCATGTCTGTCTTGTGTGGGTGAGAAATTTGGGTAGGTTTTGATTTGTTGAGTTATATATTGTTAAATTTATGGTTTAGCCCGGCTGGATATTTTGTTTTTAGAAGTTGTATCCACTTATTTTCATGGGACTCTAAAATCTTTCTGTTATCTGCTCTGAACTTTGCTATTCTCTCAATTATAGTAAATTTGGCATGGGTGTTGAAATCATGTTTTTCCAGGCGGAAATGTTGTTCTACCGGTAATAATTTTTCATGGGCAGTCGACTTAATTCGTTTACGATAATTGTTAATTCTGTAATGAAAGGGTCATTCAGATTTTCCTACATATTGTTTCTGGCATTGTGTGCATTCTAGGAGGTAAATTATGTTATGTCTTCTACAGTTAGAATCGTGGTAGATTTTGAAAGTATATTTAGTGATTGAGCTAGTGAATGAATTCGTGTTTTTAATATGGTTGCAACATAAACTTCTTTTGTTGTTGCATGGTTGGGAAAATCTTGTTGTTTTTGTTCTTAGTTTATTACGGATTACCTTGTCCCCTGAAATGTGGTTACTACCTATGATTTCTTTTAGGTTCTTAGGTCTACGATATGCAAGAAGCCCGGGTTCCTTAAACAGTTTTTTTAGGTCTGGTTTGAGAAGTATATTTCCCAGCGACGTTTGATTATTTGGGATAATGGAGGCAGAGTGGAATTGAAAGTGGTTACTAGAGGGATGCGGCTAGATTTATTTTTAATCTTGTACATTAGGGTGTCTTCTCTAGGTGTGGAAATTGCTTTATTTATTTGTTCCCTGATTAGGTGTTGTTTATAGCCACGTGTTGTGAATTGATGCTCCAGATTTTCAATGTGTTTATTTAATTCTTCATTTTTGGAACATATCCTTCTGAGTTTAAGTGCTTGTGAATAGGGAAGGTTCTCTTTGAGGTGTTTAGGGTGGGAAGACTTAAAGTGTAGATAGTTGTGGGTGTCGGTGATTTTAGTGTGTAGTGTCGTTTGTAGTTTCCTGTTTTCATCTATGTAAATGCGGGTGTCTAAAAAGGTTACTGATGTTGTGAATTTTTCATAGTCAAACTTAATTGAGTCGTGCACTGTGTTTAGGGTCATAAGGAATTGGGTAAATTTGTCATCACTACCCGTGTATACAAAGATATATCTTGCATAGAATACGCAGTCGCTACCAATGATTGGATAGATATGGGTCTCCTCAAATTTTCCCATGAATATTGTAGCATATGATGGAGCTGCAATGGTGCCCATGGCACAACCTCTTATTTGAAGGTAGTGTGCTCCATTGAAGTTGAAAGTATTCAATGTAAGGACATGCTCCATGAGATTTATGATGACTTCTGTAGGGGGTCTTGTTTTCTTCTTTTAGTAAATACTTCCTGAAGGGCGGTTATCCCTTCAGTATGTTTAATGTTTGAATAGAGTGACCTAACGTCCATAGTCACTAGAATAGCATTCTCTGGAACTGTTTGTATGTGATTAATTTTGTTCAGCAGATCTGTTGTGTCTCTGATGTAGGATTTTACTTGCTTAGCTAGCGGTTGTATGTAATGGTCTATGTATTTGGAAATTTTTGTCGTGTGGCAGTTGAACGATGAAATAACCGGCCTTCCTGGGTTGTTGCTTTTGTATATTTTAGGAAGGAGATAGAAACGAGCAGATGTAATGTTTGTGGGTGTAAGTGCTGTATATGTTTCCTTATCGATTAGATTGTTGCGAAGCATTATGTTAATTCTTTTTGATATTCTGGAAGGGGATCTGTAGGTATGCTTTTATAGGTTTCTTTGTCGGCTAGCTGTTTGTTGGCCTCTTTAATGTATTCTTCGATTCCCCAGATCACTGTCGCACCCCCTTTGTCAGCCTGTGTTATGATTAGGTCATCTCTATGTGTCAGCGTATCGAGGGCTATACGTTCCCCTTCAGTAATATTGTCACGTGGCAGCTTACGTGCTGTTGTTTTCTTTATGTCATTTGCTACGACTAGTTCAAATGTCTGTATAGTCATGTCTGTGTTTTGTGGAGTGTAGATAGTGTCCTTTTCTTTTAATGTCTCAAGTATGGAAGGTGTATGATCATTTTCCCCGTAGTGGGCTTTTAATCGTATTCTTTAATCGTATATATGTGTGTGTGTATGTTCGTGTATGTGCAGATAAATCATATACATATATGCCGGATATAACAAAAAAATTTTCCAAGTCGTGTAACAACATAATTTTCCATCACACAAAATATTTAAAATCTATAAAAACACTAAACTGATTTTCTTTTTCACATGTTTTCACATAACACGTTTACACATCTTCTCGCTCTTTTTTTCATAAGAATCACTGAAAACCCCTTTGAGTTATTCAGTTCGAGAGAAAACCGGTTAAAATCATTTTGTGTCATGTCCACTATGTCTTCCCCAGTGAGCAATGGTGAGAGGAAAATGATTATTCACACCTTCAGCAATTGAACTAATATTCATAATCTGACTTCCATCAAGAACCATCAAGGAAATGGTGAATAAGTTTAAAAAAAGAGGGAACAGCAGAGAGGGAAACTGGATCAGGAGGTCACAGGAGCAAGAGGGATCATAATTTCAACATAGACCTAAAGAAATCAGTTATACAGCTAGAAGGAGAACAGGTTAAAATCACTTTGTGTCAGCTCCACAGTCTTCCGAACTGAGCAATGTTGAGAGGAAAATCATCATTCAGGCCTTCAGTAATTGTACCAACATCCATATTCTGGCTTCCATCTTCAATGTCCATTCATGAACCATCAAGAGAATGTTGAATAGTTTTTTAAAAAAAAAAGAGGGAACAGTAAAGAGGAAAACTGGAACAGGAGGTCACAACCCGAAAAGGGATCATCATGTCACGTTCGAGGTAAAGAGGTCAATTAGAAAACATCTAAAATCCATCAGACGTTTGGCATGTGAGAGATATGACGTTTAGCCGCCTTGACACCACATGTCGTAAGAATCACTGAAAAAACAGTTCGGGTATTTAGTTAGAAAGAGAACTGTTTAAAATCGTTTCATGTCAGACCCACTGTCTTTACAACTGAGCAATGGTGGAACAAAAAAGATCTTTCAGGTCTTCGGTAATGCTATCAACATTCATATTCTGGCTTCCATCTTCAAAGTCCATTCAAGAACCATCAAGAGATTCGTGAATAAGTTTTAAAAAAAAGGGAACAGTATAGAGGAAAACTGGATCAGAAGTTCACAACAGCAAGAGGGTTCATCATTTCAATTTAGGATAAAGAAATCATTTAGAAAAGATCCAACTCAATTTATAAAACCATTGGCACGTGAGAGTAGAGTTCGAGCTATGACAGTCCAATGAGCCTACATTATTTTCCCCAAATATCATATCTGCCTAGTTTCGTATTAGAAACACGAGCAAAGCGATTTCTAAAGAATTAATAGATTTATTTTTAATCCGACATTTTTGTTATACCAAACGTTATTACTGTGAACCCTTCGTCTATGAAATAGACGCCGCATTTTTATTTATTAAAAATATTACTAAAATTACGTCTGCGTTAGCCTGCGTATTCAAGAAATGTTAGTAAATAAAATTTCATGAAAAATCGTTTGATTTCAATTGCGAAGTATCCACTATAATAAAGTTTGAAATAATAAGTATATATGTGCGCGCGCGCATACACACATACACATTACGGTGGACTGGTCATGTCTTGAGAATGTCTGATGACAGGACACCCAAGATCCTAATGTACAGCCAATTAGATCTGGGCTACAGGAATGTAGGACGCCCATGGCTAAGATACAAAGACAAGCTGAAAAGCAACTTGTCTGCAGTCAATATACCACATAACAACTTTGAGCGCTTAGCCTAGGAGCGGGTCGAATGGAGATCAACGTGTTTTAGTGGACTCGGCAATTTTCACTCTGCTTGTCTGAATCATCTTCAAGAAACGAGAGCAAGATTTAAAAGGTCAGCCAATCTAACAGTGATCTCATCTCACAATCCTCACACTTGCTCCACATATGGCCTTCTTTGTAAATCATTAGCGGGTCTTAAATACCATTTAAGATTATCGCACAAACTTTCATAACAGAATCAATAAGCTGTCAGATCCTCTTACGTTGAAACCGAAGGGAGAGACCATTATATATATATATATATATATATATATATATATATATATATATATAAGCAAATATATGGATATAGATCCAACAGTATGAAGAAAAATATACGGAAAAAACAAACAAAAATCCTTATATGCAATTATGATGTTTTAATGATAATATAATGTCAACGTCGGAGGTTTCGGTCTAATAAACCATCTTCAGGACATATTCATAAAATATAATTAACATTATCAATTCAACATGACAAAGACGATGGGCATAAGAACAAGACTTATCCAAACAGATAACTGAAAGTTTTATATGATCAGCGTTCGCCCACGTGACGACAACGTGACCATGTTTTAAAACGGAACGCTGATCATATAAAACTTTCAGTTATCTGTTTGGATAAGGCTTGTTCTTATGTCCATCGTCTTTGTCATGTTGAATTGATAATATTAATTATATTTTATGAATATGTCCTGAAGATGGTTTATTAGAGCGAAACGTCCGACGTTGACATTATATTAACATTAAAACAGCATAATTGCATATAAAGATTTTTTTCCGTATATTTTTCTTCATATATATATATATATATATATATATATGTATAAGTAGTCCATTTGAAGTTAAGAGGATCACATTAATTGTTAATAGTTGGATTGTTAAATGTTTATGGAGTTTCAACAAATGTTATTGGTCTTATAAAAATTGCAACCTGGAATTATTACTCAGATTAAACTAATATTATTCTAACACCTCTTAAACGCAATAAAAAACTATTTTTCTCTCTTTCTATATATGTTGAAACATATGGAAACAATCTAACATATACTGGCAAAAGAGCTTGTATATGTGAAAGGAACCTGGCATATATAATCGAATAATAAAGAAGGTTTTTGAAAATATAACTAAATAGAAAACTAGATGCAAAAGCAAGGGCTTTATAAACGTGTCTCCTCGAGGGGAACCCGAACTAAAGCGAGTCACGGCGTGGCAACTAATTTCGATCAGTGCTCAGATTTTTGAACAGGCTGGAATTGAAGAAATCAAGACGAACAAAAGGTGTAGAATACTTCACAAATTGGGATCTGTCAAGGAATTTCACTGGGGAACACCTAGCAATGTGAATATTTTAATACAGGAAAATTGGTCCAAGAAATACATGAAAATTCTCTTTTCTAAAATCATTTTTAGGAACAAATCTTGGGTGACAGACGATGGAACTGACAGATGACCAAATGATGGATTCAATCCGAGGGAGATAAAAGAAAGCAGTAAGGTGGATATCGGCTGTAATTGTCGATCCCACCAACATTAAGCATTCAAAGTCAACGAGGAGATAAAAAGATGAGTGGTAGCTACTGTGATTTCATGAAACAAGACTTTCTTTGAAAGGTACACGTCACAGACTCACAGTTTCAAAGTGAAGTGTGTATTTATGCGCGATAATGTATCTTCTTCTGTAATTTATGTTACCCGTATAACCTTTAAGCGTAAAAGGTTTATAGCAGGAGATAAAAGAAGTGCCACCATCAAGTCCCGATCTGTATCCGACCAAAAATCTATAACCAATTGCGAAGATAAATTACATGAATGCGCCAAACAAGTTGGCAGCAAAGCAGACATATAGAAAGCAATTAACGCTACCATGTCGGAAATTGAACCTGCTGCAGTAAAAAAGAAATCAGTGGATAATTCTGAGAATGGTCAGTATATTAAGACGTAAATGCTTTAACTACTTACCATATATATATATATATATATATATATATATATATATAATGTCATCCACAGACAGAAAGTTTCGCTGTATCACAGCTCATCAGTGCGGCTAGACATCCGGTTGCCTCTATCTAGGATCGAAACCCGACTGAATTGGTATCAGGCGGATATTCTACCACTAAGCTGTCGGCGCGCGGTTGGAATGAAGGTGGATTTATGGCGTATTTATTTTAGGAAACACGCCCAGTGACCGACAGTGACTCAATTCGGCTTGCGAAGAGTCTCGCGCTATATATATATATATATATATATATATATATATATATATATATATATATATTTATATACACACACTTTTCACATATATATATATATGTGTGTGTGTGTGTGTGTGAAAAGTGTCTGTGTATATATATATATATATATATATATATATATATATATATATTATTTATATACTATATGCGCGGTACTTATTAGAAAGCGTTCACGGTCACAATCTCAAAAGAATCAGAAAAATCACGACAATGATTCCCCACACCACTTCCATAATAGCACCAATAGGTTCGGGGTTAGTGTAACTTATTGAAATTGTTTGCGAAGATGTATTCTCGCCACTTAAATCATTAACCTCTATATTTGTTTTATGAATGATTCATGTAATTATAAATTATAACTGCAGCTATTATTGAAATAAAAATAACTGATCCAACGTGCTACTTTCGGATAAGTGTGACATTACTGTAATTATTGAACAATATAGTTCATGTCACATTGACGGAAAACTTACCAGTAAAAAAGAATTCTCTTATTACTATATTTGTACAAAAACGCACAACCTTAAAATTTAAAATTCAAACTCAGCGTTGCGACCGCACGTTCGAAAATAATAACACATTTCTCATAGCATTTTTTTCGGATGACATCTATATTTTCGTTGTCCTCTTATTACTGAGAAGTAAAAACAAGAACAAATCTATTTCCATACCTGAGGATGTCTGTAGGAACAGACGAAAGCTTGTAAAACTAAAAAAGACCTTATGCAACTGGAATTTATAAACAGGGATCATATCATTCATATACAGGTTCGGGGTTAGTGTAACTTATTGAAATTGTTTGCGAAGATGTATTCTCGCCATTTAAATCATTAACCTCTATATTTGTTTTTGTATAAATGATTCATGTAATATATATATATATATATATATATATATATATATATATATATATGTGTACACACATACGTTTCATTAAATAATATAGACAAGTGTTGTCTATTTATTTTATGTAATTTTTTTTCGTAACATCTGATAAGTTTAACAACATTATCGTTGAAAGAAGAAAGAAATTCTTGTTCTATATTATTTAATGAAACGTGTATGAATGAAAAGATGCTGCCTAAATAGACACAATATATATATATATATATAAATTATTATTATTATTATTATTATTATTATTATTATTATTATACTATATATGTTGATCAACTGTTGATGATTTTCGTCCTGCGTATGATGGTAAACTACATCCGCATCCTGGATAAGACAATAAATTACGTCCATCTCTTAATTGCTGGTGTTTCCAGGTTCACCCAGACCAGGAGTGGTAGCACCTGTTAGGGTCCCGTCTATGGGCAAATGGTTAACCCCCAAACTGGGATAAAAACACTATGACAGTGTAAAAAATAGGTTTTAATGCCAGAAATAATTTGTAAAAAATTATTACAAGCAATAAATTTTTGAAGAAAAAAATATTACCAGTAATAAAAAATCTTGTTGGCATTAAATAACACATTGAGGTTGATATGCCGTAAAATAAAACAAACCAATCCAAACTAGACTAATCCATAAGTAATGTACCTTATCTCAGAGATATAGATAGATTCTTTTTAATCAGTAACACCCCATTCAAGGGAGTAAAGCCACTAAGAGACAAGGGGTTAATGACAACTGGTTAATGACTGTTGAAAAATTAGGAACAGAAATATTAATAATGAACGGGAAGAGAAAAAATATTACCAGCAGTAAAAATCTTGTCGGCATTAAATAACCCACTGAGGCTGATATGCCGTAAAACAAAAGGAACCAAACCAAACAAATCCAATCTCTCTCTTTCTCTCCCTATCTATCTATCTCTTCCCACCTCACCCTCTCTCTCTGTCTCTCTCACTCTCTCTCTCTCTCTCTCTCTCTCTCTCTCGCTATCTATCTATCTACTTTAAACAAAAATATTACCAGCAATAAAAAATCTTGTCGGGATTAAATAATCCATTGAGGTTGATATGCCGTAAAACAAAAGGAACCAAAGCAAACCAAACCAAACTCTGTCTCTCTGTCTCTCTCTATCTATCTATCAATCTTTTCGCACCTTTCCCTCTCTCTCTCTCTCTCTCTCTCTCTCTCTCTCTCTCTATTTGAAACAAAAATATTACCAGCATTATAAAATGTTGTCGGCATTAAATAACCCATTGAGGTTGATATGCCGTAAAACAAAATAAATCAAACCAAACAAAACCAAACTCTCTCTCTCTCTCTCTCTCTATCTATCTATCTATATCTTCCCACCTTTCCCCCCCTCTCTCTCTCTCTCTATCTATCTATCTATTTGAAACAAAAATATTACCAGCAGTATAAAATGTTGTCGGCATTAAATAACCCATTGAGGTTGATATGGCGTAAAACAAAATAAACCAAACCAAACAAAACCAAACTCTCTCTCTCTCTATATATATATATATATATATCTTCCCACCTTTCCCTCTCTCTCTCTCTCTCTCTCTCTCTATTTGAAACAAAAATATTACCAGCAATAAAAAGTCTGGTCGGCATTAAATAACCGATTAAAACAAACCATACCAAATCGTTGATGATTTTATTAGATGAAGTTTTTGCAGATTCATTCAAACATCAGTTTTTGTAATAAACCTGATAACTTTACTAAAACATGTTAAAACCTTTTTGAACTCAAACTTCGTTTTGACGTGTAAATTAATCGTTTAAATTTTATAAAAAAATAGTGAATATCCGACATTTTGATAAGAGCCGTGCCAAGAATGGTAAACGACAGAAGACACTGGACGTAAATTTACTGCATTGTTAAATATTTAGTAATTAATTTTCTTTCTTCGATACGAGTCAGAAACAAAGAAAACGGAAGAGGAATGCGATATCAGTCCTCCTATATGGCAGTGAATGGTGAACAATCTCCTTAAACATGAAGAGATTTGAAGCAACAGAAATATGGTTCTACAGAACACACTGACCATACTATGGGCGGAACATGTGAGCCTCGATGGGGTTTCAAGTGAAAACGTAAACAAAAAGGAAACTTATAACTAACATCAGGAAGATAGAGTGGAAATTTCTAGGGAACATAATGAGAAAAGTGGGATTAGAAAATATAATACTCACATGGCGTATCAAAGGAAAGAGGAGCAAAGGAAAACAATGCATAATCTATCTAACGAGTTTGAGTAAATTTGTGGTGATCAAGGCTTAACAGAAATTTTAAAAAAGATTAATTTTTATTAACAGCTACAAAGGGCAGGAAATTATGGAGAGTCATGACCCTAACGGCTTGAAGGAACACGGTACATAGAAGAAGGAGGAGATTATAACCTAATGCACAACTTCTTGCTTACTTCCGCAGCAATGGCCAGTAAAACATATTCGCTTTTCGTGGATATTGTACGCATACTTTATGTGTTTCTCTTTTTTCTTCATCGGATATATGTTGCTTTCTTTATAAATTTAGCGAAGATTTTAATAGTCAAGTGTATATAACAATGTGTTATACTATATCAAAATCCATGTCAGAAGAATTTATATTGACCACTTAACGACAAGTCTACATAATTTGATAGTGGCTTCATGCCATAAATTAAGAGAATCCTCTAAATATCTATATTCAAAGGTTCTGTTTAGCTTGACTCAGGAATGCACTAGTTAAAAATCCAGTGAGAATTGAACTCATTTGAGAATATAACTCGCTGATTGGATATAGGCCGTCTTGGCTAAGGGAATAACAGGTTCGTGATTTTGTTGCTTTAAGCGTATTACATAATTATAGTAGAGGGATTTGTACAAGTGTCCATCAACTCTTCCCTCCGGTAACCATCGTAGGCTGCCAGAAATGAGAGATTGTCAAAATATTTGGTGAGGAGAGAAAGCAAGAGAAAGGATTCCGCTTCCAAATAACGCTTACACGAACCTTGCAATAATTCATATACATTACCGCATTTAACACATTTAAATCTCAATTAGTCACGTTGATGGAACTGGATCTCATGGCGGCCTTATTATTATTATTATTATTATTATTATTATTATTATTATTATTTATTGGACGTCGGCCTTCTCCAGATTCATGGCGGAAGGAATGGGCCATTACGCTAGCGCGATGGCTCACTTTGTGTTGATAGTGAAAGGGTGCGGATGTGTCACGCTTGGACGATAATGTCTCATTTCCCTGCAGCAGGGTATTTGCGCGTTAAGTGAACGTAACGAACCCAATCGGAATTAGAACTCGCCTCTACATTTCTCATTTCGAGCCATTATCCGTTACACCACCCGCACAATACATCCAAACTAACAGCAAATGATTTTCCCAAGCGGACATCCATCAAGATATAGACAAGAGTCGGCATTGCTTAACTTCAGTTTCGATGTGATGTGGTCGTAAACGTCATTTTCATGTTCTTACTGTAAAAAATCACTTTTGATAAAATCAATCTAAGCATTAGAGACAAGATATTTTTAGTAACTTCCATTCTTATATATATATATATAATGAATGTAAAATATATATATATATAAAGAATGGAAATATATTTGATGCGAGCATATATATATATATATATATATATATATATATATATATATAAAGAAATATAGTCTTAAGTTGTGCTATATTTATGGAATAAAGTGCTCAATATCAGAGATAGAGCGTGTGTAAATATAAAAGTTAGCATAGAAGTCAATACTTAGAGGCGACAGTCTGTTTCATGCTATATGCAATCGTCAGACCACCTGAATACATATGTTAGGCCATATATATATATATATATATATATATATATATATGGATGGATGGGTTCGCATGAAATATAGATCAAATATTAATCAGAATTCAGAATACAATGATAAGATAAAGAACAAGTAGGAAAAGGCTATCGATCTAGGGTGATCTGGATAGCGGCTCGGATTGAGGAATCGGAGAGCCGAGTTCGAATTCCGGTCGAATCCATTACGTTCACTTACGTGATAATACCCTTAGGAAAGGTATGAATTCTCTCCTTATATTATTATGGATAAATAGCTGGACAGACCAAGTTCTATAGCCTTTGATGGCAACTGGTCTACGGCAAACGAAATGCCAACCTGCTGCGGGAGGAAAATCGAAAGATAAATGATCGTCTGAGCGTGCATCACGCATGGCGCATAACTGAATAACTTATCTATCTAACATGCATTGTTCTAGTTACACTTTACTTTGGGACTGGCAAAAATAAAAGAATCCTTTATCAACATGTAATAAACATATTTATTTACACCTAAACATGAATACAACGGTTAAGATAAAGACAATTTCCTTTCCTATATAGGAGAATATGTCAGGCGGACTTACCCGAGTGAAATGGGGCTAGATAGCTTGTACCTTTAAACCCCTTGGTAACTGGTGCCGTTTTCGGCGGAGAGTATTACTTCTCTGTTGCTTCGGAGCAGGTACGATCCCTTCTCTGGTGGTGACCAGCTTTTTCTGAACCAACGTGTTTTAAGTAACCAATGACAGTCCGCCTAAAATCATGTGACAAACCTCTCTATATAGGAGCAGACGAATTTTACAAACCCAACACATGTTTCACTTTAAAGCTTCGCCAGAGACTTAGATATGGCAAAAATAAGAAGAAATAAATTCTGGTATATTTTTTACATTGCGTTGTTTGATTTTCATTGGTTAATCATGTGTCACATGCATTCGACTTGTTAAACCAGCGTTAGCATATTTTGCGATGTTCCAAATTCAAGGAGGTACGAAGCGTCCATTCGAAGTTTCAAGCAAAACCGTATTTATTGCTTTGTGTAAGTGTATAATAATTATAGTTTGTTTATGTGTGTCAGATGATAATGTATATTCGTAAATGTGTGTTTATGCGTGTATGCATATTATACACGATTTTTGTGGGGTTTTCAAATGTTGATTTTGGAATGATTTTACGTACATAGGATTTGTTTTTAGAAAAAAAAATAGTTAAATTGTTTAAAAATGGATTCAGTGATGTAATATAATGATATAATATATTTTGACGTCTGATTTTAGTTGGTAATACTGATATTAGTAGGCCCTCGAAGTACTTTCAACGTAAAGATTTATGCTACTTTTTAATTAGTGTTATTTGTAAAATCAAACATATATGCTATCTACGCAAAGTTAATTGTCAGTCCTTTCTTCTAAGATAGCCTATTTAGAGGCCAGTCTCTCTTTCTGTCAAGAGTCTATGCTTTCTACGTACAGTTAATAATCAATCCTGTCTTCTAACAGTCAACAAAATTTATTACGAATCTAGCAACAAAATATTAAAGTACATATAACATTAAATGCCAGTGTATATATCTAACAATTTCCAGTCAGCTCATCTATATTGAAACGCTTGTTTTGCAAACAACAAAAAAAAATCATCCTATATTTTCAAATAACTATAGCATAGAGGTTAGCGCGTTTTTTTACAAAAACATTATTAAAACAGAATGCAGATTTTATCGTAGTTACAATGAGTTTTGCCTGAAGATTTTGGAAAAGATCGATAGTATATGGATTAAAAAAATTCTACTTCCCTGATGAGTTTCATCTTAACATCCAGAAACTGCTTAGACAAATGAAAAAGATCACTACAAAAATAATTAGACACGATATGTCTATATTATTCAATGGAATATATGTATATATATATATATATATATATATATATATATATATATATATATATTAAAGACATTTTTTATGTTTAACGTTCTTTTTATAGATACAAGTATTTAAGTAAATGCTCTGTTTATAATAAACAGTATTAAATAACATTTACCGGCCTGAATGTCCGAGAAATTTTCATAGAAAATATTCGTCCTTTTCTATGAAAACTTCTCGGACATTCAGGCCGGTAAATGTTATTTAATACTGTTTATTATAAACAGAGCATTTACTTAAATACTTGTATCTATAAAAAGAACGTTAAACATAAAAAATGTCTTTAATAAATAAATTGTCGGACTTTGTCCATTTTCTTAATATATATATATATATATATATATATATATATATATATATATATAGTACATTTACTTACGTGCTAATACCCTTGGGAAAGGTGTGAATCCTCTTCTTCTCCCTCCAGCTATGGGTAAATAGCAGGTGAGACTGGGTTCTATAGCCTTGGATGCCAACTGGTCTAGGAGAAGGACAACTCTGAATTCAAAACCTGCGGAGGGTCATTTGGGGACCTTGTGGCACTTAGTGCACCAGGTCTCTGTATTCGGCCCTTCAAATGTGTGGATGGTCCTGCACGAAACCTTCACCACTATAATCAAATCTCATGTGCTGTTGTCGAGCTGTCGGTTTCCTGGGAACTGATCTGCTTGACATTCATACGTCGAACTCGACGGGAGAGAGTCGACTATATATATATATATGCTCTCTGTACCGCGCCAGGAAATTTTTCTCCCCGGTATCGATACTTCAAATCTACCATTCGCCCTTGCATGGAGTGTTGCTGCCATATATGGTCAGGTGCACCTTCTGTTTACCTCGGAGTTCTTGACAAGATCCAGAGGCGGAGCTGTAATATAATTGGCCCTGATCTGGCATCTCGTCTACAGATTCTCTCTGACAGACGCGCCGTTGCCTCTCTCTGTCTTTTCTACAAATACTTTCATTCGCTGGTTTCCAGTTTTCATGAATTCAAGCGCCCTACGAGGCTGGCATCCCACTCTCACCCTTTCACTGTAGAAACTTTTAAATGTAGCCGTCTCTTCTACTCCAATAGCTTCATACCTCGCACCTCTCGCCTGTGGAACACCCTTCCCTATTCCTGTTTCCCTGAGAACTATAATCTCCAACTATTCAAATGTAAAGTCAATCGACATCTCCAGTTGCCGTGATCTATCCACTATCCTTCTCCTCATCCTTTCTTCTATCACTCCTATCTGCTCTCGCTCCAAATCTTCTGCAACCCCCTGCATCCTAGTGGCTTCACGCCCTGCTCGGGGCGTAATGCTTCTATATATATATATATATATATATATATATATATATATATAAGTGAACATTGAAGTCAACACTCAGAGTCGACAGGCTGTTTCATGCTAGACTCAATCTCTGTTATTGAGCACTTTATCCCATAAATGTAGCACATTTTAAAACATATATATATATATATATATATATATATATATATATTGATATATAGATATTGCCTAAATTAGTTATGTCTGACTTGTTTTGTTGGGATGCTGTCCCGTGTCTTAGTGGCAATTAACACTAAGCTTATAATTAGATTCTGTGATCGAAATAATGGATACAGGTTCGATGCTTGAATAGAGTCGTATTTTTCGTTAGTAGGGCACACGTTCTCTCGGAGTAGACATTGTCTACCTTTTACCTTAAAGTATAGTTAATAAAATTTTCATAAATAATGAAGTATTACTATTAGATAGCCATTAACTTATTATTATATATATATATATATACCAAATATTTACTTGGTTTATTCAACTTTAATATTGCCATGTTTTAACATTCATTCAGTATAATTTGCAACGTATATAGATATTTCTGCATTGTTAATTTTACCTATGTCCCCTTTAAGAAGCTTCCTGAGTATTAGAATTTTTTTTTTAAATAATCAGTTTCTGATAACTTTATGTCTACTTCAACAAATCGGCAAATCATACTTGGATGACACGTCGAAGCATCAGTTTTCTTGACTTGCAAAAATAAACCACCCAACTCCAACATCTAACCTTATTTTTATATGTTAGCGTAGACCTGACGTTTAATTGGTTATCCTAGACATAACCAACAACTATATTTTTAATTCTGACCTTATGCCCTCACTTTAGCTTCCGAAAAGAGGGAACGGTTTTTTTTTTTTTAACTTTCCATAATAAATCATTTTTATCACAAATTATCTACCATTGCCTGACGAAGTACAGTCTTAGAAATGAAAGAAAAGATTTTTTTGTGTATCGATGTAAATTTATTGTAATAAAAATATTGTAATAATATTTTACACTACTTTGTACTGAGCACATTTTGAAAAGCAAATGTTACGAACTGTTGATTTTTACTCCATCTAATCTTTATCTCATTTGTATATATATATATATATATATATATATATATATATATATATATATATAAATGTCTTAAAATAATATATATATATATATATAAATGTCTTAAAATAATATATATATATATATATAAATAAATGTCTTAAAATAATATATATATATATATAAATGTCTTAAAATAATATATATATATAAATGTCTTAAAATAATATATATATATAAATGTCTTAAAATAATATATATATATATATACATAAATGTCTTAAAATAATATATATATATAAATGTCTTAAAATAATATATATATATAAATGTCTTAAAATAATATATATATATAAATGTCTTAAAATAATATATATATATATATAAATGTCTTAAAATAATATATATTTATAAATGTCTTAAAATAATATATATATATAAATGTCTTAAAATATTATATATATATATAAATGTCTTAAAATAATATATATATATATATATAAATGTCTTAAAATAATATATATATATATATATATAAATGTCTTAAAATAATATATATATATATATATAAATGTCTTAAAATAATATATATATATATATATATATATATATATATAAATGTCTTAAAATAATATATATATATATATATATATATATATATATTATTTTAAGATATTTTTATGTTTATACATTTTTTATAGATACAAATATTTAAGTAAATTTAAATTTTTTTTGCTTTTAATAAACATTATTAAACAACATTTACCGGCCTGAGTGTCCGATAAATTTCCAGAGAAAATATTCGTCGTCCGACAAGATTCGAACCTGTATCCTATACGTAAACTTCATTTAGCTTATATATATGTGTGTCTGTGTGTGAAAGAAGAAATTCTATTTGTCAAGTCTGGCACAAGGTCTCAAGCTAAGATTAACGAGGAGAAAATTGACTGTCTTACTGAAGTGGCCTGTAAATTATGTTTTTAAACAAAATACAGGAGACTCCTAAACAGGACATAGTATAGCACAAGGCCGAAGTAGGTAATCCTTTGAGAACTAGATAATCTACTCGAGTTTTCTTACGTAGGGCATTACTGATAGTAAAAGAAGAGAGCCGTAGCTCATAACAAAAAGAGAAAAAGTTAAACGTCGAACCGTATCCACTTAATATGAAAGCGTTACAAAAGCTGTTTATTGGAAAATCCACTGAACCGCGTTACGTACGCACAATGTTCGTGGATTAGAAGCTTTCCGCAGGTGTACAAGATAATGGGATTCTAACCTCGCGTCCGTCTCACCTGCCTGGAATGCGGAAAGCGGTGTGGCAAAAAAAAAAAAAAAATGGAAGCTTATTCCAAGAACGATAACTCTGGATTGCTTACGCTTGCGTGCGCTAATTTTATTTTATTTTATTTTATTTATTTATTTATTTATTTTTTTTTTATTAAGTAAAAAATAAAGAGATTTCGCAAATAAACGAAGCATCTGTTCATTTTGGTTTTTCCATTTCCCCTCGAATAGCTGGGAAGGAGACCTTGACATGGACTAAAAAGATAAAAGAATAAATCTGAGGGAAAAAAACAAAAAAAACAAAACAAAATAGAACAAATAAATAGTTCTTCCCCTGGTAGATGCGTACATGGTGGTTTGGCGTAGAGGAAGCAAAGATAGAATAGGGTGAACACCTGGCAGACAGTTTTCAGTTGATAATTCCTTACACTCGGATAAGCTTCAATTTCAATTGTTTCACACACACATATATACATATATATATATATATATATATAGTCATCGACAGGCAGACTGTTGCACTGTATCTGTGTGCCGCTAGACACCCGGTTGACTGTAGCTAGGATCGAAACCCCGCAGAAATTGGCACCGGAGACTCTACCCCTATGCAGTTGGCGCACAGCAGGAATGACGGTGAATTTGAACGTATTTATTTTTAGACAAACACACAGTGATTGAGAGTACTCGATTCGCTTTACCGAAGAATCTTGCATTATTAGTCGTAATAGTCACTGTTTGCAAACTCACACTTCCTCCACAGAGAGCTGAACCGAAATAAATTTTTCATATTATCATCCATAGACTGTTTCGCAGCTCATCAATGTGGCTAGACGTCCGGTTGCCTCTAGCTAGGATCGAAACCCGGCTGAATTGTCGTCAGTCGGAGATTCTACCTCTAAGCTGTTGGCGCACGGGAAAGGTATAGCTTTAAGTTTGGCTATATTTATAGCTAATGGACTGAATAGTGATTTCAAACATGAACAGACTGTCTCCACACAATTTTGATCCCAGTGTCCATTATATAAAACAGATATACATAATTGTTACAAAATTTGAATTTTAATATATCTTGTTATCACAATGTTGGTCATGTTATAAACTATGTAAAGATTCCAAGTTTTTAATTTTAAAAATTATATCTTGCAATTGAAATAACCGGTATATAAGAAAAAGGAAAGGAAAAAAATACTTGTTCTTATTTGTGTATATATATATATATATATATATATATATATATATATATATACATACACGTTTCATTAAATAATATAGACAAGTGTTGTCTATTTATTTTATGTAATTTTTTTCGTAACATCTGATACACTTGTCTATATTATTTAATGAAACGTGTATGAATGAAAAGATGCTGCCTAAAACACATATATATATATATATATATACAAGTATATGATTGGTGTATATGGAATGAATTCCAATAACCAACAATTACTATTCTTAAAAATTTTTTTTTTACATTCAACGTCATCACTTGATAAGACACCGAGGGTGTTGAAACAAAATGGCTATTTTTGTAGTGATTTTATAACATATTTATGTTATAAATCTTTTTTTTTTAAATAAATAATTATATATATATATATATATATATATATATATATATATATATATATATATATATATATGCATGTTTTTTAGTTGCTCCATAACATTTGAATTTTATATATATATAGAGAGAGAGAGAGAGTGGTGTTGAATAAGTGATCGTACAGTAAACAAATGCTTGTTATTCTCACTTTTAGCGAATGAAACCTCGAATAACAATGTTATGTATGTATTTTTGGGGCATAGAATCACAATCTGCAATTTAAAATTAGAAATTCATCGATAAGTGATAGTTATGCAAATTTTTATATTTCGAATAGTGGAAAATTGTTCGTAAAGTATCAATTTTTGCATTATAATAAGGTAAATGCTGGTTTTATTTCAAAGTATAAGATTCTAACCTGTACTAGAATATTCTCAGTAACTCTATTGCAACATTCAGTTCAAAATTGGATTATTCTTCAGTCACTGTTCACTGATAACGGTTCTAACAATGGATAGACGTAAGGAAATGACTTGTTCTCAAAAAGAGGTAATTATTAAGCTATGGAACCATGGAAAAAATTACAGAATCATTTCCAGCTAGACGAACATACCTTTTTCAACAATCGGTTCATTAATTGCATGATTTAAAAGACGTAATACTGTTAAGAACAAAAGCAGACCCGGTGCTCCAAGGAAGATCTCTTCCAGATTACGAAGAAAGTTGATGCGACAGGTCTAAAATAACCCAATAGCTATCTGACAAGACCTTCAGAATGATTTGAGTTTGTCAGTAGTTAACGAACCTAAGCAAACGATTAGTAATGACCTACGCAGAGACGGTAAAAAGTCGCGCTCCCCAAGAAAGATACCACTCCTTCTGAAACGACATAGAAATGCCAGGTTGAAATTTGCGACAAAGCATAAAGATAAGGAAAATTATTATTGGGAAAGAGTTCTTTGGAAAGATGAGAGAAAAATTGAGTTGTTCCGTCAGAATTCCCTGAATCATGTATGGAGGAAAGACGGCAAAGCATACGTACCCAAGAACACCATGCCAACTGTCAAATTTGGTGGGGGTAGTATCATGGCTTGGGACTGCTTTTCGATGAGAGGTGCTGACAAACTAGCAATTATAGATGGTAGAATGCATGCAGAAAAATATCAACAAATCCTAAGCGAAAATCTATCGCATTCTGTAGAGAATCTTGGGCTTCCTTCTGATTGGATCTTCCAGCAGAACAATGATCCCAAGGTTACTGCTAAGAGTACAGACTATTGGCTTGCTAATAACAACGTTAACATCTTACAATGGCCAAGTCAGTCGCCAGATTTGAATCCGATAGAGAATTTATGGCCGTTTTTGAAAAATAAGTTCCGTCATAGAGGTCCAACAAACATCAAAAGCCTGAAGACAATTACTCAGGAAGAACGGGACGAAATGCCTACTAAAGTATGCGAATCGATAATTAAAGACATCAGGAAGAGATTGGTTGCTGTTGAACTTAATAAAGGCTTTGCTACAAAATATTAAATGGAGAAAACACGTTTTTGTTCTGCTGTACGATCATTTTTAAAACCCCTAAAAATTTAAATATTGCTATATTTTCTTAACCATGGAATATTATTTAGTTTTATATGCATACATTTTTAGTATGCAATCTTATACAGTAGATATATTCCCATTTTTTTAATTTCATATGTTACAAATAAAAATATGAAATATTTTCATGTGTACGATCATTTATTCAACCCCACTATATATATATATATATATATATATATATATATATATTGTAATGGGTATTTTTATTAATGAGTATCCTATACAAGGCCCAAGAGGCACTCAATATAGAGGGTTGGTCTGAGTGTTACGGTTAAGTTGAGCAGTTTATGAAATATGATGCTTAATTCTAGACTAAAAGAGGTTAAGATTTTAGTAGACCAGGAAGCATCCACTTGGGATTCTTTTCCCCAAAAGAAGAGTTCTCTTGAGAATAAACTGAGTGAAACTTACTCCTTACTAATTGTATACGAACAGAATGAGGTGGGTTGCCTCAACGTAATCGACGTGACAGTTTTTAGCTGAATGCGATATCTATCAATCTATCTATCCCTCTCTCACACTCTCACTCTCCTCTCTCCATATATATATATATATATATATATATATATATATATATATATATATATATATTAATAAAAAATATTAAAAAATTAAAATCTATACACTGGGTTGTAGATTAATACACTTTCGTTTTTATTATTATTATTTCAATTAGATTCCTCGACTAGTTTCGGCCAACATGGCCATCATCAGGAGAAAAAATTCTGCTTGCATGTATATATATATATATAT
This sequence comes from Acanthosepion lycidas, assembly GCA_963932145.1. NCBI lineage: Eukaryota > Metazoa > Mollusca > Cephalopoda > Sepiida > Sepiidae > Acanthosepion > Acanthosepion lycidas. Next base: position 38,961,697 of record OZ010603.1, read on the forward strand.
ATATATATATATATATATATATATATACAGGAACGCCACAAACATGCACACACATATAACTTCCTCCACGAGAAGCAAGTGATTCTTGAAGCTTTTACTTTAGTTAATAGATTAAATTTAATATTTCCAATAAGCGAAATGCTTTGCTGTGTTTGAAATCATTTTACTTGATTGGAACTATTCTTTTTAAAATCGTCTATATTGACAAATCTGTGAATACAACATAATTATCTTCATTAAAAAATCTTCAAAAAATAATATATAATTTTCTGAAAATTTATTTAAGGAAGATTAACTGGACTAAAGTTTACTTAAAACAAAGAAAATAATGTGGCTTCCCGCCATTTCTTAGAGGATTAGATGTCCTACCAGGATTTATTTTTGACGGTCACAATGTTAACAGCATATGATGCAGATGACACGGTATTGAAATCAAACAAAGAAATAGTACTACAGGAACGCCTACAGAAGGAAAGTGAGAAGAACAGACTAATCCCCAATCATAAGAAAACAGGAAACATGGCAGTTACCAAAAAAGACTGCCTAATATCCGAATGACAAACTGCCGATACCAAAATCAAAAAAGTAAAACAAATATGTAGGACGTCTTTTAACAGAAGATGGAAAGTGCGATACTGAAATCCGAAGGCGCATTGTGATAGCGAAAGATGCCGTCTAGAAGATAAGTAATGTAACAAGAAATAGAAAAACATCGTTAGAAACGAAGAAAAAAATACTGAATTGTTGTGTAATATCAGTTCTCCTATGTGGCAGTGAATGCTGGACAATCTCGACACAAATGAAGTAGAAACTTGAATCGATAGAAATATGGTTCTACATAAGGATGATGAGAATAACACGGACTAAACATGTGATCAACGACAAAATTTAAGTGATAATGCCAAATAAAAGAAAACCTATACTTAACATCAGAAAGAGATAGTTCAAATTTCTAGAGATCATGATGTGGAAAGAGTGCTTAGAAAATGCGATACTCACAGGGAAAGATTGATGCCAAGAAGGTCAAAAATCTTTGCATAATTTATCTAACATGCTTGTGTAAATGGTTGGCAAAACAGAGTTTAGGAGAGATAGTAAATAGATAGGATTTACTAAGAGCTAGTAACTACTGAAAATTGTAGAAAGGCATGATTAAATAAGGCTGAATTGTTTTGTAACATCAATTCTCCTATGTGGTAGTGAATGCTGGATAATCTCGACACAAATGAAGTAGAAACTTCAATCCACATAAATGTGGTTCTACAGAAGGATGATGAGAATAACACAGGCTAAAGCGAAAGCAACGACAAAATTTAAGGCAAATTTGGCAAAACAGAGTTTAGGAGAGATAGTAAAATTTACTAAGAGCTAGAAACTACTGGAAATTGTGGAGAGCCATGACTCGTATTTATTTCGATTTGTTTCTCTTGCTTTTAAGCCCAGTCTTAATTGTCTTAAGGTGATAGTATTTCTCAGATGAAGCATTGTCAGTTATTATTACTTTTTTTAGTCTTTCATTTTATTACACTGGCTTTTACATTTAATAGCAATTGGCTTGAGTTGGCAGTATTTTTTAAAATGAAACATTGCAATTATTTTTATAACCAGTATTTTCTGTTGCTTTTACAGCTAGTAGTAATTCTTTTAAATTATTAGCATTTCTTAGATGAAACTTTGTGAATTATTATTTTTTTTTTTTACAGTGTAACCCGGATATAAAAGAGTTGTCGGGACCGGAGAAGACGACTCTTATATCCGTGTTTCTCTTATATCCGGGTTTGATCTATTTTATATACATTAATACAGGCTGTAATTTGTGACCAGAGAAAATCTCTCTTATATACGGGTGTATCTTATATACGGGTCTCTTATATCCGGGGTACACTGTACTAGAATTTCTTAATTTAATTTTTCTTGCTTTTACGCCTAGCAATACTTTTAGCCTCAGTATTTCTTATAGAAAGCATTGTCGATTTTATTTTAATTGCTATCCCCTCAAGCAAGACAGTACAGTCACTCGAACAAGGAATTAGGGACAGAAACATCAGTAATGAGAAAGAGAAAAGAATAATTGTGAGGACAAGAAATAGCGATTAACATTGCATTTAAAGTTAATTAACCCTAGAACACTAACCATGGGTATATAGTACCCAGCGCAAATCTTCCTATTTTTAATTACCATTTTAAGTACCTGATTTTCTTACCTAAATAATGTTTTTCAATTCCTATTAATGTTATCTCAAAGTACAAAGTTTGAAGTGCCTGCGTGTAAAATATTTCAAAAGATTTATATTTAATTTTTTTTTTGTGGGGGGGGGGTATTTTCAAAATCGGGCATGATGTGCCCATGGTATGATATACCCGTGGTTAGTAGTGGTGTAACTTTAATTGATGGTTAGTGTTCTAGGGTTAAGATTAACTAGAAAGCATGGAAGGGGCAGGGATTTCCAAAAGCGGGAATCTTGAGATAAGAAAATGTTACCATAGAAGAGACGGCTACATCTAACTAACTCAACGAGATCTCACCGTTAATCTCGTATTGCGATTAAGGTTTTACAGTCTAGGGTACCATAACGAAGAGTTCATCTGAACAATTACCATAAAAGTATTTATAAAAAGGCAAAGAGAGGCAACCTTACGGCAGTAGGCAAGTGACTGAAGCCGAGCCGCCAGATCAGGACCAATAATGTTGCTGATATTTCTCTGGATCTTGTCAAGGAGCTCCAAGAAAATATCAGGGGCACCGGGCCATATATAGTAGCACTATTCTAAGCATAGACAAATGGTAGTCTGATAGATATGCAAGATAGATTCCTGAGAGAAAAATTGTCTCGCCCGGCACAGTGAATTAATTTCTTAGTAGCTGATTTAGCAATAGATTCAATGTAGTCTTACCAGCTCATGTTAGCTGAGAACGTCCAATGAGTCACTTTCTTGAAGGATAGCATCGGACATGCAGATAGAAGGCAGAGAGGTTTTCTCTCTGATGAGTAATGGAGAGAAATATAGTTTTGAGGGCGTTAAAATTGAGAAGCCATTTTTTTGTTCCAGTTATGGTTAATTTTCTTTTTTAAGTTTCAAAATAGTATTTTGGTAATCTTATTTCTCTAGCTTTTACGCGAAGTATTACTAATCATACATTGTCTGAATTTCTCAGGTGATGGTCTGTCAATTTTAACAATACTTTTTTGGTTTTTTTTTCATTCTGAAATTTTTTTCTTACAATTATACTTTTTTTTGCATTTTTCTCTAGATTTTTGCTTGTTTATCATCACATCATTTTTCCTCTCTCACTTTCTTATCAAAATATCCCGAAGAAATACAAAGTGGAAGCAACTAATGCTCGGCTTGCGCGTGGAACCAATTTCCTATCCACGCTTGAACAAAAAAAAAAAAATGGCTGAAACGACTTAAAGCCTATAGCAGACGAAAACGCTAAAAGTTTACGCCTTTTCCACCTATTTAGTGAAATGGAATCTACTTAGGACCAACGAAGATAGAGGAAACTATCTGATTTGACTTGGATTCTCAGGCGCAAACTTAATTTAGACTGGAACTAATCGAGCAAAATAATCGTGTTAATTCATTTGCCGCTAACGAATTTACAGCATTTTGATAAAAGCCGATGAGATGACATAGAGCGCGAAATTTTTGGCAGGAATGAATGGATGGAAAGAAGGGATAGAGGTGGAGGGGGAGAAGTAGAAAAGATGGTGGAGAGGACGGAAAGAGAAACGAGACATTGATGAGGAGGGATGTGACAAAAGAAAGAAGAAAAAGGTAAAGAAAAAAAAAAAGGAAAAGAGGTAAAGGAAGAAAAGAGGAACGGATTAGAGACAGGGAATACGAAAAGCGAAAATGTAAAAAAATGAGTGAAAGACAGAAAGGATAAAGGATATAGAGAAATGAAATGTAAAAATATAGAAATTAAGATAAGACAAATATGGAAAGAAAGAAAGAAAGAAAGAAGAGAAAGAATGAACAGGAAAACGAAAGAAAGAAAGAAAGAGCGGAAGACGGTCAAAATAAGAAAAAAGGTAGAAAAATTAAAGTCACCCAAAACATACAGAAAATTGAAAAGAAAGAAAGAAAGAAAGAAGGAAAGAAAGAGCAAGAATGAACAGGAAAACGAAAGAAGAAAGAAAGAAAGAAAGAGAAAGAATGAACAGGAAAACGAAAGAAAGAAAGAATGAGCGGAAGACGGTCAAAATAAGAAAAAAGGTAGAAAAATTAAAGACACCGAAAACATACAGAAAATTGAAAAAGAAAGAAAGACAGAAAGAAAGAAGGGAAGAAAGAGAAAGAATGAACAGGCGAAAGAAAGAAAGAAGGAAAGAAAGAGAAATAAGGAAAAAGAAAGAAAGAAAGAGAAAGAATGAATAGGAGAAAGAAAGAAAGAAAGAGAGAGAGAAAGAAAACGCGGAGGACGGTCAAAATAAGAAAAAAGGTAGAAAAATTAAAGTCACCCAAAACATACAGAAAATTGAAAAGAAAGAAAGAAAGAAGGAAAGAAAGAGAAGAATGAACAGGAAAACGAAAGAAAAAAGAAAGAAAGAAAGAAAGAAAGAGAAAGAATGAACAGGAGAAAGAAAGAAAGAAAGAGCGGAAGACGGTCAAAATAAGAAAAAAGGTAGAAAAATTAAAGACACCGAAAACATACAGAAAATTGAAAAAGAAAGAAAGAAAGAAGGAGAAAGAATGAACAGGAAAACGAAAGAAAAAAAGTAAGAAAGAAAGAGAAAGAATGAACGAAAGAAAGAAAGAGAAAGAAAGAACGAACAGGACAACGGAAAAAAGAAGGTAGAAAGATAAAGGGGATCGAGAAAATAAAGAAAATTGAAAGAAAGAATGAAAGAAAGAAAGAAAGAAAGAAAGGATTTCGAAAAAATATAGCGAAAGAAAGAAAGAGAAGAAATTAGAAAGAAAAAGAAAGTAAACAGTGGTGTAAGAATATCAAGAAGCTGTTGTTAGATTAACAAATCAAGAAAAGAGAACATGGAGGGGAAACAAAATCTATAAAAGAATAACTAAAGAATAAACACCTAAAAAAGAAAAGCAATTTGAATGGAGTGAAGGGTAGAAAAAACATCAGCAGCGCCCGAAAAAAAAAAAAAAAATCAAAACGAAATGTCATCAAATATTTTTTTTTTTAAATAGGAGAGAAATAAAGTGAAATTCAGATAAAAAAAAAACATAATTGTTAGTCAGAAATTGTAAGAAAATAAATTTAAAAATATATATTGTACACAGACATATTATATATATATATATATATATATATATATATATATATATATATATATATATATATATATATATATATATATATATATATATATATATATATATACCAGGTTGGAGAAAGCATATATATAGGACGAACCACGCATGAAAAATAGCTATTTATTGTTTTTTTTTTTTTTATTTCTGTCTTAATTTAGACAAGATATAGGGATTTTCCAAGCTTAGCTGTGGCACAAGGCCGAAAGTATGGGGCGCCCAGTGAGGATCGAACTCACTACTCAGTCGTAATTGTTCTAGCGAGACAAGCTTGCTAATCATTACACCACCGCGGGGTGCCCTAATTTAGGCAAGATATATGAAGGAAATCTATTTGAAATGTCTTCATGTGGCGTATCTCATTGTGTAACGATTCGGGTCAAGGTACGGAGACGCAAGACTGACCCCATTGAATAAGCTAACAGATTCGGGAGGTTTTGTATGAAGAAGCAAAGAAAGAATGAACACCCAAGCTTTAAGCGAGATGATTGTGATCTGAACTCGCTATTCCTGAAAGCCGGGGGATTATATTCATAATAATTTGCCGTTTATACAGGGTTAGTGCCAAGCCACGTGCGCTGAAACAAACTAGGCAACACCTTTTAAAATGAAAATAACGCGTTTTTAAGTCATTTTTGACACAATAAATATTTGAAATTTAATCGTCTTGTTTTCAGTGAATCGCCGCGGATGAAACTGTTATACATGTGAAGATAAGGGTCCTAATTTTTCGATGTAAAATTGTCACGAGATTTTTGCCGATTTTCTTCCCCAACCCGATATGTATAAAAATGTATATAATAAGATACTAATAGATGGCCAGTGCATAACATTTATACAGTCACAGCAGAGCTATTTACTTTTAGACATACAATTACAAATTAGAACTGTCCAAGAGACACATTCCTTCTTTTTCTTCCTCTTTATACTTCTGGGATGTAGGAGATCATGGCTCTCCATAACTTACTATATCTTGGAGCTATTAATATCGCTTTCTTTTTGCCCATTCCGCTATACATCCAAAAAGTCGATCAATCAACCGACTCGCTATCCTCCTCATCTTTGTCTTCGATATGCCCTGTGAGTGTTAAATTATCCAAGCCTTCTTACCGCACTATGGATCGAAGAGAGTTTATATGTTTCTTTCTCATTTTAAGTATAAATATCTATTCGTTTGATTTTTTCCTTAATACTTGTTTGTTGCTTACGTACTCCGTTCATAGTATTCTTAGTATCCATCTCTATAAACACTTCTCTGTTTTAGCAGAATTTCGCATCATCGGTGTAAATCATTCAATATCATATAGGAACATTGATATTACATAACACTTCAGTATGTTTCCTTTGTTTCTAACGAAATTATTTCATGTCTCTTAATACTTAGCATTTGAAATATGTAGAGAACTTAATCTCATCGTGGTCACCATTTGTAACGGGATGGCTTACTGAGGACTTTTGATGAAACTGAATTCAACATTTTCTGAAGAAATAAATTTCAAGACGTGGAGAAATTCAACACGCACACACACATTTACACATACGCATCTCTGTAATAAATGCGAATATCAGTGTGTCACTGTGTCACACCTTTTCAACTTTACTCTTAGAGGTCGTAACACAACAAATCATACCATTTTGGAATCAGGTCGACTCTGTGAGCAAATTAAAATCATTCCAAGCCGGATCTGTACTCACAATCCTGAAATTTGGGATTCCCAATTTTTCATTACTGCAATTGTTTTTGGATTCTTGTATCTCAGCTTCTACTGATAAAAACAATTAAAGGGACACAACTCTTTAAATTTCAATAGCTCATGCTCAAATGAAAAAATTTCAGTTCTTAAAATTATTTGTGTTTTCAACTTAACTCCTAAAGGACATAGTCCAACATTCAGACCATTTTGGAATCAGGTCGACTTCGTTAGCAAATTAAAATCATTCCAAGCCGGATCTGTACTCACAATCCTGAAATTTGGGATTCCCAATTTTTCATTAATGCAATTGTTTTTGGATTCTGGTATCTCAGCTTCTACTGATAAAAACAAGTAAAGGGACACAACTCTTTAACTTTCAATAGCTCATGCTCAAATGAAAAAATTACAGTTCTTAAAATTATTTGTGTTTTCAGCTTAACTCCTAAAGGACATAGACCAACATTCAGAACATTTTGGAATCAGGTCGACTTCGTTAGCAAGTTGAAAACATACCGGATCGGATCCGAACTTGCAATCCTGAAATTAAGGATTCTCAAGATTATTTTTTTTTAAAAATGAATTTTTCATTATGGTTACTCTTCTATATAATAAATGCGAATATCAGTGTGACATTGTGTCACACTTTTTCAACTTTACTCCTAGAGGTCGTAACACAACATATCATACCATTTTTGGAATCAGGCCGACTCTGTTAGAAAGTTGAAAGCATGATCCTAGCAATGGCAGCATCCTCTCGCAAATTTCATAGCCTTAGAAAAAGAGTAATTTTGAAGGTGGTAGTAGGTAATAGCGATCAAGTAAGAAAACATTTGGAAAATAATATTTTCTATTAATGTTCACCCCGTACAAGTCTCGAGATTCCCTCAAGGCAGAATGTTAAGAGGTGGTGATAGAAAGTGAGGATTATGATAAAAAGAGTTATATAAGGATAGGATTGGTGTATACGGAATAAATTCCAATATCCAACAAATACTATTCTTAAAAGTGTGGTCAATACAGAGTAGATCAAATACAATCATTTATTCGGAAATTATAACATAAAATCGCTACGAAAATAGCCATTTTCTTTCAACACTTCTGGTGTCTTCTCAAGTGTTGAATGTATTCTAGATTCAACACCATCACTTGACATTACACCAGAAGAGTTGAAACAAAATGGCTATTTTTTTAGTAATTTTATACCATTTTTATGTTATAATTTTCGAATAGATGATTATGCATATATATATATATATATATATATATATATATATATCTCCATTGAACCTTGACGTGAAGGCCTCAAGAGTGTAGTGTTTAAGGAAGAGTACACATCGCAGTATGTTCCACAAACTTGCAAACTTGGGATAATCGGTGTATTTGGCACACGGGGGAAAATGACGGTGATTCAACTCCGTAGAGGTAGCATGACGTGTCCTTGCAGATGGAGCTAAAGAATGGACCTCATCTGAACTAATAGAAATATTAGGTTGGCCAGAAAGTCCTCACTCACTTGATCTCTGCCTGGTGGAATTTCACAGCAATACTGCATTTCGAGATTTTTCAACACATTTAAACTGTATTGCCAGCAGCTAGACAGCATGTACTACAAACTAAAGAAGGCATATCCTGCTTTGGTCAATTGAGTTTGGGCTTTGTCTCAGAAAGAGAGTGCGAGGCCACACACTACCAGGATGACTAAGGAGAAGTTCAAACGGAAGAACAGTATTGAGATTCTTCCACATCCACCATTTAGTCCCGATGCTGTTCTGGGTGACTATGGTGTATCCTGCTCAATGACACACTTCCTCCATGATCAGCGATTCATCACTTTTGATGAAGTGAAGGAAGCTTTACAGTCTTTTTCTTTATTATTCAAAACTAACAGACTGGTATCTGGGACAATTTAGGACGCTAGCTGAAGATCGTTGAGGATGGGCTTTATTTTGAAGAATAAATGTCGGTGCTGCTTAATCAAATTTTGATGTTTCTTTCAGTTTCCTAAGTGAGTCAGGACTTTCTGGCCAACCAAATAATGACAGTGATAAGCTTATGACGTTGGGTCTTTGGCAAAACAAGCTATAGAGCGGTGTAGTCGAACGCCCACATGACCACGTAAACGATTTTGAAATTCACCAAAGTTGTAAATTGAAGATCTAGCAGTTCCAATCCAGTTATATCAACAATACAGCATTTTATTTTATGCTTCTGTAATTCATATTGTACATTTAATTATATCACTTTGAAATCATTCTCCAAAGTATTGGACATTCGCTGTCGGTGACTACGTCATATCCCATGATCCTTCAGCCAACAATCCCATCCTTCCCTGTATCTGTTCCATATCGTTGTATTACTTTCCTTGATTATCTATCTATATATAAGTACAACAAGTTCCTCCAGACAATTCTTCGCCTTTCAGGTAAATGCCACTAATGGATACATTCATCGTAGACTGAATTCAACCAGCTGGTCATCGTAATATAATGGTGGGCATTGCATTAAAATAAATGGGTCATTCGAGTCACTTCCAATGGCCTGTAGGTAATGCTTTTCAGTTCAGTGGATGAACCTTCACCGAATATATTCTCAACCTGTCATGATCTTTGCTTCCTTAAGTTTTCAATAATGACAAGAAAGGCTTTCGTAAACTGCGCTACAGATGAATAGAGAGATAACGAACAGATAGATATGAACAGACAAAGACAGATAGATAGATAGATAACGAACAGACATGTTTATATATATATATATATATATATATATATATATATAGGGAGAGTGAGAGAAAGAGAAAGATGAACAAATTGAAATAGATATACACTGAGATAGATGCATAGGAACAAACTGAAATAGATAGATAGATATGAACAGATATATATATATATATATATATATATATATATATATATATATATATAGATATGGATATAAAAAGTTTGAGATAGTTATGAACACATTGAGATAGATAAATAGATATGAATAGATAGATAGATAGATAGACAAAATATACTGAGATAGATGCATAGGAAAAACTCAAATAGATATCAACAGAGATAGGTAGATAGATAGATATGAACAGACATATGTATATATATATAGTGAGAGAGAGATGTAGATAGAGAGGAAAAGATTCAGATAGATAGATAGATAATGAACAGAAATATATATAGGGAGAATGAGAAAGATGAACAAATTGAGATAGATAGATAGATAGATAGATAATGAACAGAATAAGATAGATAGATAGATAGATAATGAACAGAATAAGATTGATAGATAGATAGATAGACAGATAGATAGATAATGAACAGAATAAGATAGATAGATAGATAATGAACAGAATAAGATAGATAGATAGATAATGAACAGAATAAGATAGATAGATACGAATTCTAATTCTAACTAATATATCTTAATGTCTAGCAATGTTTGTGCTAAGTGGAATGGTCTTGATATAAGTACGTCCTTAATGACAAATATACACAGACAGGACATAAGAAGACACCATTGTGTTTCTCGGATTTTTATGCCTAATAAAGAGAATCTTTTACAATGCCTCAGTTTATTATAAAACCGAAAAACAAATAATAGACACAGACATGAGTAAATAGAAAGCATTATTTTCTTTCTGATTGGGGATTTAATAAAGACAATTACTGCCAATTATTCAATTTACTGAAATAAAGTATGTGAAATAAAAGAGAGAGAAATAAGTAATAATTTAGAATAATTTTAACATATTTTTCATGAAAATAGACCCTTTACCAATACCTTAGACTATTACAGAACATATCTCCCAAATGTTGAAGTGGGACACTATTTCAAAAAAAAGCCTGGATCATCCCCGATATTTTTGAACAAGTGGAGAAGTTTATCGTCCGTTTACTGTTTAAGATTGGGTTTCCGGTTCCTTTAAATCTGCTTGTGACGTCTCCCTCTGAAATCTGAAATTTTATTCTGTGATTATTATTTTTTTCCCACTTCCAATTGGAGTAGATAGGTTTGCCTATCGCCCGCTTCATGTTCCTCCCCGGTCTTTTGAACACAAGTATTCTTTTATTCCTTGTTTCTTGTTTTGTATTGCTGCTTCCTTTCTAAAGTCTACTTCAACTCTATACTCCCAATGTCTCCGCCCGAACTTTGAAATTTTATTCGTTAATTAAATCTTCACCTTGTCGGGGCCACCGGTTTGGCAATCGGAAGTGGATTGACACCCTTGACTAACAATACTTTTGTTATGTACCAGCGTTTCCGAATTCTAATAAAAGTTTCGAAAATTAAGCATATGCAATGCATAAAACCTTAATGAACAGTTTCAGAATACTAACAATAACCTTCGATTAAAGAAAATATGTTTTTCAAACATCTATTTCCTTCATTAAGTAAAGAGATAGGGAGGACAAACCAAGTTACGTGACTGTAACGACATTATATATTAACAGAGCTTTCATGTTTGCTCTTCGGGGCGACCTTCCTCCCAGGGTTTCCATGCGATACTATGATTATGATAGTACTGATCCCTCTCTGAACGGATTGGTTATCTGAAGGATATAGAAGCGACTCCCGCTTAAACGGTGAACTAGTCCTCTTTTCCTGTTTTGCTTTCTTTCCTTTTAACCTCTTCTTTCTTATAAAGTAGCAGTGACTGCCTTTTCTTTTCTTCTCCGCTTAACCTTTCATTCGGGAATATGTAATACTGCTTTTGCTTTTCTTTTTCTTTACTGTCGCGCTAGATTGATTGTTGAGCAATCCCGTCTTTCTGTCGAGCAATCTAGTCTTTTGCTATGCTTAAATTCTTTCTTGTTGCTTTCTTAATTTAATCACTGTTTTTTTTATATTAATTATTTTAACATTATGATTGCTAATGCTATCGTGTTTGGTTACTTGGCAACCACGTCACATTTTGGCGCGCTTTTTCATCAGAACATCGCCATATTGAATTCTACTTAGCAACACAGCACATTGGTTTGGTTTCTCAGCGATTTCTGGATCTACTTAACGACATAACTTGTCCGGCATCCACTTTATTCAGCACCCTGCCATTTTTGGATTTTTACTTACCAGGCCCAAATCACATTCTTCCAGTTATTTCATTTGAACTTATTCACCGAGATTTGTCATTCACCGAGGATTTATTAATTTCAACGTCGAGGAGTTTTGACCATTAACTTTTCCTTTCATTAATGACTATATCAAACACGAACACTTCCAAAGACTTACCTTGCTCCATTTTTAGGACTATTAAATTAACCATATTTGAATATTCACGCTTTCGAACAATTTTTATTTGTTTAATATTTCACCACTTACCATGTGGAGACTCTTTTCAGTTCTTACAAATCAACAATTGTACATATTGTAAAATGTTGTTGGTTGATTGCCTATAATAAAATCTTGGCCTTTTAATTAAGAACTCTGCCTTTGTCGTAACTCGATTTTTGTTATTAATATCCTCAGCTTTATTTTTCTATTTTAATTACGTGGTGACCACCTCCGGGAGTCGCTACCTGTTTTGTTCTATATTAGTAACTCTATCACAGAATCTACATCCGATATTCCCCTGCCATTGAAGTAGCTATGCATACATTTGAATCTTCTAGATATCCACTGGAGTATACGACCCAATTTCCACCACATTTGTGTTGCTCCTGTAGTGACCATTGCGATCATTATTTTTTTTTTACGCTGAGGATTTACTAATTTCAAATAAACATGGATTTGAATAAAGAGTTTTCTCTCTCCTAATCTGATTTCTCAGCAAATACGCTTGTAGAATTCCGTTTCAGAATTGTAGATAAATGCTATAGATTTATATACTGTCACTGAAAACTAATTTTGTTTTACGAAATCAGATCACGCAGAAAGTAATTGATTCTATGTACACTAACCAGTTCGAAGAATTTTAATTGTTGTATTAATATATATTAACCGATTCGAAACGTCGTATGAGGAGCACAGTATTCTTTGAAATTGCAGACGATAAAAATTTCTTAAAATGAAGATTTTGGAGGCTCACTTCAGAATAAGATCAATAATATTTTCCCTCCTTAAAATGGATATTTAAAATTAGGCAAAATATATATTAACCAATAAGCTTAAGATTAAAAATCTAAATTTTGTATTTTCATTATTCTAAATTATAAATATGATCAATTCTTGTTCGCTTCCAGTTTTTCAGTGAGCCTTTGACCAGGGGTGTAGAAACAAAAATGAAATTTTCACAGCTAATTAATTACACACATTTTCTCATGTCTATTTTAGTATATAATATTACAAAAATTGCGTAGCGATATTGACACATAAAAGGAAAACATACAGGCTAAGTTTGTTTCCGAGTATCAACAGTTTGTACTACCTATTTATGGCGACTGACTGCTGTAAATTTTTGAACACAGATAAAACAGCGTAAGTACGTACCATATACATCCGCACACATATAGACGCTTTCTGATTAAATGGGTCACTTTCTAGAAATTCTAAGAATAAACAAGAAAGAACGCCGCTATATTTTTTTAGAATTTCTAGAAAGTGACTCATTCAAAAATATTATCCCTACAAACGCTTCATATTTCAGATACATAGACGACTCATTATTAATATATCCACAGAACACTAATTTAATGGATCTTATCTCCAAACTTAACAACGTTGAACCTACAATAAAACTTCACTTTTGAAACTGAAGCCAACTACACTCTTCCATTTCTAGACATCATATTACATAGAAATAATAACGAACTGAATTTTGACGTTTATAGAAAGGCTACAAACAAAATGATCTGATCAGCTTCTACTGAAACCACTCTTCTAAAATTAAATTTGGAATTATTACAGGTTTCTATCTAAGATCATTAAGAATCTGCAGTCCCCAATATTTACTTAAAGAAGAAACATACATAGAAAACACATTCAAAAACCTACAGTACCCATATCAATTCAACCATAACACGAGAAAAAGGCATACAAAATATACAACCGGAACAAGACTAATAACATAATCCGCAATAGTAAATCACATGAAAACAGATGCATAATACTACCGACCAACTGTCAGGTCCACTATCCAGAATAACCTATCCCATCTAAATAATCTTGAAATAGTCACAAACACTTCTAAAACAATTACGGATATAATCAGATCCTCAAACACTAATAGCAATAATATTTCTGAAGCAGCCATTTATAAAATAAATTACCAAAATTCTCCCTCCCAATATATTAGAGAAACAAGCGCTTTACGGACTTTACACTACACCTAATAGAAGTTTATATTCACATACTTTTTATGGTAATTTTATCATAATAGTCAGTTAATCTTAAACTAAATTTGGAAATTCATAATTGCATCCCACTTGGTAAAAGAAAATAGGAAAACTGTATTATTAACCGACGCGTTTCGTTCAATTTATTGTTGTCTTTACGGTTTCAACCATTTTCTTTTGCTTTCTTGGGAGAGAAGTAATTTTTTTAGGAAAGTTGATATTGGGGGAAAAATTCGGCGTGGATTAATATTTGGATAATATTCAATGGCGGCACTCTCGAAGATATTCACTCTTCTAAAATTAAATGGAATTATCAGGGTTTCTATCAGATAGCATTAAGAATCTGCAGCCCCCAATATTTACCTAAAGAAGAAACATACATAGAAAACACATTCAAAAACCTACAATACCCATATCATTTCATCCGCAATGCAAGAAGAAAGGCATACAAACTATATAACCGAGACAAAAATAATAACATAATCCGCAATAGTAAATCACATGAAAACAGATGCATAATACTGCCGACCAATTCTGTCACAAACACTTCGAAAACAATTACGGATATAATCAGATCCTCAAACATTAATAGCAATAATTCTGAAGCAGTCATTTATAAAATAAATTGCCAAAACTGTTCCTCCCTATATATTGGAGAAACAAGTAGAAATTTAAAAAACGCATTTATGAGCACAAAAGAGGCCTCACAAAAAACAACTTAGCTAATGCACTAGTCATACATAGAAATAAATTCAACCATAATTTTGATTTTAAAAATGTTACACTCATAAAAAAAGAAAATAACTCGCTCAGAAGGAAAATCCTTGAGAGTGCCGCCATTGAATATTATGAAAATATTAATCTACGTCCAAGCTTTTTCTCTATTTCACCTTTCTTAACAGAATTACTTCCCTCCCAAACCCACGTGAAGAACAGTATCAAAAAATCAAAAGAAAATAGTTGATTCCGCCAATACCGCAATAAAAGCAATATCTTCACATCTGACAATAAATGACGTAATTTTAGTTAACAGTATGAAAATAGCATTCTCTAAATTCTTCCATTCGCTAAGGACATTTTGTATTTGTTATTATTGATTACTTTGTTTAATAAATTCATTTCGTTTTGCCTTGAAAAAATCCACATCGGACGAAACGCGGCAGCAACTATTACAGTTCTCATATTGTCTTTTACATATATATATATATATATATATATATATATATATATATATATATATATATATATATATATATATATGATTTTGTATAATTTCATATATCAACAAATATATGGTGTTATGTCCATTCTGAAAAACCTAATGAATGTAAAAAATATATTATTCCACCCACTAACTCTATCACAACTACAAGCGAAAAGAATTTATATAAACTCAGCATAAGATTTATCATAACTACATCTAATACAATCAAAGATGTTTTCCATAAAAAAAGCGCAACCAACCTAAATTTGAAAGAGGAATTTACTCTATCAAAAGCAGGAATTTCCAGAATTAATACATTGGAGAAACCTCAAGAAGTTTAAACAAGACACTATATGAACACAAAAGGGATATTTTAAATAGTAACACATAAAACGCATTGGTTGTTCACCGTAACAAAACGGACAAAAGATTTGACATAGAGAATTCTACTTTGATTAAAAGAGAAAGTAATCTACTGAGACGAAAATGTCTGGAAAGTGCCTTCATTGTTAGTTTAACCACAATAAATCTGCCCCCAAGCTATTACAATACATCACTATTCTTGTTAGATTTTATAATATCATATTGGGGATAATCAGGAACAAATGTGGTGGAGAGATAAAGATAAAGTGTACAGATGATTTCGGTAGGTATTGAGGAAACCAAAAATTATTTAAAAAAATATTCTTTCAAAAGATTTTGAAACTACCGGCGTCTCTCCTTTCGTGCGCACGCGTAAACGTGGCAACGTCATCAAACCCCAGTACGATGAAATCCTAACGGCTGAAACGCGTCGCAAAAACTATCGAGTTTGTCATATTACAATATATATATATATATATTTCAGTCATTTTAATGAAACTTATTTAAAAGATGGTTTGCTGCCGAAATGCAAAATTATTAAATTACATGAACCGACAGGCAACAAGGAAAGTAACCGTAGTACCTTGTCAGTCGTTTTTAAGGAAACATGTATAAAAGAGTGATTGCTGTCCAAATACGCAATTGTTAAATTACTTGACCCGGCAGTCAAGAAGGAAAGTAACCGCAGAACCTTTTCAGTAATTTTTAAAGAAATTTGCATAAAAGAAGGATTGTTCCCTAAATGCACAATTATTAAATTACATGACCCGGCAGCCAACCAGGAAAGTACAGCAGTATCTTTTCAGTCGTTTTTAATTAAACTTGCTTCAAATACACAACTATATATATATATATATATATATATATATATATATATATATATATATATATATGTGTGTGTGTGTGTGTGCTTTTGTGCAAGACTGTGTATAGATTCAGATAAAAAAACCTCTCAATATATACCCTAAAATGAAAATATTTTGAATTTTTATCAACAGTTTTTTGTTTGTTTTTATTTTACTAAAGAGTTTTTCTTGCTATGTTAAAAAAAACTCTGTTATATGGAGAAAAATAAAAATCTAAAAACCTAACTGCTTTTCGCGTTATCCATCTTCAAATATTTTCATAGAATTTCTTAGTCGACTTAATCTTGTTTGAAACTCCCTTTCATTTTAATTATTTTAAAACTGCTCAGAAGGCAATCAAGGATCTTAATGTTTTCTTTTCCAGTGGCATTCTTTGATAAGCCATGTAACATAAGCTTCCTCTTAAAACACTTTCCAAATTCAGACCTTACTCTCCGGATTCCGATATGCCTTAACAAGGTCTTTCCGGCTTTCCTTGTGAAACAATCACTGAATTTTCATCTTCGCTGTTAAAACGTAACAACGTTACCGCCATTTTCTGCATTGCCTGTTGGTGGTAGGTGTGGCGTTGGGACTTTAATGCAACAATTTGCCTCGGCAACCAAGTGGTTTTCCATCAACTAATTACTGTAGATCGCAATTTGCTTAGTGATAAATCTCGCACAAAAGGAGCGTCCTCTGTACATCTTCTGACTTAATCTATTTCCCATCGACTTTAGCAAGGGCATCCAAGGATGATCGATAAGCCGATGTTAGAAAGCTCTCAATTCTGCCATTACTTACCCCGAGCACGGAAGAACTCTCCATTTGTCTATCGTTCTATTTTGTGTATTTCAAACTCTTTCAACTAACAGGAAATTTACAGCTGCGAATTACTGAGAACATATTTTTCACTAATGTTCAGCCCCAAGAGTGATTCAAGGCTGTATTATTTTTGCAGGTGATTGTTGTTTGTGAGCTAAGACTATGGGGCAAGAGGAGTAGTTTATAAGGATATGTGTGAAACAAAACGGTTACACATTAAGGTAAGAAAAGGTTAAGTTTGCAGTGGTCGGGGAAAGATCCCTCTGTTCGCAAGAAGAGACTCTTCGAATGTTCTTACTAATGGCATACAAAGGGAACGTGACTGGCTCGCCTAGGGGTACGTGTCTCGGCGAGTGGTAGCCGTGAGGCAGAAGACATGTCCAACAAGTCTATGCAATCTAGCTCGTCAGGACATTTTTCATGGAAATACTCATAGTGGCTTGCAACGTTTCTTCAATGAGAAAGGGGTTCTGGGGTTGTGTTATGGTCTAGGTTAAGCCCAAGGAAGAACAACATGAACACAAGAGTAGAAATAACGAAGGTATATAACACGAAATAAAAATACAAGATGTGGAAGGTGTTAGTATGACCGTCAGTCTAGTTTGAAGGACACCCTGTATATAGGTGTGTATCAAAATATTTTATCTATTTGTTCTGTCTGCTTCTCTCTCTCTCTCTCTCTCTCTCTATATATATATATATATATATATATATATATATATATATATATATATGTATGTGTTCAGATTTCATGGACACCCTGTATATATGTGTGTATCAAAATGTTTTATCTATTTGTTCTGTCTGCTTTTCTCTCTCTCTCTCTGTCTGTCTGTCTATCCCTCTCCCCTCTCTCTCTCTCTCTCTCTCTCTCTATATATATATATATATATATATATATAATATCTATCACCGTATTAATAACAAATATGGCGCCAGTTTGTTTACATTTCAGTGATTGCGCAGGTCAGTGTTGCCAGCATTGTGTGAAAATTTTGTGTGAATTGATTCGACGGTTTTTGTAATAGAAAAAAGTTATCACGATAATAATTTGGCACACAGTATATATATATATATATATATATATATATATATATATATATATATATATATATATATGTGTGTGTGTGTGTGTGTGTAGAGAGAGAGACAGACAGACACAGACACCGAGAGACAGACAAGCAGACAGAACAAATAGATAAAACATTTTAATACACACATATATACAGGGTGTCCATAAAATCTGAACACATACATATATATATATATATATATATAGAGAGAGAGAGAGAGACAGACAGACAGACAGACAGAGAAACTGACTGACAGACAGAAAAGCTGGCAGAACAAATAGATAAAACATTTTGATACACACAAACACACATATATACTGGGTGTCATTAAAATATGGACACATGCATATTTTATGTAACGGGTTTGGGTTTGTCTACCCACCGGACGAAACTCTGCCCTTCGTCTGGGTTCCTCTCTTCCAAAGCAGAGAGTTCGAGAGAAGTCGCACACAGTCTGACTATATTTATTATATAAGAAATACAATTTTGGCACAAGACCTAAAAAGGGGACGGGTTGAAGCTGGTCTTCACTAACTATCTTATACCTAGCTAATCTGATTCACGACCCATTCACTCATTACAATTTGCACATTCACCACAAAAACTCTTCCTTCACCAATAAAACCTCCAGTCACCATAATACCTCAGAGGGGGGCCTACAAAAACGAACCCCATGATATAAAAATTTCATGATAATAAATTATATAAAAAATTATGGATGATTTAATATGTGAGGGAGGTGGGTTGAACCCAATAAAAAATTAAATATTGACACAAAATATCTAAACATAACTGATGCTGGTAGGGACCGTCCAACCCTCAAAAAATAGAGGCCACTGTATTCTGCCCGTTGGACAAAATCAAGAAGCTCTCTCGCTAAGGGAGTGGGAAAAGGAGAAAATATATACGGGCATGAGATGCTGACCCAGTCGAGATGAAAAAACGGAGTTAAAACAATGGAAGGTTGGTAATCTCGACTTGGATCCTGTCCAAAGATGCAGCCGGGAATAGGCCAGGAACAATACTTGCTCACATTAACTAGGTACACAAAACTTGTCTAACCTAAACAAGGGGAGGGTTCCACGGAAACTACCCCCATGTGACGTAGGTTGACCTAAAAGAGAAAATCAAAGCTAGCCCGGTTCAACCGACCCAAACTCGCCTCAGTCACCCACCTTTCGCAAGCGTCGAATGCACGTGTTTTCTATCCGTTCTAATCTTCATATTGAGCTGATGCTCAAAGAATCGGATTAGATCCTGATGAGAAAGACGGTTGCCACGCAAGACTTCCTCCGTTCGCGTCGCCCAAATCACCATTCGGGCCGTGACCAGCAGCGTTAGAAACACCATTCGTTTCACCCCAGAATACGGCGGCGACACATTGTCACACGCGTATGCGCGATCAATGAGCACGAGCTTTTCGGGAGCGAGACGATCCGTCAACTCGCCGACATGGTCCCATAGAGGGCCGGACCCGGGGACAATAGTAGAAGGCGTGCGAAACCGTTTCCTCTAATCCAAGGTCGCATCATTCACACAGTCTGGCAAATCTGCCAAGCCCCATATGAAAGCCTTGTCATTGAGAGTCAGCATATTCCAAGCCAGTCACCAGGGACAGCAAAAACTCAGGGTTACTAAGGTAATCCGCCGTTAGCGCCCAGCACCAGAAACAGCGAAACTCCTCCTCCGACAAGCGGTGTCACTCACGTAGAAGATCCTTCTCGGCCCCCTCCACAAAATAACGATAGAAGACCTTCCTAGGCCGTGAAAGGTCACTGGATTGAGGAATGATTGTCAAGGCGCTTCGACACTCGCGAAATCCGATTGATCCCAGGGTTTACGAGGGGGCTCAATTCGCGAGATCGGGGGGGGGGCTGATAGTAAGGCAAGGGAGCGCGTCCCGAACAATCCCCGCAATAGACGAATCTTCTGTCAATGTGTGGCGTAGGAAAGCCAACCTTGAGTTGAATTTGTGGCTCACCAATTGTGGCAATCCCAGCCCCCGCCCCCATGACACAGACGTTGTCGATCATATGCTTGAGTCTCCTCCGCAAAATGGAGGATAGCGAGGGCTCCAGCAGTTTCCTATGATCCCTACAGAGGGGAAGTACGGAAAATCGATAAAGGACAAGTAAATGGCACACTCCTTCGCCCTGCCCTTCACGGACAACCTCCGTCGATGCCAAGTCTCACCGGCTGCGTCGACCTTTACTCGTACTTCAGACCAAATTTTATCCAGCTGGAGGTGGGGTTCAAGCCCCACTCCAAGAATGCGGACAGGACTGTCCTCCCAACCAAAAGGCCCCGAAAGATTGACCACCTTCCAGGCACCTAACCGCAAGCAGGACGAATGATCGCTGTAATCTTGGCCCCTGTGACATTTTCGTACCGATCAAGCGTCTTCAGAATCGCCTCAGTGTCGCTGCGGCACGACACGAAAGCAGATACGCCATCGTCCTATGCGGAAACCCTTGCTCGAGCCCCTCCAGGAACGGCGATTCCACGTAGGCCTGGACTTCACGCCCTCTCTCTCAGCTAGCGAAGAAGAGCTCCAACACCAAAGAATAAAGTAGGGGAGACAGTGGACAACACTGGCGAACCGACCTAGACAGCGCAAAAGCGCCCACCAGCTTCCCGCTCATCTGTACCATAGCAGATACAGGAGGTTAACCCAGCGAGAGAAGTCGGTTGCGAATACGGCGGCCTGCAGGACAGTGGCAAGGTAGCGATGGTCAACCCTATCAAATGCTTTGGACTGATCTAAATTCATCAGTGTGGCCTCATCGTCGTCTTTTACACCCTCTATAATCGTGCGGATCAGATGCAGATTGCTCTGAATTATTTGGTCCCTTGCAGTCTGCTCAGGACCCAACAGAGACTCGGCAACTGACTGCAAACGCTCCTGCAGGATCTTGGCCAAAATCTTAAACTCTGTGTTTAGTAGAGTTATGGGCCCGTAATCATCTAATTTTTCCCCAACACCTTTCCCTTTTTCAACAGTGTGATTAGACCCCTGGTGAACCGCTCGGGGACGGACCCCTGCCGGAACCAGTTGTTGAACACAACCGTCAAAATCGGGACAAAGATGTGCAGTAGCCTCAAGTACAATTCATAGGGCAGACCATCCAGACCGGGCGACTTACCTCTGCCGACGTTCTTCAATGTCTCTTAGACT
The DNA here is from genome assembly GCA_963932145.1 of Acanthosepion lycidas. Taxonomy (NCBI): domain Eukaryota; kingdom Metazoa; phylum Mollusca; class Cephalopoda; order Sepiida; family Sepiidae; genus Acanthosepion; species Acanthosepion lycidas. The sequence goes on from OZ010603.1 coordinate 38,983,421, forward strand.
TCGCCTTCCGTGATCTCTCCCTTGCAGCTAGCGGCTGCAGTCGGCGAAAGCCGAGGAAAGTGAGCCAAATATCTGCGAAACTCCTCGTCGCGGAGACTAGGCTCTCTGGTAAACTGGCTCTCGAAATGCCCCCGAAACGCCTCGTACATGTCGCCAGTAACCCGAAGAGTACGCCCGAATGTGCTGACCGAAACTTCGACGGATCTCTTCCTTGCGCAATTCTGAGCCCTTGTTCACCGCTTCGGAAACATCTTGCTAAACCTTAGCGCTCACTAGTCAAACGCTCCAGGGTCTCCCTAGCTAAGACTATCTCTAGCCCCCGCTCCCAGCCACCACCCGGGAAAACCTAGCTTTAAGCGTCTTCACCGTAACAGCTATATCTAGATAGAGCCGTTTAATGAAATCGGTGATGAAGGACCTAATCCTACTCTTAAGTCTCTCCCACCATCTATTCCTGATAACTGCCCCCACTAGCTCCCGCTGCACTAAGCTAGTTAGCTGCTCCTGGACTTCCCGCCTGTCCAGTAAAGACATTGAACTTCCATTAACCAGCCATTCTACGCCTATGATCTAACACCATCCGGGTACAAATGAGTTTGTAGTCCGAATAGCCTACCAAGTGGAATGTGGGACAATCTAACAAGTCTACGTCGGCTCCTCTAAGTAATATTCAGTCCAGGTAGCTAGTTACCCGATCAGAAGGCGAACTAAGAGCCCACGTCCACATCTTCTCCCCGGGGTGATCGACCCGGTATCTATCAACGAGACCAAATTCGTTGATCAGATCAACCAGGCTAAGATCGCCCCTTCTCCCACACCCGATCTAACTTGCGATCCACAATGGCATTCCAGTCTCCCATTAGAACTAGGTGCCTTGAATCCACCAGGAACGGCCTCAACCGCCAAAAAAACGAGGCCCGCTTAAACCGCAACGACCCGGAACGAACCACTTTTGACTGCAATATCGGCCATGATCAACCGGTTCTCGGCATCGGTATTCACAAGGTCCACCTTTGCATCAAGAGTACGACTCACCAGCAAAGAAACTCCTCTGGCCAGTCAGTTCCCATATGCTGAAGAGACGACAAAGTCATTAGACAGCACACACGCATCGACGTTGCAAACAAAGTTGGTCTGTTGAGTCGCGGCGACATCCACGTCGACAAGAGATCACGGAGCAGGCGAGCTGCCTTACTCCGATCTCTCAAGCCATTCGCATTCAAACTGGCTAAATTGATAGACATCTTTTAAGTCTGAAACGGTAGAGAAAGAAAATACAATTCACCTATTCACATACAGGGCGGAAATCTGCGTTTGTAAGGACCCCGACGGATTGTCCAAGGCTCCCTACACCCAGATCTGACTTCATTCATCCTTCCGGCCCTATCTCCACAATACGGATATTTGAAAATACCTCACTCGCTTCGTCTAAGTGATCCCAGACTTTTAAGTATGCCCCAGTATCTCTTATACAGGTGATTACACCTGGGGCATTGGGGAAGTTGCGAGAATCTTCGATGTTCTTCCCATCTACATTGTTCATTTTAAATATCAATCACAATTTTGCCTTTTTCTGACTAGACACGCCCCACTTAAAATCATCCCTGTCTACCTTGCAGATCGCTTCCGGACCTGAGAACAATTTTTTTGTTCTTTTTTCTTTTCTCCTGAGATGGGTGAGGAGGGGAAGAGGTGGATGTGTCAGGGGTGTGGATATTGAACTGAGGGAAGAGTTAGATGGAGAGGGGAATGGAGGCTCCTTGCTTTGGTTACAACCTCTGTTTCTTTAGGGGAAGCAGGGACAGATAGGGGCCTGATTTTGTCCATGACAATATCCGCCCTACTACACCCGGAGTGCTTTTGAAATGGTGTCTCCTCTTCCTCTACTTCCCGTGTACCTCTTTTAAGTGATGACGCTTGGGGTGGAGGTATTTTATCCACCTCCATTTCTGTCTCATTACGTTGATTTTCTGGGCTGTCTTGCTTTTTAGGTGTCTGTACTTTTAGTTTGTTGGATTTCTTTTGTTGTTATTGCTATTGTTGTTGCTGTGGCTGCTGCTGCTGCTTCTGCTTGGTTTTAACTTTTTCCTTGACCCTTTCCTGGCTTTTGGTTTTTGGACTGACAGGCTTTTCAGGCTGGGTTTGTTGTTACTTCTGTGGGGCCGTCACTAGAGGGACAGAGGTAGGAGATTTTTTCCTTTTTTTGGCCACTTCCCTCTACTCACAGTCAGGCTGTTTGCCAGAGACATCGGCCTTTTCTGTTGTTGCTACTGGGTTAGGCTGCGGCACCGCTTCTTTCCCAGGGCACACTTTAGACATGTGTCCCAGAGTACCGCACGTCCAACAATAAAGACGCCTGCCCCCCACAATTATCAGCATCATCTTATTCCGGCATTTAAGAATATTTGGAATGTCCTGGAAACATTGCCTTGTCAGAATTATATATAAAACGAAGTCGCCAGTGGCGATTCCTGCTTTGCTCATAATAGCAGAGACTTCCTCGACTGGTCCATATTGGGCGAAAAAGGTACCCAAACTGTCTTCGATAATAGCGACGGGGACTCCATGAACCGTTATTTTCGTTCGTCTAGTCCTCATGTACTCAGTCTGTAAACGGGCTGACTTTGTTGTCAAGGTGCTTCCAGCCAACCTTTTAGCTTCTTCTTCTGGTGCCAAAAGAATGTTCCATAATGCGTTGGACCTTCGTGCTAGAATGTTTGGTCCAATTTTCAGGCTTTACATGGCTTCTAACATTGTTTCCCTGATGACGCCAATAAGATTTCGAGTAACTACATCGGTGGTCAGCATGGGAATCATTCTAGTTTTAACAGCATCGATTGCTTCCTGTATGGTTAACAACTCTTTTGACCGTTCACATATTTGTCGTATTTACTCCTCAGACTATTATAGTAATCCGAGTCTTTTTTTCGTCTGTTTTTCCGAACAGGCTCGGGGATGGTAAGTTTGGCTCTTGCGTCGTTTGTGTCTCTGAACCGTCGGCCATGACGGCGAGGCCAAAAATAATTGTTTACTTTTTTCATTTTCCCTTTAAAAAAAAATAAATAAAATAAACTGAATAAAGTCTTGAGACTTAGAAGTCGCGGAAAGGTAACAAATTAAACGTCAGGAAACGAAAGAAAAAGTACAAAAATAAATTTAAGATTTCAAACTTTGCCAAACAAAATAAAACGATGAAAAGAAAGAAATTGAAGGGTTTGCACAAACCAAAAATAAACGCAAATATTAGGTTGGTGCAAAAATAATGACGTAATAATGTCGTTTTTTACGTATTTTTAACGTCAAAAAAACGACATTATTACGTCATTATTTTTGCACCAACCTAATATATATATATATATATATATATATATATATATATATAGTTAAGTTATAAGGAACTTGGTAAACCGAATTGGTAAATCCAAAGAGGATGAAATCCTGAGAGCTCAATGTGAGGACAGAGCTAATATGTAATGAAAAACCAACCACTTTAAGGTACCATTACAATAATTTGTTTCCCCTAAATCCTTTTTTAAGGATTCAGGATTATCAGGTAAAAACTTCCAACAACAAATTGAGAGGAAAAATGGGATTAGAAATTGGTCCAATTGTATGAAACCAATTTCTAATCCCATTTTTCCTCTCAATTCGTTGTTGGAAGTTTTTACCTGATGATCCTGAATCCTTAAAAAAGGATTTAGGGGAAATAAATTATCGTAATGGTACCTTAAAGTGGTTTGTTTTTCATTATATATATATATATATATATATATATATATATATATATATATATATATATATATTAAATGAAAAAAGGAAAATTTAAAGTAATTAACTGAAAGCCAAAAACAAATTTTACAGCTTCCACAAAAAGAACAGAAACAAAAACGAAAAATAAAAGGGTAAACTGAAAATAATCAAAAGTTCCACGCTGAACAAACGTACAACTCTACCTCGTCGAAATTCAATAAATGAAAAAGACTTGTTCCCGACTGTTGATATTTAAAAGTACCCCTCACGAGGAATGTATGTGGCACAAGGCCGAGTTTTTAGTTGGTTTCTCCGAGCCCTTAGGCTCGGCCAAAAATATCCCCTTAGAACCCGCATAAGTGGGTTCGCGATCTGTCTACGCCCACGGACGTAACTTTGCCCTTCGGCAAAGCTTCGTCCGTGTTCTTCTCTGCCAAAGCAGAGAGTTCGACAGAAGTCGTACTCAGTCAGAGACTGCGTGTCGACTCCCTCAACGCAATATTCAAGCCGATATTTAACAGTCCCTCCACGAAAAATGTATGTGGCACAAGGCCGAGTTTAACGTGGGTTTCTCCGAACCCGTATACTCGGCCAAAAATATTACCTTAGAACCCGCATAAGCGGGTTAGGGATCTGTCTACCTCCACGGACGAAATTTTGCCCTTCGGTAAAGTTTCTTCCGGGTTCCTCTCTGCCAAAGCAGAGAGTTCGAAAGATCTTGCACATAGTTAGAGACTGCCTGCCTTCGGAAGTCTCGCAGGTTAGTATTCATGAAGGAAGAAAAGTTCATTCTAAGGTAGATAGCTCACTAATCTATATACTCCTAGATTGAGAGAAAATATATAGAGAAAAGATAGACAGAGAGAGGTTGGAGGGACAGAGAGAGAGAGAGGTTGCAATGTGCGTGTAGTGATAATGTTAGCGACTCAGAATCAGAAATGGGCATGCTGATTTCGAATTCTCTTTCGCAAAATAGTCTTCTGAAATGTATGAAACCATTCCTACTTCTCCTACCGTCCAAGGCTTACAAATCATAGCAGACTGGGCTCTTTCATGTCCGCTGAGAAACCCTTTAGAAGAGAAGAATCCCTAGATTAAACCCTAGTCCTTGGAAAAAGGGTCTTTGGTCGTACACAACCCTTCATCTCTATAATCAAATCATCTATGTGAGTTGTCTAGTAGTTCAAGTTTAAAGTAAACAAATCGCACATAGAGAGATAGTCGACATGAGAATCCACAATATAGAGTATAGTATCCTCTGATTTAAACCGAAGATAGATAGATAGATAGATATGAACAAACTGACGTAGATAAATGGATATAAATAGATTAGAACGAAATGACATAGATAGATAGATAGATAGATCGATAGATAGATAGATAAAGAACACATCGAGAGAGATAAATAGATATAAATATAATAGATCGACGAGAACAAACCGACATAGATAGATAGATAGGACTAAGATAGATAGATAGATAGATAGATAGATAGATAGATAGATATTGAAGATGATGAGGCAAATATTCCTTTGGATGCCTTCAATCGAATGAGTGAAAGACAAAACTGTGTTTGAGGGAATGAGAGAAAGACAAAAGTGTGTCTAGGCATCTCTAAGAATAAGCGGGTATCATAAATCATATTTAATCACCCTAGATTATCAAAGGTAATTTCCTGGTGTTGAGAGTGCCTGTCCGCCTGTGTGCTTGTTTCGTTTATCTATGCCTGTATTAGAGCTCTTTGGTATTATACGATTATAAATCTGTTCTTTTTTATTACACACACACAACACACACACACACACACGCATATATATATATATATATATATATATATATATATATATATATATATATATATATATATATATATGTGAAGAAATATACTCTTAAGATGTGCTATATTTATGGGATAAAGTGCTCAGTATCAGAGATAGAGGGTGTGTAAATATAAAAGTGAACATAGACGTCAACACTTAGAGGCGATAGTCTGTTTCATGCTAGATGCAATCATCAGGCCACGAGTGCTCTGACGATTGCATATAGCATGAAACAGACTGTCGCCTCTAAGTGTTGACGTCTATGTTCACTTATATATATATATATATATATATATATATATATATATATATATACTTTGACATGCGTGCACTTATGTACACATCCACCCACCCACTATAGATAGATAGATAGATAGATAGATAGACAGATAGATAGATAGATAGATAGGCTGGAAGAAAGAAAGCAAGAAGGATTGAGATAGACAGAAACCAGTTTCAGTCAAATCAATTTTGCAAAGGACTTTGTTATGGGACCTTACCCTTCATAACATAATGGACTATTTAAAACGTAATAAATACTGCGCCTCAAGAGGAAGCAGAGAGTTCAGTCTTAAGTCTGGAGTGAAGTCCGTCAGGAGTCTGTCAGTCAGAGCGAGCGAGTTAGTCAGTCGAGTCAGAGGCAGTCCAAAACAGAGACGCGTTCAGACAATTACTACTAAACCTGATTGTTCGTACTAACACTTTCTACTTCTCTGTATATATTCCTGTTTGTAATATATCTGAGTTATTCCATATCCGTGTTCGAGTTCTTCTTTATTGGTTCTACCTTGGACGATCACCGTGGTAAAAGGAACCGGACCATAACAGACTTTTTGCTGCTATTGTTTCACTGTATACTGGAAAGTCTTTCCGAGTTTCATAAGTTGAATCTGCTCTTCATTACTGGTTCTCAGTACTCAGATCCAAACAGCAACAAACTGTAGTCAAAGTATTAAAACAGCTGCAGATGCAGTCATCTTTCATCATAGCGAGATCCCGCCTCAGTCTCTTCTGCACTGAATATCAATAGCTATAAGGCAACGCCTTGACAAATTGCAAAAAAATTACCGTCGCTCAATTCCAAAGAACTCAGAACACAAAGCAAAATAAACAATAATAATCAGCAATAAACAAGTTGATAAACTCTCAATCTCTCTCTCTCTTTCTTTGTCTCTCTCTCTCATCTCTCTCTCTCTCTCTCTCTCTCTCTCTCTCTCTCTCGGGACATTTGGTAATGGAGCGTTCCCTCACTATAATCAATGCAGAGAAGTGAAAAGAAATGTTCGGAGATGTTCAAAGCGCCAAGGCCGGCAATTAATGGGGCGTTGTTAATTAATTTCTTTATTATAAGAAAAATAATTGGCACTTCCAAGAGAGTTAAATTAATGAGATAAAATATGTAAAAATCGAAAAATTAAAAGGTAAAACGTAAATTTTGGAGGCGTGAGAATTTTCTTTAATTAACTTTGATTGTAACCCAAAAAATTGTAAAAAAAAAAAATTGAAAATCTCCGTCTTTTCTTGTACTGTCATATCGAGATAATAATGATATGCAGTCGATAATTCCTAATGAAGAACGATATATTTTATCGTTATAAATACATTATTAAATCATTTCCAATATATCCCTATAGTAAACGCATTTCAACTTGCCTTATTATAGTAAAACCATGGATGATGATAGACGAACCTACCTACTCCGATTGAATTGGAGTAAGTAGGTTCGTCTATGATCCGTTTGATACTACTCCCCCGTTTTTGAATAGGTGTTGAGGTTTATCCCTTGATTCATGTTTAGGATTGGGTTTCCGTTACCTCTTCTCATTCTCTTTCACTCCCAGAGGCCATTTGGGTGAGAGCGGCATTAACGACGATTAAGTGAATTGATTTTTACAGAGAAATCACTTCAGCTGCATTAGTATAATAAAATCTACAAAACAAAGTAGAACTAAGTTTTATAGATTATGAAAAAGCTTTTGATAAAGTACGCCCCAGAGAACCGTTTGGACAGCTAGAAAAATTTGATTTATTTGAGAAGAATATTAGAACTATCCAGAAGATAAACTGGTAGTACACCGCCTGAATACGAAGTGAAAATGAATTCAGTAAATACATAAAAACAGAAAGGGTCGTAAGACAAGGGTGTGTCTTCTCATCGGATTCGATTTTTTCCTGAAGGCGATCCCGAGAGAACTAGAAGTCCTACCATGATTTATTATTGGCGGCCACAATCTTAACAGTATAAGATATGCAGACAACACAATGTTGATAGCAGACACAGAACGTAATCTACTGACACTCATACAGAGTATACTAAAGGAAAGCGAGAAGAAAGGACTAACCACTACTTATAAGAAGACCGTATCTAATGTTGTCAGCAAAATAAACATCCCAAAATGAGAACTTAGAACTGGAAATAACAAACTTATGATAGAAGGAAAATGTAAACATTTGGGAAATGTTTTAACGGAAAACAGAAAGTACACTATTTATATTGTTCGAACTATCGTCCTCATCTTTGTTGCCATATTTATCACAACGACCATGCATAGAAATATATACAGTATAGGAATCAGTAATAAGGAGTGCCAGAGAAAAAAAGCAATAATGAAAACGAAAATTTCAATATGAGTTCTGTTAAAAAAACATGCAATGATAGCAGCAATGATAACAGCAATATGAGCACTGGTAAAAATGGTTGCTGAAGACATAAGTCCCAAAAATTCATACAGAATCCACTGTGCCATGTTCTTTCAAGGACACATGACACAGTGGATAAAAGCGTTAGTTAGATCCAGTGACAGGACCCAAAGAGTGTGAGTTCAATACCTGGTTAAGGCGGTGGAGAACTTGGAGAGAGGAATTAACAGGAGATAACTGATGACTGACATCCATGAGACATGTCACGTGGAACTAGAGCAGTCAACCCCAGCGAGCGAAATAAAGGGTTCAGTTCGAAATTCCAAACACCTAAAGAATGCCATGATAAATATGTCAACAAAGATGAGGACAAAAGTCAGAACATTGTAAATAGTGTACATAATAGCCCACCTCAGAAATATAGACAGAAAACAGAAAGTGTGACACCGAAG
>OZ010603.1:38997082-39024582 GCA_963932145.1 Acanthosepion lycidas
TTCACTCGAGCATCTTCCCGTCAACTACTGCTTTGTGGAACCGACTCACAATATGTTTTTTTTTTTTTTCTGTTCACTATTTACAGTCTAGGGATAACCGTTGTCTTCCACACCTATTCGCCTAAACTGTCCATCTTACTCTGTAAACCTCTAACCTCAGTGGCTCAAGGAAAGAAATGAGGATGATTCGGCTCTGTGTACGTGGCCTGGCGGGTTCTAGCGATGAAGGTCTGAACTGGTCGTGATAATCAATGTAGCTCGTTTGAAAATCTACTATGAAAATAGAGACTGTCTAACTATAGACTAGCAATTTTTTATCTTTACACAAAAATGTGAACGTTCGGAGGCCATTTTTACGTATAGGAGTGGAAGATAACGTTTAACCTTAGTCTTGAACTGGTTAAGATTGTAGTGATCAGGGAAACATCTTCCTGTGATACTGTTTCACATAACAGTGGTTTGCTAGAAGAAGCTGTTCGAGTGGTACTTACTTCTCACTGATGGAATACGGAAGGAATATGGGTGGGGGGCGCTACCATATAAATGGCATGTCCTGTCCTGTCCTTGCCGTGAAGGTCTGACTTAGCGGGGCCAGGGAATGTCGTTCGTCAGAGCACTTTCCGTGGGAGCAGCGATAGAGCAGCCAGAGATTTGCCGCATCACGCCTGTGCGAGAGCGGCGAAAGGAGAGAATAATTCGTCACCCACCAATGCTCAGAGAAGCTTTTGAACTCTATCAAAACAGGAGAGTGAGGGTCTAGGCAGCTCTCGTCTAAATAAGACAACAGTACTCCATTTAGGGTCTGATCTGACTCTTGTAAAAGTAAATGATAGCAAGAGAGATTAGATACTTACTGGAGCGGTATAGTAGCCGACAATTTTAGCTGCATCCTTATAGTATGTACTAGTTCCACTTGAGATAGGATGTGAGTTAGAGAGCCAGCAGACTTTCAAGGTATGGTGCTTCCCCGAGAGGTGATTGGTGGTAGATCGGGGTCAATCGGCGATGATGGAATGTAACTAGCTTGGTCTTCGAGGCATTGAATGTAACTAGCCAGTTTTTCAAAGGGCAGTGGTTCGCTTGAAGAAGCTGTTCGAGTGGAACTTACTTCTCATCGATAAAATACGGAGGGAATGTGGTTGGTTTGCTATGTACGTAACATGGCATGTTCTTACCGTAAAGGTTTAGACTTGGCAGGACCAGGGAATGTCGTTCGTCCGAATACTTTCCGTGGAAGTAACTGTAGAGTAGCGAGAGGCTTGCCTCATCCCGCCTGTAGGAGAGATATTGAAGAGTGGAGAATAATTCGTCACCCACAAGGGCTCAGAGACGCTTTGGGCCTCTATCTAGGCTGAAGAGTGAGGTATGGTCAGCTCCCGCCCAAATATGACAAACAGTACTCCATTTTTTGGCCTGATCTGACTCTTGTAAAAATAGAGGAGAGCAGGAGGAGTCAGGTACTTACTGGAGCGGTACAAGAAGCCGATCATTTTAGCTTCATCCTTAGAAATTGATCGTATGAACGAGTTCTACTTGAGGTCAGGTGAGAATTTAAGGCTGAATAGTCTTTCAAGGGATGGTGTCTGCCCGAAAGTAAATACGTTCATCCTTATTGGTTGCAGTTCGGGAAAGGTTACATTATTTACAATGTTCGGACTGTTGTCCTCATCTTTATTGTCATATTCCCGACGTTTCAGCCGTTGTACAATCCAGCCTTCTTCAGGTGTTCTACATTGGAATTTCCAACCGAACACTTTATTTCGTCCACAGGGGTAGAGTGTTCTAGTTCCACATGCTGTGAGAGTTGATTTATTAAAGGAAATAACTGAAACTGATATATATCCCCCCCAAAAAAAGGCAGGACACTTGAAACTAGAACAATTTACCCCGGGTGACGAAATAAAATTTCGATTCGAAATTTCAACGTATAGCACCTAAATAAGGGCGGAGCGTACAATAGCCGATACGTCGTAAATATTAGGTTGGTGCAAAAATAATGACGTTTTTTTTTTACTTTAAAAAATACGTCAAAAAACGTCATTATTTTTGCACCAACCTAATATAACAATATAGACGAGGACAACAGTCGGATCAGTGTAAATAACCAAAAATAATGTTTGAAAAAAAATCAAGTTTTGTAATATAAACTCACTTAACCAAATAAGTTATTTGTAAATATTTCTTCTTGTTTTCTAAAAACAGTTTTGTTTTACTAAAAACAGTTTTGTTTTTACTAAAAAACTGATGATTAATGACAATTTCATTGCGTAAATTTATCGTCGCATACTAAAATATGACAGAATATATTTAAAGGAATTTTTCGCCTAAACACTAGAATTTCTTTGCTACTATGATTAATACAAGCAAAAAGTTAATGAACTATGTTTTTTTTTTCTAGAAAATGAAACATTTTAATCAAATTTACTGGGAAAACTAATTAATTTCGCAAAACTGATTAATTTTTAGATCATATTACAAGTTTCTATATCTGCATAGTTATGCGTGCGTCCGCGTGGGTCTTCTTATAATATGTATACATATATCATTACTTTTAAATAAGTACTTGTCCTGAGTATGAAGACAAACTACATTTCGACAGCAAGGACACTTATCGAGAGAATGAAGGTTTTGGGGAGCTTGAAACCCCCTATTAATTGTTGTTGTTCCCATGTCCAACTTGGCCCAGAGTGCTAGCACCTGTTAGGGCAAATAGTGACACCCAAAACAAAACACTATCAAAGTATAAAAATACATTTTATACTAAATAAGGACCAATACATATTTATAGTAAAATAATTTTTATAGTAAAAATGCCTGCAATAAATTTTCATTAAAAAAATCGTCAGCAATACATATCCATATTAAGATACATTTTTATCTTAAAAATGTTAGCAATATTTATATAAAAAATGACCAAAAACATTTATAGTAAAATGAACAATACATTTTAAAGCAAAGTGACCAACACTATATTTTATCTGTAGTTGAAGTTATACAAGTGCGTTCCAAAATATATTTAGTTAGAGCCATAAAACTGTGTTCAAATTATTTAGATTTTGGCATTAGATAAGCCCTAAAAGTTGATATGCAAAATCAACCAAGCAGATAAATCAAATAATGGAGGAGATGGATGATGGCCAACTTCCAGAAGAGACACGCCATACAGAAGAAGACGAATGTTCACCGTATAAAAGACATAAGAGTCACTTGAGACAGAATGTTAAAGAGTAATAGCCACATTTATGTCAATACGTGAGGAAGATAACAGTTGCGCTTAGTCATTGTGTTCAAATATTTAGATTTCGGAATTAAATAACCCATAGAAGTTTTGATACGCCGCTAAACAAAATCAGTCATGAAAAAATTGCTATTTATCGAGTATATTTAGTTGAAGCCATAAAATGGTGTTCAAAATATTTAGATTTCGGCATTACATAATCCATAAACATTGATAAGCCGCTAAACAAAATCACGCAACCACCAATTCCTATTTATAGTATATATTTAGATGAAGCCATAAAATGATGTTAAAAATATATAGATTTCAGCATTAAATAACCCATAGAGGTGTTGATATGCCGCTAAACAAAATCACGCAACCAACAATTACTATTTATAGTATATATTTAGATTTAGCCATAAAATGATGTTAAAAATATATAGATTTCAGCATTAAATAACCCATAGAGGTGTTGATATGCCGCTAAACAAAATCAAGCAACCAAAAATTCTTATTTGTAGTATATATTTAGTTGAAGGCATAAAATTATGTTCAAAGTATTTAGATTTCAGCATTAAATAACCCATAGAGGTGTTGATATGCCGCTAAACAAAATCAAGCAACCAACAATTCTTATTTATAGTATATATTTAGTTGAAGGCATAAAATTGTGTTCAAAATATTTAGATTTCAACATTAAATAACCCATAGAGGTGTTGATATGCCGCAAACAAAATCAAGCAGCCAACAATTCCTATTTGTAGTATATATTTAGTTGAAGGCATAAAATTGTGTTCAAAATATTTAGATTTCAACATTAAATAACCCATAGAGGTGTTGATATGCCGCTAAACAAAATCAAGCAACCAAAAATTCCTTTTTATAGTATATATTTAGTTGAAGCCACAAAATTGATTTCGGCATTAAATAACCCATAGATGTGTTGATATGCTCCTAAATAAAATGATCCAGCCAATCAACAAATTAAATATATATATACTAATACATACTCAAGTAAATTGTTTTTTTCTTTTCTTTTTCTTATAATGATATTCACCCTGTACAAAGCCCAAGAACCCCTCAAGGTATAGGGTTACAGAATAAGAGATACAGTTTATGAGGATATGCAGGAAAGATAACACTAAACTCTAGACTTGAATAAGTTAAGATTATAGTGAGTTGGTTCCACAAAGCAGCAGTTTGTGAAAAGAAGTTGCTCGAGGGGAACTTACGTCTCACCAATGGAATAAGAAGGGAATGAGGTCGGTGTATGTGATGGCTTGTCTTCGCCCCTCAAGGTTAGAACTGCTGGAACTAAGGAATGTACTTCGACCAATCATTTTCCACAGAAACAGAGATAGAGCAGCGAGAAGTTTGCTATGTTTGATCTGTGGGAAAAGGGTTTGTAAGATGGAAATAATTCGTCATCCACAATGACTTGAAAACGCTTTTCGACCCTATCCCAGCTAGAAAGAAACTACTGATCAGCTCCTCCCTTTATATGGCAGCAGTCCTCACTAGATGCCTCCTACTTTCGGCCTTCGGCCACATTTAAGCTTCGCATGGAAACCCACTATATGGTAGCAGGACTACATTGTCGGCCTGATCTTGATCTTGAAAAAGTCGAGGATAGCGGGAGAAGTCAGGCGCTTACTGGATCGATACAGAGAACTGACATGTTTTTACAGTGATTTTAACCCAGTACAAAGCCTAAAATCCACTCAAAGTAGTGGATTACAGAGTAAGAGGTACACTTTATGAGAATATACGGGAAAGATAACGGTTAACCCTAGACTTGAATAAGTTAAGGTTATAGAAATCCGGAAGCATGCTCTTGGGAGTCGGTTCTACAAAGCAGTGGTACTTAGTAAGTAGCTGATTGTGTAGAACTTGCATCTCACCTATGGAATACAAAATAAATTTGGTTGGTTCGCTACAATATATATTTCATGTCGTGTCTTCGCCTTGAAGATTAGAACTAGTGGAACTCAGGAATGTAGTTTACATGAAAATATTCCACGGAAATAGTGATAGAGCAGCGAGAGGCTTGCTATGTTTAGTCTGTGGGAAAAGGGGTTGTAAAATGGAAAAAATTCAACACCCCAAAGTAAGTGAAAACGCTTTTAGACTCTATCCAGGCTAGAATGGTAATACTGGTTAGACATTGCCCATTTGTGGCAGCAGTATTCAAATTTCGGCCTGATCTAGCTCTTGTAAAAGTAGACAATATGAGAAAGAGTAAGGTACTAACTGGAGAGAACATGGAAAAAAAAAACATTTTTCATTACCTTTAACGATACATGATATGTTCGAGTTCAAAAATTGATTCGCTACCTTAATACATAGGTACCCTATTTAGATCAAAAATTGATTCGCAATCTTAATACATGGGTACCCTTCTTAGTTCAAATATTGATTCGGTACCTTAATACATGGGTACCCTTTTCGTTCAAGTATTGATTCGCTACCTTAATACATGGGTACCCTTTTTAGTTCAAAAATTGATTCGCTACCTTAATATATGGGTACCCTTCTTAATTCAAAAATTGATTCGCTACCTTAATACATGGGTACCCTTCTTAGTTCAAAAATTGATTCGCTACCTTAATACATGGGTACCCTTTTTAATTCAAAAATTGATTCGCAATCTTAATACATGGGTACCCTTCTTAGTTCAAAAATTGATTCGATACCTTAATACATGGGTACCCTTTTCGTTCAAATATTGATTCGCTACCTTAATACATGGGTACCCTTTTTAGTTCAAAAATTGATTCGCTACCTTAATACATGGGTACCCTTCTTAATTCAAAAATTGATTCGCTACCTTAATACATGGGTACCCTTCTTAGTTCAAAAATTGATTCGCTACCTTAATACATGGGTACCCTTTTTAATTCAAAAATTGATTCGATACCTTAATACATGGGTACCCCTCGTAGTTCAAATATTGATTCGGTACCTTAATACATGGGTACCCTTTTTCGTTCAAATATTGATTCGCTACCTTAATACATGGGTACCCTTCTTAATTCAAAAATTGATTCGATACCTTAATACATGGGTACCCCTCGTAGTTCAAATATTGATTCGGTACCTTAATACATGGGTACCCTTTTTCGTTCAAATATTGATTCGCTACCTTAATACATGGGTACCCTTTTTAGTTCAAAAATTGATTCGCAACCTAAATACATGTGTACCCCTCGTAGTTCAAATATTGATTCGGTACCTTAATACATGGGTACCCTTTTTCGTTCAAATATTGATTCGCTACCTTAATACATGGGTACCCTTTTTAGTTCAAAAATTGATTCGCAACCTAAATACATGTGTACCCTTTTTAGTTCAAATATTGATTCGGTACCTTAATACATGGTAGCCATTTTAGTTCAAAAATTGTTTCGCTACCTTAATACATGGGTACCCTTTTTCGTTCAAATATTGATTCGCTACCTTAATACATGGGTACCCTTTTTAGTTCAAAAATTGATTCGCAACCTTAATACATGGGTACCCTATTTAGATCAAAAATTGATTCGCAACCTTAATACATGGGTACCTTTTTTAGCTCAAATATTGATTCGGTACCTTAATACATGGGTACCCTTTTTCGGTCAAATATTGATTCGCTACCTTAATACATGGGTACCCTTTTTAGTTCAAAAATTGATTCGCAACCTAAATACATGTGTACCCTTTTTAGTTCAAATATTGATTCGGTACCTTAATACATGGTAGCCATTTTAGTTCAAAAATTGTTTCGCTACCTTAATACATGGGTACACTTTTTAGTTCAAAAATTGATTCGCAACCTTAATACATGGGTACCCTTTTTAGTTCAAATATTGATTCGGTACCTTAATACATGGGTACCCTTTTTCGTTCAAATATTGATTCGCTACCTTAATACATGGGTACACTTTTTAGTTCAAAAATTGATTCCCTATCTTAATATATGTGTACCCTTTTTAGTTCAAAATTGATTCGCTATCTTAGTACATGGGTAACCTTTTTAGTTCAAAAATTGATTCACTCCCTTAATACATGAGTACCCTTTTTTAATGTTGATGATTATTTTACTTATTAAGTGATTCAGATTTTCTGTTCATTAACGAAAACAGAAACTATGTTTGCCATAAATTTATGAAAGAAAACCCATCATAAAAGTTTGTTTTGGCATTTCAAATTATTCAGAAAAAAAAGTTACAAAATAGAAAGATGATAAATCGTTTTGCCTTTTTTACTTCCATATTTTTAATCGAAAATGTTACAAGATAAGCGTTAGTTGGTAATTACTACAATATATAATCGTCACGGCGTAATTGTTTAATTAAAAATTTATATTTATTATAAGGAACAATAGATAAATACACATAAACACATGCGCACATTTTGTCTATGCTTTGAAATTATTTAATCAAATTCCTTCCATATAATTTGAGTGCTTATGTTCTTCAATGTCATGGCTGAACATGGCTTTCCACAGCTTCCTATCAACAGTAACTCTAAGCAATATTAATTCTCACAAAATTAAAATGGTTCGATCTGTAATTTTTATTTGTTTTTTTTTTTTTTTTTTTTTTTAGTCATGGCTCGTGGCATGTTCTTTCTGTAACGCCCTATATGACCCCTTAAGTTTTTCTGACCCCTTAAGTTTTTTTACAAAAATATTCACTTAATACTGTGAAAATTACTTTTTTGAAACAAAATGATTGGGCAAAAATCAAGCAATACAGATGACAGATTAATGAAAATTATTAGGTTGGTGCAAAAATAATATCGTTTTTTGACGTATTTTTTTAACGTCAAAAAACGATATTGTTTTTGCACCAACCTAATATATTAACTGAAATGTAAAAAGGATAAAATTTTAGTATCGTCAACCATTTCATCTCAAACAAGAGCCAAATTTGTCAAGAGGAACCCTTGAATACATGATCCAGATATCCGCCGTTCAGTTGTACTTTCCAGATAATTTGAACTTTTATGTTCTTCTTCTATGTCATGACTGATCATGGCTTTCCACAGCTTCCTATACACAGTAGCTCTTAGTAATATTAATTCTCGCAAGTATAAAAAGATTCGATCTGTATTTTTTTTTTCTTTTTTCCTTATGCTTTTTCTTTAATTATGGCCCGTGGCATGTTCTCTCTGTAACGCCCTATAGGACCCCTTAAGGTTTTATAACCCCTTAAGTTTTTTTACAAAGATATTCATTAATCCTGTGATAATTACTTATACAGGGTATTTCACAATTTTTGAAACAAAATGATTGGGCACAAAAAAAGGACCACAAATGATAAGATAATGGAAATTACATTTATTGAAAGGTAAAATGATGGCATATTAGGATCTGTAACAATTTAGTCTCAAGAATGAATAAATAATATCAGGAAGAGTCCTAAACAAGATGCTCCAAATGTCCACCATTCAGTTAAAACAATGTTGAATGTAAAGTTGTTCATAACGCGACCACATTCATTCTGGTTGATCGCTTGAATCTTCTCAGTGATGCCTACCTTCAATACAGCAAAGGCCGGAGGGTTGCCCTAGTAGACGTTTCTCTTTACGGACACCCAGAGGAAGAAATCTGGGGTTTCAGGTGACGTTTCCATTCCACATCAGCTTTGAGGCTAATGAAACGCTTCCCAACCTTTTCACATAGCTATGCCATAGTAAAAATTAGCAGTTTGAAGAGGAGCACCATTTTGCAGTAACCACTGTTCCTCCCCATCAAGGTACTCACGCTCCTCGTGCTCTCCCCATCTGAGAGGCTGCTGCTTTGTTTCAACAATTGTAAAACAAATGATAGAGTAATAGAAATTACATTTATTGAAAGCAAAAGGATAACATTTTACGATCTGCAAACATTTAGTTTCAAACATGAACCAAAAATGGCAAGAGAAGAAGCTCCAGATGTCCGCCATTTAGTTCAAGGTACTGTTGAATGTAAAGTTGTTGATAACGCTTGCACATTCCTCTTGGGTGATAGCTTGAATCTTCTCGGTGACGGCTGCCTTCAATGCAGCAATGGTGTGAGGGTTGCCTTAGTAGTTGCCCTTGAAGAACCCCCAGAGAAAAAAAATCTGGTCGGTATTGGGTTTGTTCACATCAGAGGAGTGGGGCGCCCATTCCACTTCAGTTTTGCGGCTGAAGAGACGCTCCCCAAACTTTCTATAGAAAGTTACCTCAAGTCACTTCTTCTGATAAATTTTGTTTGATATTACATTGCTATATCGGAGGGTTCATATTACAATGGAGACCAGTATTATTTTCTTTGTTTCAAACCAAATTCTCTAGTTTCTTAATAATGTGCTTAGAATTTTTGAAGGCGTATTTCGATATCCCAAAGTGCTTTCGTAGTTTTGTGCTGCATCCTTCATCTGTTAAAACACATCAAATATTAAATAATAGTTTCAGTCTAATATTTTTTAGTGGCAGTGTGTAGACCAACGTTCGGCTAGGCCAATCAAAATCGAGATCTTTATTTTGTCTAACAGCTGCGCCAAAGGTTAGTCTCAGAAGGGTCGTGGGAGCACAACAGGTACTGCAGCACTGTGTCTTGGTCAAGACAGCAATATTCTTGATCAAAAAGCTCTAAATAATTTTCTCTCCAATCAAGGGTCTCGTCACTGCACCCTAGCCGACTCTCTGATGACAACAGTAATCTATGATAGGCACCTCCCGAATCAATGATAGTATTCTGATGGTGCATAATTATCAGGCAGTTTTAAACAATATTTAGTAAGACAAACGTCTGATAATTATGCACCATAAAGCATTATTCATATAGAATTCAAATAGGATTATTCATATAGAATTCAAACAGTATTGCAACCTAATTATGTACAATAATGGATCATACGCTATATAAATGAACATTTTAATTAAAAAATTTGAAAATAAATACAATGTATCGAATTTAGAGATATATTAGGTTAGTGCAAAAATAATGACTTAATAATATCGTTTTTTGACGTTAAAAAATACGCAAAAAAACGACATTATTACGTCATTATTTTTGCACCAACCTATCATAATAGATCATTCAATAAAGCAGCAATGTTTTGCAGCAAATAGAGATGTTTTTAAAGCTGAATAATTTTAACACATTCAACATTATTGATAAAAAATATAGTGTATTTTATATACTGTTTTTTCCGAGACTTAAACGGGAGCAAAGCATTTTCACGGATTTGAACGAAAAATAAAGGCCTCAGAATGACGTTAAAATCCGTGAAAGTTTTTCATCCTTTCATTTTTTAAATGTGTTTAGTTTAATTTGTAACGTATATAATGACGAAAATTCTTCGACTCAAGAGTAAGAAAATGTCGGTCGGGCAGTAAGTGATTGCGAAACTTGCCTAGTCTCGCGACCCAAGTTTAAACAGGGATCAAATAATACAGAGAAGATCGCTCAAAATGACTCTGTTGGTCCTACTCAAAAAATAAAGATCGTTAAGTAAGTGTTGCGAAACAGACTTAGTCTCGCGACCCAATTTTAAACAGGGATCAAATAATAGAGAGAATTGCGCTCAAAATGACTCTGTTCGCGTAATGTCCTTCTCAAAAAAAAAAAAAAAAAAAAAAAAAAAAGGACGAGAAGGCAGACATTAAATAACAAAGAGCAGACCTGCGCATCCTACCCTTCCGGTAACAAAATACTTCAAAATCGGTGCCTTGGAACAGCCTCGCTTTGGTGAATCAGAATCCGTCAACGACTCAGATTCCACGTCCGATGGCCGCCCCATAAGCACAGGTAATTTCAGTTACTTTTTCACAATAAATGTAGGCAGAATAAGCAAATGTTGATATGATAGAGAGGGCCAAAAATAATGCCCGGAGTCCCAAATGAGGCTTGCCCCTCGGTCGTGTGGCTCAGGACTAGTACATGATAGTAGAAGAGATCGTGCAGATAGGAAATTCTGATCCTAGATAAAAATGCGTAACGGTCGTATATCCAAAGAATATTAATTTTGATTATTGTTTAGAAAGTGCAAATGATTTCAGGATTAGAAAAGCACGGAATCGGGTTTTCTTTGCCAAAGTATAAAAGTGCACAGTTCTTATGTAAAAAAACCAAAAAAAACAAGTAAAATAATTGTATAGAGGGTAAACTTTCCTTTTGGTAACATGAAGCCGTATTGGTGTACTCAGAAGAAATGTGGAAAAAAAATGAACTATAAATCTGTGAAAAAAAAGAAGAAGAAATAAAACCAATTCTGATATTTCTGGAATGATGTTAAAACAGCGGTTGCCTTTCGTCGAATGAAAGGGTTGACGGAATGAGTTGGCAGGTTATATGGCGTCTTTCGTATTAAAGCATTTTAGGAGGTTGCAACCAACAGAATAAAAAAAATCCTTTTAGATGGAGTCTAAATCGTAACCTCCATTGTTAATGTCACGTTAACTGAAATGTCGTGATATCACGTTATGTAAAAGAAAAACATTTTTTAATCATCTCTAGATGTTGAAGTTGAACATTTAATGAATGAGTTCAGTGGAGAAGATCTCTCTAATTAGATTCAATGTTTGCTAATGATATTTTGTAAAGGGAGATGATTTCACAAAGTCTTTATTGTAACTGAAACGCATAAAATCACCAAGAAGAGGAAAAAAACTATTAAAAAAAAAATGACCTTAGAAGCAAAAACGGACTGTTTGACAACACACATATAAAAAATGACTTAAAGGAAAAGTAGGACAGTCCTCTCGAAGTGAAAAAACAGTATTTTAAAATATTATTTAATAAAATGTCGTTGGATTGTTTTTGTTTAACGGCATATCAACACCTCTATGGATATTTAATGCCGATCTAAATATTTTGTACGCAATTGTACGATACTAGATATATATATATATAATTTTATACTTTCAGGGCAACTGTATGTTTAGATATAGTTTCAAAATGATAAAGGTATTGCTCGTAATTTCACTATAAAAATGTATTTTTTATGATTTACAGCTGTATTGCTTGTTATTTTGCTATAAAAATGTTACTACTGGTTATTTTTTTTAATTAAATATACATCAAAATTACGCAAATCGTGCAACAGCAAAACTTTCCAATTGTTATATTAAGTTTTGAACCGTTGTATCTTAGAAATGATTAAAGATATGTTAGTGGAACTCTCCGAGATTTTTATAACACTATCGAACCCTACTTTGAATAATAAGAATGCTTAATTACTCTTCAAGACAGAAGAATTGTGATGAAATCGATCATAAACAAAATGATATGTTCTTTATCAATTAATAATAGCTAAGGATCGAAAGCTCATGAATGATTCAAATATATATATATATATATATATATATATATATATATATATATATATATATATATATATATATATATATATATATATATGTATATATGTATATTAATAAAAATAAAGAACAGTAAGATATATAATCCGGTGTTCTTATAGATATTTTTATTTTTACAAAATAGTGCTCAATGTAAATTTCCAGAGCATTAATATTATAAATTAATTGACTTAAAATATGGTTTATATATATATATATATATATATATATATATATATATATATATATATATATATATATATATATATATATTTATTTATTATAAATTTACTAATTTAAAAATATGGTTCCTTCGCTACACAGGAATTACAATGTTTCAAAAACAGAAACTAAAAACTTCAAATTCAATTATAGAATTAAATTAAAGTCCTTAAACCTGTTTCATTTTCAAGCGAATTTTGGAATAACTTATTTTGAAATTTACTGAGTTTTATAAGCACATACATTCATAATATTAGTTTCCAAGGATACGGAGAAATTCAATCATTTTGACACGGGATTGTAGGGTATTCATTTTCACTGACAATTAATGTATCAATAACTATTGTATCTATAACTATTGTATATATATATATATATATATATATATATATATATATATATATATATATATATATATATTATTTTACAATTTGTATAAGATGATCTTCGCTCTCTCTAACCTTCTAACTTTCTGTCCTGGAGTAACAATATGACCCTACTTAATTTCACTATGCCCTGTTAGAGTCAAATTTTCGAATCGCTTTTTTCTTATTGTGTGTGCTAGAATTTCAAATCTCCATTTCTAACATCAGTCCATGTTATTCTCAGTATCCTTCTGTAGAACCAGATTTCTGTTGCTTCATCTTTTCTTTATATCTAAGGATATTGTCCAGCATTCACGTCCATATCCGAGGATCCCTATAAACTCAGGCACAATTATTTTTGTTCAACACCTACAGAGCCTACCTGTGGTTTAAACGGCAGTTTTGCTGAGCGGGACTTAGATACAGTTTTTTGGAAGCGAGAGGGGGAGAGAGAGAGAGATCTTTATCTGGCGTGATCAACAGACCAAATAAAGCTAGCATGGTCACAATGACTTCGTGCTAGCAACGGCCCCCAAATTGTTCCGTCTGCTCAGTTTTACTCACAAGGCTACGGTCAACCCATGGTATGGTTTTTTTTAAGGCTATTTCTACAGGCACTTCACGCTAGGTTCGCCTCCTCCAAAAGGTACCTTCATGGCAAATTGACCTTGGTGAGATTATAACGGAGATCTCATGATCAGAAATTAAATGTTCTAACCGCTCGGCCACGTGCCCATACAGTTGCATAAAGGAGAGTCAATATTGTGTAATATTGACTCTCCTTTATGCAACTGAGCGATCTTTGTTTCTTACGAATGATTTGTCTGTCATTCACTTCCATATAGGAGTGCCAAGAACACCTCAACCTGGTGTAATTGTTAGCAAGATGGCTTGCTAAAAGAATTACAACTGAGTAGTGAAATCGATCCTCACTGGGTGCGCCATACTTTCAGCCTGGTGCCACATCTCAGGTGCGCTTAGAGAACCACCATATAGGAGTGCCCGTCCAGAACTTTCTTACGAAAATTATTCTGTTTGCTTTGCTGAGTTTCTCAAAGGCAACTTTACCTATTCTAATGTGCTTCCGAATTTCGGTTTTCTAATTCCCATCCTCTGTTGAAACACTTTCAATAGATATTTATACTTACTTGATATTGAGATTTACAATGTGCACTTCGAAACTTGGCATGTTTTTTTCTTTCTGACAATAAAATATTTTGTCTTCTTTTGTTTTTTCTAACAATTGTTTACTGCCTTCTCTACCTTCCTATCGTTTACTTTCTGTGTCAACTGTATAATATGGTGTAAAAACTGTAATAAATCCCGATAGGACTTCTAGTTTTTTTTTATATTTACTGAAGAATTTTCCCTAACAAATCAAGCTCTCCTAGCAGTTCAAGCAGTTCTTTAGGCCGTATCTTATCAAAAGCGTTTGTCTAATCTATAAAATGTTGATATATATCATTCTGTATTTGTATTGCTCTTTCATTCTGGGCATTAACGGAACTACTCTCTCCTTGTCCCATTTCCTGTCTGATTTTGCTACGCGTTCTATTCATCAGATTTCGGATGAGAAGTTTCTCTCATTAATGTTATTTAAGACAAAGTTTATTAATAGTTACAAGGGACAGGAAGTTGTGGAGAGACATGATATCCTACGTCCGGAACATAAAAAAGAAGAATGTCATTTCTTTATCAGATTGAACATCTTAAAACTTAAACGCTATTTTATTCCTGTCTCTGCAACGAAACAGCATTCCTCTTTCCCTATTTCCGGTCTGATTCTGCTCAGCGCGCCATTCATCAGCATTTTGATAAGTTTATCTATCGCCATATGTGAGCCTTAGTCAGTGCTGGAACAGCTTCAATTTGAACTGGTTGAACCTTAAACGTTGTCGTCATCATCTCTCCTCTGAGTCATGTCTTAACGTCGCGCTGAAGAGTAATGAAGTGTAGTCAACGTATTTCTTTCTTAAATTTCACACAATATAAGATCAAACAGCCATTTATGTTAGAGGGTTGTGTGATATGAGTCTAAGAGGACATGGAAGGAAGTTAAGATAATGAGGACGTTTAAAAAGTTAAAATTTATATATATATATATATATATATATTTTTATATATACATAAGAATTTTTTAAATCACGGGCTGTTTTTGTAGGTTCGTTTTGTGTTTGGGGAATTGTGTTATATGTAGGAGTAAATGGTGAGGGATGACTTCTTGTGGTATATGTGTGACTTGTTGTAAGTGTATGGGTCGTGAATCAGATTAACTAGGTAAAGGATAGTTAATTATGACAAGCCTCACCCCGCTTCACTTTTAGCCTTGTAGCACACTTATTGTAATTTTTGCAATAATAAATATTAAGTCACCAGATTAACTGCGTTGTCATTGTTATTACACCCCGTCCACGAAAATAAGCTGTGACAGAAGCTGTTAAATTTTATTGATATCCACATGTTTGTGAAGACTGAAAAATGATTTCTTCATTTACGCTATTTATAATAGAACTATTGTCTTCATCAATTACGATAGTTTGCTGTCGGGGCAATGGGCTCGTGGACTAAATGTTGGTTCAGCAATTTGATGACATTGTGGTTGTGGGTTCAATCCCTGTGTCTGTCAATGTGCAATTGAACTCAGTTGAAACGGATGTGCTATAACGGCGAAGTACTATCAGTAATAACGAGATGTTATCCCTAGACATGGGCTGTTTAATGAGACCAGTCTAACTCCGTAAATTCTATCTCAACAGTTTTTTTTTCTCGCGCTTCCTGTTTGGAGAACTCTTTTCCGGTCAACTTTAATCTTCAAAAATTTAAATGCAATGACAATCGCTATGTACTATCTTCCTGGTTATTCTTCTATATTTTTTGCTTCTTAGTAATGTGTCTGTTTGCTAATTCTTCTATATCCAGTAATCCCTTGTGTCTTAGTGGCTTTAATGCCTTGCTTGAGGTGAATTTGAGTTTTAAAAAAGTTCAGTTTTGTTCTAGTTCCAACAATCTACCCCGGTGGACAAAATAAAGGGTTTGATTCGAAATTCCACTTACATTAAGAAGGCCGGAGCGTACAACGGCCGAAATGTTGTGAATATGGCACTGAAGATGAGGATAACGATTCGAGTAATGTAAATGATGCAAGTAATCACAATAACACACCTCAGAGATAAAGACAAAACAATCCCTAATATGGACTTTTTGTCACTGAGTGGCAACTGGAGAAAGACTGAAAAGTAGAAGTAAATCGTAGTTACTGAAATTTATCTTTTACTTATAAAAATACCTCATTTTAAGTTTTTCGTTAAAAGAAATTCGGGATTGTCCCAATTTTTTTGCTTTTAGTGTCGCTGTCAGATTAGTAATACGCGTAAGTTCCTGAAGTCGAGATTCCCAAGAGGTATGCTCATCGAAATATTTTTTTTTTAGGAAACGCGCAGGAGAGAAGTGACTGAAGCCGATGTTCAATGTCAGGACAAATAATATTGCAGATTTTTCTTAGGATATTCTATAGAAAAGACTTTACATTCCTTGCGGCAGAAATAGTAAAATAATAGGAATTGAATCAAAGAAATGTTCTTGAAAGCAATGAAAAAAAAAAATGGCATCAAATACAAGTAAATCAACATATTCCCCCCTGTAAGATTTTTATTCAAATCAAGAACGAAACCGGATTCCAAATAAGTTCATAAAAAAATTATCTAAACGTATAAAAACTTGATGAAATGTAGAAAAAATATTTCATACCTGGTTAAAGTAATCTACATGACCCCAAAGAGTTGTGGGTTCAATACCTAGCCACAGCAGAGGTGAACGAAAACTTAGAGAGTTGAATTACTAAATAGCAGAAAACTGAGATATCCGGAAAAGGCGTGACACAAGGAAGAAGAAAAATGGTCTACGAAATATATCGCTCGGTTCGAAATTACATTGACGTAAAGAAGGCCGGTGATTGTGTGTGTGTGTGTGTGTGTTTTGTTTTGTTTTTTTTGTTTTTTTTTTACCCGGAATAACTAGTTTAAAGGAATAGTACAATTTGAACTTAAATTCTTTCTTTTCAATTGAAACGTTTATTAATTAAAATGAAAGTAAGTGAATAAAAATTTGATGTTTTAATCCAGTAAAGATTAACGTCCTTGTTACATTCTCCGAAATAAAGATATCATCCCTCAGTGTATTTCCGTCTTGGGTAAGACGTTAAACTGCATCCGCGACCTGGGTACGACGATAAACTACGTCCAGCAGCAAGCACTCTAATCAGGAGGTTTTGAGAAGTGTGGAGCCACCTCTTAATTGCTGGTGTTTCACAGGTCCACCCTGACCCGGGGTGGTAGTACCTGTTAGGGTCCCAGCTACAGGCAAATAATTAACTATTACCAGCAATACTTTTTTGAAAAAAAAATATTACTAGCAATACAATTTTGAAGGAAAAATATTACCAGAAACAGATTTTGGACAAAACAAAATATTACCAGCAATAAAAATGTTGTCGGTATTAAATAACCCATTGAGGGTGATATGGCGTTAAATAAAAAAAAAACAAACCAATCTAAACCAAGGAATACATATTCTATTTATACGGTTCTATCCTAAAAATGTCGGCATTAAACAACCCATTGAGGTTGATAGACCGTTAAACAAAATAAACCAAACCAATCTAAACCAAAGAATACATATTGTATTCATACGAATCTATCCGAAATATGTTGTCGGCATTAAATAACCCATTGAGATTGATATGCCGTAAAACAAAATAAACCAAACCAATTTAAACCAAAGAATACATATTCTGTTCGTACGAATCTATCCTAAAAATGTTGTTGACATTAAATAACCCATTGCGATTGATATGCCGTAAAACAAAAAAAAACAAACCTATCTAAACCAAAGAATACATATTCTATTCGTACGAATCTATCCTAAAAATGTTGTTGACATTAAATAACCCATTGCGTTTGATATGCCGTAAAACAAAATAAACCAAACCAAACCCTTAGTATATTTAAAATCTCATCTGGTAGAAATTCAGATAATAAATCCATCAAATAAATTAAAAGAAAAATTATTTTTAATCGGAAAAAAAGGAATTATTTTTACAGTGAGGTTAGTTTTGTCTACATAAAAAATGATCTCAAAAAAAAAAAAATTCATTAGTAAAATTCTCACGCGTAATAACAATTTTAACTACAGAGCTGATAGCTTCCGCGGCTTTTTGCACAAGTGAGCATTAACCCCCATGGTGCGTTTCTAATCTCCATTCGCGTCGATGTACATAAAAACTTGGAATGGTCCGCTGTATGTTCGCAAGAGAAACGAAGCTAAATTAACACCACGGAAAGAAATGAAGGCTGGAATAGTGTTTCCAGTATATTTGTTTATTTACTTACCGGCTGAGTTTCAAGTCTTCTCTAGCACTGTCTATGAAGGTGACTATCAGGTTCATTCGTCTCTTCTAGCCTTGGCTGCTTACTGGCGTGAATAGTTGGATCGATAGATCTACGCTTCTGCCGCTCCAAATGGGTTTCTTTTTTCATATAAGGCAAGAAAGGCATCGGAACACCTTCCACATAAGAAGTATCCGCCACATCTTGGGAATAGCATGGCAAGATAAGGTGCCCAACACTGAGGTCGTATCTCGGACAGATTTGAGCAGCATGTTCACACTTCTCAGACAGGACAGACTCAGTTGGTTGGGCCATGTCCATCGCTTGCCAGATGGTCATATCCCCAAAGATTTCTTGTATGAAGAGATGGACGCTGGAAGGAGACCCGTCGGGCGGCCACAGCTGCTGTACCACGATGTACACGACATGAACACTGTGGACATCAACACAGAATTTTGGTAGAGCCTGGCAGCCGTATGATCAGAATGGAGAGGAAGGCTGACGAAACAGTCAGGGGAGGAGAAGCTGACACAAGTCGTCACAGAAAGGCGGGCCCGCGGAAAGCAAAGTGACAGCTCTAACAGACCAGAGACAGAAAACACATGCGACCTCTGCAACAGAGATTGTCACTCTCGCATCGGCCTCTACAGTCACAGGAGTCGATTCTCCAGCTAAGCAGACAATGTGGATGCTACCTGTGGACAACCCTGACCGACGGAGCCCTACAAGTCTGCAAAGGAAATTTTGTAACTTCCGACTAAAAAACTTTATTATTATTATTATTATTATTATTATTATTATTATTATTATTATTATTATTATTCCATTTTAAACAATTGTGTGGTCTCTTTGAAATCGCCACTTTGTAGATGTTAATGCGCGTAATAAAATACTTGATATGTCGACGCTGATAAAATAATTTAGAGTAATCTTCACTTCGTGTCAGTGTTTCATTTAGTCGCTTGAGGGACCTATGTGCCACACAAGTTTAAAGAAATAATTACAAAGTTTTAATATAATCAGATAAATGGGGAATAGTGATAGAATTTGAATCAAAATAGCGAATAAAAAATACTGCGAAATATTGTGAAGAAAAGTAAAAACAGAAAAAAAAAACAACAAAAGAAGCGATACCGGCCACAAGGCTGCAGATTGAAGCCTTAAAACTCCTGCAATAGATCTGGTGAAAATAATTAAAGATGGAAATATAAGATCAATCGAAAAAAAACTATCCAGGATGCACTGTCAGTTCAAAATAAGTCATGAGAAGAAAAGAGTGAGAGACAAAAAGAGAAAGAGAAAGAAAAAAAAAGTTCCCGGACGATCAGATCCAAGTGAATAGATATATTCGTCCTTTCGAATGAGATTTTATCGACGTATTTTTACAGAAATCCGAACAAGAATGAAGACCGTTGTATTTCTGCGGACGGAAAAGAAATCTAGCGATTTTCTGTCGATATCCAAAGGTTTCTCTCGTGATTTAATGAAAAAGACGTTGACAATGTATGGAAATCGCCCGCAGGGAGAAGCTGGTCTTATGATTCTATTTAGAAGCAGATTTCCAATCCGATAAGACAGTTGCAAATGAAATAAACGGCACAAGACACGACTGAATTCCTGATATAATCTGCGTTAAACGAGTCTTGAAAAAAAAAAAAAAGAAAAAAGAAAAAAAAAAGGTGCGAAATTTCATTCACTTATCTAACCTTCCTGTTTTCTGTTGTCCGGAAAGTTCGTTCTGTTTTTCTCGTTCGACGGCATTAATTTTTAAACGGCGGCCATTTTCAATCAAGGTTCATTGCGGTCTATCCTAAATTGAACACAAATCCTCAACATATTCCAACAATAGGGATATCGTTCATAATTCAAGGACAGTCTCACATTTTTAATCGGACACTCAGTTTTCAGGTGACTTCCATAGACCAGAACGTTTTTTTAAATCATCCAATAGTTCCTCAAATACACATGGCTCAGTGGATAAAAAAAACTTGGGTTAAATAAAAGGAATAGACCCAAAGTGAGTTCAATACCAGGCCACAGCAGAAGTGAAACAAAACTTGGAGAGTTGAGTTAAAAGGGAAATAATTTAGACATCCGGAAGAGTTATGGCACGTAGAACTAGAACAATCTACACCGGCAGACGAAATAAAGAGTTCAGTTCGAAATTTGAATCACTTGAAGAAGCGTACAACGGTCGAAACGTTGTGAATATGGCAATGTAGATGAGTATAACAGTCTGAATAATGTACATAATGCAAGCAGTCATAATACCTCATATCAGAGATATAGACAGATACTGACAAAAGCCGAAGCGTACTACGGCCGAAACGTTGTGAATATGGCAATTAAGATGAGGATAACAATCTGAATAATGTGAATAATGCAAGTAACCATAATACCTCATCTCAGTGATATCGACAGATATTGATGAAGGCCGGAGCGAACAACGGCCGAAACGTTGTGAATATGGCAATGAAGATGAAGATAAAAGTCTGGATAATGTAAATAATGTAAGTAACCATCTTTAAGGTACAGACAGATATTAATTAATTCGCTAAACATCTACAAGCGTAGCATTATTTACAACTTTCCTCAGTAACAGAAAGCAGCAGAGTGTTTTGGTGGTGTATTCAGATATAAATCTATCAAACACTTTAAAGTAAAAGGAAAACAAATATAGTATTTTTAATCAGAAAAAAATAGGGTGACATTAATTTTCTCTACAAGAAAAATCCACTTAAAAAATTCAATTTCATCAATAAATATCTATCTACATTAATCGGACTATTGTCCTCATCTTTGCCGCAATATTTATTACAACGTTTCGGCCGTTGTACGCTCCAGCCTTCTTCAGGTGGTTGGAATGTAGAACTGAACCCTTTATTTCGCTCACTGGGGTAGACTGTTCTAGTTCTACGCGCCATGTTTGATGGATGTCGGTTATCCGTCGTTATCTCAAAGATGAGGACAATAGTCCGAATAATGTAAATAATGTACATAATACCTCATCTCAGAAATATAGACAAATATCTGTCTATAACTTTGAGATGAGATATTACTTGCATTATTTACATTATTCGGAGAGATATCCTCATCTTCATTGCCATGTTCACATTTTTTTTCGGCCGTTGCACGCTCCGACCTTCTTCGGGTGATTGGAATTTTGAACCGAACCTTTTATTTCGTACAAACATATTTTAGAGTACATGGCAGCAGCTGCAACAAACTGGGATAGAAGCGTACAAGACGATAACCGCACTCGGAAAACATTTTCAGTCTGCCTACCCTATGTGAAGGGATAACCGAAAAAATTAGAAAGTATCTGTGGGCCATATAATATCAGGGCAATCTTCAAAGGTGATTGATCACTTCGCAGACATCGTTTCCGGGTAAGACCCCACAATAGAGTAGAACATGATTAAGAACTGTGTGTACGGCATCCCATGCAGCTGTGGTAAGAAATACAAAGGAGAAGCAGGCCGCCACCTTAAGGTAAGACTACTTAAGGTAAGAACATCGTAAAGCGGTAGCACAAGGGGAAATGGAAAAACAGGCATAGCTGACCACATATGGACAGAAAAGGGAGATCACATGGAGGGAAAACGGGATAACAGTTCGAATACTGTAAATAATGCTAGTATTCATCAGTAAAATATTCACCTCTTTTCAATGAACTGGTAATTAACCCTATATTGCTTCTCTTTCACGACATCATTCATCCATTCCTAATTCGACGAGATCCTGACCTCTATAATCCGGTATACAGAGGTTCGGTAACTTCCATGGTCCAGAACTTTTTTTAAATCATCCATTAGTTCGTTGATCGTTTACAAGGTTAGCGTTGTTTACAACTTTACACAGCAACTGGCAGCAGCAGAGTGTTTTGGTGATACGCTCTAGCTCATTTCTTATATATAGATGATTAGTTACCAATTCAGAATCGGGATGAGACATTTCATTACCGCCGACTCAACGCCGCCATCTCAACACCTGCTAACTCCTCTCCATGACAACCCAACTCTATGACAATCCACTACCAACTTACTTAGTGGAGCCAACTCAACGTTGGCGTCGAATTCATAGCTTCAGACCGGTGTTGGTTGGCCTAGGATATACATCTATTAGATCTGTCTTGAATCGTAAACATTTTGAAAGTTTGGGTTGAATATCTTAGCGATTTATTAGTGATAACAACCTATTTGCTGAATGGCGTTTAATTTTTAAGGTCGGACAAATAAACATTCTGAAGCAGCAAATAGAAGTCTGCACACAGAGTTGAGGATGGAACACCCAACAATATGGAGATTCATTACGGGGCTACAAAAAGTCTAAAGAAACTGAAATTCATTTTTCCAGCAATTAATTGGAGGTCATTTCCCTTCCTCTAAATAGAAGAAGACAATGAAGGCAGATGAAAGAATTTTTCAGACTGTTTCTTCTTTTTCACAAAGATCTCCAACTGAATATTTGAGGGGGAAATACATAAAATGAACAATAAAAATTTTAAATTAAAAATAAAATCATGTAGTAAAATATGATACTTAATAAATTACTTTTATTCGGTTTTAAAAAGTTATGTTTTAAAAATGGTCCTTTATAGGTCACTTTTATTTGTTTTAAAAAGTTGACGAAAAAATGTCATACTTTGCATGTCGATGAGTTGTCTTCATGCTGAGTAGGCTGGTGGTGGGTTGCCCTGGAGTTGAGTTGTCTTCGTGCTGAGTAGGTTGGTGGTGAGTTGCCCTGGAGTTGTGTTGTCTTCGTGCTGAGTAAGTTGGTGGTGAGTTGCCCTGGAGTTGAGTTGTCTTCGTGCTGAGTATGCTAGTTGTGAGTTACCCTGGAGCTGTGTTGTCTTCGTGCTGTGTAGGCTGATGGTGAGTCGCCCTGGAGTTGTCTTCGTGCTGTGTAAGATGGTGGTGAGTTTTTCTGGAGTTGAGTTGTCTTTGTGCTGACTAGCCTGGTATTGAGTTATCCTGGAGTTGAGTTGTCTTCGTGCTGTGTAGGCTGGTGGTGAGTTGCCCTGGAGTTTAGTTGTCTTCGTGCTGAGTAGGATGGTGGTGAGTTACCCTGAAGTTGAGTTGTCTTCGTGCTGTGTAGGCTGGTGGTGAATTGCCCTGGAGTTGAGTTGTCTTCGTGCTGAGTAGGCTAGTGGTTAATTGCCCTGGAGTTGAGTTGTCTTCGTGCTGTGTAGGCTGGTGGTGAAATGCCCTGGAGTTGAGTTGTCTTCGTGTTGTGTAGGCTGGTGCTGAATTTCCCTGGAGTTGAGTTTTCTTCGTGCTGTGTAGGCTGGTGTTGAGTTTCCCTGGAGTTCAGTTGTCTTCGTGCCCAGTAGGCTGGTGGTGAGTTGCCCTGGTGTTGAGTGGTCTTCGTGCTGTGTAGGCTGGTGGTGAGTTGCCCTTGTTTTGAGTTGTCACAGAGATGAGTTGCGTGGTGTTGAGTCGGTGACGTTGACTTTGCGATGATATGCCGTCCTGCACTCGTCAGGCTACTCTATAAGATAAAGCTTACTACATACCTTACAGTGTTGTTTTATCTTTAGATTTATGGTTTTATATTGCATGATTATGACTTTATATTGTATTCTAAAGTATATATACAATTGCATCTTGCTTGGGGTACTGGTTCCCTAAGGTCTACTACACTATAGTAAGTATCTAGTGTCTATATTTCTGAGATGATTCATTGCAATTAATTACACTATTTACATTGCTCGGACTGTTGTCCTCATCTTTACTGCCATATTCACGACGTTTCGGCCGTTGTACACTGGCGTTCTTCAGGATCTTTCTATTTTTCTGAGATGAGATCTCGTAGTTTTTTACACTATCTACATTGCTCGGACTGTTGCCCTCATCTTTGTTGCTATATTCACGACGTTTCGGACGTTGTACACTGGCGTTCTTCAGGAACTGTCTATTTTTCTGAGATGAGATCTCGTAGTTATTTACACTATCTACATTGCTCGAACTGTTGCTCTCATCTTTGTTGCGATATTCACGACGTTTCGGCTGTTGTACACTCGGCTTTCTTCAGGATATTCTATAATTATGAGATGTGGTATTGTAATTATTTACACTATCTACATTGCTCGGACTGTTGTCATCATCTTTATTGCCATATTCACGACGTTTCGGCCATTGTACGCTCGCTCTGGCCTACTTCAGAATATCTCTATATTTCTGAGATAAGATATTGTAATTATTTACTCTATCTACATTGCTCGAAATATTGTACTCATCTTTATTGTCATATTCACGACTTTTCGGCCGTTGTACGCTCCGGATCTTCATCAGGTGATATACATAAGTATTTTGAAATAATCACTTTATTTCTTCCATCGGGGTAATTTGTTCTAATTCCACATGCCATGTAGTCTCTGGATGTCTTAATTTCAGTTATTCCTCTTTAGAAAAAAAAAACTAATGTCCCCAAGAACATCTACTAATGCATAAATGCGTTGATTGATGTAATCCAGTGGCTTAACCCAAACAGTTGGGAGTTGTGTCCACAGCAGAGGTGAACAAAACTTAGAGTGTTGGGTTACTGAAGGAAGATAACTGAAACGGAGATATCAAGAAAAGGCATAGCACGTGGAGCTAGAACAATCTACCTCGATAAATGAAGTGTTCGGTTTGAAATTCCAACGTATATTACCTGAAGAAGGCCGGAACGTACAACGCTTGAAACGTCGTGAATATGACAATAAAGATGAAGACAACAGTCCGAACAATGTAAATAAGTATATAATATTTTGGATTTTAAGCGTTGTTAGCCTTTATATTGCGTGAAATTATCAAAACCTTGTTTAATAGCATTAATCATTATTTTATTCCTGTTTTAAACATTGTAACATCTTTGATAACAGAGCAATACATGGTTCTAAGACGATTGCGTACTGGACATTTGCG
Source organism: Acanthosepion lycidas (assembly GCA_963932145.1). Lineage (NCBI taxonomy): Eukaryota > Metazoa > Mollusca > Cephalopoda > Sepiida > Sepiidae > Acanthosepion > Acanthosepion lycidas. The sequence goes on from OZ010603.1 coordinate 39,022,494, forward strand.
TCCGGGATAATTACGTACCAAATAATTGCGCCCCTAAACATTTGCGTCTAAAACAAATGCGTCCATGAATAATTGGGTATCATAGATAGCAATCATAAATTTTTTAAAAGTAATAAAAGTAATAAAATAAAAAAAAATTAAAAGTTTATTTTTATTTAAAATGCAATGATATATTAACAGTGTCGCAAGATCGCTCTACACACCGCCAGTATATTTTTGTTCATCGGCGTTTTTTCATATGATAGAATTAGCTGTAATTTTCCTCATACACAAATATTTTTCCACCAGTGTTTGATTTTCGGAATTTAACCATGGGGTTCAAATAAAAATATAATCTATGAAATCCAGAACCTATTAGATGTTTGTGGTACGCCCTGTTGGGGAGAACTAAAACTGCTTTTTTTCTTGCTTTAAAAAATACGTTTTGTTTTCTCTTTTTTATTAATGGTAATTACTTTTCTGCTTGTTTAGAGTAATTAAAGGTATTGGTGTGGAAATTTTTATATTAAACAACTCTTTTAAAAAAATGGTAACTTCAAAAAAATATCAGCGGTCAGCAGTTATCCAGGCACGCATTTGTCTAGGGACGCAAATGTCCAATGACCCAATTGCCTGATACGCAAATGTCCAGTACGCAACTGTCCGTCCACCAGAAATACATATGTGAAATGCTTGCTTGTTTGTTTGATTGATTTGTTTTCTATGATATATCAACCCGTTAACGGTTATTTAAAGCCAGAAAATATCTATATATTGTGAAGATATTGTAGATACTAATGATTTAGTGATACGGATCTTACTAATTAACCTATAGCTGAAAGAGAACAGATGGATTCATATCTTTCCCTCATGGTTATTTTTTAATATAACGAACCCAACTGAAATTAGAACTCGCTACTCCGATTTAGAATTCTGAGACATTATCCATTACACCACCCGCACATAGAAGCTTACATCATTTGGCATTCCCAAGTGGTCAGCAATCTAGATGCTGTTTAGTTTTAAAGCTTCTTCGGGTAGAAGATATGGCCGTAAGCTATGTGCCATTCGGATAATGAGACTACGAGATTGCATCTTACCGTATGCTATTTGCATGTAAATAAAGCGGCAAGGACTTGTCGAAGACAGTGTTGGGTCTGCGCGTGTCCTTCATAATATGGAAAGTCTCGAAAAAGGGAGATAACTAGGCACAAAGAATGCATAACTAAATTGTATATGGAATGCTAAAAGGATTAAAATTAAGCTTATCTAAGCTGGTCGAAGCTACTCATAGCCGGCCATACCACTACTACGGAACAGATGTTACGCAACACTGGGTGGAGACGTAAGGCAGAAGAGCAATCCACCGACAGGAAACAGATACTACAACTGCAGCATCTACGTCAACGGGGATAAAAAAAATCCCTTCTCCTCCTATGCCAATCCCGCCGGTAGAATACGGTAGGAGACACCCAGCGGCTTTCTCCACACGAGATTTACTTTGATCCCCCCACTGTGCCAGGTGTGACACAGGGTAGATTTTTAACGTGGGGAACCGAGTGTTTCCACTCGGCCCGCTGTTCTAAGCTGGTCTTAACTTCTCTAGGCTGATCAAAGCTGGTCTTAGCAGGTCATAGCTTGTCTAAGCTGGTCAGAGCTTGACTAAGCTAGTCATCGCTGGTCATACCAGCTCTACGTAAAAGATGTTAAGCAACAGCGGGAGAAGGCAACTGAGAAGAGAAGGCCTCCAAAACGGAACAGATAATCCTACTGGAGAAACTCCCTTCTCCTCCTCTGCCAAACATCTCGGAAAAATCCGGGACAGAGAAACCACGCCTTTCTCCACCCAAGATTTACCTTGATCCCCACAACTGAGTTACGTTGTGACACAAGGCCTTTTTTTAACGTGGGCACCTGAGTGTTTCCTCTGGGGCCGCTAGTCCAAGTTGGTCTTAGCCTGGCTAAGTTGGTCAAAACTTGTCTAAGCTAGTCATTGCCGATTATCCCAGCGCTACGTAACAGATACTACGCAACGGTGGGTGGAAAGCAAGGGAGGAGAGAAGGCTTTAGGCGCGGAACTGACGCTACAACCGCAACATCTACTCCGACT
>OZ010603.1:39029582-39032082 GCA_963932145.1 Acanthosepion lycidas
TTATACTGTAAAAGGTAGAGAACGTAACCTGTTATAAAGCTTTTTTCCACTTTGTTATTTATCTGCCTAAAATGACTTAAAAAGAATTTCTATAGTTCTGTTATTGCAACGCATTTACGTTGTACATAGAATAGACATATTTTGTCAATAATGCTTTCATAAATTCGAGACCACTGACAATCCCTCTTCCCTTTTTTTTTAATTTCAACTTAAGCAAGGCAACAAAGCAACTAAGACGCAATGGCTTACTGTGAGAGAAAAATACTATTAAGGAGAGAGCAAAATAAATGATTGGGAATTAATAAAACGGAAGATAATGATTAACGTTGAATTTACATTTTGAAAGAACAAAGTTGGCTGGAAAGCAAGAAGCCGGACGAGTTTTCCACAAACGAGCGAGAAATGTCAGAGAAGAAACTGCTAACATAGAACTTACGGTTAAATCTAGCCATTTCAACTGTGAAATTATGAGACCTTCCCGCCAATCTAGTAATGTGCTTAAATTCCTAACGTCTAGGTACCATAGTGGAAAGTTCATCAGATCCATTACCATGAAAGTGTTTATAAAAAAAACACATACAAGCTACGTTATGGTCGTGGGAAAGTGACTGAAGCCGAGATGTCTGGTCAGGACTAATAATATTGCAGATTTTTTTTCGTTGTATTTTATAACGAATACATAGCAGAATCACCAGATTAGATTAATTTTTTTAATCGTAAAATGCTTGTCAATCCGGTACTATGGTAAAGCTGGCTGAAACGTCGTGGTAAGGACAAAATCAACAAAAAGAACGCGATCAATAGTCTCAACAACTCTTGGCGTGATAATGAGTCATCTCTATATTACAGATGGCATTTCATAACTTGGCCAGAAAGTAGACGAATGAAAAACTCAACCTACTCCGCCGTTTGAATGCCGTCTTTAGAAGCGCCGACGGGAAAAACCGCTTTTCTCGTCCAAGTCTTCCTAAGTGGGTCTATTGATTTGCGATGAACCCGGACCGAAAGACAATATCTTGAAAACAGATTCAGGGTCTAGCTCTTAGCGAATCCCGAGCTGCTGATGCCGGGCAGAAGGACAATTTATCGACAATTCTGATTGATAGTCTGTCATCTTCAGAGAAAAGCGGCCAATTTTTTTTTTTCTCTTGTAAAAGAAGAAGCAAATCAACAAACAAATAAATAAATACGAACAACAACAAAAAAAAAATGATGGACGTCCTGAGAGTAAAAAGAAAATAATTCTGTAAAGTATCAAAAATATGATGGTATCGGTGATAATAAAAAGAAAGAGGGAGAGAAATAAAACAAAAACGAAAGTTGAACAGAAATATCGGAAGTAGAGAGTTGAGGAAGGGTGTCAGTTTTCAGAGAATGTCAACTTTTACATACTATAGTTAGATTCTACTGAGTTCTGTACTGACGGACACGTATTACAAAACAAAAACAAAAAAAGAAAAGAAAGAAACAAAGAAAAAAAGAAAAGAAAAAAAGAACATTTAAAAAATTACGGGACAACTTGAAGCAGAAGAAAAAATGTAGAAAGATATATTGTAAATAAAAAAAATATATGTATTTAGCCGCCGAAATGAATGGAAGACTGTAGCGTAACTTTTTTAGCAGACGACATTAAACTAAACATAAAAGATAGTTTTGAATAAGTCGGGACGTGAGGCTTTTTTTTAAATATGGATTAATCCACTGATTACAAAAAAGAAAACACAATGAAGAAAAAAGAAGAAATCTCCAATGAGGATCATATTTCTTTGACTCTAAGAAATAAAATGATTTTTCGCCAACTCGGACCATGAATTTGCCAGAGATATTTATTAACATAGCCTTTGTCCAGAACAAGGTTATACAGGAAAGACATTTTGTTTTGTGCCAGTTTTCCTTGTGGAACAGGACTGCCAACTGTCAATGTCAAAATTTCAAATCATATTTATTTCTTATACTCCAACACAAAACAAAGTGCATCGGTAGAAAAAGGTGCGTCTTTTGTATAGTAAAAACGAAGACGAGAGTTAAAACAAAACGCTACAAATAAATCTACAATCACAGAAGACATCTACATTACGATAAGCATAATGTCGATTGTTTATAGTTTCAGCGTTCCGGATGCGAGCTTCGGAGATACTTCTTGATTCTATCAGACGACCACAGTTTGTGCTCGAAAACAAACATCGCAAAACCTTGTAGATGAAATAAACGGAACTCTTCGAAAACTGTAGTTGATTTTGCAAGCATGATAAAAAGTCCCACCGAATGTGCAGATAGCCTTAGCCTTGGTTGGCAATCTATCAAAAGATTGTACCTTGATAAACAACCATACATCGCCGAGTATACTGGATTCTCATGAATACAGATAAGACAAGTAAAACTCAAAACTTAAATCTAAACACTTAAATATTAATAATAAAAGATTCGCTTATTGCCTGGTTCAAATTGCTTCTCAGTCTTTTGAACTGAATCAAAGTTTTATCACGTTTTTCTTATTTAA
>OZ010603.1:39039582-39042082 GCA_963932145.1 Acanthosepion lycidas
TATATATGCCTGCTTCTGAATTATTATTGTTATAGGTGTTTTTAGTTATGATATTATCGATAGTGGTTTTGGAAGTGGTTGTGACGATTTGGATGTTAAAGCAATGGCATCCTCACCCCTGTATATTAACACGTGCGGTGTAATAAATCCTACACTGACTTTATAAAGTCCCTCAGAGGACGAAACGCGTCGGCTAAGTATAGTTTTTTTTTTCTCTTGTCTCTTTTTCTTAACTTTGTCACTTATACAGATGTACTCTATCTGAGAACACGCACGCACACACACACACACACACACACACACACATATATATATATATATATATATATATATATATATATAAAGAAAGACAGAGGAAGAGAAAATATAGAGTAAGAGAAAGAGAGAGAGATAGGAATAAACAGTAGATGATGACTACATGATTTACCGTTATATATATATATATATATATATATATATATATATATATGCAAAAATAATGACGTAATAATGTCGTTTTTTGACGTTAAAAATACGTCATAAAACGACATGATTACGTCATTATTTTTGCACCAACCTAATAACAGACAATGAATGTATATTATGTTTGATTATGAGCCGTTCTAAACTACGCATGGTTGCTTTAATATCGGGTGAAAAAAAAAGACAAAATTTCCCCAGCATCTGGATATTTTCCTATTAAGCTTTTCCTTGATCTAAGCTTTCGTCTTACATGAGCCATATTCTGAATGGTTATACGGACATTTAAACAAAGATATTCACCATCAAAATTGATATTCTATTATGTTGACATAGAAGATTTCTATGCGAGGATAGCAGAGGCGGGTCGTAAATTAACGATGCTCTTCTATGACGTCGTACCACGTGAGAGACCAAAATATTAACAACAGAACCATATGTCAAGATGCAATGCAATGTGTTTTGACTAGTTTGAAATATATATATATATATATATATATATATATATATATATATATATATATATATAAATGTAATGAAAAACAAACCACTTTAATGTTAAAGTTAAATTGTTAATGTTAAATTAAAGTGGTTTGTTTTTCATTACATATTAGCTCTGTCCTAACATTGAGCTCTCAGGATTTCATCCTCTTTGGATTTACCAATTCGGTTTGCCAAGATCCTTATAACTTAAATATATATATATATATATATATATATATATATATATATATATGAAGGAAATTTGAGAAGTTCCTAGCTCAATGTATTTATCAAAAGATGATCAAGAAATTGGACAGATGGAGAAATTACAACGCCCTCTCAACTATCGTCCTGTTCACACTCCTCCCTGGTGTTTTGAAAATGAGTAGATCTCTATCTCGTGTTTCCTCTTCAGGATTAGGCTTCCGGTTATTTCAGAGTCCACTTCAACGCTAAGCTTCCGGTTCCTTCTTCAGTTCCTTTACTACTCTTTTACTTTCAGTAGTCCCCCTCCCATGCGCCTTAGGGGCTTTATCGCCTTGCTGGGAGGAACTGATTAAAAAATATGCACAATCTCTATATATGTGCGTATATATGTACACATATGTTGTGGAATGTGAAAGAGAAGAAGGAAAAATTATACTTAGCCGAAGTGTTTCGTCATCTGACGGACTTCAACAAGGCGAATGATAAAAAGTCTGTCAGATTATGAAACGGCTAAGTATAATTTTCATCTTCTCGTTTTTTTTATCCATTTTGTCTCTTCTACAGACACATAAATATATTTGAGTATATATATACATATATATATATATATATATATATATATATATATATATATATATATATTTATATACATATATATGCATGTATATAAATATATATACTTATATATATATATATATATATATATATATATATATATACATATATATGCACATATATAAAAATATATACTTATATATATATATATATATATTTATATACATATATATCCATATACAGAAATATCTATACTTATATATATATATATATTTATATACATATATATGCATATATATAAATATATATATATATATATATACATTGAGCGCGTATATATATATATATATATATATATATATATATATTAGGTTGGTGGAAAAATAATGTCGTTTTCTCACATAGTAACATATGTGAAAAAACGACATTATTTTTGCACCAACCTAATACATATATATATATATATATATATATATATATATATATATATATATATATATATATGCGTGTGTTAGTGTGTCTGTGTATTTGTATTTGTGTTGGTATAATATGAAGAGACACACACACGCTTAAATATATTTGTGTGCATGTATGCGTGTGTGTGTACGTCTGTATGTCAGAAACATCTGTTTATAGAGAGTCGATGATTTAAATAAAGAATATCATAAAGTCTTATCATATCTGAATCTTTCTTGCCGTCCTAGCGTAATTCCATCAGTCGGCCAATATTGATGTCTTTTCGAAATAATCAACACCAGGACGGAGTGAAAGGAAGCAACAACAAAAAAAAAAAAAA
>OZ010603.1:39047082-39059582 GCA_963932145.1 Acanthosepion lycidas
TGTAGTATCTGTTCCGGGCCGGTGGTCGTCCTCTTCCGCAGTTGGCTGGAAAGAATCTTGGGGCTTGTTCTGTAACATCTTTTTCGGGGCGATGCTATGACCGGCTATGACGAGCTTACACACTCGGGTCCTCAAATTAAAACTAGCCGACCTTGTGTTACAACCTTACTCAATGGGGAGTCAATATCCAGAGGAGTTCAATACCGATCTGTGATATTCTGTTGCATGGCCGAACGCAAATATTTTAATCGATTATAGAATCGGGAATTACTAACCAAATTTATATTTGAAATGTATAAGTAAAAAAACAAATGCTTTTTTTTTTTTCGGAATATAAGCATGGTACTGTTTTTAGTTCGAGAGGCTGTACAAGATAAAAATGCTGAAACGCATTTTCATCGACAATGAAAATAGTTATTATGGGATTAACCGTTTCCAGGCAACAAACTTTAGGCTTCCATTGACCGAATAGATATAGCGTTACTTTCGTTTTAAATCTATAAATATTTCTCTTAAAATACGTTTTTCGGGACAATCGGCTTCTCAAAGTTCGCTATTACACCCTTTGTAGTAATGACGGTAGACTCTTTTCTAACCTTTGATTAAAGACGCTGTTGAAAATCAACATCTTTGTTATATTATTATTTTCACTTCTAGTTACAGGTTTTTGTTTGTTGCAGCTGCTGGAAGTTTTCTAGTGATGTGTTTTATTTTATTTTATTTTTTAATTTATTTGTTTGTTGGGGCTTACGACCACATCACGTTGAAACATCGCTTCCCGTAAATAAGCAAATGGGGCAGCCATTCGAATCCCAGGATAGCTACATAATCGAATACCAGGGTGGCTACATAATCCCCCTTGCAGACGCCTGCTCAGCCATATTTGTGTTTCTTCAACACCCAGAAAGCCTACTTCTGCATTATTTGCAACTAGGCTGAGCGGACATAATTACAGTTTCTGGGAGAGAACTCGTTATTTAGCGTGACCAACAGTCTGAACAAGGCTATCACACTCAACCCCTCGGTCACGATGACTTGTGACTTCATGTTGGCATAACCACCGACGGATTCCAGTACGATCACCAAAATTAAGCAATATCGAACTTGGCCAGCATGTAAATGGGTGACTGCTTGGGAATTCAAGATGCTGTAAAATTGGATGCGCAGATGGTGTAATGGATAATGTCTCGGAGTTGTTGATTGGGGAGCCGAGTTCCAGATCCAGTTGGGTTTGTTATATTCAACAGCGCACAAACGCACATGAAGGAAAGGTATAAATCCACCAAATCTCCACCCACTTATAAGTTAATTAGTAAGATTTCTATCACTAAATGTTTTTTTATCCCCCCACCAAAACACTATCTTACAATGTAAAAATATTTTCTGGCTTTAAATGACCTACAAAAGGTTGATAAACCGTAAAAAACAAATGAATCATTCTATCTCCCTGAATCTGTTTTCTCTGTCTTGGAGTACTTTCTATTACTCATTCTTTAGGGATTCTCTAAGCCCGGCTTAGATGTGGCACAAAGCCGAAAGTATGGGGCACCCAGTGAGGACCGAACTCACTACTCAATCGTAATTGATCTAGCAAGACAAGCTTTCTAACCATCACACCAGGTCGAGGTGCCCAGATTACTCACTCTTTATATGTGTGTATGTCACTCTTTTCGAACTCTCTTTCACTCTCTCTCTCTCTGTTTCTCTCTCTGAATGTCTCCTGTTTTCTTTGTGCTTTTCACTCTCTTCTCTCCTACTCTCTCTCTCTCTTTCACTCTGTTTGCATATTTCTATTTCTGTTTCTTCATTCCTCACTCTCTTTGAATCTCTCTATCCATTCCTAATTCATTTTTTGACGTCTCACAGACACTCTCTTCTCTCTGTCGCTGTCTCTTTCTACATATTGGTCTTTTATCTCTCTTTGTACCTGTAGTTTCCCTCACTTTTATTTTTTCTAATCTTTGTGTCTGTCCCCTATGTCTCTCTCTCTCTCTTTATCTATCTATCTATCTATCTATCTATCTATCTATCTATCTATCTATCTATCTATCTAACACATTCTATTGATTGATTATCTGTCTATCTATCTATCTATCTATCTATCTAACACATTCTGTTGATTGATTATCTATCTATCTATCTATCTATCTATCTATTTATCTATCTATCTATCTATCTATCTATCTAACCCATTCTATTAATTGATTATCTATCTATCTATCTATCTATCTATCTATCTATCTATCTATCTATCTATTATTCTCTTGATTGATTAGCTATCTATCTATCTATCTATCTATCTATCTAATTCTCTTGATTATCTATCTATCTATCTATCTATCTATTCCATTCTCTTGATTGATTATCTATCTATCTATCTATCTATTATTCTCTAGATTGACTATCTATCTATCTATCTATTATTCTCTCGATTTATTATCTATCTATCTATCCATCTCTCTATCTATCTATCTAACCCATTCTATTGATTGATTATCTATCTATCTTTCTATCTATCTATCTATCTATCTATCTATCTATCTATCTATCTATCTATCTATCTATCTAACCCATTCTATTGATTGATTGTCTATCTATCTATCTATCTATCTATCTATCTATCATTCTCTTGATTGATTATCTATCTATCTATCTATCTATCTCTCTATCTATCTATCTATCTATCTATCTATCTATCTATCTATTATTCTCTTGATTGATTATCTATCTATCTATCTATCTATCTATCTATCTATCTATCTATCTATCTCTCTATCTATCTATCTATCCATCTATCTATTATTCTCTTGATTGATTATCTATCTATCTATCTATCTATCTATCTATCTAATTCTCTTGATTATCTATCTATCTATCTATTCCATTCTTTTGATTGATTATCTATCTATCTATTATTCTCTAGATTGACTATCTATCTATCTATCTATCTATCTATTATTCTCTTGATTCACTATCTATCTATCTATCTATCTAACCCATTCTCTTGATTATCTATCTATCTATCTATCTATCTATCTATTCCATTCTCTTGATTGATTATCTATCTATCTATCTATCTATCTATCTATCTATCTATCTATCTATCTATTATTCTCTTGATTGACTATCTATCTATCTATCTATCTATCTATCTATCTATTATTCTCTTGATTGACTATCTATCTATCTATCTATCTATCTATCTATCTATCTATCTATCCCATTCTCTTGATTATCTATCTCTCTATCTATCTGTCTGTCTGTCTGTCTATCTATCTATCTATCTATCTATCTTTCCCTCTCTCTTTATTATCTATCTATCTATCTATCTATCTATCTATCTATCTATCTATCTATCTATGGTTTCGTCGATTTTATTTATATTCTTGATGAATTAATTCAAGCGGGTGACATCTGTTTGGTTAACATATTTTTCATTGAATAAAAGATGACAAAAAATAGAAAACAAACAGTAGCCATGTTTGTTTCCCATTCGTTGTCCAAACTTTTAAATCTCAAACACTTAATTAAAATGCTTTTTGCGCCAAGACAAAATATTTAGGTTGGGGTGCATTGTAAAGAAACTCAATATTTTAAAATAAAATAAAAACAAAAAATATGAAAATATAAAAAAACAAATAAAGTTATTTATTCACTTAAAAATTACTACAAAAAGTAAAGAGAAATGAATTAACAAGAACGAATGAAATAAAGTAACCTTTTATTAAAATAATTTAATAAATTGAAGATGCTGTCAAATACAGGACACAAAAGAAAAAAATGAAATGTTCGGGTTTCGTTAAACAATTAAAAAATCAGTTGTGGGTTCGCAACATGTATTTTTTTTGAAAGATTAAATTTAAAAAAAAAATCGAATATTTATAGGGACTGAAATAGATTTTGTTTCTTTTTTTCTCTAAAAAAAATAAAATGCTTGAATTATTTTTCCTTCATTCAGATTGTTTGCAATTTTAATGAAAAGTTATTATAGATTTTCGTTATTAAGAAAAATAAAATCAATTCCGATCAATTGGAAGAACAGTACCAACAGATTGCTAAAATAAAATGTCCCATGAAATTTTTGCAAATCGTTTTGTTTTTAATTTTATATTCTAGGTTATGTATTAAGTTGACTCAAAATTGTCTTCGTATTACAAAATTTAACCAACAGTTCGAACAATGTTACATAAGAAAAGCGTTTATACATCAAAATATACCCCATCATATTCTATTGTCTGTTTGCAAAAATAATGACGTAATAATGTCGTTTTTCGACGTTAACAAATACGTCAAAAAACGACATTATTACGTCATGAAATTTTTGCAAAGCGTTTTGTTTTTAATTTTATATTCTAGGTTATGTATTAAGTTGACTCAAAATTGTCTTCGTATTACAAAATTTAACCAACAGTTCGAACAATGTTACATAAGAAAAGCGTTTATACATCAAAATATACCCCATCATATTCTATTGTCTGTTGGCAAAAATAATGACGTAATAATGTCGTTTTTCGACGTTAACAAATACGTCAAAAAACGACATTATTACGTCATGAAATTTTTGCAAAGCGTTTTGTTTTTAATTTTATATTCTAGGTTATGTATTAAGTTGACTCAAAATTGTCTTCGTATTACAAAATTTAACCAACAGTTCGAACAATGTTACATAAGAAAAGCGTTTATACATCAAAATATACCCCATCATATTCTATTGTCTGTTTGCAAAAATAATGACGTAATAATGTCGTTTTTCGACGTTAACAAATACGTCAAAAAACGACATTATTACGTCATGAAATTTTTGCAAATCGTTTTGTTTTTAATTTTATATTCTAGGTTATGTATTAAGTTGACTCAAAATTGTCTTCGTATTACAAAATTTAACCAACAGTTCGAACAATGTTACATAAGAAAAGCGTTTATACATCAAAATATACCCCATCATATTCTATTGTCTGTTTGCAAAAATAATGACGTAATAATGTCGTTTTTCGACGTTAACAAATACGTCAAAAAACGACATTATTACGTCATGAAATTTTTGCAAAGCGTTTTGTTTTTAATTTTATATTCTAGGTTATGTATTAAGTTGACTCAAAATTGTCTTCGTATTACAAAATTTAACCAACAGTTCGAACAATGTTACATAAGAAAAGCGTTTATACATCAAAATATACCCCATCATATTCTATTGTCTGTTGGCAAAAATAATGACGTAATAATGTCGTTTTTCGACGTTAACAAATACGTCAAAAACGACATTATTACGACATTATTTTTGCACCAACGTAATAACATTGTAACAGAAGCTGAATTTCACGTTTATATGTTATGCTGGCCGAGTGTTTTACGTCAGAAACCAACTGTCTGCCAGTTTTTTAGCCCACAGCAAAAATGGTGCGTAAATCTATCTATCTATCTATCTATCTATCTATCTATCTATCTATATATATATATATATCTATCTCAGCCTGTTCTTGTCTGTCTATCTATTTATCACAGTCAATTCTTTTTTCTATCTATCTATCTATCTATCTATCTATCTATCTATCTATTTATTTCAGTCTGTCCTGGTCTTCCTTTCAGTCTATCTATCTATCTATCTATCTATCTATCTATCTATCTATCTATCTATCTATCTATTTATTTCAGTCTGTCCTGGTCTTCCTTTCAGTCTATCTATCTATCTATCTATCTATCTATCTATCTATCTATCTATCTATCTATCTATCTATTTCAGTCTGTCCTGGTCTTTGTTTCAGTCTATCTATCTATCTATCTATCTATCTATCTATCTATCTATCTATCTATTTATTTCAGTCTGTCCTGGTCTTTGTTTCAGTCTATCTATCTATCTATCTATCTATCTATCTATCTATCTATCTATCTATCTATTTATTTCAGTCTGTCCTGGTCTTTGTTTCAGTCTATCTATCTATCTATCTATCTATCTATCTATCTATCTATCTATCTATCTATCTATCTATCTATTTATTTCAGTCTGTCCTGGTCTTTGTTTCAGTCTATCTATCTATCTATCTATCTATCTATCTATCTATCTATCTATCTATCTATCTATCTATTTATTTCAGTCTGTCCTGGTCTTTGTTTCAGTCTATCTATCTATCTATCTATCTATCTATCTATCTATCTATTTATTTCAGTCTGTCCTGGTCTTTGTTTCAGTCTATCTATCTATCTATCTATCTATCTATCTATCTATCTATCTATTTATTTCAGTCTGTCCTGGTCTTTGTTTCAGTCTATCTATCTATCTATCTATCTATCTATCTATCTATCTATCTATCTATGTGGTAATAAATGAATAAAGCAACAACAAAAATATATATAGAAACAAACGATAAGTATGTATTAACAAAACAAAGGTACCGTCGATCAATAGGTTGCTTTTCTTAAACAGATCGCTGTGTTGTAGGTTCATCACTCACATCATAGCAGAAGAAATTAGCCTTGTGTTCATGGAGATAAAAGCATACTTTACAGGAAATAACAAGAAAATCATGGTATATTAATTCCATATAATTTATTTATATGTTTGTGTGTATGGGTGTGTGTATTTTTAGGTTACAATTGTTCTATGGTACATGTGATAAAAGGGAGAATTTACTCCATAGTAATACAAGCCATATCACAGAGAGAAGTTAAACACGTGTTACCCGTACAAAGGTTCGTGTCGAAGAGATTGAATTTAACGTCATCTGGCGGGATGTCCTTATTTCCGACAGAAACCGTTTTTGTTGCATGCTGAGAGTATTTTTAATATTTACAATTTTTATTTAATTTATTTTTTACGTTTAAATATTATTATTTTATTTATTTATAATATTAATAATATTCCTACTGTATGCAAAGACACAAGAATATTGTTGCGTGTTACAAAATAATGAATATGAATGAAGAAAACATTTAAACCAGTGAAGGTTTTTATGCAGAAGTTAGTGTAATAAGTATGTGTGATAGGCACATGAGTATATCTGCATGTGTATTTGAGAGAGTTCAAAAGTCAACAAAGGGCCAAGGGAAGAGAACACGCCTCCCCGGCAGCGTTGTTATCTACGTATAACGTACGTCTTACCGTCCCTGGGTAAAATAGTGTTCTGGGTAAGACGATAAACTACATCCGCGGCCTGGGTAAGACGATAAACTACATCCGCGTCCTGGGTAAGACGGTAAACTGCATCTGCGTCCTGGATAAGACGGTAAACTACATCTGCATCCTGGGTAAGACGATAAACTACATCCACGTCCTGGGTATGACGATAAACTACATCTGCCTCCTGGGTAAGACGATAAACTGCATTTGCGACCTGGGTAAGAGGATAAACTACATCCGCGTCCTGGGTAAGACGATAAACTACATCCGCGCCCTGGGTAAGACGATAAACTACATCTGCTTCCTGGGTAAGACGATAAACTGCATCTGCGTCCTGGGTAAGACGATAAACTACATCCGCGTCCTGGGTAGGACGATAAACTAGATCCGCGCCCTGGGTAAGACGATAAACTACATCCGCATCCTGGGTAAGACGGTAAGAAATTACATCCGACAGCAGGATCAGGAGGCTTTGGGTAGCGTGGAAACACTCCTTAATTGATAGTATTCCCAGGTCCACTCTGATCCGGTGTGGTAGAAACTGTTAGGGTCCCAGCTATGGGTAAATAATTAACCTCCCAAATTGAGGTCAAAACACTATGAAAGAGAGAAAATAGGTTTTAATACCAGCGATATTTTTTTGTTAAATATTATTACCAGCAATTAATCTTTGAAGAAAACTATTTTACTAGTAGTACTTTTTTTGAAAAAATATTCCCAGCAATAAAAACCTTGTCGGCATTAAATAACCCATTGAGGTTGATATGCCGTAAAATAAAACAAACTAATCCAAACAATACTAATCCATAAGTAATGTGCTTCATCTCAGAAATATAGGTAGATTCTTTTTAACCAGTAACACCCCATGCAAGGGAGTAAAGCCACTAAGAGACAAGGGGTTAATGACAACTGGTTAATGACTGTTGAAAAATTAGGAACTAAATATTAATAATGAACGGGAAGAGAAAAAATATTACCAGCAGTAAAAATCTTGTCGGCATTAAATAACCCATTGAGTTTGATACACCGTAAAACACAACAAACCAAACCAAAACAAACAGTGAGTGAAATAGGAAAAAATGGATGTCAATGAAAGTTACTTCAAATTTATTGGCTTAGGAAGCGTCCCCTAGTGACGGTACTTAAGGAAAGTATGTGGGTAACCCATATATACTACTTGATTGGGCTAGAGATTAAAACAGACTCACCGAAATCGTTTTCAACTTCATCCAAAGTGGATGAAGTTGAAAACGATTTCAATCGTCCGTGAATAAAATGTCCGATGGTTTAGAAAAGTTAAAATTCTGACGGTGCAAGGTCGGGACTCTGATGTTTAGTAAACATCTCCAGGTTCTCAAGTTTGCGCTTGGCTACATTGGCATTGTGCGCTAGAAAAGTAGGCGTCTTCGAGTGACCAGTGCCGGGTAAAGGGACTTTCAATTCGTCATATACCCGCTGTAGTTTTTAAGCTTAAAGGTCAGAGTTCAGAGCATGACCTGAGACAAGCTTAAAGTACAACAGCCTCTCGCAATTCCGCCAAATACGCATGGCATTTTGTTCAAAGCAGCCCTAGTTTGACATCAGGTTCTGAAGTCTTTGCCAGAATGAAACCTGGCTGGAGCGAAGCCACTAATTTATCTTATAAGGATTACGAAAATAGATCCATTTATCATTACCAGTTACAATTCAATGCCATAAATGGGCGTTTTGCAAATATTTACACATCGTTGGTCCTGGTCATTGATCAGTTCATGAAGAACTTCTCGACAGCGTCTCTTCACGAAGCCAAACTAATGTGGGGTTTCGACTGATGGTTCTTTGTGAAGGACCACGTTTTAGCAAGAACGTGTGAGTGCTGGGCTTGGATGTTCAACCATTTCAAGCATGACCGCATCTGAATACAACAGAATGTCTCATTGAGTTTGGTTTTTCACCGATGCTGGTGTACCTTTCCTTGAAACTTCTGAACTAGTAATGGGCCGTACGTTGGCAATTCCTTATTGTCAAAGCTGAATAATAAAGAATAAACAGTTAGTGCTTATATCTTACATATGGAAATAAATAATAAATAATTCGGCAAAGATTGAACAACAATATGTGTCAAATTAATGATATAAAATGGATATTACTTTGCCAAAAACCAAGAAAGTATTTTATTTTGTAACCCTCGGAAAACCATCAAGTATTCGATTGTATAGGTCAACGAACACTTGTTGCCACTTTTGTGATGTCAACGAATACTCGTTGTTACTTTCGTAATTCTCGTTGTAGTAGAGACTTTGTAATCGCAGATACAACTATAATACCCTGTTGAACAATACTGGTGTCAGACGCCTTCGAATATCACTTACCCTAATAGCACTTGCTCGATAATACTCGCTCGACAAGTAACTCGTATATTCATCTGAATAGAGAAATAATATAGGGAATAGAGTAGAGAATAGCGGCCTGTATATTAATAGAGGATAGAGTAGACATAGAGATGCGCATAGTAATAGAGGATAGACTAGAAATGACGATCATTAGTCGTCAGCTAATTCTTACATATGTGCATTTCCTCTATGGTCACGTCGTCTACTTAATTCAATATGGGGTTCCCCTGTGTTTGCTCACTGGCGATTTATGCTCAAACCCAAGTGTCCGTAGCGGTACTTTATTCGTATATATAACAACAGGAACAGGAGAAGAAAGGACTAACCATCACTTGTAAAAAGAATATCGTTTTTAGCAAGACGAACAAAAATCATGCAAGTACAATAGTTCAAATTTCCGGGACCGAAAATGTGACATCGAAATCCGAGGGCGAATAGAGATAGCGAAAGTTGCCTTCCCAAATCTAAGCAAAGAATAAAGCAACAAGAAAATTTCGAAAACAAAGAAAAGAGTGTTGAAGTACTACATATTATCAATCCTCCTATATGGCAGTGGATACTCGACAATTTCCTCACAGATGAAGACAAGACGTAGAGCAAAAGATATGTGGCTCTACAGAAGGATGCTGAGAATATAATAGGCAGAGCGTATGAGAAACGAGGAACGTTTAAGGAAAATCAAAACAAAAAGACATTCAATTAAAATCAGAAAGAGACAGTAGAAAGCTCTGGGATATAAAATGAGGAAAGAAAGTTTGGCATATTTCTCACTCACAAGGCATACTGAAGAGAAGAGGAAGATCTGGAAATAAAGATACAAAGAATAGATAGTTGTGGAGAGCCATATTTGCCGACACCCTGAAATGGAAATTAAATAAAAGAAGGAAAATACCAGGATTTCTTTTATCAATAATTTCGTAGAAATTTCGAGAGACGTTTATTCGAAATCTTGGAAATGTTGATGACTCGTAGATACAGGAAGTGACGCTTAAGTCAGCTATTTATGCACAGAAACATACAGGGTGGGCCATAAGTTTGCGTATTGATGGAATTCTGTGAGTGAGCGTTAACCCAAGTGAATGAGGATGCAAACTTTTCAACTAAGATTTTGCTTACTGATGAAGCATATTTTTTATATCAATGGCGAGTTCAAACGATAAAACCTACGTTATTGGATTAAGGAGAACTCTGGCTGACTGAGTCCTACAAAGATGCAAGGTGCTGGTAAATTGATGGTGTGGGCCGGGATATGGATAGACAGAATTACTGGACCAATTTTTGTCAGTAAAAATCTTAATGCAGAATGGTATATTAACATGCTGCAAGTGGAAATTCTCCCATCCCTGCTAAACGAAGATTTCTTTGTTTTGTTTTACGGCATATCAACACCTGAATGGGTTATTTAATGTCAACAAAATTTTCATTGCTGGTAATTTTTTCAAAAAATGTATTGTTGGGAATATCTTTTTTTCAAAATTGAATTTCTGTTAATAATGTATTGCTGGTAATAATTTTTCTTCAAAAATGTATTGCTGGTAATAATTTTTGCAAAACATTCTGAAATTAAAATCCATTTTTACATTTGCATAGTGTTTTAACTCCAATTTGGGGGTTACCTATTTACCCATAGCTAGGACTCAAACAGGTGCTACCATTAGGATGGACCTGGGAACATCAGCAACTAAGAGGTGCTTCCACACTCCTCAAAACCTCCGGATCAGAGGCCTTGCTGTTGGATGTAGTTTATCGTCTTAACCAAGACGCGGATGTAGTTTATCGTCATACCCAGGACGGACTAAAACGAGGAAGGTGATTACCCAGTTTACTTTCAGCAAGACTGAACTCCATCTCATTATGGTCATCATGTTCGTCGGTATTGATGTGCTTGGATTGGTCGATGTGGTCCTTTGGAGTGGCCTCTAATATCGCCAGGTGTCTCCCACTTGATTTCTATCTTTGGGTGCACTTGAAGGCCATGCTGTATCAGATAAAGATACGAGAGATAAATTATGTCAAGGAATATATCACCAACACCATTACAAGCATAAGTTCAACTGTGCTTATCAACAGTGGCAAACACGTATTTATATGTGTTTGTCGAAACAATGGTAATCATGTTGAGAACATTATTTAAATAAAAACAGTTGAACAGCATAAAATGTTTGCAAACTTATGACCCACAAGTAGTTTGACTACAAAAAAAATTAATACAAAACGAATTGGAAATTTAACTTTGAGTATGGTGATTTTCTAAGCATAGAATAGATGTGGCACAAGGTCAAAAGTGTGCGGCGCCCAGTGAGGATCTAATTCACTTTTCAGTTGCAACTG
This sequence comes from Acanthosepion lycidas, assembly GCA_963932145.1. NCBI lineage: Eukaryota > Metazoa > Mollusca > Cephalopoda > Sepiida > Sepiidae > Acanthosepion > Acanthosepion lycidas. The sequence goes on from OZ010603.1 coordinate 39,058,900, forward strand.
ATATAGACAAACAATCTTACTAAAAATTATACCACGTCGAAGTGCCCAAAATGATTTTTAAGCGTAGCTTAGATGTGGCACAAGGCCGAAAATGTGGGGGATTCTGTGAAGATTGAACTCACAGCTCAATCGTAATTGATCAAGCAATACAAGCGTGCTAACCATTACACCACGTCGAAATGCCCAAAATGGGTATCTAGGCGGAGATTAGATGTGGCACAAGGCCGAAAGTGTGGGCTACCCAGTGAGAGACGAACTCACTCCTTAGTTGGAATTGTTCTCACGATACAACCTGGCTAACCATTACACCCCGTCGAAATGGGCAATGATTTTCTAAACGTAGATTTGGCGCAAGGCCGAATGTATGGCGCACCCAGTGAGGATCGAAATCACTGTTTAATCTTAACTGATCTGGCGAGACATGCTTGCTAACCATTACACTACGTCGACGTGCCCAGCTTACATGTGGCACAAGGCCGAATGTGTTGGCACCCAGGGAGACAAGCTTGTTAACTGAAGTGCTCAACTCTGTCCGTGTAATCTAAGCCATACACACAAGGTCGTATAAAATGGACGCATTACAATTCGCGCAGTTCACACTATTGACTCTGCCTAAAATTAATACTGGATTAACTGAACTTTTCATCAACTGAATTATGTGCAAATGTGAATGAGCATAAAAT
>OZ010603.1:39064582-39077082 GCA_963932145.1 Acanthosepion lycidas
GGTAGAAAGAACAGAGGGAAACATTACGATGTGAGGGAAATTGAAAGAAAGAAAGAAAGAAAGAAAGAAAGAAAGAAAGAAAGAAAGAAAGTAATATGAAAGAGGTAGAAAGAAAAGAGGGAAACATTAACAGCGAGGAAAATTGAAAGAAAGCACAGAGGGAAACATTACGATATGCGGGAAATTGAAAGAAAGAAAGAAAGAAAGAAAGAAAGAAAGAAAGTAAGAAAGAAAGAAAGAAAGAAAGAAAGAAAGAAAGAAAGAAAGAAAGAAAGAAAGAAAGAAAGAAAGAAATGTAAAAGAGGTAGAAAGAACAGAGGGAAGCATTAAGATGTGCGGGAAATTGAAAGAAAGAAAGAAAGAAAGAAAGAAAGAAAGAAAGAAAGAAAGAAAGAAAGAAAGAAATGTAAAAGAGGTAGAAAGAACAGAGGGAAACATTACCAGTGAGGGAAATTGAAAGAAAGAAAGAAAGAAAGAAAGAAAAAAAGAAAAAAGAAAGAAAGAAAGAAAGAAAAAAAGAAAAAAGAAAGAAAGATAGAAATGTAAAAGAGGGAGAAAGAACAGAGGGAAACATTACGATGTGCGGGAAATTGAAAGAAAGAAAGAAAGAAAGAAAGAAAGAAAGAAAGAAAGAAAGAAAGAAAGAATCAGTGTATAGAAATCCACTCATTCTTTCTTCATTTTTATTTCCTTCCTATTTTCTTTCGTTCGTTCACACATTATTTTCTTTTGTTTACCGATTAATTCTTGCTTTTTTTCTTCTTTCAATTGCCTTTCATTTTTTTTCTTTTTCATTTCTAAAAAAACTCTTCCCTGATTTTGCCAATCCTTGATTTTCATTCTTTCTTCACTTTTCAGGCCTTATTTCCTTGTCCACACATTTTCTTTCTTTTTCTTTCCATTTGATTTTCATGAATTCATTCCCGACCGCCTTCCTCTTTTCAAGAAATAATTAACTTCCTTTTCCTTCATTCCTTCTTCGTCATTTTCCTTTTTTCATCCTCCCGCTACCCTTTTTCTTTCTTTCTATTTCTTTCACCATTCACGTTGTTGTCCTGTCAATCTCGAGGAAGAATCTTGCACATGAATTGATATCATAAGAAATTTATTTACCCCGAGGGTATTTTCTCTAAGGGTGGAATCACTTAAGACCGTTGCCGGTCGGGGCAAAAAGAGGTGACTCGAGGAGTCGACTCTATACAGCAGGGCCTTAAAACAAATGGCGAGAAAGGAGGCCACTTGCAGAACACATGCCACGTCAAGTTAGGGACAAACAGGCGACATTTACTCCAGACGTTGATATTCCTTGCTGATCTTATGACGTATTCCGTGTTGAACTTGGCATGGCATCCTAAGGCGACATTGTCAAGTCGCGCCAACGGAGTGATGGATTAGAAACACAAAATCCAACCCGGAAAAGGACCTTTTCCCAAAAGATATCTTGACCTCTCTTTGCATCGACACTAACCCATCCTCACTTCCCAAATCGTTTCTCTTCCCCTGTTTGTTCTTGGTTATCCAAGCCAGCTTCCCACTCTCCAGATAATAATCTTCATATCCCGCGTTTTCCTCCAGTCTACTGGCGAGTATTTTCAAAGATGGCAATAAAACAACGCTGTTATCTTTCGTTGAAATTACATCACCTGAAAAATATCATAGCTTGACCTAATCGTTTTGAGCTTCTGCTTCGCTTAAAAGATGACTATACTGGTCAAAGAATCTAATATTTACTCTTTTCTTTCACTGTAATAATAGTAACGTTAGGTCAGTATTTCCCAACGTAGGCGCTAGAGCACTCTAGCAGGCTCTGTTATGTTAAAAGGGGAAACTAGGATTTTTTTATTTTGTTTATGGAGTGGAGGGCATTTTTGCATTTTTTTTTTTTCAAATTTTTAAAAATTATTCATTATTGGCTGCAAAAGGAAATTTCTGAAAGATATCTAAAGCTGTTGGAAGCAATCAAGCTTTTTTTCGTTGTGTTTCCAATTCCCTATATGGCTGAATGTGGTTTCAACAGAGTTGCACAGCTTCTTACTAAACAAAGTAACGGCCTGAAAATTACAAAACAAGGAAATCTATGATTCCTTCTAAGCAGCATGGAACCTAATGTAAGAACCTTAGTCTAAGAACCTTAACCAGTAAGCACTAAAGTCAACTCTCGCATTGTAAACATTGAGATAAGCTGTCAAATAAATGTTTATTTTAGCATTTCAATCATCGGCATTTATATAAATGAAAACAATATTAAAATTATTTTTGAACTAATACCTAAGTGTTATCATTCTTTGAAAGATAAATTCAGCATAACAGTCGAATTTTAATTTGACAGAGAGGCGTTGACCAAAAAGTTTTGGGCCCAAATAGGACACTGGTTAAAAATGTTTGGGAAACACTGTAGTAATGTTAATATTCATATTAATATACATGTAGATCCAACTTCAGCTTGTGAATGTGAAAGACTGTTCACAGGAGATTACAAAAATATTGACCAAGACCCAGGGGTTCCTTTCCCCAAGGCAGTACCTCCACTTCTGGAGAAAACTGGGTTTATTGCTCTGCGCCTGAGGCATCCTCAAAAGTGGAAGGGTCGAGGGGTCTTGGGTAATTTTACCAGAGCATTGCCATTAAACCCACTTTAAAACTCGACCTTGTATCAAATTCGGTAAAAACGTGGGCGCGCTGAAAAATACCCTTAGAGAATTCGGTAATTTTTTTACCATTCCAAAATAAATTAATTCAACTCAATTGATGTGTCTTTACAGAGTGTCATTTTTTTTTTTAAACCATAAATATTTTTAGATTCTATGAATTTTTAGGGGAGATAATGATTTACTAATTAACCCATAGCTGTGGGGGAGAAGAGGTTGATTCATAAATTTCCCAAGGGTATTTGCGCGTAAAGAACCCAACCGAAATTGGAACTCTCGGCTCTCCTATTTTCAAATTCAAGCCATTATCTATTACCTCACCCTGCAAACTCAAATTTGCAGCATTTGATATTTCCAAGCTGTCACCCATCTAGAGAGTTGCCCGGATCGATGTTGAGATAGAGTAGCGAGAGTCTCGCGATGTTTCGTCTGTGGAAGGGATGTGACAGGGTAGAAAATAATTCATCATCTCCGAGACTGCGTAGATGTTTTTGAAGTCTATCAAGACAGAGTATTGAGGGCTGCGCAGTCCCAGCCCATATGAGGCAGTAATAATTATTTTTTAAATTTGATCTGGCTTATCATCGTGTTGGACAATATTATCCCTGGTGCAACCCATTCGCTATTTAATTTCCCTACCCCCTATACTAGATTTGTCCTAACCGATCCATAACTACAGTGAATCTATAGCCTCATCTACTGCAAGGAAAGTTAGTTCTCTGTGCCGCGCCAAAATGTTTTTCTCCCCTGAGTCCATCCTTCAAATCTACAAATGTACCATTCCTCCTCGCATTGAATAATGTTGCCATATATGATCCAGTGTCCCCGCTGTTCATCTTAAGGTACGAGACAACATCCAGTGATGGATATGCAACATTCTAGGTCTTGATCTAGCATTCTGTCTGTAGTCACTTTCTTACAGATGCTCTGGCAACAGATTCGACCAGATACTTTCACTGGAATCCAAAATGCATGAATTTAAGCGTGCCACAAGGCTGGAATCTCGAGCCCAAACTTTCACGGTCGAAACAGTTAAATGTAACCACCTCTTCTATTCCAACAACTTCTTCTTTCGCACTTCCCGACAGTGTAACTCCATTCCTCTTACTTGTTTCCCTGATAGATATAATCTTCAAATATTCAAATGTAATGTCCATCGACATATTCTGATGCTTTGATCCTGATCTCGTCCTCCTCTGCATCCTTTCCTCATACACCCACTCTTGCTCTCACTCTCTGTAACCCTTTTCATGCTAGTGGCACACCCGCCTTGCTTGAGGGTGAAATGATTAAAAATAAGGCAAACTCTCTTCCTCAGAATTTCAGTCCTCGGAATTGCATTAAAATTTCTAACGTTTTACGATTATAACGATTTACTACGCATAGCTTACATGTGGCACTATGAAAATGTAGAGAGCACAAAGTGAGGTTCAAAACCACTACTCAGTTTTAATTAATCTATCGAGAAAAATTTACCAACCGGTGCACCATATCAAGGTGTCTGATTATAATATATATCGTATAACCAAGTTATTTGCAAAATATCACGTTTTATTTTGACGGCGTACTTTATAGAATAATGAAGTCCATTATTTTCATGTTGGTGAGATAAAAATGTTCGTTTTTTTTTTCTTGTAGCAACAAAATCAGTGTTTGCGTGCTATAATCACTCTGATGAAAGAAAGGCGACAAAACCAATGTTTGAAAATAGAAAAATAATCCGAAATAAAGCGAAAACACCGCTGTCACGAGCGTTATTTTATGAATTAAATTATAAGCTTAAACACTTGTTTTTGTATCAATTCTTTGAGAATAATTAATATAGAAACAAAAGAATAGGAAAAAATTGTTATTTATTACCAAAAGCTTAAATGGCAGTTTAGGAAAATCTTAAACAATTGCAACATAAAACATTTCTAATTGTATTCTCTGCTTGCATTGATATAAAGTTTATTAGACATCCCAGCACGGAATATATCTATACTGTAAATATTAATGGATTTTCCTGTTAGCATTTTTGTTAAGCTTTACACCTTAGGATTCATAAATTATTGGATGCTATATTTGAAAATGTGAAATTTATGCGTGAATTAAAATGTTCATAGAATTCGCAGAATGCAAATTCGAAAAAGGGGAAATAAATCACAATTTCTATTTTTTTTTTAAATAGTTCATCGCCTCTGGCACTAAACTAAATAAGTATCTCGGATATGTGTTGGTTTCGATGAGAAAGGAGTTCAATGGATGTTAACTAAATAAATGACCTACTGTTTGTATGAGTGTCATTCAATAAATAAGGTGAATTTTCTAATACAGATATAACCTTACATTTTTTTTTATTTTTTTTTTTTTGTTTTACTTCTTTTTCACATGGATTTAATTTCTTTTGCAGATTAAAAAAATCTTTGAGAGTTTTGGCGATTAACAAAGATGGCCGACCAAGAAGCATGCTCCAGGATTGAACAGCGCTCAGTTATCAAGTTTTTGGTTGCTGAAGGTGCAAACCAGTTGAAATTCATAGGAGAATGTCAACTGTGTATGGTGCCACATGTTTCAGCCAAAAAAATGTCTACAAGTGGGCTAAATTGTTTAAAGAAGGACGGAGCAGTGTTGAGGATGAAGACAGGCTTGGGAGGCCTACAGAAGTGAGGTTTCCTGAGGTGATCGAATCAGTCAATGACCTCATTCATTCTGATAGAAGAAATACTGTGAACTGCTGAGTCAGGTCAAGAAAGTCATAAAGAACAAACGCAGGGGTCATCAGTCAGAAGGAGTCATCTTGCATCATGACAACGCAAGGCCTCACACAGTAGCCCAATCGGTGCAGACCATCAACGAGCTGGGCTGGGAACTGCTCCCTCGTCCTCCTTACAGCCCATATCTTGCCCCTTCAGACTTTCACCTGTTGGGACCCTTGAAAGCGTTCACGAGAGGCACGAAGTTTAAAAGTGACGATGAAATCAAAAGAGTTGTAAGCGACTCGCTGAGACATCAGTCCAAAGATTTTTACGCTGAGGGAATACGGAAGCTTGTGCACAGATGGGAAAAGTGTATGACAGTGCTGGGAGACTACGTTGAAAAAAAAAAAGTAAGCTTCTATCTGTATTAGAAGTCCTTATACCGAAAAATTCACCTTATTTATTGAATCACCCTCGTATACTACACACAAACAATGTTTTAGGGGGGGTCTTCTTTCAGGCTTTAATTAATCGTTCTAAAAAATTGCAAAAAGCGGTTGTTCATCAAAATATATTTCATCTTATTCTATCGTCTGTTGCAATCGTTGTACCAGAAGCTCAATTACAAGTTTAGACTATTTGGTTAGTTTAGAGGTTAAAAACAAACACGCCTTGCAGACGTTTTAATCCTCATACGAATTTTTGACATCGGTCCACGCAAGAAGTGTTTCGAAGAATGTGGTAATCTGGACTGTAGGCAATGACGTCTTTATATCACGCAATGTCAAAACGGGACTTTAGAGTGATGGCAAAACAACAAACGTTATTAAGTCTTACAAAATAAAAGAAATTGAGAGAACCCTTCTGAAATGACAAGACACACAGAAAAAGAAGGTTCTACCAGTGGAGCGTGTAGTCAATCGTAAGCATTAACATATTCTTCTTGATTTTTTAGTGTATTTTACTAAAATGTTGAAGCTACATATAATAAATTCATTTGCTAACCTTTTACAGTATATACGAACAAGAAGAGACTTGAAGCAACGGAATTACTACAGAAAGATGCTGAACATAACAGCGGAACCGAACAAGAAAATGGAGAAAATGGAACCAAAAAAGAAATATAAATAACACCCAGGACACGTAATGAGGAAGGTGGGCTTGGAAAATCTGATACACACAGTACAGATTGAAGGAAAGAGTGAGAGAGTTAAAAAGCGCGTAACACGCTTGAAGTTTAAGAGAATTGGTGGCAGAGCAAAGTTTGAGAGAAATAACAACAAAAAATATATATAAAGAGCTACATGAGACAGGAAGATGTAGAGGGCCATGACTGCCTACGTCCTGAATGGGAAACGGTACGTAAAAGAAGATTATGGTTTTACTCGCCGATAGCAGTTACACTACAACTATGGTGGTAGTTTTAATTTTCTAGATGAAATTCCTAGGATATTTATAGGGAAAAATTACAATAACTATTATGTTGGTGCAAAAATAATGACGTAATAATGTCGTTTTTTGGCGTATTTTTTAACGTCGAAAAACGACATTATTACGTCATTATTTTTGCACCAACCTAATATTACAAAATTACTTCAATATTGCCCTAATTTCTTCACGATACGGGTATGACTGTAATAAGAAGAATTAAAAAAAAAAAAAACACTGGAATATATATTTATACATACATTTTGCTTTGCGAATAATGATTTATATCTTTTAATATTCAGCATTCTAGTGTAATCTACAAAGACGCTGATGTTTTAAAAAAAAAAACGTCTAAAGCGAAAACGTCAAGAAATCGAATTAAAACTGCAGTCGTATGTAGCAGAAATACAATTTATATGCGAATGATTTTCCTATTGTAAATAAGCAGTACCAAAATCAACTCAATAAGATGTTGTTACATAACGATAGTTAAAAATCAGATTGTATCTAGGAAGCGGTACCAAACCTGAGAACCAGATCTTTAGGAATAAGAAAAAAGAATTTAAAAATATGAAATATATATATATATATATATATATATATATATATATATATATATATATATATATATATATATATATGTATGTATATATATATATATATATATATATATATATATATATATATATATGTATGTATGTATATATATATATATATATATATATATATATATATATATATATATATGTATGTATGTATGTATGTATATATATATATATATATATATGGAAGATAATAGTCAAAAATCAAATTAGTGAGGTTAATAGTTCTTAAAGCGTAACTTGATAGCTGAGTGTAACAAAGGCCAAAAAAATATAGCTAATGTCGACTGTGAAATGGAGACCGATATTGGATCTTTTGAAGGAAGAAAGAAAGAAAAATATCAAGTCGAGTTGATATCCGATCAGAATCTACAAATTGAAACGGAAGAGAAACAACGGTGATGATGAAAGATATTTTGCATTCGGTGAATCTACTCAACAGTAACATCCGATGGATGTCATTGTAGAACAAGTGACAGCAAGTATCCAGAAGGATGACAAAATTGCCCTGCATCGATGCTACTGATTCAGTTTCTCCTTTTCGGTTATTCTATCTATCTATCTATCTATCTATCTATCTATCTCAGTCTGTTCTTATCTATCTATCTATCTCAGTCTGTTCTTATCTATCTATCTATCTATCTATCTATCTATCTATCTATCTATCTATCTATCTATCTCAGTCTGTTCTTATCTATCTATCTATCTCAGTCTGTTCTTATCTATCTATCTATCTATCTATCTATCTATCTATCTATCTCAGTCTGTTCTTATCTATCCATCTATCTATCCCAGTCTGTTCTTATCTATCTATCTATCTATCTATCTATCTATCTATCTATCTATCTATCTATATATCTGTCTGTCTGTCTGTCTATCTATCTAATAACTTTATTTTTGTCTCTTTATCTACCCAGTCTATTTCTCATTATTTGTCTTTCTTTCTTTCTTTCTTTCTTTCTTTCTTTCCCAGCCATTTCATATCTATCTATCTATCTATCTATCTATCTATCTATCTATCTATCTATATATATATATATATATATATATATATATATATAGTCTGTATCTATGTCTGGCGGCCTATCTATCTATATTTTACTCGTTTCGTATCTACATCACTCTAAGCTCTCTCTCTCTCTCTCTCTCTATATATATATATATATATATATATACTATTTATCTGTCTCACTCTGTTCATTTCTCTTTCTCTCTCTCTATTTCTGTTCATTATCTATCTATGAGTCTCCTTATATCTATCTATATATTTATCTATCTAATCTTTAGATTACCTTCTGGATTTAGTAATTAGTAAATTTTATACATTATTTAGTTTTATTAACCTCTACTAAACCAGGATGCTGAATCTATTTAAGCCGTTAATCCATGGCGTCTAATTTCTAAAAGAAGAGCTTAACTCAAATTTAAATTTGCTAGACCTAAGATTACTATTAGACAGTAAGTTAGATTAGGAAAAAGGAAGTAACATTTTAAAGGAAATTTTATGCAGTCATCTTTTTATTTCAGTATCGTTATTATTATTATTATTATTATTATTAGTAGTAGTAGTAGTAGTAGTAGTAGTAGCAGTAGTAGTAGTAGTAGTGGTAGGGGTGGTGATAGTCGTGGTGATAGTCGTGGTGGTTGTAGTGTTATTGTTTCCTTTTATTTTTGTTCACTCATCCGGGGTCCAACTACAAAAATAAGGCCAGAAACTGCATCATGTTATTTTCGGCTGAACATTTTTGCAAAAAATAAAACTAACAAGATGAGGTTTGGTTTGATTTGTTTTGCTTTACGGTATATCAACCTCAATGGGTTATTTAATACCGACAACATTTTTATTGCTGGTAATATTTTTTTCAAGAAATGTATTGCTGGAAATATTTTTTTTCCAAAACACAGATTGACCACAGATTCTCGATTGGATTTAAATAAGGACAGTGTCCGGGCCAATCTATTGTACTTATATTTGCTCACTGGTAAGGTTTACAGCGTTACAAATTTTCTTACATGTCCTTGGAGTAACGTCCATCGCATACGATGGCCGTAGGACGACTAATCGACAGTCGAGACAGCAGTGTCTTGGTGTGGTAAAAAAGTAACATTTTAAAGGAAATTTAAAAAATAAACGTAACAAGATGACGTTTGGTTTGATGTGTTTTGCTTTACGGTATATCAACCTCAATGGGTTATTTAATACCGACATTTCTATTGCTGGTAATATTTTTTTTCAAGAAATGTATTGCTGGAAATATTTTTTTTCCAAAACACAGATTGACTACAGATTCTCGATTGGATTTAAATAAGGACAGTATCCGGGCCAATCTATTGTACTTATATTTGATCACTGGTAAGGCTTGCAGCTTACAAATTTTCTTACACTTCCTTGGAGTAACGGCCATCGCATACAATCGACAGTCGAGACAGCAGTGTCTAGGCGTGATAAAAAATCTGATGCAATCACGGATGACGCAATATTTTTCAAGGCCAAACAATTTCATCATACACCCCGAAAATAAATTCATATTACTGCAATGACTTAATGGGGGGAAAAAGTAACAGTCAATTACACCCTCTCACTCCAGTGGGTTTAAAACTGGCAGTATGGTGAAAGAAAGAAAAATTAAGCGGTTGGTTTAATTAATTTTCACAAGGGTGTACATAGGTTGTATTTATATTTGAGTCCATAGGCCATGTTTATCATTCCTTCGATAGGTCGTGGTTGCACTTGGCTCTATATATAAACTTAGGTCTTCTTTATACTTGAGACCATAGGTACGTATAGCTCACATTTATACTTAAAGCTTTAGCCTGATATAGATCGCTTTTATTTCATATATATATATATATATATATATATATATATATATATATATATATATAGTAAGATTCACCCTGTGCACGGCCCGGAGATACTCGAGACAGAGGGTTACGTTCAAGGACAGTTTATACAGATAGGAGGGGAAGATAATGAACAGTTTAAGATTGTAGTGATAGAGGCGACATCCTCTTGGAAGTCAGTTCCACAATGGTTCGCGAGAAGAAGCTGTTCGAGTAGAACTTACTTCTCACCGATGGAGGGATGTGGGTGGTTTGCTGCACTGTGAGTGGCATGGCAGGTCCTAATCGTGAAGGTTAGTTTGCCTGAGCACTTTTCTTGGAAACAGCGATAAAGTAGTGAGACGCTCGCCACATACCGTCTGTGTGAGAGAAGCTAGAGGGTGAATGGTCGATTGTCCATCATCTATTATGCTTATTCTTGAATTGCTATCCATATCTACCGTGGTTATATTCGATTTTATACGTAGATGTGTTTAAACTAGTGTATATAGGTTGTGTTGCATAGCCCCCTCTTCTGGGGTTCTCTTGGTTGACAGGATTGATTCACCCACATTGTTGGATCTTCTCTGTCTCCTCTTTCTTCTCATTTCCAAATTATTTTCATAGTGAAATGTTTTGGGGTTACGGAGATAAAAGACGTCAACAAAAAGGATTTTAAACTTAACTATTTTGATCAACACGTCGATGTGTAGATTTCTGACAAGACCATAGGGTCGCTATCCCCCACAGTGAGGAGCAGTTTCTAGAAACAATTTTAACACGTCTACATTGCTCGACGTGTAAGACTAGACTCCTTGAAATTACTTTCTTTGTCCAACATTACCACGCTGGTTTTAGCCAATCGCAATCGACTTCCTTTGTTTACGCGAATCTGACCTCAAAGTTCAAAATGAGGAAGTCAGAGGAGAAATACAATTCTGTAAAAACTATTAATCTCCTAAACTATTATTTAACAGTTGAACTTGCACTTAAATCCCCAGAGATTTTATATTTCTACCCGTTTATATCTACCAGGTTGGTAGCCACTTTGGGATGGAACCTTTGCATTGGACACGAGTGGTGTATTCCAACACATCCGACATATTGCACAGTTTGTCATCGCAAGCTCAATCGTCATCTATCCTTCCTATCTTACCTACTGCCGTTATTATTATTACCTTTTATTTATATCACATTTATATCACACGTCGTCCAGATGCGACTAAAAAATGAAGTACCGTAGCCATATCTAGACTGAAACTGCTAAATTCTCACTTTCCGGGTCGTGCTGGGAATGAATTAATTTCAACACTGCCGTCTCTTTCATTAAGATGCAATGTTTCAAGCTATGTTTTTTTTAAAATCAAAGCTTTTTCTCTGGCAAATGTTCAGATGAGCTCCTTTCTTTACTTCCACGTGTTCTGGCATTTACTGCAAGAAAACACAATGCCAGTTCCACAGAGTCGAATCAACCTTATGTACTTCGTATTTCAACAGTGAGGAATAACTTATATCAGAAGATATGTGGGACACACTCCCGTATGTCTTTTCCCCTGACTACTGCAATAGGAACTTCAAGAAAGTGCCGTAATCTATCCTTCTTAATTTCATAATATTCGCTTATTAACACTTCCTTTTCTATATCCATATTATACATATTACTCGTCACAATGATTTTAACATTGAATGGTTCTTGAACCTTCTATTCCATGAAGTCTTAGTATTTAAAAAAAAATGCTTAGTTTGTCACAGTTTGACAATTATGATCTTATAAGTGAGAATCGAACTCGCTAAGCAATAGTAATGGTCAATCACATTAACTCGTCGGCCATTAAGTACGGCCATTACAGGATGTATTATCATTCCAGTGCTATTGAAAAGGGTCCGTCGAGGTAGGCGTATCAGATTTAACTGGTTACGTTGTAAGCAATAATGCTTCTGAAATTGATACGATTATAAAAAAAGACCTTTCTCTTTTAGGTGCATTCCATTTTTCATTGTCGTCATTTTAATCCTTTTGATCTGAAAATTATAATCAAGTAAATTGTTCAGTTACCGTACGAAGAAAATATTTGCTCTTATTACAAAATTCGACACGCACAAATGTATTAGACGATGTTTATATTTCAAAAACTTTTTTAAAAATTCCATCATCCATGTTCACACCATATTACTGCATCTCAAATTAAATGTCACAATACCATTTTTTTTATGAAAGGTTATTAATGAAAAAATAAATGCGAAATTTGCAGAAAACAATCCAGGTTATTTACTTTTGTGAGGGTTAAAATTTCACCAAGCCTAATGTTAAGCTTTCATTA
>OZ010603.1:39084582-39107082 GCA_963932145.1 Acanthosepion lycidas
CGTATTATACGTGAGTAGAAGCATTTTCCCATACTTTCAGCACAATTTTAGGTGTGCGTATTAGGGAAGAATGCGTATTATACGCGGGGAATTCAGGTAATTAACCCATAGCTGGGGAAAGAAGAGGTGGATTCAACCTTTCCCAATGGCATTTGCGTGTTATCGAATATAGCGAACCCGACTGGAATAGGAACTCGGAAGTCCAATTTCCAATTCCGTGCTGTTTGTTAGCCATTACTGCACCTTCCATACAAGCTTACAGTACCTGGTATCAACCAACTAGGTACTTCACAGATCTTTTGTTATCACAATGTTGGATATTTAATGACAAAGGGGATGGAAACATGAATAAAGAGAATCTAAAAGAAATTCTGTTCCCAAGACAAATAAATTTAAAAAAAAAATTCAAATTCCAAAGCGGTTCGCATTCGCACGCACTTGTTGACAAATCAATGTAAACAAACCTGTGTTGGTGACGTCCGGGAAGTCGGAATGTGTAACACGAAAACTTTTTTCCTGCTTTCACAGATATCTTTCCTCCAATATTGTTCTAGATATAACAAAAAAAAATACATATCGATATCCATTGCATATTAAAAAAAAAATACTTATCGAGAGCCAATACATATAAGAAAAAAACAGATAGAAAGAGAGATGGAAGAGGGAGAGAGAGAGAGAGAGAGTGAGAAATAGACTATACAGAGAGAAAGAAACAGAGAAATATACTAGCTAGCTCGCTAGCTACATAGCTAGATAGCTAGATAGAAAGACGGAGAGAAAGAGAGAAATATATATATATATAGATAGATAGATAGATAAAAAGAAAGAAAGAGAAAGATTGATATAAAGAAAGAAAGAGAAAGAGAGAAATAGACGAGATAGATAGATAGATAGATAGATAGATAGATAGATTGAAATAAGGATCGAAAGAGAATAGATTCTCTCTCTCTCTCTCTCTCTCTCTATATATATATATATATATATATATATATATATATATATATATATAGAGAGAGAGAGAGAGAGAGAGAGAGAGAGAGAAAGAAACAGAGAGGGAAGAGAGAGATTACCATATTAGATATAGATTACTGCGTTGAAATTCTTATAACACCATATATTATTCAGACTTTTCTCTTCATCTGAAAAATTCTTAATACAATTGAGACACAAACACACTCGCACGCATACATATATACAAACACTTGTGTATATATATATATATATATATATATATATATATATATATATATATATATAGAGAGAGAGAGAGGGAGAGAGAGGGAGAGAGAGGGAGAAAGGGATAGCAAGAGAGAGAGACACACACACAAAATTAAAAAATGTAGATATAAAGCTACGAATAAAACAGAATAGATAGAAATAGACTGTATATATAGATAGATAAATAGAAAAAATGAAAGAAAGAAAGAAAAAGAAAAGAAAGAAATAGACTATATATAGAGAGAGACAGAGAAAGTGAAAGAGAGAGAAGGGGCGAGAGATGAACATATTATATACAGATGAAATTCTTATAACGCCATATATTATTCAGTCTAATCTCTTCATCTAAAAAAAGAGTCAGAAAACCACAAATGACATAAGGACACACAGACACATATATACATATATACACACACATTATATATATATATGTAGAGAAAGAGGGAGAGAAAGACATAGCGAGAGAGCTAAACACACACACACAAACACACACACACACACCATTAGAAAATCCGTGTCTGAAGTAGATATAAAGCTACGAATAGAACAAAATAGGATAGGATAGATAGATAGATAGATAGATAGATAGATAGATAGATAGCGAATAGACATAGATTGTGAAGATAGATAGATAGATAGATAGATAGATAGATAGATAGATAGATAGATAGCGAATAGACATAGATTGTGAACAGAGATTGATAGATAGTGAATAGAGTTACATAGATTGATAGATAGATAGAAGGAAAGTTCATTGTTTTCCTCCTTCCCGAGTAACAAAGACATTCCATTGATGAGTTACTTTGCCACCTGCGCTAAAAATTCCTTATTTCTTGTCGCTCTTATCACTCATTGTTGTTGAAATGCCTCCTCAATAACGTCTGTCTTTCGCTGGCCAACCTTACCTTCTTTTGTCCTCTCCCTACAAGTTGCTGTTATTACTATTATTAATATTGCTCTTCTTGAAGTGGCCTTCTTCCTGCCAGCCTAACATCTTTTCAATTCTTTCTCTTTCGCGCTCCGTTTCCGGAACCTTTTCCACCTCGCGCCCCCGAACAACGAAGAGATCATTTGCATTCAAAATGGCTCCTCGGTACCACGCAGATCATTGGACCGTTGTCTTAATATCATTGTTTGGTAAGCTTGGCATCCCAGCACCTTTTATTCGCCAACGAAAGAAGCGACTCAATAACAATTTATTGCAACATGTCTGGTACCTTCACCTGCTGCCTGCTTGCCAAATAAGGCTGTTCAGTTCGTCTTGAATAAATTACAGTGTTGTTAAAACTCTGTTTTAAAATACATAGTAAAAAAGTTTGCCTTCAGCTTCTTTTTAGCTATTAGCTCGGACATTTAGTTCTTTGTGCTGTCTATCCGATTTTTCAGGACATAGACGATCATGGCTCTACACAACTTCCTATCAATTTTTCTTCCTTTGCTAAAACTCCAAGCTCCGTTCTGCCAACATTCACACCCAATCATAAGTGGTTTGCTGTTCTCAATATGCCCGTGAGGAGGGGCGTATTTTTTCCAGGCACTATTTCCGCTTTCTGCGTCCAAGGCATATCAGATGTCTTTTCTTGATTCTATGTAGAATTATTCTTTCTCTTCTCATTTTCTTTAAGACTTCCTTATATTTTTAACTAGCATCATGTCCCGGCGTTGCCCGTACTTGATTCAAAAATCGTACGACTCATACAGCAATCGCTATCACTTGACTTAAAATATTTTTGCCCTTCCTTGCCTCTAAAGGAGTGCACTTTGCCGTTCTGATGTTGCTACATGCCTTACATCTTGCCTATCTCACACTGCGAATTTTTTCTAGGCTCTATACTAAACATTAAATCTGTTACGAAAAAAGAACTAAACAAAATGAACACAAAACAATCAGTTTTAAAAAAGGACTCGTAACCAGAAAAACCGAATGAAAAAAGAATGTTAACAACAAATACTTTTTCACACCGAACCCAGTTCTGCGGAATCAGAATCAACGTTGAGTTTAAGCAAGCGAATGAGCCAATTGGAGTAAAGTACCATACAGATTTAAATTTTTCCCTCATGTGACGAATGCAGCTATCGATATTTTTTGCATGCTAGCATGCTAGTTAACATTCGTGTCAGTTAGCTGTTGGCTCTCACGCTGGCCAATAGAATATTCTTGCCTATTCGTGGCAGCCAGCTATAGGCTCTCATTCTGGCCAGTACAAAATGGCCGCAAACTACATGAAAACTGCCATAGAAGCATGAAAAAATCGATTATACATATCGATGAGAGTTGGGAAACGCAAATTCGGTCTTGGCCTTCCCGCTAACTTGGATCATGTGCATGTAAATTTTGGTGCAAATCCGTCGAAAATTGCAGCCATGCATTCGTTACACACACACACACACACACACACACACACACACACACACACACATCCTGCCTTTTATAGATAGAGATAATTTCACACCAAGAAAGGCAATAAAGCTACTAAGAATGAGGGAACTCCCTATTAAGGGGAGAGAATTATAAAAGAACAGGAATTAAGAAGGCAGAAGTTAACGATTGACATTGTATTTAAAGCTTTGAAGATTAAAGTTTACTGGAAAGCAAGAAACCGGAAGAGAGTTCCACAAGTAAGAAGTGTGATAGAATATATTGTTAGCTTATAACTTCCGGTTACATCTAGCCATTTCAAATGTAAAATGATGAGACCTTACCGCCAATCTAGAACTGCGTTTAAATTCATTAAGTCTAGGTACCATAGAGGAATATGCATCAGAATGGTTACCATGGAAATATTTACAGAAAAATTACAGGAAAGCTTCCTTAAGGCGCTGGTCCGTCCTGGGTATGAAGATAAACGATATCTGCGTCCTGAGTAAGACGATAAACTACGTCCAGCAGCAAGGCCTATAATCAAGAGATTTTGAGGAGCATGTAACCACTTCATAATTGATTTTGTTCCTAGGTCCACCCAGACCCGCGGTTGTAGCACCTGTTACGGTCCCAGCTATGGGTAAATAGTTAACCCTCAAACTGGGGTCAAGACTATGAAAGTGTATAATAAATAGTTTTTAATACCAGAAATACTTTGTAAAATAAATATTAACGGCAATAAGTTTTGAAAAAAAAAAATTAACAGGAATACGTTATTGCAATCCAAAATATGAAAAAGTGAAATATGGTTCAAATATATATTTATATATACACACATTTCTTTTTTTTACCAAACTATCGCTATGAATCTATTTCAAAATTTTGTTGGCATTAAATGACCCATTGCGGTCGATAAGCCATAAAACAAGACAGCCAATCAACCGACTTTAAGGGGGTGTTAAAGCAACTGAAGCCGAGATGCAAGGACAAATGCTATATCATTACAGATTTTTCTTTGAATTTTATCAAGAATCTCTAAATATGTCGCAGGGTTCCCAGACCAAATGTGGCCGAAATATTCAAAGCAAGAACAAAGAGTAGACTTACAAATATGTAAGATTCTGGCGAGAAAAAATGTCTAGCACCGTATAAGGAATCAAATTCAACCAGATTCAATATACTCTTTCTAATTCATATCAGCGGAAAACTTTAGTCCAAGAAAGCGCAGTAAGTCACTCATCTGGAGGTTAGCATCAGCCATGCTGATAGAAGGCAAAAAGCGTTCTCCCGTATGATTAAAATAGAGTGATTTAGTTTGGGAGGCGTTTAAATAAGCAAGCCATTCCTTGACTCGATTAACAACACATTCTAGGTCATTTTTTAGATCAACTGCCAATCTGATCTTATTGAACCTATCAGACTTACTATTAAGAACAAAGCAAATAAATCTACATAGATACTGAGTTGTCAACTGATGTCATACATGCTGATGACATTGCTGCGGACTTGAATTTGCCATCCTCTGTTAAAACACTTCCCAAATATTTAAACTTCTGCATTTTATTGATGTTTATATCTCTAACCCGTACCTCGCATCTTACGATTATTTTCTCTTGCAGATGACCATACTTTCTGTCTTCTTGCAGTTGATAGTTAGTCTCTCTTTCTTCTACTATGCTGTTTTTGTGTAGCTACTCAATTTATTTTCCCGTCCTGGGTAAGAAGATAAACTACATCGGCGTCCTGGGTAAGATGAGAAAATACATCGGCATCCAGGGTAAGACGATAAACTAAATCGGCGTCTAGAGTAAGACGATAAACTACATCTGCTTCCAGGGTGAGATGATAAACAACATCGGAGTCCAGGGTAAGATGATAAGCTACATCGGCATCCTGGGTAAGGTGATAAACTACATCCGCCTCTTGGGTAAGATGATAAACTATATTCGCGCCCTGGGTAAGAACGATAAACTGTATCCGCGTCCTGGGTAAGACGATAAACTATATCCTAACCCTGGATGAGACGATAAACTACATCAGCGTCCTGGGTAAGATGATAAACTATGTTCGCCCCTTGGGTAAGAACGATAAACTGTGTCCACGTCCTGGGTAAGACGATAAACTATATCATAACCCTGGATAAGACGATAAACTACATCCGCCTCCTGGGTAAAATGATAAACTATATTCGCGCCCTGGGTAAGAACGATAAACTGCATCCGCGTACTGGGTAAGGCGATAAACTATATCCGAACCCTGGGTAAGACGATACATCGGCGTCCAGGGTAAGATGATAAACTACTTCCAACAGCAAGGTCTTTGATCAAGAAGTTATGAGGAGTATGGAACCACCTCTTAATTGCTGATGTTCCCAGGCCCACCCTGACCCGTGGTGGTAGCACCTGTCAGGGTCCCAACTATGGGCAAATAGTTAACCCGCCCAAAATAGGTCAAACAGCTATGAAATTATGAAAAAAAAGGGATTAATACCAGAAATAATCTTTTGAAAAATTATTACCAGCAGAACATTTTGGCAAAAGAAATATATTACCACAAATATATTTTAGAAAGAAAAAAAAAGATATTACCAACAATACTTTTTTTTTTTTTTGAAAAATATTACTATCAATACATTTTTGGACAAAATATTACCAGCAATCAAAATCTTGTCGGTATTAAATAACTAATTGAGGTTGGTATGGCGTAAAACAAACCAACTTAAAATGTGCCACAAAGCCAAAATAGGGGAATAGGGCGGGCTTTTTTTTTTCCTTTATTTTTTTTTTGGCTGAACACTAAACTTAACTAGTCACAATCACTGACCCAAACATAACACAATATCCCTAGCACCAACACAACGCATTCTTATCATTTTTACTACAACCACTATAATACGTTTCTATGGAGTTCTAACTAGTCCTTGTATATGCAATTCTTGTCTGTGGATGTGAAGGGGAAAATAAAAACAATGTAAAGTCTAAATCCAAATGTGTGTTTACAATATGATTAAAAAAAACTATTTACAAGAAACTAAATAAAATAATGTTAGACATAAAATCCCCCAAAATCCTTAACTGTGGATGAAACATCAGTTAACTGGGCGAAATCATTGCGGGACTTTACCATACAACACTCATTCGTCGAAACCAGCCATTCAAACACACACCCATTCAAACACAACAATTATGAAGCACACACCCGAAAAAATACTATCAACAATACATTTTTGGAAAAAAAAAAATATTGTCAGCAATAAAAAAAAAATCTTGTCGGCATTAAATAAAATCTATTGAGGTCGGTAAACCAAACCAAGCCAAACCAATCCATCCATTTTCTGCCCGTATGTAGAACGTTGCCTCTTAGTATCAGCTATGGGTTATTATAAAATCTTTTCCAAATAGATCGAGTTTCCCTAGCAGTTCAAATAGATCCTCGTGCATCATATTGTCAAATATTTTTGCATAATTTCTGAAGCATGATCCCATCCTTCTGTATGAGTATTGCTCTCCCTGATACGGTTGTAATCATGAATATCACAATTCATTTACCAGCGTCCTTTTTATTAAAGTCGTGGTGTAAGACAAGGATGAGTTTTCTCACCGGACTTATTCAACCTATACAGCGAGGCGATTCTTAGAGAACTAGATGTCCTACCAGGATTCATTATTGGCTGTCACGTTCTTAACAACAAAAGGTACGAAGATGATAGCAGGAAAGAAAGCTACAAAAACTCTTACAGAAGGCAGTGAAGGAAAGCGAGAAGAAAGGAGTAAGCATCAACTGCAAGAAGATATGACGCGTGGTTGTTAGCAAAAGGGGACAGCCCAAAATGCAAATTACAAATCGGAGAAGCCAAAACCAGACAAGTGCTAATATTTAAATATCTGTGAAGTGATTGAGGACGGAAACAGCGACATTTGGATAGCAGAAGGTGCCTTTCAAAAGCTAAACAGGGTACTAAGAAATAGGAAAATTTCGCTTGGAACAACGAAAAGAGTACTCAGTTGCTATGTGATATTTGTCTGTCTTTATGATAGTGAGAGCTGAACGATCTCCTCAGCGATAAAAATGACACAACTCAAGAGTACGTAGATAGATAGTTATGAACAAATTGCATTAGATAGATAGATAGATAGATAGATAATGAACAAACTGAATTAGATAGATAGATAGATAGATAGATAGATAGATAATGAACAAACTGTGATAGATAGACCGATAGATAGATAGATTTAGCAGTTAAATATTTGATTGCGAAATTAACGGCATCTAATATTGAAGGAACCACATGTATTATTGTCCATTTCGAATGCTACTTATTCCGCCATAAAACCTCTTCTGACACCCTTCTCTGATTACCAGCATTTTTACGATGGCCAAAGAAAAAAAAATGAACACAATAATAATATACAACACCTTATTCTGCATTTTTTTTTGTGCTCGTTTAATGGGTTCCGGTATCCACTTTCATTTTTCCCCATGCGCGTTAAATCTCTGACTAAATGACAGAATTGTCGATAGAAGAGAGATGATGAATCATCTTTACCTTGACTCACGAAAAGAAACAATAACTTCAATAATAAGTTAAACAAAAGTTTGTTTTTTTTCTTTTTTGCAACATTATTTTGCAATGTCCACAATCATTGATCAATCGTCTGTCCTCGGTGTGGCTACTTTACGCGTGTCTGTTGTGGTGCTGTTGTCTCGTAAATAGCGTTTTGCACTCGACAACAAAGAAGACAAATGAGAAAATCGACGGAACTGTAGAAGAGCTTGATTGTCATCTATTTGTATGTTTTGTTCATAAACCTAACCTGATAACAGAGCGCGGGTGACTGATTTGATTAACACAGGAACGAACTGGTCATCTCCGTTACTTAGGCCTTCAATCGGCCGAGCAACAAAAGAAAAAAAAAAAAACTTCATCTAACGTTAAGTTTTATGACGATATATCGTCCATTGTATTACCCAGAGTTATTTTTTTCGCTTCTGCATTCTCTCATGTGCCGTGTCCCTTCGGTATGTGGCCGATCATCCATCTCCCCACAACGCCCTATCCTTTGTAGCTTTAAGTAGGATTTACCTTCTCGCTATCTATACTAAACCCAACGTTCTTTTCGCCGGAGTCGATCCTTCAAATCTACAAATCAACCATTCGCCCTTACATCGAGTATTGCTTCCATATATGGTCTGATACCCCTTATGTTTGTCTCAAGGTCCTTGATAAGATGCAGAGACGGATATGCAACGTAATTGGCCCTGATCTGGCATCTTGTCTGCAGTCCCTCTCTCACAGACGTGCCGTCACCTCCCTCTGTCTTTTTTACAAATACTTTCATGGTAACTGCTCCGATCAGCAACTTTCGCTGATTCCCAGACTTCATGAATTTAACCGATCAACTAGGCTGGCATCCCGCTCTCACCCTTTCACTGTTGAAACTATTAAATGTAGCTGTCTCTTCTACTCCAATAGCTTCATGTCTCGCACCTCTCGCCTGTGGAACTCCTTCCTCTTTTGCTGTTTCCCTGATAGCTACAATCTCCAACTATTCAAATGTAATGTCAATCGACGTCTCCAAATGCCCTGATCTATCCCCTATCCTTCTCTTCATCTTTTCCTCTATCAATCCTATTTGATCTCGCTCCAACTCTCTGTAACCCCTTGCGTGCTAGTGGCTTCCCGCCTTGTTTGGGGTGGAAAAAAAAATTTTGCAAACCACAAGCTCGTTACGAACATTATGCGCTGTTTTCCAATATCGCTCGTGATTTCGATACGTTCTGTGAGTGTCTAATTTTCCAAGCTCTCTTTCCTCACTATGTGCCCTAGAAATTTAAACTGTTCAGAAGTGAAGTTTCTATTTTTTTTCAAAAACTTCGTCATTGTCAGTTCTCCTATAGTTCTTTTTTTTTTCATCTTTCATTCACTTCCATGCAGAAAGAATGAGGTATTATAGTTATTAGATTGGTGCAAAAATAATGACGTAATAATGACGTTTTTTCACGTATTTTTAACGTCAAAAAACGACATTATTACGTCATTATTTTTGCACCAACCTAATAGTTGTTATTTAGACTATTCGTATATGATTGCCATATTCTCAACGTTTCGGCGATCGGGCCTTCTTCAGGGGATTGGAATTTCAACCGAAACCGGGATAGATTGTTCTAGTTCCCCATGCCATGCCTCTTCCGTTTGTCTAGGTTATTTCCTTTTAACTCCCCCTTTTTTTTTGTTTCACTACTGCTGTAGGCTGGCATGGATCTCATTTTCGTCTATCGGTGGGGGTTTAATGTACATTTCAATTAACCCCCGAACATTTACAATTCACTTCCTTTTCTTCTCTTCCCCTTCTTCTTCTTCTTCTTCTTCTTCTTCTTCTTCTTCTTATTTCTCGTCTTCTTCCTTCTTTACATCCTCCTCCCCACTTTCTATTACACCAAACTTCCTGTGTCTGTTTATTTTTTAACATAATAATATAGCGTTCAATATAATAAAAAAAATGAAACGTTAAAATTTGATAAAATTTGCCTGTGATATTGTAAGGTTCAAACCAAGGTAGCGGATTCAAATAAGTATATATATATATATATATATATATATATATATATATATATATATATATATATATATATATATATATGAGCAGATAGGTTTGCCCATCGTCTGGTTTACGCTCCTCACTGTCTTTTAAGCAGGTTTAGATTGTTTATCCCCTTATTTATAAATGGTATTTACACGTTAGTGAATGTAATGAACTCGTCTGGAATTCGAACTCGGATCTCTGATTTTTTTTCAATCCAAGCCACTATCCATTACTCCATCATGCCCCTTCACTCTGTCTCTTTCTTTCTTTCTCTCTCTCTCTCTCTCTCTCTCTCTCTCTATATATATATATATATATATATATATATATATATATATATATATATATATATTAGGTTGGTGCAAAAATAATGTCGTTTTTCTTTTGAAGTTGAACGTCAAAAAACGACATTATTTTTGCACCAACCTAATATATATATATATATATATATATATACAGACACATTCATCAGGGCAAGATGCTTGATAAATGTATTGAACTTAGATCTTATATTTATACTCTTCCTGACTCAATTTTGAAATTCTAAACACGCTAAATTTGTCAATGCCTTACCAAGTAAATTCCAGTTCAATATGCCAGTTAGTTATAATGATAATAAAAACTTGAAATTCAAAACACACGACGTTTGCTAGATATTTCAGACCTAGCTGAAAAAAGTAGATATAGTAGATATTGCAGCCCCAACCGGAAAACACATGTATTCTGGTAGATATTACTTCCCCAACCGAAAAAAAAAGTCTTATGGCAGATATTGTAGCCTAAACACAAACCACACAATAAAAAAAAAATCCACGTCTTCTGGTAAAAATCACCACCCCCACCACACAAAAACATATGTCTTCTTGTAGACATTGCAGCTTCTGCCGAAAATAGAACATGTCTTCTGATAGTATTAGGTTGGTGCAAAAATATTGTCGTTTTTTGACGTTAAAAATACGTCAAAAAAACGACAACATTTTTGCACCAACGTAATAATTGTATCCCCAGCCAGAAAGATGTATGTCTTCTGGTAAATATTATAATCCCAGCCGAAAAAAAAAAACATATATATATATAGATATTCCAGCGAATACAAAAAAAAAAAAAACATATCTTCTGCTAGATATTGCATCCTCAGTCGAAAAAACATGTCTTCTGTTAGAAATTGCGGCCCTAGCCAATAAAAAAGTAGATATTGTTGTCCCAGCTGTAAAAAAAAGTCTTCTAGTAGATATTGCAGCCACTGCAGAAAAAAACATGTCTTCTCGTGGATATTGCCGCCCCCAGCCAATATATATATATATATATATATATATATATATATATATATATATATATATATATATATATATATATCTTTTCTAGTAGATAGTGCAGCCCAACTTCGCCAAAAAACACATGTTATCTGATAGATATTGCAGTCCCAGCCAAAAAAATACGTCTTCTATTAGATATTGCAGCCCTAACCGAAAAAAAACCTCCTCTGGTAGATATTCTAACCCCAACCGCAAGTTAAGAAATAAACAGATACGAGGACCTCGAAGTAGAAATCAGTTGAATGTGTAATTTCAGGGCGACAACTTTACCTGTTCGTATTGGCCTTTTGGGATATCAAAAGCAGCAAACAAATATGTCGAACAAATTCTTGGATGCTCTAAAATATATGAATTTCAATAATTGTTTTTATTTTACTTGTATTATTTTCTAACGCCCACTCTGTCTAAAGAAATTCTTTAATATTCTAATTCTCCAGTTCTGAAACGGAGACAGGGGCAGAAAAGAACCCATCATGGGTGAACCACAATACGTAGACATCAGTTAAGATGGCAGGGGGGAAAGGAAATTAGTCTTTCGAAGATGACTGGCCAGAGAAAATGCCTGTTATACTCACGGGTACTTCATAAATCTTGTGTAGATTTATCTCCATGTCGTGACGTCAATTGCATTTTTCTACCTGGTTTCATCACAACTTATCTCTTTGCATCTTCTGATGAAAAAAATCAATCTTGTTGTATCTTGAAGTCAATGATTGATTCTTGTAAGCGATTATTACTCAACAAAACAAACCTAAAGCACAACATCAACGATAATAATGATAATAATAATAATAATAATTATTATTATAATTTAATAATTGTGCTTTTGGGTGTGATCTTCTGCCGATTATGGATTATTAAGAGTACAAGTAAAGTTGAGGTTTTATTTTCAATATAGTTTATTATTACATCTATAAAAATATAACTAGAACTTACATCATTTCTATGTAGTTATTTATAATTTTATCTCTGTAATGACAAATAATTACATTGAAAAGATGTAAGGTCTATTCATAATTTTACCCATGAAATGATACATAACTATATTGAAAAGATGTAAGGTCTATTCATAATAATAATCATATAATAATTGTGCTTTGGGGTGTAATCTTATGATTGTCGCACCTTGTTGTTGCGGTGATGGTGATTTGCGTGGTCCAGTGACTCTGATAGCTATGCCATCTGTTGTTCTAAACTCCTGTCAAGGTCACAATTGGCGGCAAGGTTGAAGTTGAGGACCCCGACTTAGCTTGAACAAACACACAGACCCCAACTCTGAAAGAGACGGATGATGATTATGACAGATTTCAACGGTTAAACGAGCAGATGAAGAGGACTACGCATAAGGGATATGTTACAGAAGGCGCTACTCGATATTATAACCGAGTTAGCGACAGTCCGTGCAGTTTCATAGCTTAATTCTACATGTCACATTCAATCCGTGCCGCAAAGGAAGGTTATGAAATCATGTGTGTGGAATACTGCCTGGCAAATTGAGTTCCACCATAAACAAATTCACGCCATCGGCACTGAATTGTTCTTGTCTGTCCCGTCTTTATTTCTTTATTTAGTTCGCACGAACGTTACGCCCTGCCAATCCTTTATAAATAGTCGACTATTGCGTTTTGATTGCGTGAAAAGACAGAAAAAGACACTACTGGGTTTCTGTGAGAAAACGGAAGAAACAAAGAAACAAAGAAGGGAAGATAAAAGTGTTTAACGTCTCCTGCTAATACCTCATAAATAATGGACTATTCCGTGTTGATCGCATAGAATGATGGGAAAACACTACTTGGTTTCAGTGATAAAATGATAGAAAGAATGAAAGAAAGAAAGAAAAGGAGATTGAAATGTTTAATAACTTCTGCTAATACCTCATAAATAATGGACTATTTCGTTTCGATTGCGTCAGAAAGCAAAAGACATATAAGAAACGCTGCGTGGTTTCAGTGAGAAAATGAATGAAAGAAAGAAAGAAAGTAAAAAGAAAGAAAGAAAGAAAGAAAAAAGATAGAAAGAAAGAAAAAAGATAGAAAAAAGAAAGAAAGAAAGAAAGAAAGAAAGAAAGAAAGATAGAAGCGTTTAGCTGCTCTTTAAGTGAAATGGAAAAATTTCATTTAGACACCGTGACCTATTTTAATAACGATCAGCATACATGTTTATGATAGCAATTGCAATATTTTGTTAAAGTTGCTAAGACCCAATATTTAAGGATGTGATATTGGAATTTCTACAGATATTTTATTGTCATACAACTCGCTATGGTCTTATTCAATCATTAACTTATAGAATTAAGATTCAACAGAAAATTCAAATAGGTTACCGGGAAATTTTCGCGGGTTTCTCTAGTAACGGAAAATTCAGGCAATACACTGCTGATTTCTGATCTTAATTGACTGCAGGTGTTGACATATATGTCTTCGTCGTGGTAAATTAGAGTCGCAGATTAGCTAGTCAATTGCCTGAACTTAATCATTTGAACACATCCCCCCAGAGAAAGGGTATTTCAGGGTTTCAAGGGCTGAAAATCAGGTGGTGTAATGGTTAACGGTTGAGGATTGGAAATTCATGTGCTGAGTTCCAATTCCAGTCGAGTTAGTTATATTCAACTATGCGAAAAATAACCTTGGCAATCGTATGTATCCACATTTTCTTTCCCCTATTAAATAGTAAGACGTGTATCACTAAATCATTATTATATCCAAAAAAATATACATAAAATCTAAAAATAATTCTGGTTTTAAATAAGGGGTTGATAAGCCGTAAAATAATAGAATAATAATTCTTTCTGTTATTATCATTGATAATAGCAACAAATATGAGACCAATCCGAATGTAAATAATGTCAGTAATTTCCATACTCTCTTATAACAGCAATTTCTGTATTTAAGTATCCAATGCTAATCTCTTGCCGATTATGGATTAGTAGGAGTTCAAGTAAAGTTGAGTTTTCGTTTTCAATATAGTTGTTTATAATTACATATGTAAAAATATAACTAGAACTTACATCATGATAAATAACTATAGAGAAATTATGGCTAAAATTATGAATAGAACTTCCATCATTTGAAGGTGATATTTTTTTTACAAGGATTAAGATGTCAGATTTCGTTAGCGGAGAATACACTCTTCTTCTTTCTCCGAAATTCAAATTATGCTCTCTTTCACATTTTTTAAATCGAATTCCAAAGCGAATGGTTTCGTTTTTACTAATCTCAGCCAAAGTGTTCTTAGGGTTCCATTGCAATTTCTGTGGACAATGACACTCTCTTAATGAGGTAAATTCTGTTTTTCCTTTTTTTTTTTTTGTATTGTGGGGCTCGCTCCTTGTACAGAAGATGGAATCGTCCAAAGTATACTTATACTACGGAGAGATAGCGTGACGAAAAACGTCGAGACAGGGTGTTCACCCTGAGTTATACGAGAGTCCAGAAAGAGAAATAATTACGGCTTCACTTACAGAGACTTGTACATATACTTTTCTTCTAACCCGCATTCCTGGACTACTAATCTTCATTTCAAGTTTGTATTCTTACGTTTAATACACATATTTTTTCTATTTCAATTACTGGCGTTGTTTAATTATTTGTGCAGGATTCCATCCCCGGAATCCACAAGAGTTTGTTTTTGTTTTTTGGGGGGCGTGCTTTTCGAGAACTTTTTTTTTTTATCTTTCCAATAATTTTGAAACATTACATTTTTTCGTCTATAAATTTCGCTTCCTGTAGCTGCATATCGCGTAAGGGTAAGACAAATACGAAATCTTCAAAAATTTTCAGAAGATTATAAACTAATTTGTATGGATGGCTGCTCAGATACCTGTTTGACTGCTCCAGCCACCTACACACGCAGATTCTTGTTTTTTTAAACGCACAGAGTCAAAAAGCGGTCTATCATACAACTATGTGGATCTTAGATAAAGTTTCTGGGAGAGGGTACATAATCAGGCGGGATCAAC
The DNA here is from genome assembly GCA_963932145.1 of Acanthosepion lycidas. Taxonomy (NCBI): domain Eukaryota; kingdom Metazoa; phylum Mollusca; class Cephalopoda; order Sepiida; family Sepiidae; genus Acanthosepion; species Acanthosepion lycidas. The sequence goes on from OZ010603.1 coordinate 39,100,021, forward strand.
AATGACAATAGGCTCAAGCTCTTCCATCTACGCAATTTCACTCACAAACCAAGATATTGTATTCTATAGGAAAAAATAATGACTCCCTATATGAGTCGTAACAGTGGAACAAAGTACGAGACAAATGAACAGTTTTGAAAAGCATTCTTTGATATAAATAATAAATTATACAACGAAAATAACAAGAGAGCAATGCTAGACATAGGTCTTTAGGTATTATTGGGATGACATCGGGGATAAGTACAAATATATATATCTGTTCAAAACTGATTGAAACCCTTATCTGATGTTGATTATATTCTTCTTTCGCTATCTGCATTATTCAGGTGTGCTCGTGGCCAGCATCACCTATTTGTTGGCAAAACGCGTCCTCTCATCTGGGTTTTCATCAAGCCTCACTCCTTTGGTGATCAAATGCATTTGGCGCCTAAAATTTTGCTTTACCTATTATTCTCATATAAATGGACATATTTTCTCTCTCAGGAATCTTATCAAACAAATTTGAGATATTTTCCTCATTTCTCAACGGTACTGAACGCTGGCATAATCTCTCCAGGATGATACTATCAAGAAGTCAAACGGACTGTGATGAGATTAGAAACCGGGGCTCAGATATGTAACACTAACCTCTTAACTATTGAATACATAGACAACCATGAGGAAAAGAATTGCCACAAATAACAAAATACCAATTACAATATATCTCTTTAGTGTCAGCAGTAAAATTATGAATCTATAATCAATGTTAATCATCTCAACAAAAATAAACATCTTAGCGACCAACAGTATACATTAAGCTTCTTTAAGTCCACTGCTGATGACGTAACTATCATTGCACACAGCATAAAATGCTTCATAATGAACTCATCGCGAAAGCGATCGCCTAAAAAATAACAATGGTCTTTGACAAGGTAGATTATTAGGCGTTTGCTACACAAACTCTCCAGCTGTGGCCTCACAAGAAGAGCTTTCACAGTTATCATATTCTTCGTATCACGTAGATTTATGAATGTCGTCGTTAATAAAGAAAAGTCCCTTGAAGTCCATGATATCGATAAAGACTCTAACACCAAAGATGAACTGAAGGCAAGGTTAATGCTATGCCCTGATCTGTCATCAATTTGCAGAAAATAGTTTCGTAGGTTACTGAGCCACTCTAACCATTATCTAGTCAGTGGCAAATATTTCAAGTCTTCCGACCTCATTGAGCAACCCGGAAACTTTGTTTCTGGTTCTCAATGTAAATTGTTTTTTTTATGCTTCCAACAATAACGGTAATACACAATTACGAAATTGCGTATGATATTGCAATTTCTTTTTAGAAATTTACTCATTTACATACTATACTAGCTTTTTTTTTTTTACTTTTAGTCTACATTTAAAAAGGCAATGAATGGACGAATTTGTTAATTCGTTTACTTAACAACAATAAGATAGGCAAGTCTAGCTTTTGCAGTGTCTGGTTTCCCGTGGGTTTAGTGATTAATTCTCTGATTAAATGAAGTTTCGTAAGAGAAGTGTTCATCAAACATACAAAGAATCTTTTTTTTTCAAATAATTCCCGAAAATGCGAAAACGGGAAAATAAAATTAAGGCCAACAGAAACCTAAAGGTTTATTTCAAGAGAGCATCTAACAATGAATACAGCACCAGAAAAGGTTCTTTTTTTTCTGTCCAAAGAAAGGACGCCTGCCAGTAAACGGCCCAGGTTTCTACAAGGAAAAAAAATCTTAAGGACAAGAAATACGAAAAATAAATGAACATAAACGGAAACTGACAAACAAAAGAATGCTGGGAAATAACTACCGGGCCTGAAGGAATCAATTTGCATTGTTCTCAATTGAAGATATGAGACAGGACCTGCGAGAGTAAATGAAGGGAAAAAATGTGTTTCATTTACTAAGGAAATAATATATCCCAAGTGAATACCTATTCAGTTTTTATATTTCTACTGCTTGAATTGCTTCCAGACTTTTTAGTAAGACGTCTGTTCTTTAATTTGCCAATATATATATATATATATATATATATATATATATATATTCTTATATATTCTGCCAATTCGATAAGTGTTTCTTTCCTTAAATACAAATCAGGCAAGATTCTCTCTTCATCTTTATATACTGTACTACAGTTAAATCTTTATAAAAATATTCACGGCGTGTTTATACAATCTCTTTACAATTTAAAAAATATTACAAAAGCAAATAGGCAGACAAAGATGTGGAAATTGTCGCAAAATGAACAGATCTTGAAGATTTTTAAACGAATTTAATCCACTTCTATATAGGCACCATTATTTTCATCAAGCACCAAAAGACGGTACTCGATTTCTTGCCATGTTCGCTGTAGTATAGCCGCATCAATGGTGACAATGGCATCGGTGATCGTTTGCTTTAAGTCAGTGATGTTCGATACACGATATCTTTAACATAATCCCTATCGAAGTTCTGCAGTTTCGCTAAATCTGCGTATCCAATTTTGATTCAATAAACCATGACAAACATTGTGCCTTTTCTTGAGGACTCACCGTTTTTAGGAGCTTAACAATAACTCTTTCATCGATACACACACACACACACATATATATATATATATATATATATATATATTACCTCCACGGATTAAACATAGTTTATTGACAGAGAGGTATGGTAAAAGAGAAGGTGTACTCAATGAAAATCACAAAATGCTACACATTTGATTGAACACATAAAGCGTGACTGTGTTAAATTGACTGCAATGTCGATTTAATGCATCGAGTTCACGTGAATCTTTCAAAGCGCATCGATATTTGAATTACAAATGATGGAAATCATATAGAAAATGTTATTTGTTAATATTCCAATTCAATAAAATCTTGTTGAAAATTTCATTTCTTGAAAATATACGTTTTTGACTACGTGTCTACACTTTAGAGACACACTGTACAAGGTACTCATTTTTATATGTTTACAGCAAAAATTCAAAATGACCTTATATGGCTGTGCTCTATTTCAGATCTGCACAAATTAATACGGCTTTATCGACATTTTAGATACCAATGTCTTATTTAATTCGGACGGACTCAGAAATGCTATTGTCCATCCCTGTTTAAAATCCTCCCAAAAAGCAATATTTTAGCACATACGATAAGGAATAGTATGAATCAGTCCCCACCGACTACAGCTAATTTTAAATTCTACGACTTAGATCTGAAATAATCAGTGTTATTCTCTAAAGACCGCTGATACAGTATACACGAAATAAAAGAATAATTCTTATCAACCAAACTACAGTGTATCCTAAAGTCTCTTTACAATTAAAAAAATATATATATTACAAAAGAAAAGGACAGACAAATATGTGGAAATTTTAACTAAATGAGGACTGGATGCTAAAGTTTTTAAATAATTCAATTTGCCACTATATGGGCACCAGTAACGGCACGAAGCTCATCATTACGGTACTCAATTACTTGATATGTTTCCTGTAGAATACCCTCATCAATGGTGGTAATAGCATAAGGTCAGTGATGTTCGATACACTATATCTTTAACATAATCCTATCGATAGAATTCCTGTAGTTTCACTGAGTCTGCGTATCCTATTTTGTTTCGATACACCATGACACGCTTTGTGTCTTTTCTTGAGGAGTAGCCATTTTTAAGGGTTCATTTATGTTATACCAGAACATTACATATTCTAGTGTAATAGACTCTCCCACATATAATAAGTAGTAATAGTAGTAGTAGCGGTCGCGAGTTGAGCTCAGTAGAGTGAGTCAGTTGATGTGGGACATTGAAGTATCAACCACCTCAACTAGGTTGCTGCGTCATTAACTGTTATTTGCAAGTTCCTAACGTTTTATACGTCGGACCTAATTTATGACCGACTTAGTGAAATACAAGCCTCCACTGTGAAAACTACTCTACAACAATTTATCAATAACTCTTTCATCAATATATATATATATATATATATATATATAGCCTTAAGATATGCTATATTTATGGGATAAAGTGCTCAATATCAGAGATAGAACGTGTGTAAATATAAAAGTGAACATAGAAGTCAACACTTAGAGGCGACAGTCTGTTTTATGCTAGATGCAATCGTCAGGCCCGACGATTGCATCTAGCATGAAACAGACTGTCGCCTCTAAGTGTTGACTTCTAAGTTCACTTATATATATTAGGTTGGTGCAAAAATAATGTCGTTTTCACGCATATGTTACTATGTGATAAAACGACATTATTTTTGCACCAACCTAATATATATATATATATATATATATATATATATATATATATATATATATGCTCTTTCTTTATAATTGGAATTAAGATAATTTCAGTTAATGACCATTTTCACCTGCGAATTTAATTTTTATCAGTTTGTAGTTGAATACTGGCTAATTGGGGAGAAAATGAAAGTGGTACGTTACAAGGGATATGGTGGCAGATATGGCCGAAGAAGGCACTGTTACAGGAATGATATTACGGCAGTAGGAGAGCCTGGGAGGCATGAGAAAGGGAAACCGATGAGGGCTCTTTGTGAGTCAGGTTTTACATATTTAAAATTCTATATTGAGTTAATGGGACTCACCTGGATTATCCCAAAGGATTACTACGTATATATATATATATATATATATATATATATATATATATATAATGGACTCTCCCGTCGGTTTCGACGTAAGGGGATCTGCCAGCTTCTTGATTCAGTTATGGAAGTTTATGCGCTAATCTTAAGTGGCAAGTCTGCTTGTCTGAATCATCTCCAAGAAGCGAGAGCAAGATCTAAAAAGTCAACCAATCTAACAGTGATCTCATCTCACAATCCTAACACTTGCTCCATATGTGACCTACTTTGTAAATCACTAGCGGGGTTTTAATATATATATATATATATATATATATATATATATATATATATATATATATATATATATATATATATATATATTAAAGTGTGTGTGTGAGGTGTGAAAAGTGTGTGTATATAAATATATATATATATATATATATATATTATTATTATTATTTATATATTATATGCGCGGTACTTCTTAGAAAGCGCTCAATATCAGAGATAGAGCTAACATATTTAGTTGGGTTGATATGAGTTTTTGACCCTGTGTTTCACGCTTTTGCGATCGTCAGACAAACTGATTATTTTTTTTTAAATTTTGGATTTATGTAGATTGCGTTTATTGGTTTTATTATGGAAGTGGGGTACAAGGAAATCGTCGTCGTGGTGTTACTCATCCTAACGCAAACTTAGATGTACGGACATGCATCTATGTTCAGGCAACAGAGCTCGCAGTATGAATAAAAAGAACGTAAGCTCAACAGTTAAGTTCAAACAAGTCGTCGGTGATAGATGTATTAAGCGTCTCTAAGCAACTTTCAGACGCATTTTGCTGTGTTTGTGGTGAATTTATCAAGACAAGAGCGAAAAAATAGTCTGTGACAATATCTGCTAAGCTGTGTGAGGCCTACAAAACATATTTTAGCCTGCTGTCTGAGATCAACACAAACCCTTCATCTCACCTGAGAACTCTTTAAAAATCTAGAAAGTAAAATGGAAAGTTTTTTTTCCAGGTGCTATGTTTAATGGATGTCATTTATCAGTTATCTTCTGTTAATTCTCCTCTCCAAGTTCTCCACTGCCTTAACTGGGTTTTGAACTCAGACTCTTTCCGTCCTGTCACTCGATCTAACCAACACCTTTATCCACTGTGCCATGTGTCCTTGACATCCATTGAGAATGACACGTGGAAATAGAACAGCTTACCCCAGTGAGCGAACTAAAGGGTCCAGTTCGACATTCCAACCACCTGAAGAAGGCCGGAGCGTACAACGACCGAAACAGTGTAATAAATATAGCGACAGCGATAAAAACAATAGTCCGAATAATGTAAATAGTGTACATAATACCACATCTCAGAAATATAGACAGATACTCAAGGACCGAAACGTTGTAATAAATATAGCGACAAAGATGAGGACAATAGTCCGAATAATGTAAATAGTGTACATAATACCTCATCTCAGAAATATAGACAGATACTCAAGGGCCGAAACGTTGTAATAAATATAGCGAAAAGATGAGGACAATAGTCCGAATAATGTAAATAGTGTACATAATACCTCATCTCAGAAATATAGACAGATACTCAAGGGCCGAAACGTTCGAATAAATATAGCGACAAAGATGAGGACAATAGTCCGAATAATGTAAATAGTGTACATAATACCTCATCTCAGAAATATAGACAGATACTAAAGGGCCGAAACGTTATAATAAATATGGCGACAAAGATGACGACAATAGTCCGAATATTGTAAATAGTGTACGTAATACCTCGTCTCAGAAATATAGACAGATACCAAAATCTACATTTTTAACGCATAGGTCCATATACGTATTAAATTTACGGAAATTTTAGATCAGCATTATATTCTATGACGCGGAATCGAATTTTCTCGCAGATATCTGATATTTTAACTTTGCATGTCAGTAACATTAATAATAATCTCATATAAAATTTACGGCAGCGATATGTCAGAAAAAAAATTAATAGAGAAAGCACGCTAGTTCAGTTTTAAATTCTGAAATAACTTCTCTCTTCAGGAGGCCAACAAGTTAAACGCTAATTTGGTTATCTCTACGATAGAATAATCTATTGTTTATATTGAAGAAATTTTGAAAAACAAAAATTTAAATAGGCGCTGGACTAAACGAGGTTGAAGCAGCGACGTAGAAAGATTGAACACTCGGAAATTACTAGCAATTTACCGGGCTTTTAGCGTTTCCACATCGCCATTAACAATCAAGCGTTTCTGATTTCTTACTTGGGCGAATGCTTTATTGCTAAGGAATTCGTTTAAATCTGATTTCTTAACACGTGATTTGTGAAGATAGATTTCACTGGAGTTGTTTTTAACATTGTCTGAAATAAATTCAATTATGACAATTTGTTTATTTGCTATTGATTTTTGCTTTCTTATTTATATGATAAACCAATTTGCGTTCAAATATTGCGGTGTATAGGAACCTTCAATGGTTAGTGAA
>OZ010603.1:39112082-39122082 GCA_963932145.1 Acanthosepion lycidas
GGAAAAATGAAATGGAATCAGAAAAAAACAAAAAAGAAGACAAGGAAAAAAATGCGAATTCAAGAAGGAGGAGAAGGAGAAGATGAAAATATAGAAATGTTTAGAAGCCGAAAAAAAAGAAGCGGAGAGGAAGAAGGGAATGAAGAACTAAGAATTCAGGAAGAAAAAAGAGGGGGAAAATAGAAGAATGCATAATAAGAAGCAAAGAAGAAGGAAATAAAAAGGAATTTAAGAAAGAGAGATGGAAAAATGTAGATAGAGAATCAGAAAAAGAAGTGAAGATCGAGAAGAAGAATTAAGAAAATAAGAATTCGAAGAAGAAGAAGAAGAAGAAGTAGGAGAAGTATATGGAGAAAAAATGAAGAGGAAGAAGAAAATGAAGAAAATCAGAATTCGAAGAAGAAGAAGAAGAAGAAGAAGAAGAAGTAGGAGGAAGACATGGAGAAAAAATGAAGAGGAAGAAGAAAATGAAGAAAATAAGAATTCAAAGAAGAAGAAGAAGAAGAAGAAGAAGAAGAAGAAGAAGGAGGAGGAGGAGGACATGGAGAAAAAATGAAGAGGAAGAAGAAAATGAAGAAAATAAGAATTAGAAGAAGAAGAAGAAGAAGAAGAAGAAGAAGAAGAAGAAGAAGTGGGAGGAGGACATGGAGAAAAATGAAGAGGAAGAAGAAAATGAAGAAAATAAGAATTCAAAGAAGAAGAAGAAGAAGAAGAAGAAGAAGAAGAAGTAGGAGGAGGAGGACATGGAGAAAAAATGAAGAGGAAGAAGAAAATGAAGAAAATAAGAATTCAAAGAAGAAGAAGAAGAAGAAGAAGAAGTAGGAGGAGGAGGACATGGAGAAAAAATGAAGAGGAAGAAGAAAATGAAGAAAATAAGAATTCGAAGCAGACGAAGAAGAAGAAGAAGAAGAAGAAGAAGAAGAAGAAGAAGAAGAAGAAGAAGAAGAAGAAGAAGGAGGACATGGAGAAAAAATGAAGAGGAAGAAGAAAATGAAGAAAATAAGAATTCGAAGCAGACGAAGAAGAAGAAGAAGAAGAAGAAGAAGAAGAAGAAGAAGAAGAAGTAGGAGGAAGACATGGAGAAAAAATGAAGAGGAAAAAGAAAATGAAGAAAATAAGAATTCGAGAAGAAGGATGAAAGATGGAAAAGTTTGAAGGAAACAAAAGGGAGAAAGAAATGAAGAAAATAAGAATTAAGAAAGAGGAAGAAGAAGAAGAAGAAGAAGAGGAAGAAGAAAAAGAAGTAGATGATGATGATGATGATGATGATGATGATGATGATGATGATGATGAAGAATAAAAGACGGAAATGTGTAGAAAGAAGAAAAAAAGAAAAGAAGAGGAAGAAGGAAATGAAAAAATAAAATTCAAGAAGGAAAGGAAGAATGAAAGATGGAAAAGTGTAGAAAGAGAAAAAAACGGGATGAAGAAAATGAAGAAAATAATAATTCAAGAAAAAGGAGAATGAAAGGTTGCATAGTGTAGAAGGAGAAAACATAAAAGAAGAGGAAGAAGGAAATGACGATCTAAAGAATTCAAGAAGAAGAAACAAACTCTAAAAGTACCGAAAGAGAAAGAAAAAGAAAATAACAATTCCAGAAGCAGAAGAAGAAGGAAAAATATAAAGGTGAAGAAGGGAAAACAAAAAGTGAAGAGGAAGTAGAAAATGACGAAAAGAAGAATACGAAAAGAAGAAGGAGAGATAGAAGAGTGTTGAAGAAGAAAAAAGAAAACAATGGAAGAAGAAAACAAAGAAAATAGCAATTAATGAAGGAGAAGTAAAGACAGAAAAATGTAGAAGGAGAAAAATGAAAAGCAGAGGAAGAAGGAGAAGAAGAACATAAGAATTCAAGTAGAAGTAGGAGGAAAAATGGAAAAGTGAAGAAGAAGAAGATGAAGAAGAAGAAGAAGAAGAAAAAGAAGAAGAGAAATGGAAGAAGTAAAATGAGAAAATACAAAGACGAAATGAAAATGAATTAAGGCGAAAAAGAAGAAAAAGAAAAGAAGAATTTAAAAGTGAAATGGAAAATATTAGGTTGGTGCAAAAATAATGTCGGTTTTTGAAGTATTTTTTAACGTCAAAAACCGATATTATTTTTGCACCAACCTAATAGTAGGAGGGGAATAAGGCGAAAAGGTAAGTTAGAATGAAGTGTACAAAATAAGAATGTAGGTAAGAGGAGGAAAAGAAAAAGGAGGAGTATAGCAAGAGTAGTGGTAGGAGGTTAAGAGGAGTGTGATATATAGGGGAGGAGGAGAATAATGAAATAATTATGGGTGGCGTATATATATATATATATATATATATATATATATATATATATATATATATATATATATATATATACTTGCTCCAAATTTTCTGTAACCCCTTGTGTCGTAGTGGCTTCCTGCCTTGCTTGGGGTGAAAAACTTAAATATATATATATATATATATATATATATATATATATATATATATATATATATATATATATATGTAATATAAATCTATTTAAACTCGGATTGTTGAAAAAACCCTGGATAACACAATTTTTCAAATAGACTGGCATCCGAGTAAAAAATGAAAAAAAAAAAAAAAAAGGAAGCACCAGAAATCTTCGAATAAGAAGAAAGAAATCGTCCAGTACCTTAAATCTCTGGTACCCAAAAAAACAAACAAACAAAAAAAAAGGAAGTAATAAAATAAAACGAAGAACGCTCAATACGCTAAGTAGAGCAAAAGTAAAATTAATAAAATACCTATGAGCTACTTACTGCCTACCCTGATTTCATCTAATGGGATCATAAGGGTGGACTTGTTTATACTACATATATATATATATATATATATATATATATATATATATATATATATATATATGTATATATCATCACTTGATAAGACACCGAGGGTGTTGAAACAAAATGGCTATTTTTGTAGTGATTTTATAACATATTTATGTTATAAATTTTTTTTTAATAAATAATTATATATATATATATATATATATATATATATATATATATATATATATATGAAATGGACAAAGTCCGACAATTATTTTAAGACATTTTTATAAAAAGAACGTGTAAACATAAAAATGTCTTAAATGATTCATATATATATATATATATATATATATATATATATATATATATATATATATATATAAGCATATATATATATATATACTTGATGAATTCTATCTTAACATCAAGAAACTGATTAAATATTTTGAGAAAGGATTATTATACAAATAAATAAACATAATATCTCCATATTATTCAATGAAACATGTTTGAATGAAGATATGGTGCTTAAATATACACATGGATATTTCTAAAGTATAAAAATGTTGTTGGTTTTTCAAATTTAAAAGACGGTCATATATATTGACCAGGCTAACGCTCATGAATATTGATTAAGGCTAACTTAAGTCAAGGTAAATTATGTAATTATATGAAGGTGTTTAATGTCTAATAAATGAAATGGGGTAAATGATGTTGAATTTTATTTTTTTACGCAATTAATATTTAATCTTTTAGTATGGGATGCATTTATCTAATATCTCTCTGTCTCTATCTGTGTGTGTAGTGTGTGTGTGTGTGTGTGTATATATATATATATATATATATATATATATATATATATATATATATATATATTATAAATTAATTTATGTAAAATATGTTTTTTCGCTACATAGTTCTAACCATGTTTCAAAAATGGAAGCTAAAAGCTTTGAATTTAATTTTGTATTTAAATTAAAAGCATCAGTTCCATTTCATCCTCAAGCGAATTTTGGAGTAACTTATTTATTACTGGGTTTTAAAGCCACAGCCAAAATTCATAATTCACGTTTCCAAGAATACAGAGAAATCCATTCATCCAGACAAGATGTGGATGCGGGTTCATTGTCGCTGTATTATGTTGTATTAGTTATTGGTTACGTTTTGGTAGGGGTTGGGATGTAATTTTCAATGAATTATGACATCCGTTAAATGCATGTCGTCCGGATTTTTTTTAAATAATTTATTGTTAACGGCAAAAATTCTTACGGCATTTTTTTCTATTTGTATACTTAAAGATTTTTGGGGATTGTTTAGGTTAGAATACGTTTTATTTACCTACGATTTAAAAAATAATTCACTTTTAATTTTTAATATACTATATTTCTTTTTAAAACAAGTAAATGTATTAGAATCGCTTACAGTATGTAGAATTATTTCACATCAAGTATAAGTATGTATATTACTAGGTCACATTTTTTTATATTGAAATTTATATTTAAATATTACTTAAGTAAAATTTTTGACAATGACGGCAAAATATCTAATTAATTTACCTGAATTAGTAAACTTTTATTTTTTATATATTTTATATAAATCCAGTAATATACAGTTTCCCATGTAAGTATAAAGGACATGGGTCATTCAATGGCTTACATCTTCTAGCTTTTCATATTAATTTCATTTTACTGTAGGTGTTTTATTGGATTCTTTTAAGTGCTTGGAGTATTTTGATAGAGGTTTTTAGGTTAGAATACGTTTTATTTAGCTACACTTTAAAAAGATGTTTAGGTTAGAATTCGTTTTATTTAACTACAATTTTAAATACAACTTTAAAATATTTTCACTGTTAATTTTAATAAACTATATCTTTTTAAATTAAGACTAGACTATATCTTTTACAGTAAGTAAAATTATTTTTCCATATAAAGTTTAAGTATGTATATTACCAGGTCACAATATGTAAAAATTGTATATTTAAATATTAATTAAGTAAAATTTATGACAATTACGGCAAAAATAGCTAATTCATTTCTCTGATTTAGTAAAGGTTATTTTTTATAAAATTAGTAATAATTTTATTTAACTACAATTTTAAAAATGTTTAGGTTAGAATTCGTTTTAACTACAATCTTAAATAGAACTTTAAAATATTTTCATTGTAATTTTAATAGACTATATTTTCTTTCTTTTTTTTATCAAGTAAATGTAATAGAATTACTTACAGTATATAAAATTATTTTTCCACATTAAATATAAGTATGTATATTACCTGGTCGCACTTTTTAAATTTATTTTTATTTTTAAATATTATTTAAGGAAAATTTTTGACAATGAGGGCATAAAATAGCTATTTCATTTCTCTGCTTCAGTAAATTTGTATTTTTTATAAACTCAGTAATATATAGTTTCTCAGGTATCCACAAAGGACATGGGTCATTTAATAACCTACATATTCTAGCTTTTCTTATTAACTTCCATTTTACTGTAGGTGTTTTATTTGGTTATTTTAGGTGCCAGAAGTACTTCGAGAGAGATGTTTGATTTTTATATTTATTTATCCTAAATGAACTTTGATGTTGGTTGAATCTTTTTTGAACTCATAGCTAGTGCAAGCTATATATATTTTTATGTTTTCAGGATTTTCAATGGAAGAGATATTGCATTGGCATACTAATGATTCTGTGCGATATTTATTTTGTAGAGGGCAATTATGAGGGTTTCTACAGTTACATAATTTTTGTTTATCCTCATCAGTTTTAATTTTTATTATTTTTCCATTGTCTAATTTTTTTTGGTTTTCGTATAAGTGTTTATTTAAGATATTAGCATTGTGTTTCTTAATAATACTTTCTAAGTTTTCCGTACAGCAGTAACTCAATTTTAGTGTGTTTTTATTGAAAATAGAACTTAGTTTACTTTCACTAGGAAAATTATTGACTATTAATGAGAGGAATTTTTGTCCTAATTTGTTCTTTACCATTTGGTTGTATGGGGGCGTATACCAAATTATTTTTCTTCTTCAGTTTTTTCTATGGTTTCCATTTTAATTTTTTTATATAAGTTAGTTATGGGTTTTTGTAGCCAATCTCTTTTAGAGCTTTGTTATAGGAATTGATATGCTCATCGAAAATGTTGTCATTTGCTGAATTTGTACTAATTCGTTTACTGATAGATAACGGCATATGTTTAATTATAGATGGGGGTGATTTGATTTAGGGTAAATATATATAAAGGATTGGGATTGGGTTTTTTATAACGAGTGTATGTATTTGTATTTAAATCTAATGTTATATCAAGGAAGTTCACTTTTTTAATTAAGTGCTAACCGTAATTTTTAAGCCCATGCTTTTAAATTGTTTATATAATACCTTTCTAATTTTATCTATTTTGAAGTTAGTTCAATTTCTAATAACCATAAGACCATCGTCTCTGTACAAACCAATGTCATTTATATTAATATCACGGTGCACTGTAAGGTTGTATATATATATATATATATATATATATATATATATATATATATATATATATATTGCCCCTGAAAATGAACATCTATAAAGATCAGTATAAGTATTATAATAAGCAGACATAATATGTCTATATTTTTCAATGAAACGTATATATACATACATACATACACACACACACACACATATATATATATATATATATATATATATATATATATATATATATATATATATATAGTCATCCACAGACAGACTGTTTCGCTGTATCAGTGTGGCTAGACGTCCGATTGCTTCAAGACGAGGTCGAAACCTGACTGACTTGACATGTAGGCCAACGTCGTACGGCAGAAAGGAAGCGAGTTTTAAAGGTTTTCTCTATACAAAATACGCCAGAGAGATCTACTGGATTTTCGGGAGCATATATAGTCATCCACAGACAGACTGTTTCACTGTATCACAGCATATATATATATATATATATATATATATATATATATATATATATATATATATATATATATATGTGTGTGTGTGTGTGTGTGTGTATTTAGAGGGAGAGGGAGGGAGAGACGATAAGATGAAGACCAAATAAGAAACGTTTATCATTATAAGATGTTTCACTTTTAATAAAACTTCATCAGAAAATGAGATATGGAGAAAAAGAAGAAATAAACTTCGTTCTTTTTTCTCCACCATACCACATTTTCTGATGAAGCTTTATTAAAGTCAACATGTTTGATTGACAAACTTTTCCTATTTGTTCCTTGTCTTATCGTCTCTCTCCCCGTCTCAATATATATTATATATATATATATATATATATATATATATATATATATATATATATATATATATATATATTAAAATACCACGAGGTTATGAATTTAACCGTATTTTACTAAATATATATTTTTTTTTTAACATTTTTATAGTTTTTCTGTTTTGGCTTCGTTCTTTCAGGAATGGGGATATTTGCAAAAATATGATGCCCTCAGTTATATTCTGATAAGATTTGACAGCGGAGCTCTTGAGAATCTTCCGTCTAAGTTACTTTCTATTTTTAATAAGTATGGCATTCTTTATCTATACATTGAATATCAAAAATAATTTTACAAACTTTAGCGGCCTATTTCTGAAACTAATTCAAGGACAAATGTCCATATAAAAAGATGTCTGCAAATCCTTCGTTTTTGAGTTAGTAAGTTTAAAATTTACGGTCGATGTTGTACAATCCAAGATACAATCGAAAAATATTTTTACAAAAATTGGGGTAGGGTTCCTCACACCAAAAGAAGGTAGAATGTCCATATAAACATATGTCCAAAAGGACATCGTTGTGCACAGCAACTCATCACAAATGTTCAAATTGTCCTCCTCTTCCTTTTACATACGCATACCCCCGTCGGATCTTTGACTGGCGGACCCTTTCAAATACTCACCTACGGCGTCGAATGGTCTCACAGGCCCCCATGATACGTTGATGAAGCGTCTCTACGTTATTAATATCTGCTTCATAAACCAATTGTTTTAGTTAGCCCCACATGATTGAGGTCGGGATAATGCGTGTTCTTTCTTGCCTATCCAGTTTTCATGATAGATGTCAGCCATTGCATTGCGAAATCGTAAGTAAAACGTGCTCTAGCTTCATCATGCACGAACCACAAGCCTCTTCGTATTCGCAAGGGTACATCCTGGAATTGTTTTTGAAATTGTAAGCGTTCTGAAAGCAAAGGAAGTATTTGTCGCAGATTACTTCCACAAGACAAAGAAGAATCACTGTAAGTCCAGACTCGAATATCGTGGGCAGAAAGAAATGCTGAAAACTCGATTCGCCGGTACTATTTCAAATCACAATGCGTGTAACCAGTCAGAAAAATAACTCGCTCACTAACAAACGCCGAAACCAAAAATGCCCGAATTTTCTCCTCCCGAATTGAGAACACCAACTGCTTTTATCGGCAGAACCTATTTCTTTCATTCGTCGACAGCTGGGATAGGATTTTCCGTAATTTGCATATCAAAATACTTTTATAGCGACTCCTGCGACTGACTTGTTTTTTCTTTAATTCAATTATTCTATTTTCAGCATGTTATGGGGCATACGTGCCCCTCTGTTTGGTAAGTAGTTTTCTTTTTCGACACTTTTTCCGTCTTAGAATACACGCGACACGCTGTCGCTTGGTTTGACGAGGTAAGTCGCCGTTTTCTTCGCTATAGAAATAAAGTCATTGTAGACGTGTTGGGAGAATATATGGACCTACCAGAGAGTCAACTACAATTCAAGCCTACACATTAATAGAAAATTGATGCTGGTGTCTAGTCTGAATTGTACCATGGGGATTCCGATCCGCCTACAAATGTTAGTTGTGTAAATTTGTTATTCCATCTCTTCTAAATGTTGCCTCATCCGTAGCCAAGATTGATTATACCTTGATAAACAAAGTATAAACAGTTTGTGTAATAAGTCATCGGCAAAAGTTCTCACGTGGTGAGTGACCAGAGGGCAAAAGATCCTGCTCACGTTGCAAATTATACGGATACAGAAGCTTCTCTTGAAGTAACTTCCATGCGTTGCTATGAGACGTACGGTATCCTAGGGCCACTTGACGTTTGGTGTTGATACATGGAGCGTAACACCAAGATCTGCTCGTACGCCTGACCACGAAGAGGGCTACGAGCAGATCTCCGTGTTACTCGATGCAGAGTTTGTAATGCCATATACTCTGTCTCAGCAACGCAACGATAAACAGCAGGAAATGTTGGGTGTCTAATGCCTTCGGTCTGGAAACGTAATGAGATACAGCCTCGGATCCATTACCATTCGCGTATGTAAAAATGACATCTACCTACATGCAATATTGTTAAAGGGAAGTCTTCTTAGTTAACTCATAACTACACAGGTTAAACACTGAAGATAAACAAGCCACAAATATACACGAATAGCAAATATAACCTTGTCTCCATGGCAACACAAATTATCTTTGAAATTAATCGTTGTTTTGGTGTTATAAACCCGCCCCAAAGTTTGCAAAAGTATTTTTGATATAACACACACACACATCTATCTATCTATCTATCTATCTATATATATATATATATATATATATATATATATATATATATATATATATATATATATATATACCCAAGTATATGATTGGTGTAGATGGAATGAATTCCAATAACCATCAATTACTATTCTTAAAAGAGTGCTCAATACAAAGTAGAGTAGATATAATTATTTATTTTAAAAAAAATTATAACATAAATCTGTTATAAAATCACTACAAAAATAGCCATTTTGTTTCAACACCCTCGGTGTCTTATCAAGTGATGACGTTGAATGTAAAATAAATGGTTTTAAAAGTTTCAAATTAATTAACAATCCTTCGCAAGGGGAAAACGTTGTTACAAAGGCTAAATGGACCAATCAAAATACAAGTATAGGAAAATTCAAAAAGCTTCACAACGAAGTCATGTTATAATATCTATTCAGATGTTTAAAATATGGGTAGTATTAAAAAAGAATTTATTCCAACCAATAATTACTAAATTATATGATAAAATTTAATATTAAAATTAAAAACTGCTAATTTCAAAATCAAAATTTAATCGCTATTAAGTTTACAACTATAAAATTACTGAGAAGAAAAAGAAGAAATATATATGTTATTCAATTTATTTCTTCATTGAAGTTACTTTAGCTAATTTAATATCCGGTCCTTTCACAATGTATACATTTTAATCCAAAGAGT
>OZ010603.1:39124582-39139582 GCA_963932145.1 Acanthosepion lycidas
AATTATTTTATCTAGGTTATCTGCACAACTATAGCTTAATTTAAGGGTATTAGGATTAAATATTTTACTAAGTGGGTTAGTTTCAGGGTTAGGGAAATGTTTCTTAATGAGGTTTAGAAAGATACGTCCTAATATAGATTTAACCATTATATTGAAAGGGGGAGTAAACCAGATGATCTTTCAAGATCTTCTTTTCTTATTATGGTTGTAGTTAACTGGGTTTTTAAATTGAATAGTGATATCTTTGTATCCACTATTTTTGAGTGCAGAATTGTAAAAATCACGATGATTATTAAAAACATCTTTGTTAGAAGAGTTAGTGCTAATTCTAAATGCAATGGAAGAGGGTATATGTTTGATAACTGAAGGTCTTGGGGACCAACAGGTATCTCTCACCTCTATTAAGCGTCGGAATATAGCATGGTTTACGGTAAAACAGACCATCATTCAAGGCATTGTTAAAGACGGACGCAGATGGAGGGAGTAACGCAAGAGCTGGTCAGACAACATCAAAGCGTAGGCGGACATGACAATGCCGGAACTCCTGAGCCATTGTCAACAAATCCTTCTGGAGGAGGTTGACGGTTTCTTCGGCTCTTAGGTCAACCTTCGAGAATCGAAGCAGTCTACAGAATGATTTTGATGATGACTCGCAAACGTTTATACTCGGAAATGGTCAGCCAGTATTTATAAGCATTGCACTGCATCGTATTGTCGTATTTTAGTCTACACTCCGGATCAGTAAAGCCTTACAAATGCCAAGAGAAGCAAAAGGAAATCGGTAATAAAATAATAACAAATAAATAGCATCCAATAAATCTCAAAATTCTTTTTCATTCTCTCTATTTCCCTGAAACACTAAAAAAAAAGCGTTTCTGATATGTCTTTATCGTCTTTCCTCGCAACTAGAACTGAAAAATGAGATATTGGCAGGGCGTAACATACGTGGTAGGGATTAAGCAGAATTATAATAATATTGTTGTTTTAGAAAGGAAAAGGATACAGTATGGGGCACTCTGGGAGGTACGGTGGAGTAATGGACAGCGGCTTGGATTGAGGAATGGGAGAGCCGAGTTCGAATCCCAATCGAATCCATTACATTCATTTACGTGCTAATACCCTTGAGAAAGGTATGAATCCTCTTCTTCTCCCCCACCCGCCAGGGAAATAGCAGGACAAGCCAGATTCTATAGCCTTTGATAGCAAATGGCCTACCGTGGAAATCTGCCTCGTCAGTCATGTATCGAAAGATACATGATCGCCTAAGCGTGTATCACGTATGGCACATAACTGACTGATGGGACACTTTGTGAAAATCAAACTCAGAAAATAAGAAGTAATTTTCGAGGGAAACTTGCTCATCATCCGGCAAGTAGAGTGTTAGTTGGTATAAAAAAGAAAGAAAGAAAACGAGAATTTGATTAGCAGATCAGTTACTCTTTGGGTTTTATTTCTTAATTAGTCTGAATGAAAAGAAAAATGACGCAGAAATTCCCTTTGAGACTGATTTGATGGGAATAGAATCAATTCAGACATAATTAGTCAAACTACTCAGCTCAAAAAGAGCGATAAAGCATTTATATGTAAATAACTACAATCGATACTATTTCTTCATATGCAACCATTCACGAGCGGACAGCAATGTGAATGTTCGACCCATGCAGCCGGTTTAACTATGTTTTTTCGAAATTTGTGGGTGTCTCCTCCTCAAAGCAGCGCGCGTCGGACGGCAACAGCAAAGAGTCCGATACATTAGGATCAAGTCGAATTCAATTAGTTTTCGAACTTTGTCAATTATATGTTATCACGCAAAGAGAGATGCGTGTCGAGGCCGTGGTTCGCCGCCCACTCGTGGCACGGCTAACCGTGGTACGCCCGTGCGTGATACGCCTTCCCGTGGGGGACTCGCCCGTAGTACCCCAGGTCGTGGTGTAGCCGCCCGTGGCACGCCAGCCTCTGGTCAGCCCGCGTGTGGCATGCCTGCCGTGGTGCACCAGGTCGTGGTGCGATATCCCCTACACCGTGGCACGCCAGCCTGTGTTGTACCCGCGCGTGACACGCCAGAGCTTGGTTTGAGCACGTGGCATGCCAGCCCATGGTCCATACAGACGTTACACGTTTATATTATCTTTCTTTCTGTAAGACATATGAACAAATTATGATCAAGGGAAATAGCAGCAAGCGAAAGAAAAAAGCAGTTGCGTATGGGTGTGTGTGTGTGTGGGGGGGGTTACGGAAAGGGCTTTTTATGGTGTAATATTGTATCGGCCGTAAATCCTACAAAATTTATCCCGACTCACAAGGCGACAGTTTGAAGAAGAAGAAGAAGAAGAAGAAGAAGAAGAAGAAGTAGAAAAAGAAGGAAAAAATTAAATCAATTTTACATTTGTGGTAAGCATGTTATTGGCCTGAAGTTTTAAGATTAAGCATCATAGAGAAAATATTATATATTTCAGCAGGAATTGGATACAACCTATCGGTGAAAAGAACAAATTATCTCTTTATTTTCCTAAGTCACATGTGAAGAACCGAAAATCAAAATGTTCCCATCAACATCACACGCTGTGCAAATACTATTATAATAAATATCACCGTGTATCTATTTATATATTTCCTGTCTCATACATAGTGGGAAGGGAGTTCAATCAACTTAATTTAATAAATTTATGAATGATTACTTCGCTTAGTCGTTTTAATAATCTATACAAATAAAATATTTATCTGCATTTAGACAGAATTAGTTCCTGAGGAGAAGGAATCAATCATTTCAGTTATTATTACGTTCCTTAGACTGGCGCTTCTAAGTGCGCATCTGTGTGTCCAAACAAATTGTATTAAATTGTTCATTGTGCTGGGATACATACGACCATTCTCTCCCGTTTGTTGAGATAGTCACGTACGTCACGTGACGGCCGATGAATGGTGTCAGATGATAGAGTGACAAAGAGAGTTGCGATGTAGATCCTAGAGAAGAAGGGCGTCTCTAGCACACATCGGTTGGTCTTACAGGAAAAAACACATGACCTGACCAGGTTCATAGAGAAACCGCCGTAACTCCTGCTTTCAGTTCCATAAATATTACAAGTAAAGTTCCTCTTTCTTACACCCCTGTTTTTTGTTGCACATGTTATAGTTTCTCAGCGTGGGACACCTCTATATACTTTTTGTACGACGTAGCATCAAAAACCTCTCTCTGAGAACCAAAGATACTTATCATTCATTTTCGCTTCAGCCATTCCACTAAGTACATTATTATTATGTCTCGGATATAATAATGCCCTTAATGGGAGAATTATAAATGGTAGCCTAAATCATTCTTTCAGATCTCACCTCCCGTTATAATTATATTTGCTCCAGAAATGGGTATTGCACACTGATGTGATATCGGTCTTGCTATATACCAATGAATGCTGGACGCCCTCCGCACAGATAAAGAAGACATTTAAGCTAACAGACATATGGTTTTACAGAAGGATGCTAAGAATACAATAGATAGGTCATTTGATTAACGAGGAAGTTACAAGCGAAATTTAAACAAAAAGACATACACGTAAATAAGAAAAGTTAATTAAGAAAATATGCAACTGAACAAAGAAAGAATGGTTAGAAAATTTGACACACAGAGGACATTTTGAAGGCCAGAGTGACAGAGGACAGAAACGAATAATCTACCTAACGAGATTATGTACATGGAGGGCAGAAAAGAGATTACGAGAGATAGCAGAAAGACAATATTTACTCAGACCTACAAAGGACTGGAAGTTGTAAAGAGCCATGATCGCATACGCCCTGGAGGGACACGGCGGATAGAAGAATAAGAAATTAGTACATCGTTAAAGCAGACGAAGAAATTAAACTGACATACCTTTTCGGTTGAACAAAACAGAACATTTCTGAATGTATTCTTGCTACTAAAATAAATCTTATTCATGATTTTACATTTTATGTATACTCCTTTTCTTGAGTTTATTAAAGTCCTCTATAAATTCCTTATAAAGATTTTCACACTAACACACACACACATGTAAGTGTTTGTGTATATGTGTGTGCGGGTGTGCTTTTGTCTGTGGAATGAACTATATCCAGAACTATATATATATATATATTAAAGACATTTTTTGTTTAACGTTCTTTTTATAGATACAAGTATTTAAGTAAATGCTCTGTTTATAATAAACAGTATTAAATAACATTTACAAGCCTGAATGTCCGAGAAATCTTTCATAGAAAATATTCGTCCTTGGACAGGATTCGAACCTCCATCCTATACGGAACCGTTATTTACGCTGACGTGCCTTGACCGCTCGGCCACCAAGGTCGAATTTACTTCTTATAAACTTCAATCTTCCATGAATCTCGTACATTCATAACGGCTCATTGGTGTATCGAATGTAAACAAATTACGTCATATATTACGAAATGGACAAAGTCCGACAATTTATTTATTAAAGACATTTTTTATGTCTAACGTTCTTTTTATAGATACGGATAATGGTTGGTATAACTTTTATAATAATTTATTTCTTCCTGTCCAATCATTCATGTCATGCATAACAGACTTCTTTTCTTTTCCTCATAATTTCCCCGTTAACAGTTCTGATGAGAGGGGACGAAACCGGTCGACTGGTGTTTGTTTTTATTTTAAATCTATCATGGTCCATAATATAAAATTTCTTGTTTTTAATGCCTTAATACGCTTCTGTACCGTTTCAAATATATTCATATATATATATATATATATATATATATATATATATATATATATATATATATATATATATATATTATTTATTTGAAAATTATAACATAAACATGTTATAAATCACTACAAAAAGAGACATTTTGTTTCAACACTTCTGGTGACTTATCAAGTGATGGTATTTTTTTTTATTGCCTAGGAATTGCCATGATTCATTTGATATGATTATAGAATTGTTTCCCGTTTAATTTTCCATGGTTTGGAATTCAAAGCATTCTTTCTTTTACTTGTTTGACTTTCAAATCTAGAAAACACCGTCTACCCTACTATTTAACATATAGCTAGATAAAAACAAAAATACTATTTCCGAATTGTTTTTGTGAATACGAACACAACCGACTAACCCGGGATTTGAACTAGCGTTGAATTTCAAGACACGTGCATTCCTGAATTTACTAATACCAGTACCAATTTCTTAACTCATAAACATGTTGTCTCAAACAACTGTCGCATGCACGTGCTCTGGACGACCCAGATACTATTACGCCTTTGTTATTTAGAAAACCTCGACTTTGGTTAACGATTGCCACTGAATAGTGTGTTCAATCCTCAAATTTCGACTTTGCGATACCAAACCTTCACGAACTCGAAAAATGAATTCTTCATTTGAAATTGGTAAACTCATAACGTTGAAATGAAAACGTCTGATTAGTTTCACAGTTTCTATTGTAATAGCCTTCACTTTTCATTTGAAGTAAGTAGATTGTTTAAATGTCCCAGCAAATCTATCGGCTGCTAACTGCGTCCCAATATTCCCAGAAGTCTTCGGCGCGTGATTACTTCACTCATTTGGCGAGACAAACAGATGAAGACGGTACCCCCGCACGCGATACCCAGAAGAAAGGGAAACAAAAATCGAAAAACATTTCAGATTCGGTTGCACCTTTACCAACTGTCCTTGTGAAGAAAAACGCAATTACCAATCCCATAATATCGCACCTTTCAAGTTTCGACTATTAGGACTGGCGGGTCCATAATAAAGTCATCTGCTAGAATATCAGATCACTCAAAAAACAATAACAGATATATACAAAACCGAACGTTTAACAGATCTATGTAATAAGACCAAAGAAAGAATGTTTAGCGTCGTTTCACAAAGTTTGCAAGCTAGCATTTCTCCAGTGTAAGCCCAGTTCATTTGCAGAGGGGGATCGATTTGTGTTGAATGCCACATGAGCTGAGGACAAAGGGCTATTCCTCTTTTTCTTTAAGCCATGTTACTTCAGTATCTGGGCGATTATGGCTCTCCGCTATTTCCTTAGTAAAATTTGTCTTTTTGTTATCTTCCCTAAACCCTATTATGTCATCCGTTTACACAAGCTCATTAGGTAGGCCATACACTGTTTTCTTCAGTCCCTCTTGCCTACAGTATGTAATGAGTAAACACGTATTTCTTCATTATATGACCGAGTGATTTCTACTGTCTCTTTGTGATGTATCCTCTAAAATGTCATCGTTGTTCAATCCAGGATATTCTCAGAATCCTTCTGTAGAACCACATTTATGTTGTTAGTAGTCTCTTCTTTATCTGTGAGGTGATTCACTGTCAGATAGGAAGAGTGATATTCCGTGATTAGTCTT
This sequence comes from Acanthosepion lycidas, assembly GCA_963932145.1. Lineage (NCBI taxonomy): Eukaryota > Metazoa > Mollusca > Cephalopoda > Sepiida > Sepiidae > Acanthosepion > Acanthosepion lycidas. The sequence goes on from OZ010603.1 coordinate 39,130,923, forward strand.
CTTTGTTTCCAGCGTAATTTTCTTGTTTTTTAATACTTTACTTAGTTTTTGGAAGTTATTTTCCACTATCCCAATTCTCCTTCAGATTTCAGCGTCGCTCTGTTCGTCCTCTGTCAAAACACTTCCCTGATATATAAATTGTTTTAAATGATTGCTATTGGCATCTCCAGTTTGTAATTTGCATGTTGGCTTATCCCTTTTGCTAACAACCATATATTCTGTCTTCTTGCAGTTGCTATTTAGTCGTTTCTTATCGCATTCCTTCACTGCCTTCTGTAGTCTCTCTATCGCTAAAAAAAATCGAGTATGTAAAATGAAACAGAAAAAACATTACCAAGAACAAGGGTCAATGAAAATAATAGGTTGACAATTATCTACTCTTTCTCTGAAATCAGTTTTTCCAGAAAAGATTTTCTCGAATCCAGTAAGTCTTATAGATGTTTCCAGTATTGGTCGGGGAAGGGTTCCTTCCTAACCTTTCGTTTGAAGTGGTTTGGAACGTCAGCATCTTGATTATGCCATTATTTTCTCTTCGAGAAATGCTATCCATTTTACTTGTTGCTGCTATTGAAAGTCCTCAAGTGACGTGGTTTTCTGCTATTTTTTCTGAAAAGTTCTTTGCTCGTGATTCTATAGCGCAAGTCGATGAGGTTCGAAGACAAAGGGTACTCGCCAAGACCTTCAGGCCATTTTAACCATTGGTGAGTTGATTTACTTGACCCCCCCCCCTACTGAGTCAGGTTGTGACACAAGGTCGGTTTTTAACGTGGGGAACCGAGTGTATTCACCCTGGCCACTGGCCTTAGCTGATCATAGCTGGTCCAAGCTAGTCATAGCTGTGATAACACCAGCGCAGGGATGGATCCCTGCCACAGGCAAGTATTAGAATAGGTATACCGCGAGAGAGAGAGGAATTTACACGCTCAAAACCGTTGGTAAGTGTAGTGAAAGAGAGAATCACCTACCTCGAAAAAGAGTTCGGGTTTTGTGTGGAATCTGTCGAAAACGGCAAAAGTCTGCTACTTTAAGTATCAGAATATATGCTAATGTTCTTTCCTTGCCTGTATGGCGTGGCCAATCAGAAAAAAAATCGCTCTGTGAATAAAAACCGTTGCTTTGGTTTTTTGGGGCTTACGAGAGGAAGATTTTTTCTTAGCTTGGTGGACGGACATACGTTTTTGCTGCTGAGATGTTAAGGTTGGATTTATGAAAACCATTTTGTTGTTTCTACGTTGCCTGTTGGGCTGTTACGACGGACTATCGCTTGAACTGTGATTTGGCTACAAGTGTTGTGGGCGACAGACAGAAGAAACCTACTTGCAGGTGTTTATTGCTACTATATGTTTACAGTTTTTTCCTTTTCTCTATAACAACAGTGAGAGAAAGGGTTTTAATGTTTTAAGGACAGAACATAAATTTTCTATTAGATGTATATTTATGGAGCCTGGTCTCACCCCATTATTTTAGGAAACGCGTTTGTTATCAAAATCAGCAAGAATCCGCTATGAATAGTGCGATAAGTTAGCGACATTGCTTTCTAAATGATAACGGGAATCTTAAGATTTTCAAATCAATTTATAAAAATGGCAACTTTCTAGTCCCCAGCAGAAAATATGTAATTCGGAAATCGACTTCAAATTCCATGCAGAAATGGCTATACTTCTGATAATACGAAGTTGAATGCTGTTCATCTCTCAAAATGCAACAGTGGAAGATTTGAAACTTGCCTGATGCAGTCAGGAGACAGAAGATAGAGATTTATGCTGCAACTAGCAGCATGCCCGACTCATACAGCAATCACTATCCCTTGACTTAAAATATTTTTGACCTTCCTTGCCTTTAAAGGAGTGCCCTTTGCCATGCTGATGTTGCTACATGCCTTACTTCTTGCCTATATCACACTGCGAATTTTTTCTAACCTCTATACTAAACATTAAATCTGTTACGAAAAAAGAACTAAACAAAATGAACACAAAACGATCAGCTTTAAAAAAGGACTCGTAACTGGAAAACAGAATGAAAAAAGAATGTTAACAACAAATACTTTTTCACATCCAACACAGTTCTGCTGAATCAGAATCAACGTTGAATTTAAGGAAGCGAATGAGCCAATTGGAGTATAGTGACATGCAGATTTAAATTTTTCCCACTTGTGACGAATGCAGCTATCGATTTTTTTGCATGCTAGCATGCTAGTTAACATTCGTGTCAGTCAGCTGTTGGCTCTCACGCTGGCCATTAGAATCTTTCTGCCTATTCGTGGCAGCCAGCTATCTACTCTGGCCAGTAGAAAATGGACGCAAACTACATGAAAACTGCCGTGAATCATGAAAAAATTGATTATTTCCACTATTGATGGGAGTTTGGAAATAGAACGTCGGTCTTAGCCTTCCTGCTAACTTGAACTTGGAGCAAGTAAATTTTGGTGCGAATCCGTCGAAAATTGCGGCCGTGCATTTGTTACAAACACACACATCCTGCCTTTTATAGATAGAGATTTATTATTTTAAAGATTATTGTTAAAATGTGAGCAAGAAACTGGATTTCTATTTATGAGAAGTCCGAGAAAAGAAAATTTTTTGAATAGAAATTACGGTTACATTTAGCAATTTCATCGCGAATATGATAAAACCTAACTGCTAATGTAAATCTTTCTTTAATAAGAATTCTCAAAGATTAAGGCCAGAAACGAACATAAATAAATATAATGTCTAATAAATAAGCAGAGCGTTTACTCAAATATGGGCATCCACTAAAAAGATAACGTTTAACTAATAAAATGTTTTGAATTGTTAAATAAAAAAATCCATTACTTCTTCAAAAATTGCTTTGTTCACGTTAGGATACATATGAACACATATGAAAGTTTCGAAAGTCAGAGAAATATTTGCATTAACAACAGAACCATATGTCTAGATGCAATTGTAAATACACTGCATCTCGACATATGTTTCTAGTGTTAATATTTTGGTATTTCACGTGGTACGACGTCATAGAACCGCGTCATGAATTTACGACCTGCATCTGCTATTCCGTGACCGTTATCGGCGCATAGCAACTTTCTAGGTCAACATAAGAGACTATCATCTTTGATGGTGATTATCTTTGTTTAAATGTTCGTATAACCACTCTGAAGATGAGTCATGGGACCCGTAAGCTTAGATCAAGGACCAACTTAATAAAAAAATATCCAAATGTTTGACAATTTTTTGTCTTTATTTTCACCCGAAATTAAAGCAAACATACGAACTTTACAACGGCTCATGATCAAACATAATAGATATTCACTCTCTGTGATATATATATATATATATATATATATATATATATATATATATATATATATATATATATATATATATTTCCTACTCGCTATATGTGTGTATTTGTACGTGTGCAAATTTGCATGCTTGTATATAAGTTGAAATATTCACACACACACAGATCTATCTATCTATCTATCTATCTATCTATATATATATATATATATATATATTAGGTTGGTGCAAAAATAATGATGTAATAATGTCGTTTTTGACGTATTTTTTAACATCAAAAAACGACATTACTACGTCATTATTTTTGCACCAACCTAATATATATATATATATATATATATATATATATATATATATATATTAGGTTGGTGCAAAAATTTTCGCACCAACCTAATATATACATATATATATATGTGTGTGTTTGTGTGTATGGGGTGTGTATACATATATATATATATATATATATATATATATATATATATATATATATATATATATATGCGCGTGTGCGTGTGTGCGCGTATGGGTGTGTGTGCGCGTATGTGTGTGTGTTTCAGATTGATAAGGATATTTTTACCACTAATGAATCTTTCTGTTCAACATACTGGTGAATACATACCATTTTGAATATCGTCCTGATTACTGTGACCTTTTTTGCATCGTTATTCCACGCGATGCTGCATTCGTCACGTTGCCAGAGCAAAATCAAATGACCGTAGGAATTTCCGCCATATTCTTGCTGATGATGTAGACATTTCATTTATAAACACAGTGATCCCATTGCATATATTTCTCTACCTTCATACTTTACCACGTAGAAAGTGAATCCTCACTGGGGATTAAAGTATTGCCTGTGCGTATGTGTCTGTGTGTTAGTTTTCAGAATAGATAAATAAACAAGGAAAATAAATATATTCGAGATATTATCTTGACAACGGCTTTACGCTTTTGCGTCGAATCGAGCCGTCCCAATAAATGTTTGATCGAATTTTGATTTCTGAAATATTTAAAAAGCGAATAATTCAAATTACTCATGAAGTTTTGATTGCTACACCCGACTTATATATTTCAATCCGTATCAAGGTTTTTACGATATTTCATATTTACCTAACCTCATGTTTTCATACCAAACCAAGAGTTTTAGTGATAATTAGCAGTATGGCCTGGCGTTGCCCGTGCTTGATTCAGAAATCGTACGACTCATACAGCAATCACTATCACTTGACTTAAAATATTTTTGCCCTTCCTTGCCTTTAAAAGAGTGCCCTTCTCCGTGCTGATGCTGCTACATGTCTTACTTCTTGCCTATCTCACACTGGAAATTATTTTCTAAGCTCTATACTAAACATTAAATCTGTTACGGAAAAAGAACTAAACAAAATGAACACAAAACGATCAGGTTTAAAAAAAGGACTCGTATCTGGAAAAACCGAATGAAAAAAGAATATTAACAACAAATACTTTTTCACACCCAACACAGTTCTGCTGAATCAGAATCAACGTTGAATTTAAGCAAGCGAATGAGCCAATTGGGGTAAAGTGTCATGCAGATTTAAATTTTTTCCACTTGTGACGAAAGCAGCTATCGATGTTTTTTTTGCATGCTAGTTAACACTCGTGTCAGTCATCTGTTGGTTCTCACGCTGGCCAATAGAATCTTTCTGCCTATTCGTGACAGCCAGCTATAGGCTCTCACTCTGGCCAGTAGAAAATGGCTGCAAACTACATGAAAACTGCCGTAGAATCATGAAAAAATCGATTATTTCCACTATCGATGGGAGTTGGGAAATGCAAAGTCGGTCTTGGCCTTCCCGCTAACTTGGAGCAAGTGCATGTAAATTTTGGAGCTAATCTGTCGAAAATTGCTGCCGTGCATTCGTTACACACTCACAAATCCTGCCTTTTATAGGCAGAGATAAATCTATTGGTGTTAAAGATTTCTCGGCAGAAGTATACCGTTTGTCCTTCGTCCATGGTATGACGATAAACAGGATCAGACAACATGGCCACTGATGAGTAGGTTTCGAGTAGCGTGGAACCATCTCTTAATTGCTGGTGTTCCCAGGTCCTCCCATGTCCAGGTTGTGACGATAAACTACATCTGAATCCTGAGTAAGACGATAAACAGCATCTGGCAGCAAGGTCTCTGATCGGGAGGTTTTGATGAGCCTGAATCCACATCTTAATTGCTGTTGTTCCCAAATTTGACATGATCCAGGGTGGTGGCACCTGTTAGGGCCCCAGTTATGGGAAAATAGTTAACCCCCAAAACTGGCGTCAAAACACTGTGAAAGTATAATAATACATTTTATATTAATTTTTTTTTAAAGAAATATATTACCATTTAAAAAAAAACATTATCTATACATTTGACTCTCAGTAAAAAGCTCTTTACAAAGTACATTAATACAATCTGATCTACAAACCAAATTCTTACAAAGAATATCTATTTTATTCATACACGAACCTATCTAAGACTATTGTCGGCATTAAATATCGCATTGAAGTTGGTATGCTGTAAAGCAAAATAAACCAAACCAATATGAAAAGAGTATATCAATTAAAACAGACTCTCGCCAAAAACTCTTTAAAAAAAGTATGCCAATGAAACGATCTACAACCTGAATTCTTAAAAGGATTAAATTTTCTATTTAACCAAGAACTTATTCTAAAAATGTTGTCGGCATTAAATGGAGTTGATATATCGTAAAAAAATATAAAATAAATTAATATGAAAAGAATACATCCATGAAATCATACTCTTGACAAAAACTTGATCTACAAACTGATTTTTTACAATGAATACATATTATATTCATACAAGAACATATCATAAAAATCTTGTCGGCATTAAATATCCCATTGAAGTTGATATGACGTAAAACAAAATAAACTAAACCTCACCGTTTGTCAGTGAAATGCATATTGCTGACACATCTAGTCTGGTGCTTCTGCTATCAATCTAGAGATTCGGAAAAAAATTCAAAGAAGTATAAGAAATGTTATTGGTGCTGAACTGGCATCTCGGCTTTCCCACCAAGCTTCTTTCTGATTTTTCTATGAATATATTCAGGATATTCAGGATAATCATACTAATGTGTTTTCCTCGTTGGAACCGCGATTTAACGAAGTTAAACTCAGTACTAGATTGGCAGATATGTCTCAATCTTTCACTGTTAAAATTGCTAGATGTAACCGCACGTTTTATGCTAATAGTTTCTTCTCTCCCACTTCTCGCTTGTGGAATTATCTCCCGGCTCCTTGCTTTCCTGTTGACTACGCTCTTCATTGATTTAAATGTAACGTCAATCGCCATATTTTATCTTTTTATACCCAGTAGTTTTATGGTCCACTGTCACATTTCAGTAACCACTTGCCCCTTAGGGGCTTTTCTCGTCTTGTTTGTCGCGAAATGATTAATATATATATATATATATATATATATATATATATATATATATATATATATATATATATATATATATAGTTGTTATGGTTAATATGGCTCTACATAACTTCCTACTTTCTCAATTAGTGGTATTAAATATTACAGAAGTAAAAAATCAGTTAAACAGGCCTTCTTAAGTTTCTGCTATTAAGAGTTCCACTATATGCCGTGTTTCATCAAAACATGTGAGATAATGGCTCTCCACAACTTCCTATCCTGCATAGTCCTGGGCAATATTTCTCTAATAATGGTATACAAAATTTCAGTTAAATAGTCTTTTTGGAACTCTGCAATTAAGACTTAAACTTTCTGTGAGACGTCTCTCATCAGGACGTGGGCGATGATGACACTCCACATCTTCCTATCTTTCGTTGTGCTAAGCATTGTTCATGTATTATTGTTATTATTAAACACAGAAGAATAAGCTCAGTTAATCAGGTGCCCTTAATTCTGCTACTAAAAGAAGAATCAAAAATACACCTACCTATGCCAATAGAATTCCATGATTGTTATTAAAGATGGATTTTTGTCTTCATAAAAATATGAGATTTTTCTTCGTGATGTGCTGAAGAAATAAAATCTTTTTATCAGAAGATAGAAGAAAAAAAGGAAAGCTCGTACCAGTTGTTTGCATCTTGTTTAGAATCGAGGAAAAAATAAAGTTTATATCACAGAAAAAATATCTTCTTGCCATAAAAAGCGAGCTTGAAATTTCTAAATCCCTTCTGTCAAATGATTGCACAGATGCTTGACTTACTGCCTCTATTCTGTCACTAGCGTCTGTTAATATTATTTTTTACGAGGAAAATGACCTAGGGTAATGGTGCTTTGTAAGAAGGCGAAACCTGAAAAGGAAAAATGTGATAGCAACGGGAATAAGTTGCATTTATTGAGTCTTAAGTAAAGATCGTCTTTTGGCTTTTGAGAAAAATTTTCCATGAACTGATTTTCATTGAATAAGAGTCCTTTTCAGTTATTGTTCATTTAGTCGAATGTAATAATGTGAGAATGGTAGAAATACACAATCCAAGATGAACCCCCACCAAAAAAAAAAAAGACCAGAAAAATAGATTGAAACGTTTTTAATAATAATAATAATAATAATAATAATAATTATTATTATTATTATTTCTACGGGAAGGAAACTGAAAGAAACTGGTACCAACACCACCCAGACCCAGTTACGGAGATAGGACCTGTTACAATTCTATGGGACTACACAATTCACACTGACAGAACAATCAAGGCCAACCGCCCAGATATTGTTATTAAAGACCACAAACAAAAACGGTGCCTCCTTATTGATATGGCAGTCCCTGCTGACTGCAATGTATCTTTGAAGATATTCAAAAAGCTGTCAAAATACAAGGACCTTGAAATAGAGGTCTCGAAAATGTGGCATATGGGAACATCAACAATCCCTGTTGTAGTTGGAGCCCTAGGACTGGTTGGAAAAGATTGCAGTAGACTAATTGCAGGGATTCCTGGAAGCCTATGCCTCAAGGAGATACAAAAAATTGTTCTGACAAGTACAGCCCACACTTTACGAAGGGCTCTATCTATGTAATTATTTTATTTTATTTTTATTTTTTTTTTTGTCAGTGAAAAGTGTCATGATGCCATTTCTAACCTTAGGTCCCTGGGTGGGACCCGGAAAGAAATGTGTAAACGCCAGAAAGCAAAGAAAATAAAAATAATAATAATAATAATAATAATAATAATAATAATAATAATAATAATTATTATTATTATTATTATTATTATCATTATTATTATTATTATTATTATTGATTTATGGCGTTTACAAATTTCTTTCCATGTCCCGTCAAGGGAACTAAGGTTAGAAATGGCATCACGACACTTTCCAATGAAAAAAAATACTCAGATAAAGGCCTTCGTAAATTGTGAGCTGTACTAATCAGAACATTTTTGTA
>OZ010603.1:39144582-39159582 GCA_963932145.1 Acanthosepion lycidas
GCCACGGGCTCGGAGATCCCACGTTAAACCTGCCTTGTGCCACATGATGCCCTCGTGGGTGGGTGACTAAATATTGTCAGTCGATGTCGGACGACCGTTAGTCGGATATTAAAGTAACAGCCACCACAACTAGATTACTGCGTCATTAACTATTATATCAAGTTCCTAAAGTTTTGTACGTCGAACCTATTTTAAGACCGACTAAGAACAAATACAAACCTCCACTGTGAAACTTCTCTACAACACATTCACTTGTGCTGTATTTAGTTGGAGTTTCTTTCCAACTATGGAAACAAAATGCTGTCAATAAGTTTGGTTTCCTTCCGTAAAGAAATGATAAAAGGGATGGGATAAATTTATAAATATCAAGATTTTAGGCTTTCATATTTTTTATGTCACCTTAATTATCGGCATTACTAAAGTGTATTACTGATAAAGTTTATCAATTAATTTGAATTTCGGCGATAAATAAAAAAAAAACTTCCTTACGTCTATTTTAAAATTTTTGACTCATTAACACCTTTTTCTTCTAAAAGATAGTTTATTTCAGGTGGCTGACATAAATTGCTCGACCTATCTGAAAATTGATGAGTTTTTTACGACCTTTATTAACGAAAGTTTGCGATCAGCCAAGATCGTAAATTGATCTTTTTTCCCAAAAATGAGCAATTTCAGTACAACAAAAGTGCTAGCTAACCATGAAAAATTAAGGTCATTTCGGAATCAGCACCACCAATCAGCAAAAAAAAAAATGTCTTTTATTTCTTGGCACCAAAAATCGTTTTGACCAATGTAATTGAACAAATAATAAACATATCTGATAAGCATTTGCATCTTCAGATAGATTAAAAATAAAGTGTTATCAATATTTATGAACAAGATTGATACGATCTAAAATTAATGTCCATTTAACATGATTATAGATTCTTATTTGTTTAATACGAAGCTAGATTGTTAATCATAAATTTCACTAGAATTTCAGATTCCGATTTAATAAAATGTTAGCTCATTATTTTATACGATTAAATATGATCTTCAATTTATACTTATCTATTTTACTGCTCGCTTTTCAACCAGTAGACCCTGGTTCAAATGTCACTATGTTCCATTTATCAGGATGATGAGTTATTGGCATTATTGAGCCGGAGAGGTGACACCCACCCGTTGAAAAGCATACGACTGGTTGTCAAGTTTGTGCAAGTGACTGAGGTTGTGAGCGTCTTCCTGTTGTTCAAATGCTGTTCTCTCCGAGAAAGTGTAACTAAATCCGGCTCAGCATAGATGCAGTGTCAGCCATACTTGAAGAATACCATGTCTTTAAATTCATAGAATTCATGTCAGGGTCTCACGGGGGCCAAATTGGATTTTCAAAAAATCCAAGGAAATGTCACTTGCACCAATTATGTGCGAAATTGGCTGTGTGCACAACAAAATGGCTACGCCAATGAGAAACCCACGAAAGGATATGTATATATACCGCTTATTCGGTTTTGATTAATGAAAGTTCACTGGTTTATTTTTTATAGTGATAAGTATTTTACAAATATAATTATAGGGGAAATATGTATGACAAAGTGGGAAAAAAGGTTTTGTGCGACGAGTTTTGTCCTTTAGGAGTTAATCGGACTAAATTTGTTTATGATGATACGACTACACATGTGCGCGAACGAGGAATGCTGGGAATTCTAAACTTTTTTTAAATTTATTTTTTTTTATTTCGTATGGTTTTGGGGCATATTATTTAATAAAAAAATATGATGGCAACAAAAAGAAAAAAATATCTAAATGAAATCAGCTGTACTGTATACTCAAAACATGAAAAAAAAGAAAAGAAAAATAATTTAAAATTTACAGTTCCCATAACCCCTAGTTCTTCGGGATGGGTAGTGACACCAACGTAAACATATTTAGTCTGATGAAGTCCTAAAGAATGAAACGCGTAACACCAAAACTTTTTTTTCACTTCTTCATATATTACTCCGCTCAAATTTTTATGTATGCATTTTATATGAAATATAAAATGCATACACACATAAATACATACATACATACATATATATATATATATATATATATATATATATATATATATATATATACAGCATATTTATGTTATAATTCTTTTAAATAAATAACTATATATATATATATATATATATATATATATATATATATATATATATATATATTAGTTTAGTACAAAAATAATGTCGTTTTCTCACATATGCTACTATGTGAGAAAACGACATTATTTTTGCACCAAACTAATATATATATATATATATATATATATATATCATTATCCAATATATAATTATTCAATATATTTATATCACAATAATAGGCAATGCATCCAGTTCACACGCAGAAATTAAAAAAATGCTTTAACTGAATTAAAGTTAATGATTCCAACAATGAATTAATAAAATATTTAATTTTTCATAAAATTGCTCTTTTATTTTTATTTTTTATATACAAATGTAATAATTATTTTTGTAGAGTAATTAGCCACGGTTGAATGTAATCGTCAGCAAATTCAATCAAACATAATTGACTAAGTTCGCAAATCAGCAATAACAAGCGAACGAAAATAACAGGTGAAATATAATATTGATAAAATAATATTAAGCAATCAATATATACAAAACAAGGGTAGGCAAAGCAACAGTAATAAGGCGAAAAGTTCACGTAAACTAAGAATGGTGTTAAACACACGAAAGGAAAACAGACAAGTCATCGCAGCGTTATAACTTGAAGGCAAGAAAGAAGATATATATCGGGTGAGACTGAGAAGCCGCCATTTTTAATGTCTAGGAAGAAATCCCAGGATGCATCAATATGTTTTACCGTAAAATTTGGAGAGTGGGGACGTTTTTGTCGTCATTCCTCCAGTGATTGCCTTCAGATTAACTTAGCTAGGGAGTGCATACTCATTAGCTCCTTTTATTTCTGTCCATATTTTTTCTTTGTTTAATTGCTCCCTCGTTACGTGGTCAGTGATGTCAGTTTTCTGGTGAATTTCGTGCGCCTTTCGTTTCGGGTGTGTTTTATGTACTTGTTGTGTCTGAATGAGTATGTAGTTAAGTGAGTGCACCCGCATTACTTTCGTCCAGGGGAATGAAGTTTCTGCTAATTTAGGATTCGGGGGAGGGGTTCATTATTATCACTATTTTGTCTAGTTCTTTGTATATTGTCTTTGTTCCCTTTTGTAAATATTCATTAGGGTTAGACGTTTTAAATTTCTTCTTTTATTCCCCTCCCATCACAGACTTTTATTCACCCCTAGAAAAATATGGACAAAAATAAAAGGAAGTTGAAGAGAAATGATGAATTTTTACCTATATATATATATATATATATATATATATATATATATATATATATATATATATATATATATATATACCCAAGTATAGGATTGGTGTATACGGAATAGATTCCAATAACCAAAAATACTATTCTTAAACGAGTGCTCAATACAGAGTAGAGCAAATATAATTATTTATATGTTATAAAATCACTACAAAAATAGCTTTTTGTTTCAACACTTCTGGTGACTTATCAAGTGATGGTGTTGAATATAGAATATAGGTTCTATTTTCAACACCATCACTTAATAAGACACTAGAAATGTTGAAAAAATGGCTATTTTTGTAGTGATTTTATAACATTTTTATGTTATAATTTTCAAATAAATAATTATATATATATATATATATATATATATATATATATATATATATATATATATATATATATATATATATATATATATATAAATTCATGAATCTTTCATAAAAAAAACTAATATATATTTAATTGAAATCAAAATAACTGATCCAACGTGCAACTCTCGGATAATAAGTGTGACATTACTGTAATTATTGAACAATATAGTTCATGCCATATTCACGGGAAAATCGACCAGTAAAAAAGAATTCTCTTATTGCTATATTTGTACAAAAACGTAGACCCTTAAAATTTAAATTCAAACTCAGCATTGCGACCGCACAAACAATAACACATTTCTCATAGCATTTTTTCGGATTACATCTCTCTCTATATATATATAGCTTGAAGATATTGGTCAAGCATGAAAGTGACTGTTACCACTCGGGGTTGACATCACAATCTAAACTTATATTTTACACGTTCTATCCCAGATATATTGAGCATTTTATTCCCTCTTAGAATCTATATGAAGGTAATCAGTATGTGAAGGGGGCAAATGAAAGTATAGCCTAATAAACAGTTCAACCAACCAAGCAAAACGCTTTGACAATCAGGATATAAGCAAACCGCTCTTTTCAAAGTGGATCTATAGGTATGTATATAAACGGATGGAGAATCAACTAAAATCAAAGTTAATAGAGGACTAGTTAGTTTTTTTCATGGAGACATGTGGTATTATGGTGGATGTATTTAAAAAGGTAGGTAAGTATGCGTTGTTTTGGTTTAAGGAATTGTGTTGTATATTTGCGTCAGTATTTGTGGCTAGCTAAGTTTAAAGTTAAGGCAGAAGAAGACTGTCCTTTGTCCATACCCCTTTTTTGGTCTTATGCTATATTTTGTAATTTTTTACAAATAAATATATTCCTACAATGATTGAGAAGCAAAAAAAAAAAAGACTTAACGAACATTTATTAAACTTTTTACATCATGGCTTGTTTTGTAAGTCTCCTGTCGTGTTTCTGTATATGTAGGGTTGAAAGAAAATGGACAAGATCATGTGGTGAATAAGTATAATATATTGAATGAATGGTCCCAATTACGTTTAAATAGGACTAGGATAGTCAGTGAAGACCAGCCTTTCTCCATTTCTCCTTCGGCTATATGCCACAATTTTTGTTGTAATAAACAGAAATAAATATTCATTCCAACAATAATTGGAATCAACAATTTTGAAAAAAAAAAATAATGCACTAAATGTAGCAACTATTATGGGTCAGAATTAGTAATGAAGTTCTTAGAATAAATAATTCAATCCGCCATCTTGTAAAATTTATCTGCCGATAATATTACCTCATACCGTCATCATCTTTCAGCCAATCGTGATGTTTATTGAATTCCAAAGAAAACACAAAAAAAAATTACTTAATGGAATTTTAATCTCTAGCAATAAATAAATCTCATTTGCGGATGTCATTCTCATGAATGGCGATAGAAACTTCCTCGATGAATCTCCGGCAAATATTAAGTCCGTCGCCTGACGAATAACTATCAAATTCCAACCACCCTGGGTTGGATAAGATTACAAATACTTCTGCATATTTTTGCTCGGGATACAGACTTGTTTTACTTCCACTACTTTCTGCTGGAATCTGCTTATATATTTTTGAGGTGACAGGACGGGGAAAAATGTCCTCCTACTGATTAGGAACATTTCGATCGGAGACAAATATATAATTTACAACACATTATACTGTCCCCTTCTCTAGTGGTAAAGGAAAGAATCAGAAAAGAAAGGATTGTTATACGAGACGCAAGCAACATGTTATAATGAATTTTTTTTCTCTTATTAAGTTTAGATGTTACTCTTTTTTTTCATTTTTCTTTCTTTCTGTCTGCGTTAGATCTGATAGAGTAGGGGAGGGCTTAAAGAGATACACACGCCTTCTCCATATTAAAAATTCTGGCAATTGCTCGTTTTTCTAAATCAAGTAAATGTCGCGTCTCTTTATAAAGAAATCGCTATCAGCCGCCATTTTGTATTATGCATACTTTCAACTCTTATATTGGGTTAAATGAAGCGAACAACTATTTGATCGATGATAGCGTAGACGGGAATGCACATATATATATATATATATATATATATATATATATATATATATTGTGTGTGTGTGTGTAAACGATTTTCTGTTTTTTCTTGAAGGGTTTCTTTTATATATTTCTTTTTTCTATTACCTTTTGATGTGGAGACGCCTGATTTATATTTTCCCATGATTTTATTGGAATAGCACCATTAGCTTCAGGTTTTTTTCACTCCCTTTCGTCTCTTCAACACACACACAAACACACACACAAACACTAAATATATATATATATATATATATATATATATATATATATATATATATATATATATATATATATATATGGCTGATTATGTGCTTGTTCGTTTATGCCTATTTGTGTTTCTGTGGGGGCATCGCCGTGTGGATTGCATGTGGTAATGGTGAGCAAGCCAGATTTTTTTTCTGTTCAGAACTCTGTTGGAGGAGGTTCGATTTTTGCCGTTTGCTCAATAGGTTTAATATTATTACAAAATTAAGCTCAACATGAGATAGATAGATAGATAGATAGATAGATAGATAGATAGATAGATAGATAGATAGATATGAAAAGACTGAGACAGATAGATAGGAATAGACTCGGATAGATAGATAGATAGATAGATAGATAGATAGATAGATAGATAGATAGATAGATAATGAAAAGACTGAGATAGATATGAACAAATTGAGCTAATTAGCTAACTAGATAGATAATGAACTGGAAAGGCTAAAGAATAAGTGAGAGATTATCAGAATGATAATAAGAGGTAGATTAATATGAATAGGATTAAAATTATTGTGAATAAAAGCAGATATAGAAAGTGGGATAGGGATTGAAAGGAGAGAGTTAGAGGGAAAAGTTAACAAAATGAAAATGCACGGCAAATAAAGAGATAAAAAGAGTGACAATGATAGATTTGGAAATGGAGACTGCATGAAAATGATAAATCAGTTGATATAAAGATGAAAAATAATATATAAAAATAATATATATATATATATATATATATATATATATATATATATATATATATATATATATATATGTACAGATAGATAGATAGATATGAACAGACTGACATAGATAGATAGATAGATAGATATGAACAGACTAACATAGATAGATAGATAGATAGATATGAACAGACATAAATAGATAGATAGATACGAACTGATATATATATATATATGTATGTATATATATATATATATATATATAAATATATATATATATATATATATATATATATATATATATATATAAAGATAGATAGATAGATATGCACAGACTGAGAAAGATAGATATGAACAGACATAAATAGATAGATAGATAGATAGATAGATATGAACAGACTGACATAGATAGATAGATAGATAGATAGATAGATAGATAGATAGATAGATAGATAGATATGAACAGACATAAATAGATAGATAGATAGATAGATAGATAGATAGATAGATACGGACTGATATATATATATATATATATATATATATATATATATATATAAAGATAGATATGAACAGACTGACATAGATAGATAGATAGATAGATATGAATAGACATAAATAGTTAGATACATACGAACTGATATATATATATATATATATATATATATATATATATATATATATATATATATATATATATATATGTATGTATGTATGTATGTATGTATCAGGTCATCCCATAAGTTCTCACCGAATTTTGAATAAAGAAAACAAGTAACCAAATGTTACATTTAATTGCAGGTTCAATCAATAATGTATTTTCCTTGATTATCTATGACTTCCTCCCATCTATTAACAAGCTTACTAATTCCATTACTGTAAAATTCTTTTGGCTTTGATCCGAAGAACTCACAAATGTCAGTTTTAACCTCTTCCTGTGTTACAAAAGATATTTTTATCCAAATGATTCTGTAAGCTACGAAACAAATGGTAGCCTGAAGGAGCAAGATCGGGAGAATAAGGTGGATGAGGAATTTTCTCCCAACAAAGTTCTTCGATCTTTTGTGACGTGATTCTTGCTGTGTGGGGTCGCGCATTATCCTGATGAAACATTACCTTTTTTTTGATTCACTAGAGCAGGTCTTTTTTTCCTCAAAGCTTGGTTCAAACGCTCTAATTGCTGTATATTTGAGCATTAATTGTTGCATTAGGTGGTAAGAATTCAAAGTGGATTATTCCTTGGCGATCCCACCAAATTGAAAGAAAAGCCTTTTTGTCCATGAAGTTCCTTTCTCGGCTGTGGCTGGAGTCTTTCCCCTTTACTAAGCCACTTTCTACGACGCTTAACATTTCGATAAAAGATCAATTTTTCGTCGCCAGTCAAAGTCTATCCAAAAAAGGTGAAACAAGTTGGCGAGAATGGAGAGAAGAGCAGATGTCAACTCGGGATTTGAGGTTGTTTTCAGACAATTCGTGAGGCTCCCATTTTCCAAGTTTAGGAACTTTTCCAAGTTGTTAAAGATGACGATGAACAGTTGTATGGTTTAAGAACCACTGCCAATTCCTCAACTGATAAAGCAGGATTTTCTTCAAGGGCTGCTGCAAGAAGCTTTTCATCAAACTCAACTGGACTTCCGGTTCGATCTTCATCTTCAAGGGTGAAATCTCCACCTCTGAATTTTGCAAACCATCTTCTGCAAGTTCTTTCATTCACACATTCCTCTCCATAAAATGAGTGAATATTTCTAGCCGCTTCGGCTGCTGAGTTTCCTTTCTTGAACTCATAAAGCATTATGTGCCTCAAAATGATTCTTGGGTACTTCCATGTTAGCAGGGTTTTGATCAAACAAAATTAAATTTTATTGTTCTCTGAAATAAAATTTGATCAGTTTAAATGCATCTAAACATAAAAATAATGTTTAGCTCCATTAGACATTATAAAATACTCTTTAAATTTCGTTTCTTTTAACAAAAAATTAAAATTCGGACAGAACTTATGGGATAACCTGATATATATATATATATATATATATATATATATATATATATATATATACTAAGATAGATATGAACAGACTGAAGTAGATTGATTGGATCAGACTGAAATAGAAAAAGAGAATAAGATATCAATACAGATAGATTAATTAAATCAATAGACTTCCTCTACCTGTCAATAAAACTATGTAAGCTAATCAATAACCGCTGCTTCTTCTTTTTCAATTTCAAAATACTTTATGTAAGAATTAGCTTACTTATTGGACCACATATTAGTTCTCACCTTGCTTGTCTTTTCCAGGACTTTTTAGAATCAATCCATTTAATCACTTCATACACAACAGCTCTTCTTACCTAAGACACATAGATGAGTTTCTTTTATTATACCCTCATAATATAAATCTATTTGGCATATTAATGAAAATTAATACGGTCTAACCTACTGATGAATTAACTCATGAAGTTAAAAAAAACAAATCTCTACCTATCGTCTAATTAATCTCTAACAATAAAATTAGACTTTAAATCCTTAGGATTTATAGCTCGGAATACCTAAGTGAAGAAGAGAAATATATTGAGATAAACATTTAGCCTACTTTCCTGCAGACGTCATTGCGAGAAAAGGAGCTTACAACATCCACAAATTCAAAAAAACTCGACAACATTTCTAACAAAAATTCATTATACTACCCTCTAACACTCTTTGTACTAAACTTGAATATACATTAGTTATTCTTCTTACTATGATCTTTAGCACCTTGTTTAAGAAAAACGTAGATATATTATACAAAATAAATAATACGACCAAATCTTATAATAGCAGAGTCCAGTGATCCCACAGATATGTCAAAGTCTTCGTTCGAATTTTTTTATCCACTGTTCGTTGTTGTGGATTATTATTGATTTTCTGCTATTTAAGATGTACAATCTTACTGCATATGAGAAGATTAACTTAAATGATATAGTGTTATATAGGGATGATGGTCTAATAATTGTAAATAATTCCACTGGAACTAAGGTATACAAGCTGAGAAAACTTATTCATAAGGTTCTTAAATCTTTACACCTCAGGTTTAAAAATAATTCTAATATCAAACAAATAGATTTCTTAGATATAACTTTAAACCTAGCCCGTCATAATTTTCAACGTTTCTTGAAAAATAACGCTAACTCTATTTATATAAATCCTAATTCCAATCGCCCAACATCGATTAATAAACATATCCCATCAACGGTAGAGCGTCGTATTAACCAACACTTAACAAGCAAAGAATTATTCAATAAACATAAAATTGTTTACAACAAAATCATGAGCGATAGTAGCTACAGTTATTCCGAAATTAAATACGTAGAAAAATATAGTTATTCAAGAAAGAAGAATAGAGGGAAGAAGGTAATTTTGTATACATCTTCCTTCAATAAACTAGTTCGTACCAAACTGGGACACAAATTTGTAAATTTGATTGATAAGCATTTTCCAAAGAAGAGTAAATTAAACCAAATTTTCAACCGTAATATCCTAAAAATCAGTTATATTATAGCTGTACTAAAAATTTAAACAAAATTATTAAATCACACAATAGAATATTAAAACTATATAACGATAATAAATGCAACCCGAATAAAAATTCTAGTATACGCCAGACAACCGAACTATGTAATTGTAAAATTCCAGGCCAATGCCCATTATCAAACAAGTGCCTAACGAAATCTATTGTATATCTCATCAACTGGAAACCCCAATAATATAAAACTGTATGTTGGATCCACTAGGAATGATTTGAAGAAGAGATATTATAACCACACATCGTCTTTTACAAATGCAAGCAAACGCAACATGACTTCGCTTTCTAAATATCTCTGGAAACTGAAGGAAGAAAAAAAAACAACTAAGCTTAACTGGAAAATCCTCAAACGGACCAGAAGCTGCAGATCTCTGAAAGAATCCTGTTTCTTATGTCTGCAAGAAAAATATGTATTATTGGACTTTTCAATAATAGTCAATTGTGAAATCAAAGATCCGAGACTACCGTTTTTTGTAGACACATTAAGGATCTAACATTACAATCTTGCTAAACATCCAAACTTATAAGTAACCTCGTTCATATAATTTATATTCTTATACATCTTTACTGATCTATCCCAAATTCCATCTGTAAAATGTTTTATGTACCTGTACAATACTAGCGATAATATCAGATAATTAAATTTATATCTGTACTTATTTTACAAGGTATATAGTTTGATAATAGTCTTAATTTTATAGAAAACTAGCAGCATGGCCCGGCGTACGACTCATACAGCAATCGCTATCACTTGACTTAAAATATTTTTGCTCTTCCTTGACTTTAAAGGAGTGCCTTTTACCGTGCTGATGTTGATACATGCCTTACTTCTTGCCTATATATATATACATATATATATATATATATATATATATATATATATATATATATATATATATATATATATTGGTGTACTGATTTCGAGCCGAGCTTGACGGCCGAACTCTCTGCCTCTGAGCAGAGAGGAAACCGGGTGAGGCTCCGCTGAAGGGTAGAGCCTCATTCAGGGAGGTTGACCAACCCGATTCTGTTTTTCCAGTTTCTATGTACATTTCTTGCCCGAGCCTAAGGGCTCGGAAAACCCACGTAAAACTCGGCCTTGTGCCACATCTTTCCCTCGGGGGGGCGGAAGTAAATATCGAATCGAGTCGAGCCGATATTAGTTCACTCCAAACCAGACTGACAGTCATACTAACACCTTCCACATCTTGTATTATTATTTCGTGTAATATACCTTCCTTATTTCTACTCTTGTGTTTGTGTTGTTCTTCCTTGGTCCTAACATGGACCATAACAAATATTTGTATTATTTTCATGTATTTTAAGCTTCAATGTAACTTTTAAACAAAATTTGTAGAGGAGTGTCGAAATATCGTTAAACGTTGTTAAACACTGTTTTTAATTTTTTCTTTTCTTAAATGGTGTTCACTCTAAGCGTATTATTATAATTATTTTTTTATCATTATTATTATTGTTTCTTTTTTATTTCTGGTATATACTTGTTTCTTTCCGGGTCCCAACCATAGAACTAAGTTTAGAAATGGAATCATGACATTTGCCACTGGACATTTTTGAGGATAATCAAAAAAAATAAAAACTAACTAATACATATTTTAATACATAAATCCCTTCGTAAGGTGACAGATGTACATATCAGTACAGTTTTTGGTTTTCTTTAAGGCGCGGGCTACCAGGAATCCCTTCAATGTATCTATCAGAACCTTTTCCAATAAATCCGAAGACTCCATCTACAGCTGGAATTCTTGATATTACGTACCACATTTTTAAGATTTCTATTTCAAGTTACTTGTAATTTTATAGTTTTTTTTTAATATCTTCGAAGATACATTACGGTCTGCAAGGATCACCATATCAATAAGTAGGCACATTCTGTTTTTGTGGTCTCTGATCACGAGGTTTGGTCGATTTGCTTTGATTTTGCTGCCTGTGTGTCTTGTAAAGTGCCATAAAATTGTTACAGATCCTCTCTCTGTAACCAGCCCTGGGTGGTGTTCATACTTGCAGTTTGCCGGGTTTTATTATTATTATTATTATTATTATTATTATTATTATTATTATTATTATTATTATTATTATTATTATTTCTTTCCAGGTCCCAACCAGAGATCTGATATCATAAATCCTATAATTGTCATTTCTATTAATTTTCATTCAATCATTTTTCAATTCGAATAAATGTTCTTCGAATGTTTTCGAACAATTATTTTCGAACAATTTTCTTGATACGGGAAATAAGAAGACAAAATATATAACTATCGACATTGCATTTTAATTTTTGAAGATCAAAGTTGACAGGGAAGCAAGAAGCCGGAAGAGAGTTCTACAGGCGAGAAGTGCATGTGAAGGTAATGTTAGCATAGAACTTACGGTTACATCTAGCTATTTCAACTGTAAAATGTTGAGAGACTTTGTCGCAAATTTAGTACAGAATTTAAATTCATGAAGACTGTGTACCAAAGAGGAAATTTAATCAGAAGAATTGCCATGAAATTACAGTGTAACCCCGATATAAGAAAGTTGTCGGGACCAGAGAAGAAGTCTCTTATATCCGGGTTTGGTCTTTTATATATACATTAACAGAGGCTCTAATTTGGGACCAGAGAAAATCTCTCTTATATCCGGGTTACTCTTATATCCGGGTCTCTTATATTCGGGTTACACTGTATTTACAGAAAAGGCACAGGGAATCTATGTTACAGCAGTGTAACAGTGACTGAAAGCGAGTTGCCAGGTCAGGACCAATAACATTGCATATCCTTCTTTGGAGTTTACACAGAAAATATATATAAATATATATATAAAAAAAAAACTACATGGCGGCAATATTCAAAGCAAGAACGAATGGTAGACTCATAGATATTCAATAGAGAGACAGGCCATAGAAAATTGCCTATCACGATACATCAAACCAAATTTCTAACCAAAATACAAGACAGGTACATTACAGTGCTAGGAGAGTCATTGATGTTGCGAAGAGGGTCAGGTCCGATAACATTGCAGATTTTTCTTTGAATTTCCTCAAGAATCTCTGACTACATAGCAGAAGACCCAGAAAAGATATAGCAGGAATATTTAATGCATGGGCGAAGAGCTTTAAAAGATAAAAAATCTTCTTGCACGAAACAGTGAACCAATTTTCTTCGTAGAAGACCTAACAATTGATTCAATATAATATTTCCTCTTCATGTCAATTTAAACAAGGAGACGTGAGAATCATGACCTATGCTGTATCAGCGAATTTATTAAAAGTAGTAGTAATAGTTGTAGTCGTCGTCGTAGTTTTATCATGTCTGTTATTGCATCTCTACTAAAATTAGCCAAATTTAGCCAATGTTGCCAATAAATAAAAAAAAATCAAGTATTCATTTTCACTGAGTAAGCAGCAAACGGGACAACAAGACATGCGCCAGACATCAAACAACGTTATACTTTTTCATTTATTTCTTCTTTTTTTCTTCTTCTTTCTTCTTCTTCTTCTTCTTCTTCTTCTTCTTCAAAATCATCGCCTCATGAGTCAGGATTCCCCTTTGTAGTATTCTCGGTCGATACAAGATCTAAAGCGATTGCAACACACAGAAAAAACCCTTTACAGCAGCAGACTTTTACACATACTCACATACAAGCACACACACACGCATACATTGTCTTCATCATATCCCATAATTTTTCTTATACAACATGCGCCAAAATGCCCATGATAAAGGACAAAGAGAATTTCTTCGAGAAATAAAAAAGAAAATAAAAACAGCAGGGTTGATAAAGTAGGGATTTGACAAGTTGAACCGTTGTTTTAAAAAACATTTCTTTTCTTTCTGCTGTCTCGGAATTTGGGGTGAGATATATTTTGTTATATATATATATTTTGTCATATATATATATTTTGTTATATATATATATAAATATATATATATATATATATATATATATATATATATATATACAAGTCAGAGATTGCGAGAAAGACAGCTTGTTTGCGATATTTTTTCAATAATTTTAGAAGGCTAGACAAATATTCTGTACCAAGACGAGAAAAGCATGAAAACATAAACCTTTCCAAAAGATATATCTCTCTCTACCATCCTCATCCGTCTCCCTCTCTCTCTCTCTGTCTATCTATCTATCTATCTATCTATCTATCTATCTCTATATATATATATATATATATATATATATATGTGTGTGTGTGTGTGTGTGTGTGTGTGTGTGTGTATATATATATATATATATATATATATATATATATATATATATGACTGTATAAGGATGTGCCCCCCTCTCTCTCTCTACATACACGCACACGCACACACACACGCACACACACACACACACACACATATATATATATATATATATATATATATATACAGAGCCAGCCTGCATTTTTGAAAAAACAAATTAAAATGAATTTTTTTATGTATCGGCATCATCCCACGTAAGGCAGTAAAGTCACTAAGACACAAGTAGTTACAGTGTGTGGAAGATTTAAGAACAAAGACATTAGTAAGGAGTAGGAAGAGAAAGGAATATTTGGGAGGAACCTCGATAGCGATTTACATTGCATTTACATTTTTGAAGATTAAAGTTGGCTGTATCAATGGAGCTGGAAGGGAATTCCAGAAACGAGAAGAGGAACTGTTAGCATAAATTTCATGGTTACATCGAGCCAGTCCAAATTGATGAGATCTCAA
>OZ010603.1:39164582-39209582 GCA_963932145.1 Acanthosepion lycidas
TTTAGTAGCATTATGTCCTTGCTTGGGGTGAAAGGATTAAATAGTGGTTTCGTTTTATTTGGTTTATTTCTTTCGGTCTTGATAGTTTTAAAGGTGAAAAAAGGCAAAGTAGCTGCCAATCGCCAAAGGCAACATTAGCTGTCTGGAAATTCGTGTAGACTGCAGCATCAGAGTTGTCTGCTGGAAGTGCTTGCCGGTACATCTATCCATGGGCGACATACCGCTGCTAAAATCCCGATATTATGCGTCTGTTGATAAGAGCAGCCTCACAAAGCCCTAACTAAGAGATCGACTTCGCTACTATCAATTTGGTTTCAGCAACCAGAAAACTGCCAACTCGGTACCCTCAGTGTGAAGAGTCGTAGCCTCCAGTCAGTCATATCACCAAATATCCATGAAAGGATAATCTATAATTATATATATATTACTTACTTATCAAGGAAATGATATGAAAAACCTTATTGAAAATGTTTAGAAATCTAACCTGTTTTACTTTTATTAAAGCATCATCAGAGAATGGGATATTCAGAAAAATAGGAAAAAAATTCTGTTATTTTTAATATTGTTGTAGTTTGATTTTCATTGGTTAATTATGTTTTTCGTGCATTCGACTCTTTTAAACCAAAGTTACTATAGTTTATGGCGTTCTGAATTCAAGGAGAGACGACACGTCATTTCGAAGTTCCAAGAAATGAATGGATTCCAAACCTGCCTGGAAAACCTTAAATATTTCTTTATTTATGTAAGTGTATAATATCTATTTGTTCTTTACCTAATCATTATTTATCTCATCAGTCAATTTTTTGCATTCCGAATTCAAGGAGAGTCAATGTTTCAAGAAATAAACGGACTTTAAGTCTACTTGAAAAACCGTAAATATTGCCTTATGTATGCAAGTATCTGATAAAAAAGGCAAGTATAAATATTAATAATTTTATTAAGTGTTTATCCAGTATCTATTTTAATTTAATTTTTTCCAATAATTATTCTAAGAACCTATTCTTTGAGCAAACGAATTGAATTTTTATAGAATATTCTGATTGAATAATTCATGTAGAGTACTTATAAGGAATAAATTTAAACATTTTAACGTTTTTAAAATCAAAACTGTGATTTGTATTTTTTATACGGGAGAATAAATAGTTTTTTATAGGTTTTTGCGTTTCAACAAAATAATTGTTTGTTTGTTTAACGGCATATTAGCACGTTATGGGACAATTAATTTTCGTGGGAGCTTCAGTATGTTTTTCTTTTTCAAAAGTTTATATCTGGTAATTTTTTTTTCTTCTTACAAAACTCTGTTGTTCGTAATTTGTTTTTCATTACTTTTTAAATCTATACTTTCAGTTTTTTAGGGTTTTTTTTTTACCTGAGAACAACAGCAATTAAGAGATTGTTTCACGTTCCTCAAAACCTCCACATCAGAGGTTTTGCTGCCGGTTGTAGTTTATCGTCATACCCAGGACTTCAAGAAAATAGTTTTTATCACATTACACGGGTTTATGTATATATCAGCATTTGAATAATATTTATTATTCTTAATGTTTGAATTATTAACTATGCCTTGCTTTTTGTTTTGTTTTTAACATCATCATACACAAGGCCCAAGAGCCACTCAAAGTAGAGCGTTCCTAGAATTGTTTGTTGTGTGAGTGCTAAAAGTAGGGAGTACGAGGCGCGGTTTAAGAGCATATGCGGAAAAGATAGCGGTTAACCTTCGACTGGAATAGGTTAAGATTGTAGTGACCTGAAAATCATTTTTATGGGATTCTGTCCCCCAAACGTAAAGTTCTTGAGATGAATTTATTCCTTACTAATAAAGTACGACGGAGACGGTGATAGTTCACTTCAATGAACGCGTCATGCCGTGTCTTAGCTGCGAGGGTTATAGTTTTATCAAGTAAGGTATGTAGTCCGTTTGAATATTCGCCATAGAAATAACGAAAAAATAGCCAAAGGCTTGCAACGTTTTGCCTGCGGGAAAAAAGGGTGTAAGTTTGAAAATAATTAATCGCCCACAAGTCTGCGTACACGCTTATGATCTCTATCAAGACTGGAAAGTTATGGCTCTTGTAAAGGCAGGGCATGCCAGGAGGAATCAGATACTTAACGTAAGGTTACAAGGAACTGAACCTTTCTCCAGCATCTTTAACGATGTGCTGCATATAAAAATTCCGCATGAGTTTTGGAGTGAGCTTATTGAAGATGAGGCTGGCGCGGTCTTTATCTCAATGTTTTTGATTTTATCACAAACTAGAAGCATGGCCCGGCGTTGCCCGTTCTTGATTAAAAAATCGTACGACTAATACAGCAATCCCTATCACTTGACTTAAAATATATTTCCCCTTCCTTGCCTTTAAAGGAGTGCACTTTGCCGTGCTGACTTTGCTACATGCCTTACTTCTTGCCTATCTCATACTGCAAATTTTTTCTAAGCTCTATACTAAGCATTAAATCTGTTACGAAAAATGAACTAAACAAAATGAACACAAAACGATCAGCTTTAAACGAATGAAAAAAGAATGTTAACAATAAATACTTTTTCACACCCAACACAGTTCTGCAGAATCAGAATCAACGTTGAGTTTAAGCAAGCGAATGAGCCAATTGGAGTAAAGTGCCATGCAGATTTAAATTTTTCCGACTTGTAACGTATACAGCTATCGAGTTTTTTTGCATGCTAGCATGCTAGTTAACATCCGTGTCAGTCAGCTGTTGGCTCTCACGGTGGCCAGTAGAAAATGGCTGAAAACTGTATGAAAACTGGCGTAGAAGCATGAAAAAATCGATTATTTCCACTATCGATGGGAGTTGTTATATGCAAAGTCGGTGTTGGCCTTCTCACTAACTTGGAGCATGTGCATGTAAATTTTGGTGCAAATCCGTGCATTCGGTACATACACACACACACACACACACATCATGCCTTTTATAGATAGAGATTATTTCGGTAAAAGGGCTCGTGGATAAAGATACATATATATTATAAATATCTCAAGAGCTAGTTGGGACATGAATAAGTAAACTAATACTTAACATCAGGAAGAGACATTTGGAAGGAGGGGTTGGAAAATTTGGTACTCACAGGACAGATTGAATGCAAGAGAAACAGATGAAAACAACGCATAACATACTTAAAGAGCATAAATGGATGCCAGAACAAGTCTGAGGAAAATAACAAAAAGACAAAGTTTATTAAGAGCTACAAGGTACAGGAAGTTGTGGAGATCCATGATCGACAACTTCCTCAACGGACACAACACACAAAATGAAGAATGAGCTTGAGTAAATGGATGGCGGTAAAAGGTTTAGGAGAGATAGAAAAAGATAAAAATTATTAAGAGCTACAAAGGAGAGGAAATTGTGGAGAGACATGATCGTCAACGTCAAAAGGGAAACAGCAAGTTGAAGAAGAAGACGTGTGGCAAGGAAATAAGGTTGATGAATTTATGACTGCCCAACTTTCTAGAATGAGATTCAAATTCTAATCTCACTTTTTGCAAAATTCAGGTAATTTGCATTTTTTCGGGTTTTAATTTGGTATCATATCAAAGTTACAATGCTTCTTTTAGGGTTGTTGAATAATTTTATATCTTTAATGCTGCAGAAGCATAGAATTATTCCGTATCTATAATGGCGTAGAAGCATTGTCTAAAACATTATTACGAATGAAAGATACCCCAATGAATGCGTCATTGTCAACAAATAATTGTCTTGGGTTGTGACAGAACGAAGGGGATTATACGCAAAACACAAATCCAGGAATTTTATCTTTAAAGATTTTAGGAACCATTGCACTTCGAACAGGACATTTTGGTAAGCAACAAAAAGAATACTGAACGGGTTAATTCTCCGACCAACCTTCATTTTGCTCTACATAAATGATCTGCCTAAAAATATACTCAGATGCCAAATCAGGGCTAGTTACGTTACATATAAGATCCAGAGACGAATATGCAACGTAATTGGCCCTGATCTGGAATCTCGTCTGCAGTCGCTCTATCACAGACGTGCCGTTGCCTTCCTCTGTATTTTTTTTACAAATACTTTCATGGTAACTGCTCCGATGAACTGCTTTCGCTGTTTCCGAGACTTCATAAATTTAAGCGTTCAACTAGGCTGGCATCTCGCTCTCACACTTTCACTGTCGAAACTGTTAAATGTAACCGTCTCTTCTAGTCCAATAGCTCCATGTCTCGCACCTCTCTCCTGTGGAACTCCCTCCCCTCTTCCTGTTTCCTTGATAGCTATAATCTCCAACTATTCAAATGTAATGTCAATCGACGTCTCCAGATGCCTTGATCTATACCCTATCGTTCTCTTCATCCTTTCTTCTATCACTCATATTTTCTCTCGCTCTAACTCTCTGTAACCCCTTGCGTGCTAGTGGCTTCCGCCTTGCTTGGGGTGAAACGCTAAAAAAATAGATCATTTCTAAAGATCTATGCCGATTATACGACGAGTTTAACAATAAAACTCCTGATGATCAGAGATTGGTAACTAATCTTTCATCATTCTCCGTACCTTGAGACTATTGGGTCTTAAACTCATAACTGAGACCCGTATATACAATCAATCGTAAAGTGGAGTACTATTGGGTGGTAGCTGCCAAGTCATCACTTTCCAGAGCGTCTCAGCGTCCTTGCGGGCGACAAAATGTTTTTAACCCTCCAACCTTTCTCTTATAGGCGGGATGTGACTCTGTCGTTAATACCATGGAAAGTCCGCGGACGAACTACATTAACTTGGTTCCACCCACATTCTCTCTGTATTCCATTGGTTCCACTCGAACAGCTTCTTTCCAGGAACCACTAATGCGGAACCGATTCCCAAGAAGATGTTTCCTCGATCACTACAACCTAGGATTAATCTTCCTTTCCTATCCATATAAACTCTTATTGTAACCCTCTACATCGAGTGGTCCCCAGGCCTTGTACATTATTGAACATTAATGTGTGTATACACACACACACACACACACATATATATATATATATATATATATATATATTTATATATATATATATATGTCATACATATATATATGTGTGTGTCATATTTAATTCCATTAATTAAAAAAATAAACTATTTGCTCCAAGTTAGCGGGAACGCCAAGACTGACTTTGAATCTCCTAATTCCCATCGATAGTGGAAATAATCGATTTTTCATGCTTCTACGGCGGTTTTCATGTAGTTTGCAGCCATTTTCTACTGGCCAGAGTGAGAGCCTATAGCTGGCTGCCACGAATAGGCAGGAAGATTCTCGTGAGAGCCAACAGCTGACTGACACGAATGTTAACTATGTTTTGCTAGCATGCAAAAAAAAATCGATGGCTGCATTCGTTACACTTGGGAAAAATTTAAATCTGCATGGCACTTTACTCCAATTGGCTCATTCGCTTGCTTAAACTCAACGTTGATTCTGATTCTGCAGAACTGTGTTGGGTGTGAAAAAGTATTTGTTGTTAACATTCTTTTTTCATTCAGTTTTTCCAGTTACGGGTCCTTTTTTTTTTTTTAAAGCTGATCGTTTTGTGTTCATTTTGTTTAGTTCTTTTTTCGTAACAGATTTAATGTTTAGTATAGAGCTCAGAAAAAATGTGAGATAGGCAAGAAGTAAGGCATGTAGCAACGTCAGCACGGCAAAGATCACTCCTTTAAAGGTAAGGAAGGGCAGAAATATTTTAAGTCAAGTGATAGCTATTGCTGTATGAGTTGTACGATTTTTAAATCAAGCCCAGGCAACGCCGGGCTATGCTGCTAGTTTCATATAAAAAACAGAACTTACATATCATAAGTTATTTACATGGGCTCTGTAAATTTCATGTTATGTACCGGTTCTCATGATGTGAAACACTATATATCAGCCCATTCTAGTTGCCAAAATAAGATGAGTTCCCTTGCAATAATTATAAATCTAAAAAGAGGCAAGTGTCCTGTGGTCGTATATGATGCCCAAAATATTAGATTAGACCTTTCCTCGGACGTCCTGCTCAGTAGTAGACTCTTTTCTGAAGCGTCCTTAGTTTTAACAGCTGTTTAAAATCCTGGCTCGTGTGCACGGGGTATGATGCACGAACATTGAAATTACATACCCTGCATATCATATATGATGTGTGCGACAGGCTGTGAGTTAAGTAATGTGTAAAGGAATCAAAAAATAAACTTTAGAATGCAAAAATTAATACTCATTTCACTGAGGTAATTGAACAAGTAACATCCAAGAGGTCACATAAAACACGAACGAATATAATGAACGTAGACTGTAAGCAACGACAAGTTTTTAAGGAATTTTAGAACCAGAAAGAAACAGCATCTTGGACCCATAATGAGGAAGGAACTCTTGGAAAAATTAACACTCAGAAGATATATCAAATGCAAAATGGGCAGGGGAAGCCAGTGGGTCGCCTACCTGGCAGGTAGTAAGAAAGCCAGTAAAATAACAAAGTTATGGAGAGCCATCGCTTTTGAAGAGACATAGCATATAGAAGAATCAGATTCCTGTTATCCATGGCAGCAATAAATTTAAGAGATGTCCTTTGAAAAATTGTTCTGGGGTCTGGAAATTTTTACGGGTGCAACGTGATTCCCGTTTAAAGCTAAACTTCTTCCACAGTAACCAGGAGGATTAAATCGAATGTCTGTGTGGCTGTATGCCATATTTTAGACGCTTGCTTTTCATCGAGACTCAGTTTTTATTTTGAGGTCAATCCCTTTGTTTCTGGGTTCTGCATCTTTTTCATTGATTTCGCTATCGATTTTCTTGATTATCTGGAGGAAATGTCTCTACACAAGCCACACCGTAAATGGAGCCAACAATTTCAAATTTATCGCTTTAGAAGAAAATCCCAACCACCATCACAATCACCACCACCAATCAAATTGGATCCTGGGTTATTTCTCTTCTGTGACCAAATGAGTTGAGTGACCTTGGTTTTAGCAGACACACACAATTTAAAACGGAGACGTTTTCCAAAGAAAGACAGCGATAAAATTTGAACGAATTTTAAACCTTCATCACATAGAAGTTTGGGAAAGTCAACAAAAGAAGATATTTTATAGGCAAGAAGTGAAAGTCTGTTCCCCACTGTGATATTGGATATGTACTTAGCGAAAGATCACATCTATAGCTAGCTAGCTAGTTAGGTAGATAGATCGATAAGAACACACACACACACACACACACACACACACACACACACACACACACACATATATATATATATATATATATATATATATATATAAAAGTGAACATAGAAGTCAACACTTAGAGGTGACAGTCTGTTTCATGCTATATGCAATCGTCAGGCCTGACGATTGCATATAGCATGAAACAGACTGTCGCCTCTAAGTGTTGACTTCTATGTTCACTTTTATATTTACACACGCTCTATCTCTGATATTGAGCACTTTATTCCATAAATATAGCACACCTTAAGACTATATTTCTTTATATATATATATATATCGATAGCTAGATAGATATGAGGGTTTGCTGAATTATTCTTCGTCAGTCACCAAAAACCAAACTAATGACCGAACATAATTGGTTATTAGCGAAAATGTCGCAAAAATAGATAGATTGATAAAAACAGAGATAGATAGATAGATAGATAGATAGATAAAAAATAAATAGAGAGATTTAAGATAATTTGCTATCAGCGAAATATCGCAAAATAAATAAATAGATAGATAGATCGATAAAACCAGAGATAGATATTAGGTTGGTGCAAAAATAATGTCGTGATAATGTCGTTTTTTGACGTTAAAAAATACGCCAAAAAACGACATTATTTTGTCATTACTTTTGCACCAACCTAATAGGGAAACGAATAACGTTTTGTAAACGAATGACGTGCCGTCTTGCTGAGGATAAAATGAATTTGTTTCATTGAATTACGTTTTCAATAAGAAGCAGTTTATTATGAAGTTATCATTTTTATTACTTTATATATTCGTGCAAAAGTCGATTATGTCGACTACAGATTGTAGTCTAAACGGAAAAGACAAACAGTTGCATGGATGACAATTCTCACTGTATGAACTCTATTGGTGTGCATCTGTTATCTTATTGAAAAATGTCAGAATAATTCTTTCTTAGTGGACGACAATTTTATGGATACTGATTTTGAAAACGTTAAATTTATGCTGACATATAAATTAGCATAGGTACACTGTTTTGTTTGTTTCACAAGGCGCTGCCTGCGAGCAGTATCAAAGTGTAGAGCGCTTTCCGTTTTGACTTCGTTAAAATTATCAAAGCGTATTGTAACTTTCGAACGGAGGATGAGTCACACAGGCCGCACGCAGCGACGACTCAGCGTGGTCTTCGATGTACTGCTACCCAGCATTTAACGCGCTGACCACAGCGTTAAGCCGGTTGGTGATCCTCTATTTGTGAAACTGGGCGAACAATTACGGGATTTGTTTCAGTTTACACATGTTTCTTATGCTCTTACAAAGCTAGCAAATTTTATGGAGTCACTTTCCTTAAAATGTTTTCACATTTTCTTTATATTGATGCAACATAAATAAATTATAAATTAGACACAAAATTAAACTTAACTGATGGCTGCTTCTGCTTGACTAAATTTCAAATTACACTATTTTTTTTAAAGAATAATATATTCTTCGAGATCTTATGTTAGAAAACATTATAGGAGTTTTCAATCGTTTAGAAACAATCATGAAACCCCGTTTTAAATTTTATAATCTGTCAATTTGCCTGGGGCTAAAAAAAAGAAGGACCTGCCGTTTGTTTTTATAATTAGAAATTGCACTTAACCTAGTGAAATTAAATATGGCTCCAACAAAAGAGTGGTCCATTGAAAGGAAACATGGCTCCAACAAAAGAATTGTTACTTGAAAGGAAACATGGCTCCATCAAGAGATTTTACTTGAAAGGAAATATGATTTCAACAAGAGAATAATTCATTGAAAGGGAACATGACTCCAACAAGAATTTCTTACTGGAAAGGAAACATGGCTCCATAAAGAGAGTTGTTACTTGAAAGGAAACATGGCTCCATCAGTATTGTTATTTAAGAGGAAACATGGCTCCATCAAGAGAGTTATTACTTGAAAGGAAACATGGCTCCATCAGTATTGTTATTTAAGAGGAAACATGGCTCCATCAAGAGCGTTGTTACTTCAAAGGAAACATGGCTCCATTAAGAGAGATTTAAATTAAAAGGAAACATGGCTCTAATAAGAGAATTTTCACTTAAAATGAAGCATAACTCTAAAGGAACCGTTTATTGAAAGGAAACACGCCACAAAGAAGAGAGCTGTTAATTGAACGGAAACATAGCTTCACAAGAATGCTGTCACTTAAAATGAATTATATCAATTCAAAAGAAACGTGCCTTCATCAAGAGAGTTGTCACCTGAAATGAAGTGTCTCCAAGACGGCTGTCATTTGAAAGGAATCATGCCTCCAAAAAAAAGATATGTTGCTTGAAAGGAAACGTGGCTCCTTTTCTATTCATAATGTTATAATTTGGTTTGGTTTGCTTGTTTTATTTCATATCAACACCTTTAGGTGTTTATCTAAATATTTTGAACGCAATTCCATGGCTTCAACTCATAATATTTTGTACATAATTTTATACTTTCAGAGTAAACGTAGACTTTATAGATTTATATATTTTTTTAGATTATCTACTGTTGCTTTTATATGTTTTGCTCTGAACATATTTTTGGTGTTTGCTTTTTCTTGTTTATCAGGAAGGATATCAACACGTTTATTGGTTATTTAATAACGAAATCGAAATACGAAAATTCAAACATTATAATTGAAGATAATGACATTATCTTATGAATAAATGTTAATTACTTAGCTTCATTTTTTTCCTAAATAATCCTGCAAAATAAAACGAGGAATGAAAACAATGTAGGCCATGTCTTCAATTTTGCTATAAAATGTATTGCCATTTTACTGTATTAAAGTATTGTTGGTAATTTTACTATAAAAATGTATTGTTCGTAACTTTACTATAAAAAAATGTATTGTTAGTAATTTTAATATAAATATGTATTTTTGGTATTTGTATACACTGCATGCCAAATTGTTATCGAGATAACTTTTTTCTAATATTTCAAAAAACCATCCAATCAATTCACAAAAAAATTTATAATAAGACAGATTATAATAATAATAATGTCAAGGACCTTGAAATCGAAATCTCAAAAATGTGGCACAAGTGAACATCAACAATCCCCGTTGTAGTCGGAGCCCTCGGATTAGTTGTAAAAAAATCCAGTAGACTAATTAAAGAGATTCCTGGAAGCCAACGCCTTAAAGAAATACAAAACAAATGTTCAGGTTAAGAAAGGGCTTTTTCTATGTAAAATATGTTTTTTTACAGTGGAAAATGTCATGATGCCATTTCTAACCTTAGGTCTCTGGTCGGGAGCCGGAAAGAAATGAGTACACATTAGAAATCAAAGGAAATATAACAACAACAACAACAACAATAATAATAATAATAATAATAATAATAATAATAATAATAATAATAATAATAATAATAGTGAAGCGGGAGTTATCCGTGATTGGACTATAAATTCGTACAGGGGTCACAGTGTGTTAGTTAATATGAATAAAGTTGTAGTTGACGGATGAAACACAAGTTGATACCTAATCAGTATAGCTTAGGTCACCGTGTAGAGCGAGGGTATGATTTTGAAAGACCGGAAATCCCTAATGAACCTCAGCTAAAAACATCACTGATGATGTGCGCCAAAGCAATAAACAGATGTATTTCAGGAAATAATAATTTAATCCTTTATTCGATATGGATGATATCAAACTCCTTGCCAAAGACGACAATGAGTTGAAAGGTCTCCTCATTACTGTAAAATGTTTGAGTAATGAGATCGGCATGGATTTTTGGATTAGATAAATGTGCAAAAGTAACATTCGACAAAAGGAGAATTACAGAAACCAACTCAATGGATCTATATTTTGTTATAAGGATTAGTGAAATGGAACATGACGAAGCCTATAAATAACTACGCACCATCGAATTCGATGAAATACAGCATACTCAAATGCAGGTGAATGTGAGAAAAGAAGACCAGCGTGTGTGCCTGGTGTTAAATTCCGAGTTCTATTCACAAAACAAGGAGTCTCGGTGGGGTAATGGATAGCGGCTTACTAAAAAATCGGAGAGCCGAGTTCAAAATCCAGTGAGATCCATTACATTCACTTACGTGCTAATACCCCCGGGAAAGGTATGAATCCTCTTCTTCTCTCCTGGGTAAATAGCAGGACAGACCGGGTTCTATAACCTTGGATGCAACTTGTCTACAGCAGAAAATAGCAGCCTACTGTGGGAAAAAATCTGCCTTGTCAGTCATGTATCGAAAGATACATGTTCGCCTGGCATATAACTGATTGAATCACAAAACAGAATAACAGCCCTAAACACATTGGCTGTCACTGGTTTGATTCCGTTTCAATTTTCTTAATTGGGCTACAGCTGACATTAACCCATTACCTGCCATGAGCCCCATTTGGGGATTTGTTAAAATTAAACCCACTACGTTTCATACCTGGTATTTACGTTGAATTTCTTCCATACATTGCATCTGCCGAGGTATATTTGACAACACTTAGCCTTTAAAGTCTTTATTATTAGCCGTAAGAAGACACTTTCTGTCGTAATTTTATATTTCACGAATAGAAAATTAATGACTATTTTGTATTTTTTTTTATTATTTCTAATCCATATTATTTTTTGATGTTTTATACACATATATATTTGATGTTCTGGTTTCTATAAAAATGACAATGGTAATTACTGAAATTAAACATAAGGAATAAATAAACTCC
The DNA here is from genome assembly GCA_963932145.1 of Acanthosepion lycidas. Taxonomy (NCBI): domain Eukaryota; kingdom Metazoa; phylum Mollusca; class Cephalopoda; order Sepiida; family Sepiidae; genus Acanthosepion; species Acanthosepion lycidas. The sequence goes on from OZ010603.1 coordinate 39,176,422, forward strand.
TAAGACACCTGTCTGGGCCAAAAAGGCACATTAAAAAAATTTGTTAGTGAACGGGTTAAGCGAATGCATGTTAAAACGAGAAAGCTTCTAACTTGCCATTTTATGCATCGTCCTAATGTCACTGTATTTGTCTACCACAGAAGAATGGATGCTGATCTGTGTCAAAAAATCATCGAAGTAAGAAAACACATTATTCTGTAATAAAGGAAGCTAACATTTTCAAAATGGAATTTCATGCGTGTTCAACGTATTCAATTCATCTCAGGAAAGTTCACCGTGAGAAAATTTCACATCGAGGAAAGTTCACAGTGAAAGGGTAAATACTGTAATCCCCCATGTTTAATACGCATTTTTTTCTAATATAATAAGCAAAATTATGTACAGCTACAAAAACAATTTTCAAAAAAATGCCGTTTCATAGATCGATTTCAGTTGCGAAATGACTACTCACTACAAAAATATGACAATTTTCATTTGGCAATTGTGACCCCACAGGGATGTCAAATACAATCATGTGTACTTCACAATACTTAGAATTGTAAAATAAAATAAGAATTATCATAAAACTAAATTAGAATAATATTATTCTATGTTTAAAACCATTTTTTGTGAAAAAATACATACAGATCCGGTAGATCACACATTTTATCGAACAAAAACAGGTTACTGAGTCTGCGCAGTAGGCACAATATAGGTATTTCCGTTTCCTTTTAGAATCGTGATGATCGGCAATTTTGATAAAATATCTTCAATAATATCATGAATAGTAAACGCTGATCGTAATGAAATTGGAGACGTAAAATGTATAGGGTTTGATTAGCAAACAAGGGATGCGTATTATGCGTGAGTAGAAGCATTTTCCCACATTTCAGCACAATTTTAGGTGTGCGTATTAAGGATGAAGACGTATTAAACATGTGGAATTACGACTTTAAAGAATATTTAATGGATTCTACTTTTTCGATCAAATTTAAAATTAGTTAAAAAATAATTTATAACTGGAAGTATAAGTTTTAATTTAATTAATTTAATAATTAAAATGTGCAGCTATTAAAAATTAATGTCAAGACAAAAAAGAGATTAAACAACAGAAAAAAGAGCCCGTTTGGAAGGCAACATTAAAGCGAGTGTTGAGGGGTTCTCCCCTTTTTGCACAAATGGACTCACCCAGTATATACATATACTACGGCTACGTGAAGACCCAGGAGAGCAAGAACGAAGAGTCGAGTCCAGAGTGACAGAGTAAAAGGTTGTAGGTAATCGGAAGAGTGAGGGTGAGGTAACAGCCCTGTAGGAGTCACAGTGACCGAGCACGTAGACTCAGTAAGAAGTCATACAGCGATACTTCAATACCAAAGACTGTATATATATATTTTGCTACTAACCCGTATTCCTGGAACTACTAACCTGCTTTACCAGTTTGTATTATTACGTTAATACATTATTTTCATATATTCATTCCTGGCGTTTGTCATTTATTGGAACCGGATTTCAACCCGGAATCCACAACAGCGAGAAATTGAGGAAACCAAATGTGAATTATCGATACTAGATGATATTTCAAGAAATTCAAATGTTTTAACAAGAAAATCAACAAAACATGGGGAATTACGGCTTTAAAGAATAATTAATGGATTCTACTTTTTCGATCAAATTTAAAATTGATTAAAAATAAATTATAACTGAAAGCATAAGTTTTAATTTAATTAATTTAATAATTAAAATGTGGATTTCTAATAACTGTTGTTATGATATTATTATGATGGTATGTTACTATGTCATTATTATCATTATTATTATTATTATTATTATTATATGAGATATGATTATCTTTGCTGTAATTTAGAACGAATCTTAGAACCTTCGAGGTGAACAATCCTCGCGGTGAACTTTCCCCATTGTGATTTGATGCCGCTGAATTTAACTATGGTAAACCGATGACGCTATATTTACATATAAACAATTGTAAATATGTGAAAATAAACCCTAATACAGTTACTGCAGCGGCAAAGTTCCTTCAAAAGAAAACAAGAACAAATGCAATGGACACATTATAGAAACGGTGGCAAAATAAGCCTCTTGATGGTCAATACTCTGCGCATACCAAACAAGCTGATGTCGACAAAGTTTGTACCCCGGTTACCATTTCCCCCGTACAGGTTTAAAAGCTGAAATCGAAAGTTTTATTCTTGCTGCATAGGACCGATGCTTGCACGTTATAAATTACTAAATACAAGTCCAAAAATTCATCTGACAAAGTCCATCAAATATTTCGTGCAAACATAAAACGCTGCATTGCAAACATTGCTAACGGACAGACCACTAGAAAACATCACAGAAGTAAATGACATATGGGCAACAGGTTTAGCAGCTATTAAAAATTAATGTCAAGACAAAGAAAAAATTAAACAACAGGAAAACGAGCCCGATTTGAAGTCAACATTAAAACGAGAAATTGAAGAAACCAAATATGAATTATAGATACTAGATTATATTTCAACACATAAAAACAAGAAAATCAAGCGCAAATATAAAATTAAAACAGTAAATGAAATTCCACTCATCGAAGGAACGAGAAAGTAAGAAACGCTACCGGCATATGGATCTGGTGTTAAATACTACATTGATTTCACAACACAGAATAGACACTTTAGCTGTCCCCGGGGTGCAATACAGTTTCAACATCAGCAATTAGACCATAGCAGAAATTAAACGAATGGATATAAAAACGAGAAAAGTTTTCACTTGGCATCGCATGCATCAACCTAACGCTGCTGTTGATCGTCTTTATGTGTCCAGATCCGGAGGAGGTAGAGGATTAGTTCAACTAGAATTGTCTACAAAACCACAAGTGATCTTCAAAGATACCTGGGAACTACAGAAGTCTGGATATATGTCAAAAACATGAAAGAAATAAGAAACTTTATTCAGTATTAAAGGACGCTAACAACTTGAAAAGAGAATTTCAATTTTGGGGAAAAGTGAAAGTAAACAATAATACATTTACTGCAGCGGTAAAGAACTTAAAAAAACAAAGCAAATGCAATGGGCCAAATGCAGAAACGATGTCAAGATAAGCGTCTTCATCATCAATACTCTGCCTGTACCAAACAAGCTGATGTAGACAAACCCTTCACCAATCAGTGGTTACATAGTGCAGATTCAAAAGCGGAAACCGGAGGTTTTATTCTTGCTGCACATGACGAATGGTTGCTAACTCAAAATTACCTAGCGCACATAAAGAAAAATTGTGTTTACTCGAAAGACGGATATAAATTATGTTTATCCAAAGACGGATATGCAATGTAATTGACCCTGTTCTGGCATCTCGTCTGAAGCCGCTCTCTCACAGACGTGCCGTTGCCTCCCTCTGTCTTTTTTACAAATACTTTCACGGTAACTGCTCCGATGAGCTGCTTTCGCTGGTTCGCAGACTTCATGAATTTAAGCGCTCAACTAGGCTGACATCTCGCTCTCACCCTTTCACTGTCGAAACTGTTCAATGTAGCCGTCTCTTCTACTCCAATAGCTTCATGTCTCGCACTTCTCGCCTGTGGAACTCCCTCTCCATTTCTTGTATTCCTGATAGCTATAATCTCCAATTATTCAAATGTAACGTCAATGGACGTCACCAGATGCCCTGATCTATCCCCTAACCATCTCTTCATCCTTTCCTCTATCACGCTTTTTTTTTCTCGCTCCAACTCTGAAATTCTTTGCTTGCTAGTGGCTTCCCGCCTTGCTTGGGGTTGGATTCTTAAAAATAAATGCATTTTCTATGATAAATATTTAGAAACAATTGAGCATTTTGTATCAAGCTGCACGCTATTTGCAGCCATTGACTATACAACTCGGCATCATAGAGTTTGCCATTATCTTCACTCGAAATATACATTTACGGGAAGAAAACTGCAAGAAACTTGGATGTATATCACCCACACTCGGCTAGTGGGATAGGATCTGTTTTATGGCACTTTACACACAGAACATTCAAAGCTAATCGCCCAGGCATCAAGATCAACCCCCCTCAAAAAAAGTGGAATGTGCTTTCTTATCGACATGTCAGTCACCTCAGATTGTGATGTATCTTTGAAGATCTTCAAAAACTATCAAAATACAAGGATGCACATGGCGACATCAATAATTCCAGTTGTAATTGGACCCTTCGGATTAACTGGAAAAGGTTCCGATTGAGAATATGAAGCGATTCATGATAGCCATAATGAAACACAAAAATTGAACTCTCAAGTATAGCTCACATATTGCAAAGAGTGTTGTCTCTATAAAATGTGTTTGATCTTTTTTTGGTATTTTTTTTTTTTTTACTAAAATGTTATGTACCATTTCTGACCTTAGTTCTCCGGTTGGGACCCAGAAGGAAATGTGTACACTACAGAAATCAAATGAAATAATAATAATAATAATAATAATAATAATAATAATAATAATGATAATAATAATAATAATAATAATAATAATAATACAAGGAACCTGCCAACTAATAGATATGACTTGCCCACTGGATTCCATTATTTCCAAAAACATATTTTTAAACTGTCAAATTCTAAAGACAAACATGTAAATCGAAGTAACTAAAATTTGGAAACTTAAAACTACAATCATCAAAATTGCGATTGGAGCATTGGTACGTTAAAAAGGTGACCGAAAAACGTGTGAGTAAAATTCCTGGACCCATCAGCATCACAGAGCAACAAAATAATAGTCTCTGTGTAATTGCACATATCATCCGTAAAACCCTTTCCGACGTTGCTCTTTTTAATCATAGAGCCGGAGGCAACTTTGTAATTAAGCACATAAAATTACTCCATCCTGGGTATGAGGATAACCTACATCGAGTAACAAGGCCTCTGAGCGAGAGATTCCCAGGAACGTGGAACCACCATTTAGTTGTTGTTGTTTCAAGGTCTACTCTGAAGCGGGGTGGTTGCACTCTGACCCGGGATGATTGCAGCTGAAAATAGTTAACCCTCAGACTAGGGTCAAAACACTATGAAAGTATATATATATATATATATATATATATATATATATATATATATATATATATATATATATATATATATTAACATTACCAGCAATATATTTGGGAAAAAAACATATTACAAGCAATAGATTTGACTCTCGGCAAAAACCCTCTTTACAAAATACTTCAATGAAACCTGATCAACAAATCATCTTTACAAAGGATATATGTTCTATTCATACGAACCTATTCTAAAAATCTTGTCGGCATTAAATAACCCATTGAAGTGTTGATATGCCGTAAAACAAAATAAACAAAACGAATCTGAAAAAAATACATCAATGAAACTAGACTCTCGACAAAAACTCTCTTTACAAAAATGCATCAATGAAACCTGATCTACAAACTGATTTTCCGGATGGCAATAAACTACATTCCCGTCCTGGGTGTGACGATAAATTAGATTCAACAGCAAGGTCTTAGCCAGGAGGTTTTGAGGAGCGTGTAGCCAACTCTTAATTGGTGGTGTTCCCAGGTCCACCCTAAACATGGCGTGGTAGCACCTCTTAGGGTCCCAAATAGTTATCACCACCAAAAAAAAGGGGGGGAGTCAAACACTATGAATGTATGAAAAAAGATTTTGATATTAATTTTTAAATTATAGATTTTAATACATACCGGCTATACTTTTTTGTAAATATTATTACCAGCAATACATTATAACCAGCATTACATTTTTTTTTAAGAAAAATATTACCAGCAATACATTTTTGGCAAAAATATTACCAGCAATACATTTTTGGCAAAAATATTACCAGCAATACATTTTTAGCAAAAATATTACCAGCAATACATTTTTGGAAAAAATATTACCAGCTATACATTTTTGGAAAATATATTACCATGAATATAAATCTTGCCGGCATTAAAATAACCCCTTGAGGTCGATATGCTGTAAAACAAAATCAAACAGATTTCTTACATATTTTATTCATACGAACCGATCCTAAAAATTTTGTTGGCATTAAATAACTAAATGAGGTTGATAAGCCGTAAAGAAAAATAAGCTTAAACCTAAATCTAAAATTACTCTCTCGCTAGATGATACCACACACACACACACACACACACAAATTCAGAAATACTACATGTAATAATAAAACTAACTTAATATAATGTTTTATTAAATTGATTGATGTCATTACTGGGAAGGGCTTGCGGCCGCATCACATTGAAACATAGGTTCCAGTATGATTATTATTATGAGTATTATGATTAAGTTAAACACTCTTTTCAATGACGGGTGGATGATAAAAAATATTACATGTTGCATATGAAAACAGACTTCTTTTGATCACATATTTGGCAAGGAGATACCGTCTTTAATAATGTGTCAGTTCAGTTAGATTGCAGTTGAGAAACATTATGATTGCTGAATGTTGCCAGTCAACAAAATGGACATTCGACAGTGATGAAGATCTATACATTTTTATTCATATCTCTCTTAGACAATACGGGAATTGTGGGAAAAATAGCATCCTTAGAATACGGGGAGGAGGTGAAGAAAGATATTGCGTGCAAAGACACTGAGTTGTTTCAATTCAAATCTTATATCTGCTGGTGGAAGAAATTCTTTTACGTGCCGTTTTCCTTTCTGACGTGGGTGATCATGGATATCCACAATTTTCTGTCAATTGTAGCCATTAGTAAAGTTTGTTTTTTCGCTATATCTCCGGGCTTACAGCCACATCACGTTGAAACTTATGTTCCCGTACGATGACCGAAGTTAAGCGACTTAGAACCCGGTCAGTACCTAGATTGGTGACCGCTTGGAAATATTAGGTACTATAAGCTTGGATAACACGTCGGAATTGTTAATCGGAGAGATATGCTCTAATTCGAGCCATGGTCGTTGTTGTGGATTCCGTGAATGGAATCGTGCACAAATAAATAAACAACGCCAGTAATTGAGATAGAAAAATAAGTGTATTATTAGACGTAAGAATGCAGACTTAAAGTGAAGATTAGTAGTCCAGGAATGCGGGTTAGTAGAAAGTATTAGGTTGGTGAAAAATAATATCGTTTTTTGACGTTAAAAATATTAGGTTGGTGCAATAATGACGTAATAATGTCGTTTTTGAGGTTAAAAAATACGTCAAAAAACGACATTACTACGTCATTATTTTTGCACCAACCTAATACATCAAAAAACGATATTATTTTTGCACCAACCTAATATATGTACAAGTCTCTGTAAGTAAAGCCGTAATCATCTCTCTCTCTCTGGACTCTTGTATAACTCTATGAGAACATCCTGTGTCTGTCTCCGTATCTCTCAACCTGTCTCAACGTATCTCAATATTTAACAGTCCCCTCCCCACGAGAAATGTATGTGGCACAAGGCCGAGTTTAATGTGGGTTTCTCAGAGCCTGTAGGCTCGTCCAAGAATATACCCTTTGAACCCGCCTAGACGGGTTCAGGGCCTGTCAACCTCCCCGGACGAAAACTTGCCCTTCGGCAAAACTTCGTCCGGGTTCCTATCTGGCAAAGTAGAGAGTTCGAAAGACGTCGAGACCGTATCTCGGCGTATCTTGGTATTTCTGGATTTAATATCCCACCCACGAGGAATATGTGTGGCACAAGGCCGAGTTTAAAATGGGTTTCACCGAGCCTGTAGGCTCGGCCAAATATATACCCTTTGAACCCGCCTAGACGAGTTCAGGGCCTGTCTACCTCCCCAGACGAAACCTTGCCCTTTGGCAAAGCCTCGTCCGGGTTAGAGAGTTCGACAGACGTCGAGACTGTATCACGACGGATCTAAAGAGCAGGTATTCTCTCTGTCAGTATAAGTATACTTTGGACGAGTCCATCTTGTGCAAAAAGGGGAGAGCCCCACAACAGTCTTAATGTTTACTTACGGGCAAATACCTTTGGGAAAGATAGGAATCCACCTCTTCTTCCCCCAGCTATGGGTTAATTAGTAAGACTTGTATTACTAAATCATTATTATCTCCCTCATCCTCCGAACAATTACAATCTAAATTTTCTAGCTTTAAATGACCTGCAAAACTGTTGATAAGCAAACGAAATCAATCGAATTAATCGATTAATAGGGACGAAGATCGATGGGAAGGATGATCGATGAGTAATAGCAAATGCATTGATATTGCATTGGAAATTTGTGAGTTTCAGTCAAAAGTCAACGCTATTTATTTATTTTGCCCTCCGAGTATTTATCGACTCTCTGGAGAGTTCCATCGACCAGCTGCGATCGATATTGACCAATTTGATGACCCCTGAATTGGTAGTGTGCACTGGGCTCTATGCTAATCTGGCCCCAGGTTGGCAAGAGTAGATCATCGAAAATCGATCAGGCTTTGCAAACGTATTTTATTAAATGTCGCTTGATAGCAAGTGTTTTCTGTTTTGACAGTAACGATCTGAGAAAATATCCAGATGCTTTCGTACTGTGGAAATTACCCGTACAGGTTAATGCAATCAACCCCTCACCAAAAAAAAACAAAAAAAACAAAAAAAAAACAATGTGACGCCTACTAAAATATGGCTAAACCAGAGCTCCTTCTATACATTTAGAGGTACGTGATAAAATCCAAAGATGAATCAGCAATATTATTGGTCCTGGCCTGACATCTCGGCTTCAGACACTTTCCCGCTGCTGTAGTTGCTTCCCTGTGCTTTTACTATAAATACTTTTATGGTAATTGTTCAGATGAGATATAACTATTCATCGGGGTTAGATTTTAAATTGTTGTTTTATGCCCCTTCCCATCCCCCAGACATGCATTTTACGTGTGGGGACTCGTTAGTTTTTTTTTTTTTTTCATAGAGATATTGAGGTATTATAGTGTTTGGAGTAAGAATGGTAGGTAAGAATGCGTTGTTTTGATGCTAGGAATATTGTGGTATGTTTGGGTCAGTGATTGTGGCTACCTGAGTTGAAATTTAAGAGAGAAGAAGACCGTCCTTTTTTTCCCGTTCCCCATTTTGGCCTTGTGCCACATTTTATATTTTACTAATGAATATTGCTCTTCTCTATGATACATAGACTTTATGAATTTAAGCGCAGTACTAGACTGGCAATAAGGTCTCATCAATTTAAAGTTCAATTGGCTAGATATACTATGCTAACTTTTTTTTCTTGTGCTTCGCGCTTGAGGAATTCTCTTCCGGCTTCATGCTTTCCAGCCAAAATTGATCTTCAAAAACTTAAATGCAATGTCAATCGTCATCTACTGTCTTCCTGATTACTATTCTATTGTGCTCGCTCAATTTTCGCTTGTGGAACTCTCTACCGGCTTCATGCTTTTCAGCCAACTTTGATTTTCAAAAATGTAAATGCAATGTAAATCGTTATCTAATGCCTTCCTGATTACTCTTCTGTTGTTCTCACACAATTTTCGCTTGTGGAACTCTCTTCCGAATTTATGCTTTCCAGCCAAAATTGATCTTCAAAAATTTAAATGCAATGTCAATCGTATTCTACTGCCTTCCTGATTACTCTTCTATTGGTTTCACTCCTCGGTAATGCTTCTGTTTTCTAATTCTCTCACATCCAGTAACCACTTGTGTCTTAGTGGCTTTACTGCCTTGCTTTGGGTGAATTCGTTTAAAAAAATATATATCCAGATGTTTGTACTGTGAATATTGCCAGTATGGTTAATACGCGTGATAAAATCCAAAAGATGAATCAGAAATATTATTGATTCTTTCACATACAGTAACCCCTTGTGTCTTAGTGGCTTTACTGCCTTGGGGTGAATTCGATTAAAAAAAAATTCAAATTTCTTTTAGTTTTTCCTTAAAATGCTTCCGAAATATGGATACCATTTTCTTTAATCATTTATCGCTATGCAAGGCAATAAAGCCACTAAGACTCAATCGATTACTGAGAGGGAAAGGAAAAATGCGAACACATTAGAGAGGAGAGAGCACAATAAAAGAAAACGCTATAAAAAGACAGAAGATGGCGACAGACGTGGCAATTAAATTTTTCAAGGTCGTAGGGGATCGAGAAACAAGAAACTGGGACCGAGTTGCACAGGCGAGATATTTGTTTTCTTTATAATCCATCCATACCAAGCAAAGTAATAATGCCACTAAGTCACAATGAGCTATTGGGAGTGAAACATAAAGAAAAAGACTTTAGACAAAACCGGAAACCCAATCCTAAACAGGGAACAAGGAATAAGACCCCAGTCCTGCTCAAAAGACCAGGAAGTTGTATGAACCGGACTACAGGCGAACGCGAGCAAAGAAGCTATTAGAATAAAACTTACGGTTTCATTAATCAGTAAACGATGAGACCTAAATGCCAATCCAGTAGTACGCATAAATTCAGGCGGTTGATGCACCAAGGAGAAGAGCTCATTACCATGAAAGTATTTACAGAAAAGACTGAGGGAAGTCACGTCAAGGCGGTTTGAAAGAGACTGAACTCGAGATGTCAGGTCACGACCTATAGTATTACAGAACCTTTGGTGATTAGATATGACAGCCATATTCATTGCACGGCCGAAATAAGTTATCTGTCGACCGTTATCCTAACTCTGAATTAAGACTTTCGTATGCTAGATTAGACTTTGGCTGATTTTGGTTAGCGGCATATAAACCTCTATGGGTTTTTTGTATTGCCTAATTCTAATTTATTTTGAACGCAATTGCATGTTTTCAACTACAGATAAAATATATTGCTAGTAATTTTGCTATAAATATGTATTGCTAGTAATTTTACTATAAATATGTATTTTTATACTTCCATAGCGTTATTTCTTTTTCTGTGTGTGTTGGTGTTCACTATTTACCAGGGCTAGTATTCTAACAAGTGCTACCACCCCGCATCAGGATGGACCTGGCAACAACAGTAATTAAGTGTTGGTTCCACGTTCCTCAAAATCACCAATTCCCCGATTAGTATCTTTGCTATTGGGCATAGTTTATCGTCATACCCAAGACTCTAGATTTGACTAATATGCTTACAGAAAAGTTTCCACTGGAGAAAAGTTTTCTTAGTGTAAGAATATATATATATATATATATATATATATATATTTGCGATTGAATCTTGCATTGACAATTTCCTTTGAGGTAATTATTTTATCAAATTCAAATCCTACCATTTAACTCACTTCAGAATGGTAGCATCGATTCAACTACGGATAAACTGTACAGTGTAACCCGGATATAAGAGAGTTGTCGGGACCGAAGAAGAAGCGTCTTATATCCGGGTTGCTCTTATATCCGGGTTTGGTCTATTTTGTTTAGGTAAATATGGCTCTAATTTGGGACCAGAGAAAATCTCTCTTATATCCGGGTTACACTGTATTGTTAACAATATCATTATAAACTGATATTGTTCGTAATTTCACTACAAATATATATTGTTGGTATTTTTTTTATATAAAAATTTATTACTTGTATTTTTACTATAAGAATGTAATTTATACTTACATCGTATTTTGTTTTTCTTTGTGGTTTACTATTGGCGCATAGCTGAGGCGCTAACAGTTGTATCTGATAAAATAACTGTTATCTCAGAAAGGGTCGATAAACCGTAAAAAATAAATCAGTTTTTCACATTCTCCATATACACCAGATTTAGTACGTACAGATTATATATATATATATAAAAAAAAAAAAAGATATGCAGTAAACATTATTGAATTTTTATTAGATAAGTATTTATTTTAATCATAATTATTTGCATATAGCTAGGGCGCTAACAGTTTTATCTGGTAAATTAATTGTTATCTCAAAAGAAATTGTCAATGCAAGATTCACTCGCAAAAAAAATATTCTTACAATCCCAAAACATGTTTCGGCTTTAAATAACACACAAACCGTGAAAAAATGAACCAGTCTTTCACATCCTGCATATACACCAGATTTAGTACGTACAGAATATATAAAACAAAAAGAAAAGATATGCAGTAAACATTGCATTTTTTATTGGATAAGTATTTATTTTAATCATTAAATTGTTTTGAAAATAGTTAGAGTATTTTATATGGTAAATAATAAAACATTTAATTTTTTAACAAAAAAAAATCAATTCATCTCGGTTGGTTTTCTTTTAGCGTTAAAACCTTTTATTATTATGATTATTATTATGGTTCTGCTTTCGCCTGGATGCCACGAAAACAATGCTGCTTCAAGTTCGATTTTTCTTTCAAGAAAGAAAAATAAAAACGATTCCTTTGCTTATCTGGCTGGCCATCTCTCAAACTCTGCTCCTCGCTTCAATCCCCGCCCCACAATCATGTTTTCCTGGCTCTCTTATTTCTTTTTTTTTCTTTCGTTTTTATGTTTCTATTTCTTATACAACTTCCTTTATCCTTCTCAGTTGCTGCGGCTCTCTCCCCCCCTCTCTCTCTCTCTGACCGTTTTTAAATCCCTTCTTTCTTTTTCATACTAATCTTCATGCAACGCAAGGTGATAAAACCACCCAAGGTAAAGGTTTACTGCTTAGTATTGTATCAGCGTAAGATAGATAGATAGATAGATAGATAGATAGATAGATAGATAGATAAGAACAGACTGAGAAAGACCGATAGATAGGTAGATAAGAACAGACTGAGATAGATAGATAGATAGATAGATAGATAGATGGATAGATAGATAGATAGATATGAACTGACTGAGATAGATAGATAGATAGATATTAAAAGACTGAGATAAATAGATAGATAGATAGATATGAACTGATTGAGATAGGTAGATAGATAGATAGATAGATAGATAGATAGATAGATAGATAGATATGAACAGACTGAGATAGATAGATAGATAGATAGATAGATAGATAGATAGATAGATAGATATGAACAGACTGAGATAGATAACAGACTGAGATAGATAGATAGATAGATAGATAGATAGATAGATAGATAGATAGATAGATAAGAACAGACTGAGAAAGACCGATAGATAGGTAGATAAGAACAGACTGAGATAGATAGATAGATAGATAGATAGATAGATAGATAGATAGATAGATATGAACTGACTGAGATAGATAGATAGATAGATAGATAGATAGATATGAAAAGACTGAGATAAATAGATAGATAGATAGATAGATAGATAGATATGAACTGATTGAGATAGGTAGATAGATAGATAGATAGATAGATAGATAGATAGATAGATATGAACTGATTGAGATAGGTAGATAGATAGATAGATAGATAGATAGATATGAACAGACTGAGATAGATAGATAGATAGATAGATAGATATGAACAGACTGAGATAGATAGATAGATAGATAGATAGATAGATAGATAGATATGAACAGACTGAGATAGATAGATAGATAGATAGATAGATAGATATGAAAAGACTGAGATAGATAGATAGATAGATAGATAGATAGATAGATAGATAGATATGAAAAGACTGAGATAGATAGATAGATAGATAGATAGATAGATTTATTTCTTTCATTGTTATCTTTTTTTATTTATAACAGTATTTTCCTTTTCTTCTCTGTCAATTAATTTTGTCCGTCTATTCTGTGTTTTTTCTTCTTTGTTTTTTTTCTTTCTTCTACTGCTTGTCTTTCCCTCTTTTTTCTATTTTCTATTCTTTTCTTATTTTATTCCTCTTTCATTGTTGCTTGTCTTCACTAAGCCATTTTACTTAGATTTATTTCTATTTTTCTTAATATCATTTTTTATTATTTACGTTCCCCTTAATACTTTCTTAACTTTCATTTTTTTTTTCATTTCATGGCGCCTATTTCTTTCTACAGGGTGACCCCAAAACAACGGGAACTTTTTAACAATCCAATAATACCAAGAGTGATGGAAGAAAAATATTTTATTCATAGTAATTGAAACCTTAAAACATGCCATTTAAGAAACAATGATAGAATTTTCATTTTTTAAAATTACGTCTTGTATATGGCGTCCTCCTGTACGAATGCATTCTTGAAATCTGCTGTTGAGATTCCTCATTGACTGCTGCAAAATCTCAGCTGGGATACTGTGAATTTCATCTTGAATTCTAAATGGCGAAATGTTTACTTTCTCAAGGTCACTATCTCGCAGTGTTGCCACTTGCTCATGTCTGGCAATACGCACTTCAAAAATTCCCCTTTTTTTAAGGTCACCAAAAATTTTGCTTTTCATTCAATATTTCCTGTTTTCTCTTCTTTCTTCATTTTTTTTTCTTTTTTCTTTTTACGTCTTCTTTCTTTATTAAGATTTTATGTCTTTCTTACCATTTCAATTTTCCTCTCTCAATATGTGTAATTTTCTTTGCCTTTGCTTTCTTTTTCAGTTCCTTCATTTTCATTCTTGTTATTCATATTTGCCTTTTACCAACATTCATTTTTCTTCTTCACTTTCTTTCTTTTTGGTTTTCTTTCTAATTCACATCTCCTCTTTTATTCTTTCTTTAATAAGCTCCTTCTGTTTTCTTGCCTTCTTTTATTGCTAACACTATCTTACGATTTTATCTTTTTCCTAGTATTTCCAATTTTTCTTTCATTCACTTTCTTTCTTGCATTCCTTCTTACTATCTACCATTTTTTATTTCTTTCAATCTTTGATCTTGTTTGCTTCCAGTGATTGATTTTTTGTCTTTATTTCTGTCTGTCTTTTTAATTTCAATTATCTGTTTCTCTCTGCCATTAAAAAACGCATTTCACACATTCTTTCTTTCTTTTTTTCTTCTTTCTTTCTTTCTTTCTTTCTTTTTTCTTTCTTCTTTCTTTCTTTTTTTCTTCTTGCTATATTCCATTGTCTTTCTTTTATTTAAGCCTGTTTCTTTCTTTCCTTCGTTCCTTCATGGATTTATTCCCCCACCTATCTTTTTTTCCTCTTCTTTTCTTTCTTTCTATCTTTTTTATTCTAATTGTTTTTCATTATTTACATTTTTCGGACTATTGTCCTCATCTTTGTCGCCATATTTAAAACGGCATTTCGGACGTTGCACGCTCCTGGCTTCTTCAGTTGGTTGGAATGTCGAACTGAACCCTTTATTTCGCTCAATGGGCTAGATTTTTCTAGTTCTACCTGCCATGTTTAATGGGTGTCAGTTACCAGTTATCACCTGTTAATTTCCCTCTGAAAGTTCTCCATTGCCTTAATCAGGTATTGAACTCACACTTTTTGGATCCTAACCAACGCCTTTATCCATTGTGCCATGTGTCCTCAATGACATTCAAACCACTTGAAGAAGGCCGGAGCGTACAACGGCCGAAACGTTGTAATAAATATGGCGACAAAGATGAGGACAATAGCCCGAATAATGTAAATAGTGTACATAATACCTCATCTCAGAAACATAGACAGATACTGAAAGGCCGAAACGTTGTAATAAATATGGTGACAAAGATGAGGACAATAGTCCGAATAATGTAAATAGTGTACATAATACCTCATCTCAGAAATGTAGAGAGATACGGAAAGGCCGAAACGTTGTAATAAATATGGCGACAAAGATGAGGACAATAGTCCGAATAATGTAAATAGTGTACATAATACCTCATCTCAGAAACATAGACAGATACTGAAAGGCCGAAACGTTGTAATAAATATGGCGACAAAGATGAGGACAATAGTCCGAATAATGTAAATAGTGTACATAATACCTCATCTCAGAAATGTAGACAGATACTAAAAAGCCGAAACGTTGTAATAAATATGGCGACAAAGATGAGGACAATAGTCTGCTTTATTTTCTAACATTAACATAAGTATTTCCCACTTTCTTTCTTTCATTCTTTCTTTGATTCCTTCCTTCTTTCTTTCTTTCTTTCTTTCTTTCTCGCATTCCTTCTTACTATCTTCCTTTTCTTTTCTTTTATTCTCTGTGTTCTTTCTTCTTTCTTTCTTTCCTTTTTGGCCACATTGATTCATTCCTCTTTTCTTTTTTACCTCATTTTTCTGTCTGCTTTTTTATTCATTTATTTATTTATTTCATTAATGCACAGATTCTCTGCATTCTTTCTTTCTTTCTTTTTTGCTATCTTCCTTTCTCTTTCCTTGTTTTTATTTTCTTCATTCTTTTTCCTTTCTTTCTTTCTTTCTCTTTCCTCGTTTTTATTTTTTTCATTCTTTCGTTCTTTCTTTCTTTCTTTCTTTCTTTCTTTCTTTCTTGCTATCTTCCTTTCTCTTTCCTCGTTTTTATTTTCTTCATTCTTTTATCTTTCGTTGTTTCTTTCTTTCTTTCTCTCTCCTTGTTTTTATTTGATTCATTCTTTCTTTCTTTCTTTCTCTTTCCTCCTTTTTATTTTCTTTATTCTTTTTTCTTTCGTTCTTTCTTTCTTTCTCTTTCCTCGTTTTTATTTTCTTCATTCTTTTCTTCTTTCTTTTTTCTTTCGTTCTTTCTTTCTCTTTCCTCGTTTTTATTTTCTTCATTCTTTCGTTCTTTCTTTCTTTCTTTCTTTCTTGCTATCTTCCTTTCTGTTTCCTCGTTTTTATTTTCTTCATTCTTTTTTTCGTTCGTTCGTTCTTTCTTTCTTTCTTTCTCTTTCCTCGTTTTTATTTTCTTCCTTCTTTTTTTTTCCTTTGTTCTTACTTTCTTTCTTTCTTTTATACCTTTTTATTTTCTTTTCGTTTTACATTTATTCTGCCTCTTTTTATATTTTATTTGTTCGTTCATCGATTTATTCTACCTCTCTTTTTCCTTGCTTTCTTTCTGCCTTTTTATTTCAATTATCTCTTTCTTACTTCGATTAACATACGGATTTTCCGCCTTTCTTTCTTGCTTTCTTTCTTTCTCGCATTCCTTCTTACTATCTTCCTTTTCCTTTCTTTTATTCTCTGTGTTCTTTCTTTCTTTCTTTCTTATTTAGACTATTTCCTCTGCCTTTATCTCTCTTTTTTACTCTCTCTCTCTCTCTTCTCTTCCGATCTATCTTTCTCTCTTTTCCTTCCCTTCCTACACATTCTTACTTCCTATCCCATTTATGTTCCTACTCTCTAATCTTCTTCCTTCCTCATATTATTTCTTCCTTCCTTTGTTTATGTATCCAGGCTTTCTTTTAAGTAATAGATGAAATAGAAAAAGCTACCAATACGATCCGGAAACCTCGCAGCCATTATATTTACATCGTTCGAAAGCTGTGACCACCTGCCAACGATCAGACTGCATACAAAGGACACCTGGCGTGACAGATCCCTTTCTGAGACCTGTGATTTCCTTTCCTGACTAAAAAGGACACTTCTTCGAGGACAAAATCGACATCAAGACGACAGATTCCCAACCAGACACACACTCACACACACACACACTGGACCTGCGGGAAACAACCGATCTGGTTTCTTCTTCCGAGATCATCAACAAAGACAGCTGATTCCGCTGACCAAACCTTTGACAATTCTTCCTCTGAAAACAAGACATTTTTTTTTTTAAATCTTAGAAAAGGATGAAGACGACTGCTACTTCAGAGGACATCATAGTAACTTACCTTTCTCTTTTGGCCACGTTGTTTTTACCTTTCGTGTTCGCGCCGCCAGAGCCCTACATTCCGATGACTGTCGATTGAAGTCTACGTTCTGAATCTATTGCTGAAATTCCACCGTCGTCAGGATGAATGGCATGACCTTAGGCAGGATTGACAATGTACACAGAGACTCCTACACGTTGACTTGTCATACGGGCCCTTTGATGGTATACAAGGCTTATTTAGATGAGCGGCTGCATTCTTTTTATTGATGAAGCAAAAGGATGGTTATTCATGTAAATTTAAAATGTCGGACGAAAAGACATGCTTTGAATTGACGTAGAGAATTTTAATACAAATTCACTGGACATGATCGATTATAGTTTAATAACTTAACAGTTTTACAATTTGATCGTGCAGTTTAAATCGAGAAACCGAGGCGAGTTCGAACCCCAGGCAAGTTCGTCAAATTCATTTTCGCACAAATACATTTGGAATAAAATATGAACAAAACTCTTCCCCCATTAGCAATGGATTAAAGAGTAAGACAGAGTAGGCGCTTCAGCCATGATTGGCAAGCAGTCTAGGAGAAGGAAAACTCTGAATTACCAAACTCAAAAAGACGGAAATTTTCTGTCTGTTAATAATCAGTTCAGCTTTTGTAATGGATTCACAGAACGGAAAGTGCGACACTGTGATATGAAGATATATCGGGATGTGCGACACTTGGAACTGAAGACGTATCGGGATGTGCGAGACTGTTATATGAAGACGTATCGGGATGTACGAGACTGTGATATGAAGACGAATCGGGATGTACGAGACTGTGATATGAAGACGTATCGGGATGTGCGAGACTGTGATATGAAGACGTATCGGTATGTGCGAGACTGTAATATGTAGACGTATGGGGATGTGCGAGACTGTGATATGAAGACGAATCAGGATGTGCGAGACTGTGATATGAAGACGAATCAGGATGTGCGAGACTGTGATATGAAGACGTATCGGGATGTGCGAGACTGTGATATGAAGACGTATCGGGATGTGCGAGACAGTGATATGAAGACGTATCGGGATGTGCGAGACTGTGATATGAAGACGTATCGGGATGTGCGAGACAGTGATATGAAGACGTATCGGGATGTGCGAGACTGTGATATGAAGACGTATCGGGATGTGCGAGACTGTGATATGAAGACGTATCGGGATGTGCGAGACTGTAATATGAAGACGAATCGGGATGTGCGAGACTGATATGAAGACTTATCGGGATGTCCGAGACTGTGATATGAAGACGTATCGGGATGTGCGACACTGTGATATGAAGACGAATCAAGATGTGCGACACTGTGATATGAAGACGTATCGGGATGTGCGAGACTGTGAACAGAAGACGTATCGGGATGTGCGACACTGTGATATGAAGACGAATCAGGATGTGCGAGACTGTGATATGAAGACGTATAGGGATGTGTGAGACTGTGATATGAAGACGAATCAGGATGTGTGAGACTGATATTAAGACGTATCGGGATGTGCGAGACAGTGATATGAAGACGTATCGGGATGTGCGAGACTGTGATATGAAGACGAATCGGGATGTGCGAGACTGATATGAAGACTTATCGGGATGTCCGAGACTGTGATATGAAGACGTATGGGGATGTGCGACACGGTGAACTGAAGACGTATCGGGATGTGAGACACTGTGAACTGAAGACGTATCGGGATGTGCGACAATGTGATATGAAGACGTATCGGGATGTGCGAGACTGTGATATGAAGACGTATGGGGATGTGCGACACTGTGAACTGAAGACGTATCGGGATGTGCGACAATGTGATATGAAGACGTATCGGGATGTGCGAGACTGTGATATGAAGACGTATGGTGATGTGCTACACTGTGAACTGAAGACGTATCGGGATGTGCGACACTGTGAACTGAAGACGTATCGGGATGTGCGACACTGTGATATGAAGACGTATCGGGATGTGCGAGACTGTGATATGAAGACGTATGGGGATGTGCGACACTGTGATATGAAGACGAATAAAGATGTGCGAGACTGTGATATGAAGACGAATCGGGATGTGCGAGACTGTGATATGAAGACGTATCGGGATGTGTGAATCTGATATGAAGACGTATCGGGATGTGTGACACTGTGATATGAAGACGAATCAGGATGTGTGAGACTGATATTAAGAGGTATCGGGATGTGCGGGACAGTGATATGAAGACGTATCGGGATGTGCGAGACTGTAATATGAAGAGGTATCGGGATGTGCGAGACTGTGATATGAAGATAAATCGGAATGTTCGAGACAGTGATATGAAGACGTATCGGGATGTGCGAGACTGTGATATGAAGACGTATCGGGATGTGCGAGACAGTGATATGAAGACGTATCGGGATGTGCGAGACTGTGATATGAAGACGAATCAAGATGTGCGAGACTGTGATATGAAGACGTATCGGGATGTGCGACACTGTGATATGAAGACGTATGGGGATGTGCGACACTGTGATATGAAGACGAATCAAGATGTGCGAGACTGTGATATGAAGACGTATCGGGATGTGCGAGACTGTGATATGAAGACGAATCGGGATGTGCGAGACTGTGATATGAAGACGAATTGGGTTGTGCGACACTGTGATATGAAGACGTATCGGGATGTGCGACACCGTGACCTATGTGGAAAGAAAAACCCCAAGTGAAAAGCAGTCGTTCCTGAGAGTGCGAAGTTTGGGTGTGGACCAATCTCCTAGCCCCATGTAATAATTCAGTTGTCTTGGCGGAGGCAATACCTGCCAGAAGGTACCTGTCAAATATCACTTATTTGAAAGCGCAAAATAAAAGGAACAACTATGTTCAAATGAATTCTTTAATCCAGGGACGGGTTTACTGCGCAGATCGCTGGTAACATTTTATGGTGGTTATCCTCGTTGTCGGCAGACGATCGCATCGGGATCACCATCCGATTTACTTATTCGCATTTCTCCATCTGGTGACAGTGACGGAGAGAGCTGTGAAATCCCAGCCTACTCCTGAAGTGTAGTGAACAGGAGTCACAAAGTATTGTTTTTGGTGGACGCGACAGGACGAGTCAGGAGAAGTCAAAGTGAGTTTGACGAGGCCATTCGCATGAATTTGATTTCAGTGTTAAACTCTGCGCGAAAGAGAAGCCATAACACTTCGATACAAGCTCTTACCTCGCGGCTCATTAGTTGGATCTACAAGAAGAGAGAAGGCATGTTTATCATCAAAAGGATGAAATCAAAATGGAAATTATAAAACAGGCATAATTAAATCAAAAAGTAATAAAAATTAAATATCTGAGAAGCGTTATAACGTCTACAGATCTCAGTGTTGCCCATCCCAATACATCTTCAAATCACAGTATCACACATCCCGATACTCCTTCAGATTTCAGTGTCGCACATCTCAATATTTCTTCAGATCTCAGTGCCGTACATCCCGATACATCATCAGATCACAGTGTCGCACATCCCGATACGTCTTCATATCAGAGTGTCGCACATCCAGATACGTCTTCATATCACAGTTTCGCACATCCCGATATAACTTCAGATTTCAGTGCCCCACATCCCGATACATCTTCAGATCACAATGTCTCCCATCCTAATACGTTTTGAAATCTCAGTATCGCAGTATCTCAGTATACAGATTTCAGTGCTGCACATCCCAATACGTCTTCATATCACAGTCTCGCACATCCCGATACGTCTTCATATCACAGTCTCGCACATCCCGATACGTCTTCATATCACAGTCTCGCACATCCCGATACGTCTTCATATCACAGTCTCGCACATCCCAATACGTCTTCAGTTCACAGTGTCGCACATCCCGATACACCTTCAGATCTCAGTGTCGCACTTTCTGTTCTTTGAATTCATTACAAAAGTTGAACTGATTATCAACAGACAGATTATTTTCGTTAGAAACCTATAAAACTGTATAGAGCTGTTAGGAGATATCTATCCTCCTGTATGTGACGGAAATGCTTGACAATCAGATCAAAGACTAAGAAGAAACTAAAAGCCACAGATATCTAATTCTACAAAAGTGTGCAGAGAATACCATGAACCGATCATGGGAGCAACGAAGATGTTTTAGGGAAAATGCAAACAAAACACAAACTTATAATAATCCTGAAGAGGCAGTTGAAATTCCTGTGTAGCCAATGACGAAGGTGGGCTTGGAAAACATGATACTCACAGGACAGATTAAATGAATAAGCACAGCATACTTGATCGTCTTGAGTAAGTGGATGATAGATCAATGTTTGGGAGAAATAACAAAAAGCCAAAAGTACTACAAGGAGCAGGGAGATGTGGAGGGACATACCTACATACAGGCTGAACATTTTAAGTTTTCTATGCATTGTCTAAAAGCTAAGGAAATCAAATAAATGTGTGCAATGTTCAAATGTTCCAGAAATTATGCAAATGAATTTTCCCACAATATTTTTTTAAATTATTTACAGAGAGTGAAAGTGAAAGTGAAAGAGAAGACTGAATCTAGGGGGTTTGAGGAAAAGATAAAATATGAACGGAATTTAAGCAGAGTAAAAGTTGGCTATTGATGTTGCATTTAAATTTTTGAAGATAGTAACTATCGACGAAGCAAGTAAATTGAAGGGAGTTCCACAAGTGGAAGTGTGAAAAGATGGTTGCAATAGAAGCGGCAATTGTATGTAGCTATTTAAACAGTAAAAGGATGGGACCTAGATGTAGTAGGTGCACCAGGGATATAAGCTCAGTTGCAATGAAAATATTTATAGAAAAGGCAGAGGGAAGCCATGCCACGTCAGTGAGAAAGTGACTGAATCCGAGATATCAACTCAGGATCGATTACATTACACATGCTTTTTGGGATTTTGTCAAGAATATCGATATGTACATCACGGATACAAGACTAGATATGACAACAGTATTCAATACACGGACAAATGGTAGGTTTATAAATGCACGGTGACCCAACCATCCTTGCAGTAGATGCAGCTATTGATTCGATGTAGTCTTTCCGGCTATTTCACCATCTAAGGAAGAAGTTTTCTTTACTGGAGTTCCCCGAATAAAAGTCTCAAAGGCCACTCAGGGTAGGGGCTTAGTGAATGAGGTGTATGACATGAATATAAGAGTAGGAAGTATCAAGTGAAAATTATGCGAATATGGAGGATAAGACATTATTAACCCATAACATGCAGAGGTTAAAACTAACCCACTGAAAAGCAACTGCTTTATTGAATTATTTATTCTGTTTCTTTATTACTTGCAAGATTACTTTCTTTGAAATTATTGAAATGTCCGAGTATTCTACACTTTCTTTTTAATTTATATCATTGATTACCTCGGCAGTAAAAAATGGTCAACCCAGGTGCGCTTCGGAAGAGCACACCTGAGGAAAAGAACATATATAACCCGGTTCTATGGCCTGCACGTTCCACCGTACTCAACCCTTTTGATTTGTGTATGTCGGGCCACCTAAAAAAGTTGTTTTGCAGTAGACATTAATAATGCAAGATGGTTCAATGACGTGTCATGGGGGCTTGCGAAAACATTCGATGCCGTGTGGGAGTATTTGAAAGGGTCCACTAGTCAATGATCTGACGGCTGCATCCGTGTGTAAAAGGAAGCGGTTTCAACCGTATTATGTGATGCTGCACTGAGGTACAACATTGGCCTTTTGGACATAACTTTATATAGTTATTTTACCTTGTTTTTGTGTCAGGAAACCGCCCCAAAGATTATAAAAGTATTTTGATACAACATATATATATATATATATATATATATATATATATATATATATATATATATATATATGTTGTTATCCACAGACAGACTGTTTCACTGTATCACAGCTCATCAGTGTCTGTGTCTGTGTGTCTGTGTCTGTGTGTATGTGTGTGAGTGTGCTTTATTTTAGAATATTACATAGAAAACATGTCAAAAACGCTACATAATTGCAATGCATCTCATCAGGCGATTGTTTAAATTACCGGCGAGTCGACGATTTATTCAGATTTCAAAGCAAAATACAGACTCTTTTTACGAAATAAAGAATAAAAAAGAAAGGAAGAGAGTGGTTATATGGTTTGTGGTCTTTACTCAGATCAATCAATAAATTTGAACTAATAGAAGAAGCAAAAATAAAGAATTTATTTTCCATAAATGGGTCATGAACCGTAGATTTAAAGCAAATGGCAGCAACAAACGTTAAACAGGAACGGATGTAAATGGATACATATTGTCTATTAGACAATGTCCTATGGAAAATAAAGTGGTAATCTAACAAAATGCTAGACAATTTATATCCTTTGTGAGTTTCCTACATAAAAAGAATCATTTTTATAGTTGGTAAATAAATAGCTTCTTTATGAAACCAGTCAATAATGTAAACGTATAGACTTACTTGGTAAATTAATATACAACTGTCGACTAAAGATTCTTTATACAAAATGTTAATAACAGTAACCAATCAATTCGAAATGTCAAAATACTAACCAAATACTGATACGTCTGTACATGATATTAGTAACACTACTAGGACATTTAATACGAAATTATATTAAATCTAAATTAATCTTACAACAGAAAGATAAGCCATATAGTGATTTTTCAAGCGTAGCTTAGATGTAACACATGGCCGAAAGTAGGGGGCACCCAGAAAGTTAAACCATATATGGTGGAACGCAGTTCAACTAAAATCTAAGAAAAAGCATTGTCCATCTCCAAATCTAACTGAATTGTAAGATAAAAGTTAGACTGTGTTTACAATTTACATTTAACTCGGTTCTTTGGTTTAATAAACCATTTTTATCAATAACCTGATAATTTGCAATTTTTGATATAAACAGAGAAAACAAGGTTTATATAGAGATCTACATGTCCTTGCAATTTTTAAAATTTTCTATTTCACCTTAGAAGATTTATTATCAGCTTTCATACTCCAACTATATTTAGAAAGTCATGTATTATTTCTATAAGTATTTTTAGTAAAGGACAATATATGTTGATATCACCAAGTCTTGAAAGAATTCTTAGTATTACCAATATTTTCAGCCATCGGATTTTCTATTGTAGTGATAGAACAAAGATAAACAGGATATTTAGCAAGGGATATTTGTTTAGCAAGGGACATTGATCAGGATTCCTACAATTACATTGTCCAGTATCCTTAACAATATTCACCTTGGAATTTGTAATAAGATTCAGATTATTTTTAATTGTTTTAGAGTTTTATTGTTGTGTAACTTTATGATCTTCTCAAGATTACTGGTGCAACTGACTATATATATATATATATATATATATATATATATATATATATATATATAACAGCGATGTTATGCTTAATCTACAAGACGTGTGTTGTGCTTTGGCTCGACTATTTGCATATGCTGGTCAATGGAGCATTGTAGTTTGATTATCTCTTGTTTTATCCTAACGTTACAAAATTGGCGGTAAGTGTTATGTTTTGAATTATTCTAGAGACTACTCAGTAGAAATAATTGCGAATCTTAATATTTGTAGCTATTTTTGTGTTGCTTGTTAAATTTATTTATTTTAATATCGTTTACTTTATTCTTTGTTTTAGATTATTATTATTATTATTATTATTATTATTATTATTATTATTATTTTCTTTGCTTTCTGGCGTTTACACGTGTCTTCCCGGGTCCCACCCAGGGACCTAAGGTTAGAAATGGCATCATGACACTTTTCACTGACAAAAAAAAAATAAAATAAAATAAAAAAAAAATAAATAAATAAAATAAAATAAAAATTACATAGATAGAGCCCTTCGTAAAGTGTGGGCTGTACTTGTCAGAACAATTTTTTGTATCTCCTTGAGCCATAGGCTTCCAGGAATCCCTGCAATTAGTCTACTGCAATCTTTTCCAACCAGTCCTAGGGCTCCAACTACAACAGGGATTCTTGATGTTCCCATATGCCACATTTTCGATTATTATTATTATTATTATTATTATTATTATTATTATTATTATTATTATTATTATCAGTTAAGTATAATTTGTATATTCCCAGATTGTTAATTTGCTTATTGAATAAGGTAATTCCCCATGTATAACACGCATTTTTTCTTAAAAAAAAACAATAAGCAAAATTAGGGGCGCGTTTCATAGGTCGATTTCACTTGCGAAATGACTACTCACTACAAACATACGACGATTTGACACCCCATGAGGGTGTCGAATACAATCATATGGACCTAACAATACTTACAAATTTAAAATAAAATACAATAAGAATTAGCATAAAACTAAATTAGAATAATATTATTCTATGTTTAAAACTACATACAGATCCGATAGATAGCACATTTTATCGAACAGAACAGGTCAATGAGTCTGCGCAGGAAGCACAATTTTCTTTTAGAATCGTGGTGATCTGAAATTTTGATAAATATCTTCAATTATAGCTTGAACAACGTTGGCCGTATTGAAATTGGTGAGGTACAATTTATAGGGTTTGATTACCAATCAAGGGATGCGTATTATGCGGGAGTAGAAGCGTTTTACCATACTTTCAGTACAATTTTAGGGGTGCGTATTGTGGATGAAGTCGTATTATACATAGACAATTTACTTTATTTATTTACTTGTTTTGTTTATATTATTTTACTTATTTATTTTTTATTCTTTTTACATAATCGTTTTTTGTTTTGTTTTTTTCGAATTATGATTACCAGAATAAACACTTCTTTTTTGTATTTGTATTTTGAGATAACTTCTGATCATTTATATAGTAATTGTACAAATAACTTCATTCGAATCCACAATTATATCCCTTACCGTCGAAAAGTGAAACTTTAAATGGTATGACCACATAATAAGCCCCAACATTTTCCCAACTAACATCGCACAAATTCCCGCCTTTGGCTAAAGAAAAAGAAAGAAGACGAAATATGCTTTCAACGTCACTGTGTGGATATATGGAGAGACTTGATCAAGTGTTCAACTGCGCGGCAACATTACGAATACTGCCGGCTATGATGGTGTTAAATATGGCGATCATACAGCACGTATATTTCTGTTTTGTCATAGTTTTATCACAGCTGAATCGAACGACACATGAATGTGACGAGACATTAATGTGATTAGAAAGTGGAGTAAATTGTCATTGTTGTTCAAGTGTAAAAAGCAAATTTATTTGTACAATGCCGCACCCTTAAGGTTAATACACCTTGTCGAGAGCGAATTCAGTCTCTACAGAAAAGATGGCACAGACTTTTAAAATGCCAATTTAGAAGAAAGGTAATTTCTAAAAATTATATTGCATCTATTTCAGAAACATTTTTTACGTCTTCTGGTCGAGACGTGAACTTGCTAAATAACTCAATTTCCGAAGACATACATGTACTTAGAATGCAATAAATTTGTTTAGTCAGTGTTTATTTATTCCGTAGTTGTAGCAACCATTTTGTAGTCTTGTCTTATCGTCTGCTTTAATGAAAGACAAAAACACGTTATCATTGCCAAAAACTAAAAGGTTAGGTTGGTTTTGTCTTTTTTTTTTCGACAGACTTTTTAAGAATATCTGTATAAGATATTCAGTTTAGCACATAAAAGAGTACCCAGAACTGGAAGCCAACAATTCCATCGATTATATTTTATTTTTAATAATCAAAAAGTTTCTTGATACATAATTTAACTGTATATATATGATAAAATATAGTTTTAAGGAATGCTATATTTATGGGTTAAAGTGCTTATTCTCAGGAATAGAGCGTATTTAAATATTAAAGGGTTGTTGATGTCAATGTCCACTTTGGCGGAACAACTTCTCCCCACACATAATAATCAAGGAGGTTTCAGTTTAGGCAGTTATGTGGGCACATGTAAGGGATGATATGTACGCAGAAATTGTCTGACAGCCATGACTGGGCTTTCCTGCTTGGGTCGCATGGTGCAGTGTCCTGTTGCCAGACACAAGCCAGCCTCTTGACCTAAAGCAGCACTACCTCTCATCCAGGAACTTTATGTAGGTCACCATATTGAGGCTGAACCCTCATCAACAAATTCCTAAGTTCTTTTCTTATCTGAACGATCAGAGATTTCGTAGCTGCCGTACATTCGTAATCACCATTAGACTAATTATGAATACTTTCTACTCTCCTAAGATTGACAACCGAACAGTCTGAAATATTCATATTGGAGCTTCAGGCGCGAATGCCAAGCAGGACAACATGCCGTTTCCAAATTTCTGGTGGAGTGAATTACGCCCTGGACCTCTTTTTTTTAAAGAGGGTGCCCAACTGACCCTATTATAATGTGCAGTCGACAAAATAAAAAAAGCGTGTCTGCGAAATTAAAAGTATAAAATAATAATAAATATAATAATTTACCCATCGCACCCTGTATATATATATATATATATATATATATATATATATATATATATATATATATGTATGTATAAGGTTGGTGCAAATATAATGTCGTTTTTGACGTTAAAAAATATGTCAAAAAACGACAATAATAAACGACCTAATATATATATATATATATACAAGGTATATTTACGCAGCAACTAATCATCCGAACAAGTTTGATTAAAAAGAAACGACAAGTTCTGTGTGTTTAATGTTTTTATTTTATTTTTCCAATTTGGTGTTGAGGTGTGGAATATGGGGTAACAGCTTTTAATATGCTAAGCATTTCTGCTGCTCTTTCCACAGAATTGTTTCCATAGAGTCATGCCAAATTGGTTTTAAGTTATCCTGCAGATAGACTGCTTGCCAACCAAGGCTGAATTGACAACTCTGCCTTATTATTCATCCTATAACTCGGAAAGAGTAGAGATTGATTCATGCTTTTCTCAAGAATAATTGCACAAAAGTCAATGTAATGAACTCAACTGGAACTCGAACTCAGTTCATTGAATTCTCATTAGATAACCTGCATATGACGTGATGAGTAGATAGAATGATAGCTGGAGGGTCTATCTACGAAACTCTGGAGTCAAGATACTGATGGTAGTACTAACCAGCTAGAGAAAAACTTTATATTTGCTTTAATTCTATATATATATATATATATATATATATATATATATATATATATATATATATATATATATTTGTGGGTGTGTGTGTGTGTAAACGAACAATAAAATTTCAGCGTTCAAAACATTAATTAAAAATGTAATTTAAATTTAATCTAAAATGAAGAATTCGCCCGATAATTTTGACATATCTATGGGGGCTTTGGATTCTGCATATTCTTCAGATTTAGTTGTATTTTTTCTACTGTACAACCTAACAGCATTTGAAGAAATAAACCCGAACAGTATAAGGCTATATAGGGACGATAGGCTCATCGTTGTTAATGAATAAGTTAAAAGTAAGTTCGATAATCTTAGAAAATTAATACATTGGTTGTTTAAATCGTTTGTGCTCAGCGTAATTATCAATGCTGATATTAAACAAGTTGATTTCCTAGATGTTACATTTAATTTACTTACGAATAATTTTCAACCCTACATGAAAAAATAATGCCAACTGAGTGTATATCCATCCTAACTCCAACCATCCTCCGTCCATAATCCAACGTATTCCATCATCGGTAGAACGACGAATTAATCAGCACTCTTCTAGTAAAGAAATATTTGAAAAGCATAAAGCAGTATATGATAAAATTCTTAGGGATGGTGGTTTTAAATCTTCAGAAATTAAATTTGTTTAAAATTATGATTGTGCAAAGAAAATAAACAGAAACAGGAAGATCATATGGTATACTCTTCCATGCAGTCAATTAGTACACACTAAATTAATACATAAATTCTTAAAATAAATTGAAAAGCATTTCCCTAAAAAGAGCTCTCTGAGAATAATTTTCAATCGCAACACTCTAAAACTTAGCTGTAGTTGCACAAATTAAATCACAAAAAACTAAAATAATGAAAATATATAACAAAAATAACGGAAATATTAGTGCTGGCCTTAATGTGTCTCCTACAAATAACCTATGTAATTTTTTAAAATCCCAACCAGTGCCCGTAATCCAAGAGGTTTTTCACAAGGTCTCTAGTATCTGGGTGTGCTATTTCGTCAGTCAAAAATCCTTTCTGAGCACTTTTACATCTGCAGTACAATGAATGATTTCAAAAAACGCTTTACCATAATCATATCTCAACTTTTAATAACGCAGCTAAGCGAAACATGACTTCGCTTTCTAAGAATTTTGGAAATTAAAAGATAAAAATAAAACACCGAAAGTTAAATGGAAAATTCTTAAATGAGTTAGAATCCCAAGGTCTCTAAACGAACCATATTTTTCTGTCTACAAGAGAAAATGGAAATTAAATACTCGAACGATGACAATCTGTTGAATCAGAGATACGAAACGGCAAGAAATTGTAAACATACAAAGGAATTAACCTTACATCTTGATAAAGAAGCCGAAACGTTGTTATAAATATGGCGACAAAGATGAGGACAATAGTCCGCATAATGTAAATGCTGTACATAATACCTCATCTCAGAAATATAGACAGACCTTATGATTAATATAATAACATAGAAATTTAAAATGTTTAGACGTTTCATTACATTCGTAAATACAATAGGCAAAAATTAGCAGTTTCCCTAAGCTATGTGTTGATGGCTTAGGGGTAGAAACTCTGGCTGATGCCAAATCGCTCAGTTTGCGATATAAGCTCATCTAGATCTCCTGTCCTTCATACTTACCTTTCTATGGTCAATAACATCAATTCTCATTTCCAATTTAATTTGCTGTAATTTCGAGGTTAATTTTAATTTTAAGTTTATTTTACCCCTATATCTCTCTTGATTTCACTCTGTTTACTTTTTAAAATTTATTTTGAATACTTATTAGTCATATTATTTAGATTATTTTTTCTCTTTAATAACACTTTATAGTAATTAAAATAATACAAAAGTTTAAAACGTATTTAGTATTCTAATTTATACTGTAAAGTTAGTTTTGTTAAGTAAAATTATTATAACAGTATAAATTGTTTTGTATTCTAATTTATATTGTAAAATCTGTTTTGTTAGATATTGTATTACACTTCTACAATTCATGAATAATTTTCTTTGAACACAGGAATCTTTGCCATAGAAACATTAATCTAACTCACCACGTTACCGTTTAAATTTCAATTCTCTGGTCCGACGGAATTGCATTGGTTGAATTTGTGGCTTCTTTGTTTCTCTCACCTTCATCCTCGACTTTCTTCTCCTTACGAATAGAAGAAGGTTGAATACACTTCCAAAACCTTATTCCCTTTTTTTGGTCTTTTTCTTTCTCTTGTCTTTTGCTTGTATTAATCACTTACCCTTCTCCATTTATAAATACTTTTTATCTTTTATGGAAAATTTTCTAATGGCGGAAGTTGGAGTGAGTTGGGTAATGTTAACTGTATTTCGGAAGAAAATATATTAGTACCATCATCGTTTCCCACCTGAAGAAACGTTAATTTTTTAATATTGAAAAAGATGTACAGTTTTGTAGTGGATATGGTTATGTTCTAATGTAAGAGTTCATAATTAATATATATATATATATATATATATATATATATATATATATATATATATATGTCCCTTGAGTGCTTAGCGTTGGAGCGGGTAGAATGGAGATCAATGTGTTTTAGACAAGAAGCGAGAGCAAGATCTAAAAGGTCAGCCAATCTAACGGTGATCTCATCTCACAATCCTCACACTTGCTCCATATGTGGCCTCCTTTGTAAATCAATAGCGGGTCTTAAATGCCACTTAAGATTATCGCACAAAATTTCATAACTAAATCAATAAGCTGTCAGATCCTCATACGTCGAAACCGAAGGGAGAGTCCATTATTATTATATATCCCCCTGGTACCACGACTGAATGAATTTAAGCGTGCTACCAGGTTGTCATCTCGGTCCCACCCTTTTACTATTGAAACAGTTAAATGTAAACGCATCTTCTACTCCAATAGTTTCTTCCTTTGCACTTCCCGACAGTGAAGCTCCCTTCTTCTTATTTGCTTCCCTGATAAATATAACCTGCAAAAATTTAAATATAATGTCAATCGACATCTCCTGTTGCCTTGATCCCCGTTTTTCTTTTTATCCTCCTCCGGTCTTTTTTATCGTTTCCTCAACCCCACACCATGCACAGTAGTTTCAATTATCTACATTCTCTGTAGACCCTTGTGTACTAGTGGCAATTGCTTAGATGAAATGCTTAATTGTCCAATTGTCAGATTAAGCTTTGAACCGTTGTATCTTAGAAATGATTAAAGATATCTTACTGGATATCTCCGAGATTTTTATAACACCATTGTACTCTACTTGTACAACAGGAACGTATTTAGGTCTAAGTTGAAACGATGATCCTTCTTGCTATTCTGACCACCTGATTCAGTTTTTCTACTCTACTTTTCTTCTTTTTTAAATTTATTCCCCGTCAAATTGATGGTTCTTGAATGGACTTTGAAGACTGAAGCCAGAGTATGAATGGTGATACCATTACTGAAGGCCTGAATGATCGTTTTCGTCTCACTATTGGGAAGACATAGTGGGCTGATATAAAATGATTTTAAGCTGTTCTCTTTTTAGCTGAATAATTCAAAGGGTTTTTCAGTAATTCTTACGACAAACTATTTCAAGATGGGTCAAGGTCTTATCTGAAAGCCTGTAAAAAAGAAACTCAATTAGTTTAGTGGGTTTTTAGATATTAAACATGTTGTGCGATGGACAATTATCCCACGTTTTTACAAGATTTTGACAATTTTACTGTTACATCTAATATATATATATATATATATATATATATATATATCTTTTTTACAAATATTTTCATGGTAACTTCTTTGACGAGCTATTTTCACTGTTATCCCAACTTTATGCTACTAAGTTGCTGTCTCAGTTCCACCCTTTTACTGTCGTAACAGTTATATGTAACAGCCCCTCTACTCCCACATCTTCTTCTCTCGCACTTCCCGACAATGGCATTCCCTTCCTCTTACTTGATCCCCTGATAACTATAATCTTCAAATACTCAAATGTAATATCAATCGATATCTTCCGATGCCTTGATCTTAAACCCCCTCCTTCTTTTTTTCCTTTTCTTCAAACAGCCCTTTTTACTCTTCCTTTCACTCTCTGTAACCCCTTGCGTGCTTCGGGGTCAGGCGCGTGCGAGGTGCAAGGTGGGGAGCGAAAGTGATTTGGCGGCCATTATCTGTGAAGATGCGGCGGGTCATCATCATCATCATCTTTATACAAACATGTTTGTATAAAAAGAACTAACAAGGAGTGTCTGTTTAATTTTTCATTGTATTTGTTCGACTTTTGGATAAGGCTTTGAGTATTGTCCTCGACGATATACATAAACTGTCCGACTACCATATTTTGCTAATTTTGTTCACGTACTTTCGAATTCACAAAACTCTGCCCAGCTTTTGGAATGTGTCCTTGGCCATCCCAATACGTCTACGGATCTCAGTGTCGCACTTACCGTCCTCTGTCAGAATAATGAGCTGTTGCGTGACATATCTATTTCTTATGGCAGCGAATGTTGGACGATTTCCACAAAGATAAAGAAGAGACTCAAGGCGAAGGAGATGTGGTTCTACAATAGGATATTACGGATAACATGGACCGAGCTGAAGGTTCTGGGAAAAATAGTGAGAAAATTGGGTCTGTAGAATCTGATAATCACGGATTGAATAGAGGGAAAGAGAGGCAAAG
>OZ010603.1:39214582-39217082 GCA_963932145.1 Acanthosepion lycidas
ATCCTTCCCTTCATCCTTTCTTCTATCACTCCTATCTGCTCTTGCTACAAATCTTCTGCAACCCCCCTGCATCCTAGTGGCTTCATGCCTTGCTCGGGGCGCAATGCTTAAAAAAGATTAAAAAAAAAAAAAATAACACCATCAATCAAGCCCTACCTACATTTCTCACCGACACAAGGCAGACATGCTTGCAAAGGTCTTGTGGTCTCACATTTATACACACACTTATACCACTCTATAGAGTTACGCACATCATACAAACCCCTAAAGAATTAAAAGATAACATACGCGTAACACATACACCCCCCTCCCAGAAACCAATAAAACTGTCAAAATGACCAAATGAATCTATCCAGCCGATTTTTTAAAAACCAACTTGAAATAGGCCGATCAAAATTAACGATAAAAAAAGAAACTGAAAACAGATGAAGTTAATTTCATTCATAAACAGTCATTCACTCCTATCATTCACTGATACTAACAAGCAGGGTTTTTTTTCTCCTAATTTTTTCTACATCTAAATGAAATAATAAAACAAAAAAATATTAATATAGAACCCAGTGTGTCTGAAAACTTTGATTTTTAATATTCTGTATTGTTCGCAACACACACACATATATATATATATACGTTATTTATATAGATACAAATATTTAAGTAAATGCTCTGTTTATAATAAACAGTATTAAACAACATTTACCGGCCTGAATGCCCGAGAAATTTTCATAGAAAATATGCATCCTCTGATATGAATCGAACCTGTATCATATACGGAACCGTCATATGGCCTGACGTGCTTAACCGATTTAGCCACAGAGGAGCATTCGGTTAGCGAGGTCTATTTAACTTTTTTTTAAACACAATTCTCCATGATTTTCTCTCATTGATTCATATCTGCTCAATGCGTACGCAAATGTATACAAATTACGTCATACATTATGAAATGGACAAATCCAGACAATTATTTTAAGACATTTTTTTATGTTTATACGTTCTTTTTATAGATACAAATATTTAAGTAAATGCTCTGTTTATAACAAACAGTATTAGCAACATTTACCAGCCTGAATGTCCGAAAAATTATACACACACACACATATATATATGTATATATATGAACAAAAAATGACTTTAGGTTGAAACTAGTGAAGTATCCACAATCGAGCAGTGCAGGAGAAGAAACTGTTAGCATAAAATATACGGTTGCATTGAAACATTTCGCTTGTGAAATAATGATACCTTGTCACCAATATAGTCCTATATGGTGAATAATCTATCTATGTGGAAAATGCCATAAACAGAAGGTAACGCACGAAGTTTAGGGAATATATTAAGGAAAGAAGGCTTGGAAACACTGACACTCTCAAGGCATCTTGAAATCAAGATGTACAGAGGAAAACAACGCATAACATACCTAACGAGCTTGTGGGAATGTTTGGCTGAATGGGGATTAGGAGATTTTTAAAGCATTTTACCCCTAGCAAGGCAGGAAGCCACTAGCACGCAAGGGTTTATAGAGGATTTTGGGCGAGAGCAGATAGGAATGATAGAGGAAAGGATGAGGAGAAGGATAGTGGATAGATCAAGGCAACTGGAGATGTCGATTGACATTACATTTGAATAGTTGGAGATTAAAGCCATCAGGGAAACAGGAGTAGGGAAGGGAGTTCCACAGGCGAGAGGTGCGAGATATGAAGCTATTGGAGTAGAAGAGGCGGATACATTTAACAGTTTCAACAGTGAGAGCATGATGCCAGCCTCGTAGGGCTCTTGAATTCATGAATTCTGGGAACCAGTGAAAGCAGCTCATCGCAGCAATTACCATGAAAGTATTTGTAAAAAAGACAGAGAGAGGCGACGGCGCGTATGAGAGAGCGACTGCAGACGAGATGTCAGATCAGGATCAATTATATTGCATATCCTTCTCTGGATCTTATCAAGAACCCTGAGGAAAACAGAAGGGGCTCCAGACCATATATGGCAGCAATAATCCATGCAAGGGCGAATGGTTGATTTGTAGATTTGAAGGATCGATTCCGGGGAGGAAAAAAAGGCCAAAATTTACTAAGAGCTACAAAGAACTGGAAGTCGTGGAGAACCATAATCCCCCAGGTTCTGAATAGAAACGGCCCATAAAAGAAGTATAATCGATAAACAACGTTCAATATTTAATGGTGTTTCCATTGTTTCTTATTAACGGCTGTCAGATTTTGATAAGAATTTGAGGTAAGCTTCTTCTGATACTAATTTTCCCACTCCTATTGTCAAATCACCTTAAGCTCATAAAAGTCACGGGGATTCGTCAGATTTATGAAAGGACGCATCACATAGAAGAAGGAGAAATGTTTACTTATTTCATCGATTCGAAATATGAGTCAACCAAGGCAGAACAAAGTTTGAATGATGGGAAATTGTCGAAAATTAATTCGCCCTGGCTTCCGTCCGACAGTGTGTCGTTTAAAATTCATTTTGTATTTTTTCAGTTTGTATCTTTCTTTTT
>OZ010603.1:39219582-39222082 GCA_963932145.1 Acanthosepion lycidas
TGGTGAGGTCAAAATTTTGATTGAGACAGTCAGGTAATGTTGAAAGTAGGACACCATAAACATCAAAATGTGAATTAAACTGTCAGTTTTAATGCATGCGACTAACGCATAAGCACATCGACAAATATAAAAAGATGAAGATATGAGACAAAGAGATAGAACACGATTATTAACACGAGATAGATCAATACAGAGATAGATAATGAACAAACTGACATAGATAGATAGATAGATAGATAAATAGATAGATAGATAGATAGATAGAATGAAGAGACTGGGATAGATAGATAGATAGATAGATAGATAGATAGATAGATAGATAGATAGATAGATAAAATTAAAAAAAAAACATGATTCAGAAAAACGGGAAGTAGCGAATGTCGTTGCCTTTAAATTTTTCCAGATCGTCGTTAACAGGAACGGAGAATGATGTTCATCTTCTACATGACCCGAGAGCCATTCGAGATAGATCATTACAGATTAAGAGATACAGTTTATGCGGATATGTGGGGAACATAACGTTTAACCCATGACTTGAACAGGTCAACAATGTAGTGATCTGTGAAGCATCCTCTTTGTTGTCAGCTCCACAAAGCAGCGGTTTGTAAGTTTAACTTACCTCTCACCTATAGAATACGTGCGAAATGAGGTTGGTTTGCTACTATGTGCATAGTATGGCGGGTCATTGCTGTGGAGATTAGAACAAGTGGAACTAAGGAATGTATTTCATCTGTACACTCTCCGTGGAAATAGTGATAGAACAGCAAGAGGCTTGCGACGTTTCGTCTGTGGCGAAAGAGGTTATATTGTGGAAAGTAATTTATTGCCCAAAAGGACGCGGAGACGGTTCCGGGCTCTATCGAGAGTGGAAGGTTAAGACTGTGCATCTGTAGATATGTCAACTACTTCATTTCCAGCCTGATTTGGCTTTTGTAAAGTTAACTAGGATAGCACGAGGAGTCAGGCACTTAAAGGAGTGGTCCAAAGAACCGACCATTTTTCCAGCATCTTTTGGTCGTACTTACGAATTCCACTTGAGATCTGGGTTGAGTTTAGGTCCCAAAAGGCGCTAAAGATCCAAACGCGAAAAGTACCAGAGAAGGAGCAATTAAAATAGAAATTACTGTTGCGTCTGTCTCATTCAACATTAAAATAAATAGCCTGGTTATAAATCTAGTCCGACACTTAAATTCGGTAGGTCAAGATGCCAAACAGGAAAGCTCATCAATACTTATGTTCCGGCAATTTTGTATTAATTTCTTTCCGAATTTCCGAATAAATATAAATTCATTATTCCATATATGATCAAAACAATTGCCTTCTTTCTAATAGTTCGTGATTGCGTCTTTTCAGAATTCCATATAATATTTTTTTAGGTTTTTGGCCACGGTGTCATCTCGCCCGATGCCAAGTAGGGCCCCTGATCAAGTGGGTCCCCATTATCAAATAAAATGTAATAAAGAGGGGTGTGGAATGGGAGGATCGGGTTAGATATAATTATGGAAATATATATGAGAGCATGAATTTAAAGATTCCGTGATTTGAGATGGTCTGCAATTTCAAAGGATATCAAGCAGTAGTCTTGGTTCAGCCGGCAGGTTTAAGAAATTCGCTGTCTGAGGAGAATTTCGAATCATACCTCTTCTAATGAAAAGAAACTGTTAGATGAATTCGATGCTGAAGACATTATTGGCAGATTCGCCCAATTATCTAGTTGACAAAATGATTTCTCTTGATATAGTGGACTGCAGGCAATGCTCTATTAAAAATCAGTGTAAATTAAATTTTTTTAATAAAATGAACTTAAATCCAAATTTATAACGGACAAAAAAACGTTTTCTTGAAAATTACTAAAATGCGATATTCTGATGGAATGGATACCAACTAAGAATAACATTGAATTACCTTGTAATCCATTGAGAAAAATAGAAATAATTACTTAGCATTTAAAACATGAGTATTATTACCGTATTTGACGGCATATAAGACGCACCCCAATTTCAGCAAGGTAAATCAAGAAAAAATTAATAATTAGTAAAATTATTAGTAAATGATACAGCCTAGGCTATATTTATGAGGTACTATTTTGGTTAAACAAGCCATGATTACAATTAAAAAAAAATAGGTAAAAAAACACAAGCCTATAAAAGACTTTATTATTTCCTTTATATGATTTGAACAACCTGCGTCTTATTAGAATAATTAGGATATAAAAATTTTGATTGTATTTATACCAATTCAACCAGAAGTTATTGCAAGAAAAAATATTAATGAAACATTTTACAAATATATAACTTGAATTTTTTGCATATAATTTTAGTGAAACAAAGTACTAATATTAAACGTGATGAATTTAATACAATGATATTTATCAACGATGACACTTTTAATTCTCATAATAGCCTTTTAAATAATGACAATAGGTACATATAATTTACTCAACATCTAAACTAATAGGAGTTGCCAGGTAGCTAATTTTGCCCGACAATGGTGAATTTGA
>OZ010603.1:39224582-39304582 GCA_963932145.1 Acanthosepion lycidas
TTAAATCTTAATTTTGACACGGCACACCACCCAACAACATACCACAAGCATGAATATCCATTTTGATATATTTTAACCTTAAGCAAATACGCCTGGTGAGGATATTAAATTGCTAATCAAAAGTTTGACAACTTAATTATTTCTGAAGAATTTGTTGCAAAAATGCCAAATATTTTCCTCATCAGGAAAGACAAAAATTCGGGAAATTAAAATTGTCTTTAGTCTTAAATTTCACGAAAACATTTCATAGTGGTTCCTTCTCATTTAATGTTTCAAATTTCATATATTAATAAGGACTGATTGGATTAAGTGCCATTACCAACGCAATTGGTATGCTTAATTTTTTCAGAGAAATTGACGTAAGTGAGCAAGAACAAATTGATTTATTTTCGCAGCAAACTTTCAAATGTAATCATAAAATGTTTCAAATTATGACTTACGCATTCACTGGTCCGTGTACTCAGTCAGTGATGTGCTAAACGATGCATGACTGACGAGGCTGATTTTTCCCGCAGTAGCTTGCCATTTCTTTCAGCGGTAGACCAGTTGCCATCCAAGGCAATAGAACCCTGTCTATCCTGCTATTTACCCATAGCTGGGAGAAGAGGAGGATTCATACCTTTCCTAAGAGTATTAGCACGTAAGTGAATATCACTTTTATCAGTGATGTGCCATGCGTGATACACGCTTTGGCGATCATGTACCATTCGATATATGACTGACAAGGCAGATTTTTTCCCGCAGTAGGTTGCCATTCAAGTTTACAGCAGCTGTAAAAGAAGAGGATTCATACGTTTCCCAAGGGTATCAAAGCGTAATAGATTCCTCAGTCCGATCCGCTAACCATTATTCCACCGTGTCGTAAACTAATCCTCGTATATACAAGATAATTGTAAAATTAACCCTCTCCTTAGAAAAAAAATATTCGTCAGTCACTGGCCGTGTTGTTGGTTGATTTTTTTTTTCTCTTGAAACATTTTTTTCCCGAAAATAGGCATCTCGTGTCCAGTAGCTGTTATCACTCTTTCCACTACCGATGAGGTTTCATTTTTGTAACAACACTAAGAAATTGAATCGGAAATTTGAGAGGATTAACATAAAAATAAATAGACATAATATGTCTAGATTATTCAACCAAACATGCTGAAGAGGGGACTCCTTGAGGCGATGTAATGGTTAACAAGCTTGTCTCGGTAGAATCATTACGACTGAGTAGTGAGTTCGATACTCAGTGGGTGCCCACTAATTTCGGCCTTTTGCAACATCTAAGTTACTCTTATAAAATCACTGTGCTTGAATGAAGTTGTACTACCTAAATATATATATATGTGTGTGTGTGTGTGTGTGTGTGAAAATTTTCTCAAAGTTAACTTGTAGAAAGAGATAATATTTATAAATCTAAAGGACAATAGGAAAACTGTAATAGTTGCCGATGCGTTTCGTCCGATGTGGATTTTCTCAAGGCAAAATGAAATGAATTTATTAAACAAAACAAAATGTCCTTAGCAAGTGGAAGAATTTAGAGAAAGCTATTTTCATACTGTTAACTGAAATTACGTCAATTACTGTCACAATCTATCCCATCTAATTAATAGACACAGACACTTCCAAAATCATTATGGATATAATCAGATCCTCAAACACTAATAGTAATAATATTTCTGAAGCAGGCTTTTATAAAATAAATTGCCAAAACTGTTCCTCCCAATATATTGGAGAAACAAACAGAAATTTTAAAAAACGCATTTATGAGCACCAAAGAGACCTCACAAAAAACAACTTAGCTAATGCTCTAGTTATACATAGAAATAAATTCAACCATAATTTTGATTTAAAAAAGCTACACTCATAAAAAAAGAAAATAATTCATTCAGAATTAAAATTTTCGAGAGTGCTGCCATTGAATATTAACCAACTATTAATCTACGCCCAGGCCTTTTCACTATTTAACCTTTCTTAACAGAATTAATACTCCCCTAAACAGAACAGTATCAAGAAATGAAAAGAAAATAGTTGAATCCGTCAATACAACAATAAAAACAATATCTCCACATGTGACAGTAATTGACGTAATTTCAGTTAACAGTATGAAAATAGGATTCTCTAAATTCTTCCAGTTGTTAAGGACATTTTGTTTTGTTATTATTAGTTACTTTGTTTAATAAATTCATTTCGTTTTTTCCCTTGAAAAAGTCTACATTGGACGAAACGCGTCCTGAACTGAAAAGTTTTATATGTTCAGCGTTCCCTTTAAACATGGTCACGTTGTCGTCAAGCGGGCGACGCTGTCAAAATGTATTCCTAAAATTCGTAAAACGGAACGCTGATCATATAAAACTTTCAGTTATCTGTTTGGATAAGTCTTGTTCTTATGTCCATCGTCTTTGTCATGTTGAATTGATAATGTTAATTATATTTTATGAATATGTCCTGAAGATGGTTTATTAGACCGAAACGTCCGACGTTGACATTATATTAACATTAAAACAGCATAATTGCATATAAGGATTTTTGTTTGTTTTTTCCGTATATTTTTCTTCATATATATATATATATATATATATATATATATATATATATTAAATAACCTGCCATCTGTATACAAATTCTTCTTTGAATTGTGGATTGTCGCTGGGGCTTTAAAAATTTGGTTTATTTCTATTTTCTGTTCTAGTTTTATGTGACATCCCTTTTCACCGTTTCTCAAGCGATGTCGCTTTTGATATCATTCTGCAGCGCAAGTCCCCAATGTTCGAAGAAGGACAGTATTCAACAAAATTCACAGGCTCAATTCGTTTAAAGATCTGAGAACAAGATTGTATACAGATGACAGGTTAATATATATATATATATATCTATGTATATATATATATATATATATATATATATATATATATATATATATTTTCACGTATCAATTTCTTCGTACTG
Source organism: Acanthosepion lycidas (assembly GCA_963932145.1). NCBI lineage: Eukaryota > Metazoa > Mollusca > Cephalopoda > Sepiida > Sepiidae > Acanthosepion > Acanthosepion lycidas. The sequence continues at coordinate 39,227,514 of OZ010603.1, forward strand.
TTATAAAACTGACAAAGACGTAGTTTGACAATTTCTTTTATTTTCCTAAGTACTTACAATCTCATTCATAGTCATCTTCAAGTTGAATTGCTACGTCAAAATTTTATGTAACAGTTGTGATTTTTTGTGAATGTACGAGAAACATTTTTTTGTAAATCCTTCATGTTATAGTCTATAAAAGCAATGTTTTGTGATGCTCAAATTGTAAAATAAGAAATAAATTGTAGGTTAGTATTTAAAAAATTAATTATAAAAAAATATAAATCACATTACCTCCCTTATATTGTCTTATCGTTAATTTCTAAATTAACTACAACGGGGCGCTTTCAGGCGTATTTACTAACATTCGCTACTATTACATTAATTACTAGCAGTAGAGCCCGGCGTTGCCTGGAGATGTAACAGTAAGAGATAGATCAAGTATCGACCATCATAAAGACTGAAAAATAAAATTAACAAAGATTATTGTTTAAGGTTGACGGACACGCATGTCTTAATTAGTTTTTTTTTTTTTTTTACGAATTGGTTAAACCCAAACTCAAACAAAAACATTGTTTTCAATCGTTATGAGTCTACCGATTAAATAGAATTTTTATTATAAACAATTGTCTTGTAAATAGAATTTTTAAAGCATTCTGAATGTAAAAATAAAGAAAAAAGTGTGCAAGACAATAAGAAACACTACCTGCCAAAAAAAAAAAGTGAAGTTTTGTTGAAATCGGTTGAAAAATGTAGGAAATCCAATCCCATATATAAACGAACACACACACACACACACACACACACAACCAACCAACCTGGGTTTTATAATAAGTATAACTCGATGTGAGTTGTCACCCTTTCATTAATTGTGTTTTCAAATTGATTTCATGCAAAAACAATTGTGTTTTTACAATTTGTGGCGCTGTCAGAACCACTGCAAGGTAATTTTACGTAGTCCTGTGAAGTTTTGTTGAAATTGGTTGAAAAATGTAGGAAATCCGATCTAATATATAAACGAACACGCATGCACACAAACAACCTGGGATTTATAATAAGTATAACTCGATATGATTTATCCTCCTTTAATTAATGCCTCTTAATCGTGTTTTACATTTGATTTTATGCAAAAACAACTGTTTTTCTAATTTTTGGCGTTGTCAGAACAACCGGAAGGTAATTTTAGGTAGTCCTGTGAAGTTTTGTTGAAATCGGTTGAAAAATGTAGGAAATCCGATCCAATATATAAACATACAGACACACACACACACACAACCTGGGTTTTATAATAAGTACGATTACATTATTTTTGCATATGTCTAGATTATTCAACCAAACTTGCTTTTATATATATATATATATATATATATATATATATATATATATATATATATATATATATATATATATTATGAAATGGACAAAGTCCGACAATTATTTTAAGACATTTTTATCTTTATAGATTCTTTTTGTAGATAAAAAAATATTTAAGTAAATGCTCTGTTTATAATAAATAATTCAGGTTGGTAAATGTTTAATACTGTTTATTATAAACAGAGCATTTACTTAAATATTTGTATCTATAAAAAGAATGTATAAACATAAAAATATCTTATATATATATATATATATATATATATATATATATAAAGGCGAATTCACTTCGCTGACTAAATTTTAACAAATCATTAACCCACTAACCACTCGATGTTATGTTGTTTTTTTTAATTATAAACTGTATTAAGTCTTCCTTAAATACTCAAGTACTTTCTACAGGTTGTCCGGTCATCATCTGGCATGAAAACTATTTTCTTTTTGGTAAAATTCATGTAGAATCCGCGAGGAAAATATATAATGCAAATCGAAATATGTATTTGTGAAGTCTGTTATTGATAACAGATGCAAACTTGTGGAGCATGCAGTAGCAACGCTAAGGTTGAATTTTTCTAAATTTAAGTGAAACCATTTTTTTACTAATATGACAATTTAAGTATTTTTTGTCGTAAATAAATGTAATATATATATATATATATATATATATATATATATATATATATATATATATATATATATATATATATATATTGGGTTTATTTAGTTATAAACAAACCCGGGGGAATGAATGCCAGACAATATATTGGATTATCTTCTTAATTTTGTTGCGTCACGAATAAAAAAAATAATATGATGCATTTTCTGTTATTGCTTATCTCCATTTTTAAGATCTTTTGTAACAATATTACTTCAAACAAGATGATAATGTTTATAAATCAGATCAGATCATAATGTTTATATAACATAAAACAAGACTTTACAGTGAATCTTATAACATTTCATGCACAAGCCAAACTTTGTTTAAATAAAAGAAATACATGACGAATAGACGTATGTACATTTATAGAAGAAGAAACCGAAAGAGTATAAAATAAATTAAGATTAACAGAAGCTATGCTTTGTGAAAATTTAAGCATTATTTTGAAATTTTCTGAAAAAAATAATATAACCACCTGTTGTCCTACATTGTTTCTACATTTTTATATGTTTAATTTCCCGCTTGCTCCTTGTTTGTTTTTGATGTTGTCCACTACGTATGTAGGAGGGTCAGTTGGGCACCTTCTGTGAAAATGGAAGTTTTATTTACCAATACCGACCAGAAATAAAGTGAAAAAAATATATTCTATATATTGAGAAAGTAAAAAAAAAAAAAGATGACCAAAGAAATGTCGTCATTTTTTAATCAAAGGTACGTACATGAATAATTGTGAGTTAATTACAACCATATCTTTCTATCTATCTATCTATCTATCTATCTATCTGTCAAAAATATATAATGCAAATCGAAATATGATTTTTGAAATGTGTTATTGATTAACAGATACAAACTTTTGGAGCGTGCAGTCACAATGCTAAAGTCATATATATATATATATATATATATATATATATATATATATATATATATGTGTGTATGTATGTTTATATACACATTGTTCTTTTAGTGCACAGGCAATTTAAGTAACTACATAACTATTTTATATTAAGAATACAAAATATGAATATCAAATATGTGGTGCAGTTTTGTATTACAATGAATCATTCATACAAAAAGTAGAGTTGTTAGTTAATGATATAAAATGGCGAAATCCCTTCGCAAACAAAATTTTAAAGATGCATTAACCTAATAATCATTCGATGAATCTTATGATCCTTGTTTTTAAAAATTATAAGCTGTATAAGATATTTCTTTAATATGCAAGTACTTTCGACTCTGCATTCAGTCATCTTCAGGCACGGAAATTATTTTGTTTTTATTAAAATTCAGGTAGCATCCGATACGAATAATGCGAATCGAAATATGTTTTTTTTTTTTTTTTTAAATTGTCGAGCATGCAATCGCGACGCTAAGGTTGAATTTTTGAAAATTTAAGTGAAAGCGTTTTATTTTTTTTTTTTTTTTTTTTTTTTACTAATATGACAATTTGAGAATTTTTTTGTTATAGGCGTTTATCAGTCAATGTAGCATGAACTAAATAGTTCAATAAATAGAGTAATGAGTCAGTTGCTATCTCGACGATTTGCACGTCGGATGAGTTCTTTTAAATCAAATATGTGGTGCAGCTCATTTTCTGTTAGAATGAATCATTCATACAAAAAGTAGATTAGTAAAGTTAATGAGATAAAAATGCGAATATACTTCACTAACAAAATTTTAAAAATGCATTGACCCACTAACCACTCGATGAATGTCATGATCCTTGTTTTTTAAAAAGATCTACTGTATTAGGTTTTCCTTAAATATTCAAGCACCTTCGACACTTCCTCCGGTCATCTTCAGGTATGGAAACTATTTTCTTTTTAGTAATATATATATATATATATATATATATATATATATATATATATATATATATATATATATTTGTCAAGCAATCTCTCTTTTATACAACTATCATTGAAAATCTCTGACATGTTACTGCCTTTAAGCTTTTAATTTTAGTTTTCTTGTGTTTGTATATATTTTTATTTTTTTCTGTACATAAAGTGTGTAAAACTGTCCGAATGTTTTGGATGACCTAGCGATTTCGGCTAATCTTTTACCTATTATCAAGCACTTTTCTGATTTTTTAATTCTAACTTAGTGTATGGATTTTTATGTAATCATCTAGATACGTACATATTTTTTATAGATCTATATGTAAAAATCTATACGTATACAAAAACAAATCTTATAGTCGGTACATTTTCAGTCGTCTTTAATTATAATATATATATATATATATATATATATATATATATATATATATATGAGAGAGAGATGGGGAGACAGAAGTATATATATATATATATATATATATATGAGAGAGAGATGGGGAGACAGAAGTATAGAGAGATAGAGGGTGAGGGTGACTGATGAAATACACGTGCGTGAAGAGATAAATGAATAAAAATAGATCTGAATAGACTTCAACAGACTGGCAATCAGATAGAAAGAAAGATAGATAGATAGATAGATAGATAGATAGATAGATAGATAGATAGATAGATAGATTAGAAACTGTTATAGTGGAAAAAGAGCAAATTGATGGTCTTTCTGGTGTAGCATCAATATGGGATTCGGAAAGATGGTAAGTGGCGTGGAATAGAGGTGGTCGTCTTAAGATGAGGACAGCTTAGTGCATTTCATGAATTATGAATTCGCCTCAAAGGACAAAGAACGACGGGTCATTGAGAAAATGGAAGATCAAGTCGATGAGTAAATGGGTGTTTCGTTATGTGCTCTTGGTGATTGGCACGTGCATGCCCAGTGTGAGTGTGTGTGCCTAGCGCCATATGTGTATTGATATGCATATATAGAGAGTTGGATAATACCTCTCTTGTGCCGTCTCTATTTTGAAAATCTATTGTGATCTATCTTTCGCTATTCAGTTGTCTATCTCAATCTCTTCAATAATGCATTGGCTATCCAAGGATTCTTTTGCGTATCTTGCTGTTTTAGTAATTGTTGTTGTTGTCGTTATTGTTGTTGTTGTTGTTGTTGTTGTCATTATTGTCATTGTTGTTGTTGTTGTTGTTGTTCTTCTTCTTCTTCTTCTTCTTCTTCTTCTTCTTCTTCTTGTGTTTTATTTTTTTCTTTTCAGGAGCTGAATGATCCGGTTTTCCACCTGCTTTTTTTTTTTAATTGTAGATTCATTGCCCCGTATCAGAATGCAATTAATATATTAATAATAATAATAATAATAATAATAATAATAATAATAATAATAATAATAATAATAATAAACTATTATTATAAATAATAATAATAATGATAATAATGATAAATTATTATTATTAATAATAATAATAATGATAATAATAATAATAAATTATTATTATTAATAATAATAATAATAAATTATTATTATTAATAATAATAATAAATTATTATTATTAATAATAATAAATTATTATTATTAATAATAATAATAAATTATTATTAATAATAATAATGAATAATAATAAATTATTATTATTAATAATAATAATAATAATAATGATAATAATAATAAATTATTATTATTAATAATAATAATAATGATAATAATAATAATAATAATAATAATAAAATAATGAATTCCTAGTAGCCGATACATGAAAGAAATACGAAAAAACTGTATTCACAAGTACAGATTTGTTGATGTAAAATGTTTGATCTTAGTGTCTTTTGGGGTTTTTTTTCGTTTGTTTTTACAAAAATGATCATGAAAAAATGTTATGAAGACTTTTCTTAACTTAGGTCTCTGGTTGGAACCCGGAAGGAAATGAGTATACAACAGAAACCCAAGGAAATAATAATAATAATAATAATAATAATAATAATAATAATAATAATAATAATAATAATAATAATAATGTGCTTTCTTATTGACATGGCAGTTCCTGCAGATTGTAATGTATCTTTGAAGATCTTCAAAAAACTATCAAAATACAAGGATCTTGAAATGGAAATCTCTTTGGAGTTGGAGCCCTCAGATTGGTTGGAAAAGATTCCAGTAGAATAATCGAAGGGATTCCTGGAAGTCCATGCCTCAAAGAGATACGAAAAATTGTTCTGAAATTACAGATCTGTAATTTTTTTTTTGTTTTTTTTTTTTGTCAGTGGAAAGTGTCATGATGTCTTTTCTAACCTTACGTCCCTGGGCGGGACCCGGAAAGCAATGTGTAAACTCCAGAAATCAAGGAAAATAAAAATGATAATAATAATAATAATAACAATTTATCATCTTGTATCATGAGCACGATATTGGCACCCACTGAGTATAAAACCTGGCATGACAGAGTGGGCTATCTGCAAGGTAAAATATGCAAATTTTACGGGAAAGAAACTGAAAGAAATGAAAGAAACTGGTATGAACACCACCCAGACCCGGTTACGGAGATAGGACCTGTTACAATTCTATGGGACTACACAATACACACTGACAGAACAATGAAGGCCAACCGCCCAGATATTGTTATTAAAGACCACAAACAAAAACGGTGCCTCCTTATTGATATGGCAGTCCCTGCTGACTGCAATGTATCTTTGAAGATATTCAAAAAGCTATCAAAAGACAAGGACCTTGAAATAGAAATCTCAAAAATGTGTCAAATAGGAACATCAACAATCCCTGTTGTAGTTGGAGCCCTGGGACTGGTTGGAAAAGATTCCAGTAGACTAATCGAAGGGATTCCTGGAAGTCCATGACTCAAAGAGATACAAAAATTGTGCTGACAGGTACAGCCCACATTTTAAGAAGGGCTTTATCGATGTAATTTTTTTTTTTTTTTTTTTTTGGTCAGTGGAAAGTGTCATGATGCCATCTCTAACCATAGGTCCCTGAGCGGGACCCGGAAAGAAATGTGTAAACTCCAGACATCAAAGAAAATAAAAATGATAATAATAATAATAACAATTGATCATCTTGGATCAGGTTGCACGATATTGGCACCCACTGAATATAAAACCCGACATGAGAGAGTGGGCCAATATCTGCATTGGAAAATTTGCAATTTCTATAGGAAGGAATCTGAAAGAAATTGCTAAGAAGACCACCCAGACCAGGTTACGGAGATAGGACCTGTTACAATTCTATGGGAGTACACAATACACACTGACAAAACAATCAAAGCCAACCGCCCAGACATTGTTTTTAGAGACTGCAAACAAAAAAAAAACTGCCTCTTTATTGATATGGCAGTCCCTGCAGACTGCAAAATATCTTTGAAGATCTTCAAAAAGCTATCAAAATACAAGGACCTTGAAATCGAAATCTCAAAAATGTGTCAAATAGGAACATCAACAATCCCTGTTGTAGTTGGAGCCCTGGGACTGGTTAGAAAAGATCCCAGTAGACTAATTGAAGGGATTTCTGGAAGTCCATGCCTTAAAGAAATACAAAAAAATGTTCTCACGAGTACAGCCCACACCTTAGAAAGGGTCTTTATCTATATAAATTATGTGTGCGTGTTGTTTTTTTTTTAATTGGTCAATGGAAAATATCATGATGTTATTTCCGACCTTAGGTCTCTGGGCGGGACCCGGAGAGAAATGTGTACACACCAGAAATCAAAGGAATAATAATAATAATAATAATAATAATAATAATAATAATTTTGTCAGTGGTAAGTGTCATGATGCCATTTTTAACCTTAGGTCCCTGGGCGGGACCCGGAAAGAAATGTGTAAACGCCAGAAATCAAAGAAAATAAAAATAAAAATAATAATAATAATTGTTATTATTATTATTATTATTATTTACGCATATTACAATATGTATGTTATACACACTTTAAATACTGGTCCCACAGATAAAAGATATTTTATTTAACTTGGCTGCATTTATAGCTTAGAGTATATCTCCACTGCAGGACTATATTAAAATGTGTTTTAAATATTTAATATCCGAAAAGAAATTATAATAATATGAGTATTGAACATGCGTGCCATATCTGGCCTCGTGCCCCTGTAATATACCGAGAAATTCTCAACAAAATTCAGTGAGGGGTCAGCAATGCCATCAGTCTTGACCTGTCATTTCGGCTTCAGTCACAAAGTGGCTTCCCTGTCTCTTTTCTATAATATTTCCAGGTCCATTCTATTCTTTGGTATCTCGGCCACATGAATTTACGCGTACTGCTAGATTAGCAAATAGGTTTCATTGTTTTACAGTTAAAATAGCGAGATGCAACTGTAGGTTCTATTCTAATAGAATTCTCGCACTTTCTGTTTCTTGCTTCTCAGTCAACGTTGTTCGTCAAAGGTTTAAATGCAATGGCAATAAATATCTCATCTTCTCTTAATTTCTCTTCTTTTATTGTCCGCCATCTTTAAAAATGAGTTTTATTCTCATATTCCACCTACGATCGTCAAACATTTAAATACATCATCAATCGCCATCTTCTGTTTTTCTAAATAACTGTTCTTTTATTGTCCTTTTTCCTTCACTACCGTCTTTTCATTTTTTAAATCTCAATAATCGCTGACGTCTTAGGAGTATTACTCAGCAGTTTTTTTTCTTTTTTTGGTGGGGGATAATATTTTATTTTGGTGAAAAACAAGGGCGGGACTGAGAAGATTATCTTTTATACATACATGACATCGAATGTTGTACAATCTCCTCAAAGACGAAGAAAAGACTCGGAGCAACAGAAATGTGGTTCTACAGAAGGGTGCTGAGGATACCATGGGCAAAACTGGTGTGCAACGACAAAGATATATATAGAATGAAATCAAAAAGGAAACTTATGCTTAACAGGAAGAGCGAGTTGAAATTTCTAGGGCACTTAATGAGGAAGGAGGGCTTGGAAAATGTGAGACTCACGGGACAGATTGAGGGAAAGACGGATGGGGAAAACTGCTCTTAACATAGTTGAGCTTGACTAAATGGATGGCTGAACAAGGTTTGGAAGGAATAACAAAAAGATAAAACTTATGAAGAGCTACAAGGGACAGGAGGATGTGTAGGGCCATAAAAACCTACATCCTGGATGGACACGGCATAAAAAAGAAGAAAAACTTTGAATAAAGATGTCACACGCAGTAAAGGGAACTGTGATCTTGGAAGATTTCAGACCAACAAAACAGTTAAAATGGAGAAAGTTTTGAAGGCAGATTCCAGACAAACATCATAGAAATTTTGTGAAAATATAGAAGTGAATCAGTCAACTTGAATATACCGCGTACAAGCCATTTTGAGACATCCAGGAGATAGGAAACTGGAGTCCATGAGCGGGACACATTTTTAGCTTATTTTTGAATGAGATATAAAATCTTTTCTTATCAATCATTTGTCTATAGTTTATTTTTCTCATCTCACAATTTTCTCCTTCTAATCTATAAATCTCTCTATCTATGCCTCACTCAGTATTTTCCCTATCTATGTTTCCCTCCCTCTTATTTTCTCTCTTTTTTCGCCACACGGATACATACATATATATATATATATATATATATATATATATATATATATATATATATATATATATATATATATATATATATGTGTGTGTGTGTGTGAAATGTGTGTGTATATAAATATAAATAAATATATTTATATATGTATAATTATTTATATATTATATGCCCGGTATCAGAGATAGAGCTAACATATATGGTTGGATAGATGTGAGCTTGTGACCCTGGGTTTCACGCTTTAGCGATCGTCAGACAAACTGATTTATTTTTTTAAAAATTTTGGTTTTATGTAGATTGCGTGTATTGGTGTTATTGTGGAAGATGTGGGGGAAACTTCGTCGTTTTTTCATCGTACTGACGCAAACATCGATGTATGCAGACACATATACATACTTGGTCGTCCGTCGGGACTCATACATATATAAACATATGTGGGCAGTTTCGGATATGACATATGTATGTATACGGGTGGTGTTGTGTCTATACATACGCATTTGTATGTTGAAATTTAAAGATTGGAAGTGTGGCGGAAATGTCTCGGGAATGTCTCGTGAATGTATACATGTCATATATATTTTTTTTTTCGCTGAATAATATTTCCTCGCATGTATGTATATACGTGTGGTGGGGTTTGTGTGAAATTATTTATAGGTAAAAATTATTATTATTTATATTTATTTTTAAATTTTGAAAAAAAATGGCGGTTTATTTGTTATATTTAAAGCTGGTTATTTGTTTTTTTTTGACTGTGTATATGTAACAGGTAGAAATTTGTAATCGTTATTGGTTATTTATATGGTGATGTTTAATATTTAATATGCTGGATGAGAGGGTAGTTTGATTTAATAACGGGTCTATATATGATGTGATAGTAATGTTGCAAGGGATTGGAGGCAATGATAATATAATTAGCTAATAGTTATTGTAAATTGGTAGAAATTGTAAATTGGTAGAAATGATTAGTAACGGTGGTGGGAGAATGATGAAACCATGAATGTAGTTATAGTGGTGGTAGCTAAAGACTGGTTGTTGGTGTTTTATTTTATTTTGTTATATGTATCAATTTATTTTGGTATAAATCTGGATAATAGGTATTCTGTGTAAAATTATGGAAGTTAAAGATAATCACTCAATATTTTCCCTATCTATCTATCTATCTATCTATCTATCTATCTATCTATCTATCTATCTATCTTTCTTTATCTTTCTCTCTATCTCTCTTTCTATCTATCTATCTATCTATCTATCTATCTATTTATCTATCTATCACTCAAATTTCCCTGTGTCTTTCGCTATCTTTCACTCTTGTAAACAAAGAGATTGTTTGCTTGGACTTGCTGTGCTGCGTTTCTAGCATCTTGGTTGGTATAACTTTTATAATAATTTATTTCTTCCTGTCCAATCATTCATGTCATGCATAACAGACTTCTTTTCTTTTTCTCATAATTTCCCCGTTAACAGTTCTGATGAGAGGGGACGAAACCGGTCGACTGGTGTTTGTTTTATTTTAAATCTATCATGGTCCATAATATAAAATTTCTTGTTTTTAATGCCTTAATATATATATATATATATATATATATATATGTCACTCACTATATTTCCCCATCTATGTCTCTCTGTCTCCCTGTCTCTCTCTATCTAGCTACGTATCCCTCTATCTTTCATTGTTATCAATCTATCTTTATTTTCGCCTTATATATATTTTCTGTCTCTCTACCTCCCTCTGTCACTCTCTCTTTCTCTCTCTCTCTCTCTCTCTGTTATTCTCTCTCTCCATCTATTAGGTTGGTGCAAAAATAATGACGTAATGTTGTCGTTTTTTGACGTTAAAAAATACGTCAAAAAACGACATTATTACGTCATTATTTTTGCACCAACCTAATATCTATCTATCTATCTATCTATCTATCTATCTCTCATTTCTTTTTCCGAAAGTTGACCCTAGCTTTCCGTATCAGTATTTTTCAATCTTCTCATATTCATATATCGTTCTGAAATATTTCCTTTCTTCTTCATATCAAGTCTTTCTTCTAAATCTCTTTTTCACCTTATGAATCGCGTCCTGGGCACGACAATAAACTACATCCGACAGCAAGGCCTCTGCTCACGTGGTTTTGAGGAGCGTAGAAACACCTCTGAATTGCTAGTGTTCCGTACTCCACCTTGACCCGAGGTGGTAGCAACTGTTAGGGTACCAGCTATGGGCAAATAGTTAACCCCAAAACTGGGGTCAAAACGTGTTAAAATAGATTTTAATACCAGCAATATATTTTTGTAAAATAAATTATAAACAGCAATAATGTTTTGGAAAAAATATTACTAGAAATAATTTTTGGAAAAAAATATTGCCAGCAATAAAAAATTTTATCGGTATTAATTTTGATATGCCGTAAAACAAACCAAAACAAGCCAAATCTTCTTACCAATCTTTCTCTCCTCTCTCTCTCTTTCGTTATCTCTTTTTTACTCTCTCTCTCTCATTTTATCTCGTTTTCAATATTTTTATTCACTCCTGTTTTCTGAATTTGAATTTTACTCTTTCTTTTCTCAAAAAAGTTCTGCATTTTTACTCATTTCTCTTCTTTTTTAAAACGTTTTTATCTTTTTTTTGCGATCTTCTTGCCTTTATTATTGCTAGCTTTCTTTTTTTTTCTCACAATCTTTCCCTTCTAATCTCACTTTATTTTTCCATCTCTTTCAGAATTTTTCCATCTCTTTCAGAATTTTTCCATCTCTTTCAGAATTTTTCCATCTACACCAATTCTTATTTTCTTTAACCTATTCCATTTCTTTTAAGATAATTCTATATTTTCTCGTATTTGTCGCGACTTTTAACACTCTTGCTTTTATTCCTTGTCCTTTTTTTCTTTTAGATATTATACTTTTCCCCATATCCCTAACTATTTAAAACTCATTCCCTTTCTTTCAGTCTTTTTCATTCTTTTTTTAAATTTTTCTTTCCGTCATTCTTTCTTTCAATCGTTCTTTTTCTTTACTTATTTCTCCTTTTCTATCTTTCTATCTTTCCTTTTGCTATCTTTCTTTATTTATCTCCTTCATCCTTTCTTTTTTTTACTTTCTTTCCTTCTTTCTTTTGACATTTCTGTTTTTCTTTCTTTCTTTTTCTTAATCCCATGAAAGTCTACCTTTCTAAACCCTTCTGATTTCAGCATTACTTTTCGCCCTTTTTTGTCTGATCTGCCTATTAACGATTTCCAATTTCCCATATTTATCAATTCTTCTAAAATACTTTCTTTCTTCTTCGGACTATATTTTCCTTTGCTTTTACTCATTCTTACTCTCTCTCTCTATTTCTTTCTTTCTTTTTTCTTCTTTCTTTCTGCTTTCTTTCTTTCTTCATTTCCCAATTTTTCAATTTTTATATCAGCGCCCGTTTATTTTACTGTTAAACTATTTCCTATTTCTCCTTTTAAATATTATACTTTTCCCCATAATTCTAACCATTTATAATTCATTTCTTTTCTTTCTTTTTCATTTTTTCTTTCCTTCTTTTTTTCGATCATTCTTTCATCATTTTTTTCTTTCTTTCATTCTTTCTTTCAATATTTCTTTCATTCTTTCTTTCTTTACTCATTTCTCTGTCCTATCTTTCTTTTTTTATTTCTTTCTTTTTCTTTTCTTTCCTTATTTCTCTCCTTCATCCTTTCCTTTATTACTTTCTTTCCTTCTTTCTTTTCTCCTTTCTATTTTTCTTTCTTTCTTTTTCTTAATCCCATAAAAGTCTACCTTTCTAATCTCCTCTGATTTCAGCATTACTTTTCGCCATTTTTGTCTGATCTGCCTATTAACGATTTCCAATTTCCCATATCTATCCATCCTTCTAAAATTCATTCTTCTTCGGACTATATTTTCCTTTGCTTTTACACATTCTTACTCTCTTTCTCTCTATTTCTTTCTTTCTTTCTTTCTTTCTTTCTTTCTTCATATCCTAATTTTTCAATTTTTTTATCCGCACCCAATTTTTTTAACTTTTTCCCCATATACCATTTAAAACTCATTCCCTTTCTTTCTGTTTTTTCATTCTTTCTTTCTTTCATTCTTTCTTTCTATGATTCTTTATTTATTTATTTATTTATTTATTTATTTCTCCTTTTCTGTCTTTTTTCTTTCTTTCGTTCTTTCTTTCTTTTTCGTTTTTTCTTTGTAGCTTTCTCTCTTTCTTTTTCCTTTCTTTCTTTATCCACTTCATCCTTTCCTTTATTACTTTCTTTCCTTCTTTCTTTTCTCCTTTCTATTTTTCTTTCTTTCTTTTTCTTAATCCCATAAAAATCTACCTTTCTAAACCCTTCTGATTTCAGCATTACTTTTCGCCCTTTTTGTCTGATCTGCCTATTAACGATTTCCAATTTCCCATATTTATCAATTCTTCTAAAATTCATTCTTCTTCGGACTATATTTTCCTTTGCTTTTACACATTCTTACTCTCTTTCTCTCTATTTCTTTCTTTCTTTCTTTCTTTCTTTCTTCATATCCTAATTTTTTCAATTTTTTTATCCGCACCCAATTTTTTTAACTTTTTCCCCATATACCATTTAAAACTCATTCCCTTTCTTTCTGTTTTTTCATTCTTTCTTTCTTTCATTCTTTCTTTCTATGATTCTTTATTTATTTATTTATTTATTTATTTCTCTTTTTCTGTCTTTTTTCTTTCTTTCGTTCTTTCTTTCTTTTTCGTTTTTTCTTTGTAGCTTTCTCTCTTTCTTTTTCCTTTCTTTCTTTATCCACTTCATCCTTTCCTTTATTACTTTCTTTCCTTCTTTCTTTTCTCCTTTCTATTTTTCTTTCTTTCTTTTTCTTAATCCCATAAAAGTCTACCTTTCTAAACCCTCTGATTTCAGCATTACTTTTCGCCCTTTTTGTCTGATCTGCCTATTAACGATTTCCAATTTCCCATATTTATCAATTCTTCTAAAATACTTTCTTTCTTCTTCGGACTATATTTTCCTTTGCTTTTACACATTTTTACTCTCTCTATCTATTTCTTTCTTTCTTTCTTTTTTTCTTTCTTTTTTTCTTTCTTTCTTTTTTTCTTTCTTCCTTTCCAAATTTTTCAATCTTTATATCCGCCCCCGATTTTTATTTTAGTTTTAACTTATTTCTTTTTTTTTTATTTTAGATATTATACTTATCCCCATATTCCTAACTATTTAAAACTCATTCCCTTTCTTTCAGTCTTTTTCATTCTTTTTTTAATTCTTTTTTCTTTCATTCTTTCTTTCGATCGTTCTTTCTTTCTTTCTTTCTTTCTTTCATTCTTTCTTTTCTTTATTTCATTCTTTCTTTCTTTCCTTTTTCATTCATCCATTCTTCCTTCCTTCCTTCCTTTGTTAAAGTATTTTCGTATCTGCCCATTCTTCTTGCTTTAGAAGCATTCCTTTTCTTTTCCACTAAATATTTCTTTATGTCTTTCTTTTTATCATTCTTTCTTTTATTCTGTCTTTCTTTTATTCTGTCTTTCTTTTATTTTGTCTTTCTTTTATTCTGTCTTTCTTTTATTCTGTCTTTCTTTTATTCTGTCTTTCTTTTTATCATTCTTTCTTTTATTCTGTCTTTCTTTTATTCTGTCTTTCTTTTATTCTGTCTTTCTTTCGGATTTTCTCTCTGTCATTCTTTTATTTGTTCTTTCTTTCCGTATTTATTTCGTTCGTCCTTTCTTCCTGTCATTCTTGATTTCTTTCTTTCGTTCTTTTAATTGATCTCTTATATTTCTGTCTTTCTAAACTTTTCCTATTTCATGGTTATTTTATGCCTTTTTTTACTGATTATACTCTCAACATTTCAAATTTCTACTAAAATTCTTTCTTTCT
Organism: Acanthosepion lycidas; assembly: GCA_963932145.1. Classification (NCBI taxonomy): domain Eukaryota; kingdom Metazoa; phylum Mollusca; class Cephalopoda; order Sepiida; family Sepiidae; genus Acanthosepion; species Acanthosepion lycidas. Next base: position 39,242,760 of record OZ010603.1, read on the forward strand.
TTTTTCCGTTTTTCTTTCTTGCATTCTTTCTCTCTTTCTTTTTCCTTTCTTTCTTTATCACCTTCATCCTTTCCTTTATTACTTTCTTTCCTTCTTTCTTTTCTCCTTTCTATTTTTCTTTCTTTCTTTTTCTTAATCCCATAAAAATCTACCTTTCTAAACCCTTCTGATTTCAACATTACTTTTCGCCATTTTTGTCTGATCTGCCTATTAACGATTTCCAATTTCCCATATCTATCCATCCTTCTAAAATTCTTTCTTCTTCGGACTATATTTTCCTTTGCTTTTACACATTTTTACTCTCTCTATCTATTTCTTTCTTTCTTTCTTTTTTTCTTTCTTTTTTCTTTCTTTCTTTTTTTCTTTCTTTCTTTCTTTCTCCATATCCTAATTTTTCAATTTTTATATCCGCAACGTTTTTTTTTTCTTTTACTTTCTAACCTATTCCCTATCTTTTAACTATTATACTTTTTTCCCCATATACCATTTAAAACTCATTCCATTTCTTTCTTTATTTTTCATTCATTCTTTCTTTCTTTTATTCTTTATATATTTATTTCTCCTTTTCTTTCTTTCTTTCTTTCTTTATTTCTATCTTTCATTCATTCTTTCTTTCTTTTTTCGTTTTTTTCATTCTAACTTTCCTTCTTTCTTTTTCCTTTTTTCTTTATTTATCACCTTCATCCGTTCTTTTTTTTTTACTTTCTTTCTTTCTTTCTTTTATCATTTCTATTTTTCTTTCTTTTGCTTAATCTCACAAAAGTCTACCTTTCTAATCCCTTCGCATTTCAGTATTACTTTTCCCTTTTTTTTGTTCAAAATTTATCCATTCTTCTAAAATACTTTCTTCTTCAGCCTATATTTTCCTTTACTTCTACTCATTCTTACTATCTCCCTCTTTTCCTCCCATGCCCTCTTTTTCTCTATCTCCTTATCTCTCTCCCTCTCTCTCTTTCATTCATTCTATTAGTTTTTCCCTATCTCCAGAGACGCTTGCGTTTCTTGAATCCCCGTCTCTCTCGCTGTTCCCCGCTTAACCCTGCATGTTATTCCCTTTGAAATCACTCCCACTTCTCCCCGTTCTCGCCTCTTTCTTCCCATTCCCCTCTTTCTTTCTCCTAACCTAACTCCCCTCGTCTTTCAGACAGCAACTGACCTGGACATAAAAAGGTGAACACAAGTAACACTCCTTCCCATAATATTCTTCATTTCCTACAGGCGTCACTCACTTCCTGCGCAAATGAGTTACCATCTGCAATTGCAGCCATTGCACTCAGGAGAACTTATGCACAGGTCAACAAGGTCAAAGTTCAAGTGCAATGTTAAACCACAAATATCTTGCTGAAGATGGCCACTTATTATTCCAAGTTCTATTTCTATCCCTATCTTTATTTTATTCATCAAAACGTTTCGACCCGGAATATGGAGATGGCCGAAACACAAAGACAATGGAATTCACCGACCGAGTTCAATCTCCGGCTGGTATAAAACGACGTAATTCTGAGATTATTGGATATCCTACCGGGATTCAGCTTTGGCGGCCACAATCTTACCAACATAGGATACGCAGATGACACAGTACACGGAAAATAAATTACAAAACATTCTACCGAAGGTTTCGAGGAAGAGCGAGAAGAAGGGACTAAGCATGAACTACAGAATGACATGGTCATCAGTAAAAAGAATGAACCCGAAACGTCATTCCCAGGTCGGGGAAACTAAAATCAAGTATGTGCGGGAGTTTAAATACCTGGGAAGTGTTTTGACAGAGGACGGTAGGTGCGACGCTGAGATCCGAAGACGGATGGCGATGGCCAAGGATGCGTTCCAAAAGCTGGGCAAAGTACTGCGAGACAGAAGAATTTCTTTGGTGACAAAGAGTGCTGAGCTGATACATCTGTCTTCCTATACGTCAGCGAATGTTGTACGGTCTCCTCAAAGATGAAGACGAGACTCGAGGCAGCGGAGATGTGGTTCTACAGAAGGATGCTAAGGATATGGACCGAGCTTGTGAGCAACGATGAGGTCTTGGGAAGGACGCAAAACAAGGTGGAGGCTTATACTTAACATAAGGAAGAGGCAGATGAAATTTCTGGGACACGTAATGAGAAAGGAGGATTTGGAGAACGTGATACTCACAAGTCGAATAGAAAGAAAGAGATACAGAGGAAAGCAACGCATGACATACCTGGCGTGCTTAAGCAAGTGGGTGACAGAACGGGGTCTGGAGGAGTGAGCAGAGGCACGAAACTTATAGACAGTCACAAGGGATAGGGGGAAGTGGAGAGACATGATCGTCTACGTCCTAAAAGGATACGACACATAAAAAGAAAAGAAAAAAAAGTTTGGTTTCAAATCGCAGTAACACATTACTAAAAAGCAAGTGTCTACTTCTCCTTCCAACTATGAGTAAACAGTAGGATACTTGATGTCGTTTAAGCATTGCAAGGTAACCCAACATAGGTGTCCGTTTATACGTCAGATCAGGGATGAATTCTTCTATCATATGTCAGATATAACTTGCAAACGCTAGGGATTATCAGATCACGTATGGCGCAGTCATGTAAAATGACATTCGCCCCAGAAATTACTTAACTCGGCACCACAAGTAATTATAAAGTCAAGTTAAATGTCTAGCGCCAATTGAAGCAATTCTTTTACGCTGATTTTTTTTTTAATTTGTTTTTCTTTTTACTATTTAATGTAATAGCCACTATAGTGAGTGTATTAATGTATGGCGCCACTGCCTGGCCATTCAGTAAAACCCTACAGTCTAAGCTTGATGGAACTTATACTCTGATGCTGAGATCTATGCTTAACATGGCCTGGAGGAGAGAGCGTCCAACTAAATCACAGCTCTATGGATTCATGCCCGATATTTCTACAATCATACGCGAACGCAGAAAGCGCTTTGCAGGACACTGCTGGCGAGCAAAACAAGAACTCCCGATAGATATACTGTTCTGGACACCTAGCGATGGAGCAAGACTAGTTTTATAACCCAGTAACTACCTTCATTGACCAACTATGTTATGTTATGCTTTCCTAATAACCTTTCGATCTTGATGTGGGCTCGTGATAGTTGGTGTAATAGACTTGTGAAAGTCCAAGCTAACACAACCGAATAGATATTAATAAAGCTACATTGGGCTCTTTCGTGCTTGTCCGCAATTTTTTTCTCAGTGAAACTAAGTAGCGTTTCCAATATGTGTTTTACGTCTATTTATAAGGTATTGGTAGGATGTAATGGTCGTGCTAACTAAGGAGTAGAAGCAGAATTAGGATAAGATGCTGTAGTGACAATGAAATGAGCAAAATCAGGAAACACTTATAAACATGTAAGAACATAATTTGTTCAGCGTTGATATGTTTGGTTTGGTTTATTGGTTTTGCGGCATATCAACACCTCAATGGGTTATCTAATGCCGACAAAATATTTAATGCTGGTAATATTTTTTTCAAAAATGTATTGCTCTAATATTTTTTTTTTTAAATTTATTGCTGGTTATAATGTCTTGCTAGTATTTTTTTTAAATGCAATTTTTTTTTCAAAAAAGGTACTTATTGTATTAAAACCTATTTATACAATTTCATAGTGTTTTGACCACAGTTTGGGGATTAACTATTTGCCTAAAGAAGGGACCCTGACAGGTGCTACCGCCCCGCGTCAGGGTGAACCTGGGAACACCAGCAATTGAGAGGTGGTTTCTACTCTTCTAAAAACCTCCTGATCAGAAACCTTGCTTTTGGACTTTATCTTCTTATCCCTGATGCGGATGTAGTTTATCGTCATACCCAGGGACGGTCAGCTTTGGGATAACATATAAATCAAATTATATCTTTCTATGTCCTATATGATTTGGATTTATTCATTTTTTCACTGCAACTTTTCCCCGGTAATCATCGTAGTTCTGAAAGCTTATAGCATTTAACGAGGAGAATAGAAAATAGAATATAGATAAAAGATTAAATTCATACCTACTTCCATTGTTGAAACTTTTATATAAATATAAACGTGAATATTGAAGTCAACATTCACGGGTAACAGACTGAGTGTTGACTTCAATGTTCACTTTTATATTTACATTTGCATGAGTTCTGTAACTGATAGTGAGCACTTCATCCCATAAATATAACACTATATCTCTTCATATATATATATATATATATATATATATATATATATATATATATATATATATATATATTCAGTCGTACGGATCTGAGTTTGTAACCTTGGGTTTCATGCTCTTTGCTATCATCAGACAAACTCTGTGTTAGTGATAGAGCTAACATATACAGTAAAAAACAAAACAAAACGTTTTTTCTATAATAACCAGCCTTTCTTGTTTCAGATTATTAGAATAAAGGTGGGTTTTTTTGTTGTTTTTTTTTTGTTGTTTTTTGTTTTTTGGTCACGTGTTTTATGTCTATTTTTAGGTTTTAGCCAAAATTTTATAAATTTGTTTCTCGTTAATTTCTCCTTAACCAGTTCACACGGATGATCCCATGTGGTGAAACTTTGTAGGTACTACCTGGTTCATTAGGACTAATTTATATATAAATATATATATATATATATATATATATATATATATATATATATATTAATAAATATACATAATCGTTCGAAAGTTCGTTTCTACCATAATCGAATTAATTTAAGCAATAAAAATACATAAACAACACTGTTCTCTTTAAACATTTCTGTTAATTAAAGAATGCTGACAATATGCCTATTATTAAGTGGGGGTAATGTCACAAGAACCAAATCTTACAGTGGGAAAAGCAATACGTGTAATTTATGTATTGTTGAAGACTTAGTTATCTTAAAACAATTAAACAATGCTAGCTTATTAAACAAGAGAAATGAATTGATGGCTACATGTAGGCCTAAAAATAAATATCTGCTTAAATATGTTGATCCAGATTAATTTTAATGTAAATTATGGTTATTATCTAAAAAAAAACAAGTAAAATCCCTTTATGCTTAATATAATAAATTAATATTCACAACTGTAACATCATATTTTAACACACACATATATATATATATATATATATATCCCATTTATTTTAAATGGAAAATATTTATATATATATATATATATATATATATATATATATATATATATATATATATATATATATATATATATTCAGTTATTTTAATTTCAATTAAATTATTATCACCATTATTATTATTATTATTATTATTATTATCATCATTATTATTATTATTATTATTATTATTATTATTATTATTATTATTATTATTATTATTTCTTACTGATCTAAACGTTATTTTGTGGTTACCTATCTTAGACTCACTGTGTAAGCTAAATTTATTTTTTTTCTCACAGGACGACCATTATCGCGTAAGAAGCACACTCATTACACATATGTCATGATCAACCAGAGAAATTTGGTAATCATTACTCCCAGACAGGCGTGCTTTAATGCTTCTAGTGAAGTTTACTCGCTGACAAGTCCTGAATTTACAAGTGGTACAAAAAAAAAAAAAAAATCAGAAAAATTATGTGACCATTCCTGTTTTTCATTTGCCAGACGATATGGTCAACTACCTCAACTATTGTTAGTGGCAGTACTGTCAATATTGTCTATGTACAAGACATCATTGTGTCGAAATATGAATCAAAATAACAAGTACAAAGAACTTCGCAGATTCTTTAGTAAATAATGGTTGATTTTCATTTGAACTAATCACATTTGACTTTCTATATCGTTATTTCTTTGCACTGATATGGGATTTGAAAATCTGATCCAATGTAAAGATTTACTTAAGTAATATAAAATATATTAGACACAACATTTTCGAGAAAGGATAGAGGTTCAATTTGGATATTGCCTCTGGGCCACCAAAGACTTTATTCTTCAACTGAAGAACTTATTTGTTTCCTTTGTTTAAATTCCATAATATACAATGTTGAAAACGGAAATTTGTGTCCACGTCTAAAACGGAAGAAAAAAAGAAACCCAACAAAAAATGCACTATATCTGATTTTATTTTGCAATATTTCAGCAGTAAAATGGATATTAAATAACTGACTTTCAGAACCTACACACACACACACACACACACACACATATATATATATATATATATCACACATTATGAAATGGACGAAGTCCGACAATTATTTTAAGACATTTTTATCCTGTCGGAAGACGAATATTTTCTGTGAAAATTTCTCGGACATTCAGGCCGGTAAATGTTCTTTAATACTGTTTATTATAAACAGAGCATTTACTTAAATATTTGTATCTATAAAAAGAATGTATAAACATAAAAATGTCTTTATATATATATATATATATATATATATATATATATATATATATATATATATATATATATATGTATGTATATATATATATATACATATATTCATGAATTATTCATACATAAAACAAATACAAAGGTTAATGATTAAATGGCGAGAAATCCATCTTCGCGAACACTTCAATAATATACAAAAACCCCGAATCTGTTTATGATCCTGTTTTATAAATTTCCGTTGCATTAGATCTTTTTATTTTACAAGCTTTCGTCTGTTTCTACGGACATCCTAGGGTATGAAATAGATTGTGTTCTTGTTTTTACTCTCAGTAATAAGTGGACAAACGAAAACAAGGTTGTAATCCGAAAAGTGCTATGAGAAATGTGTGTTATTGTTTTGGAACGTGCAGTCGCAACGCTGAGTTTGAATTTAAATTTTAAGTTTATTTATGTAGTATTGGCAGGGCGTAACGGTCTTGCGGACTTACGAAGTCACTAGCTAATGAAGGAGGGGACAAGCATAATTATTGCTTATTCATATGATAAATTGATATATTTGTTTTCATTTTAAAAGCTTGCTATAATATATCTGCACCTGTTTCATTTTACTATGTCACACTTAGTTTGTTTGTCATATATATATATATATATATATATATATATATATATATATATATATATATATATATATATATATATATATTTCAATTAAAAGGTGCAAATATAATTTATAAATTCATGAATCATTCATACAAAAAACAAATATAGAGGTTAATGATTTAAATGGCGAGAATACTTCGTCGCAAACAATATAAATAAGATACATCAACCCCGAACCTGTATATGAATGATATGATCCCCGTTTATAAATTCCAGTTGCATAAGATGTTTTTAATTTTTTACAAGCTTTCGTCTGTTCCTACAGACATCATCATGTATGGAAGTAGATTTTGTTCTTGTTTTTACTTCTCAGTAATAAGAGTACAACGAAAATAGAGATGTAATCCGAAAAAATGCTATGAGAAATGTGTTATTGTTTTGGAAAGTGCGGTCGCAATGCTGAGTTTGAATTTAAATTTTAAGGATCTGCGTTTTTGTACAAATATTGCAATAAGAGAATTCTTTTTTACTGGTAGATTTTCCGTGAATATGGCATGAACTATATTGTTCAATAATTACAGTAATATCACACTTATCCGAGAGTTGCACGTTGGATCAGTTATTTTAATTTCAATTAATTATATATTTGTTTTTTGTATGAATGATTCATGAATTTATATATATATATATATATATATATATATATATATATATATATATATATATATATAACAGGTTTTTCTTATTGCCATACCAAGACAAGATATCATTAAGGACAAGGATCATATATTTATTACTGAAAAAGATACAAAAGTATTACATTTAAGAATATGATTTTAGGCGCCTTTCGCCGACATTTCCTCAGAAACAGAATCGTCGGCAATATAAAACAAAAATGTATTATATATATTATTATTTATATATTATATGCACGGTACTTATTAGAAAGCGCTCAATATCAGAGTAGAGTTAACATATTTGGTTGGATTGATGTGAGTTTGTGACCCTAGGTTTCACGCTTTTGCAATCGTCTCGTCAAACATATATATATATATATATATATATATATGTATATATATATATATATATATATATATATATATATATATATATATATATATGTATGTATGTATTTATAAATCCATTTGTGCGTACACTTTATTTACATTTATGGAATTGTTCTTGATACATGCAATTATTGTCTCATTTGCAATATACTTATATAGTTGTTATTTATTATGTATTTAATAATATAATAATATAATAATAATATAACAATAATATAATATGATAATAATAATATAATATAATAATGATAATATAATAATAATAATATAATAATAATAATAATATAATAATAATATAATATAATAATATAGTATAATAATAATATAATAATATAATAATGATATAATATGATAATAATAATGATAATATAATAATATAATAATAATATAATATAATAATAATATAATAATAATATAATAATAATATAATATAATAATAATATAATAATAATAATATAATAATATAATATAATAATAATATAATAATAATATAATATAATAATAATATAATAATAATATAATATAATAATAATATAATATAATAATATAATATAATAATAATATAATAATATAATAATAATATAATAATAATATAATAATAATATAATATAATAATAATATAATAATAATAATATAATAATATAATATAATATAATAATAATATAATAATAATATAATATAATATAATAATAATATAATAATAATATAATATAATAATATAATATAATAAAAATATAATAATATAATAATAATATAATATGATAATAATAATTTTATAATTTATTTTATGAAAAGTTTTTCTTTTTTCTTTGTTATATATATATATATATATATATGTGTGTGTGTGTGTGTGTGTGTGTGTGTGTGTGTGTGTGTGTGAATCTTTTATTTTTCTCTTTTTTTAAATACATTAGTGTCATAATCATAACCAGACAGAATATAATTTCGATTGCACAAGAAAATGTCGCCAAATTTCGAATTTTCATTGAATTCCCTTTTATTTATTTCTTCTTTTCTATTCCTTTTTCTTTTTATGTATTTTCAAATGTCAATATTGATGTAACTATTTCATTTCGTAATGTGTATCGAAATTAGCTCCCTACATCTAGCGCCCTCAAAGTCAGTTTATAAGAAAAAAAACATCTATTCGTCTCACGTTCAATTTTTAAATATTTTTCCTTATTTCCCTCTCTCTCTCTGTCTCTCTGAATACATACCTTTTTCCCTCCATTTCCACAAAGTTAGATCTGTTGTTTTTCAGGCCTGGAGAAATATTTTCTATTTTTATTTGTATTGCGAGATCTGAAGATTTAGGGCCAATTTTCTGACCACAATGAAATAAATATAATCTCATGTTTTTTTAAGGGTTCGTGTTTTAAAATACCATTTATTGCTCTGTCCCTGACAAAGAGCTTTCCCAAGATCTATATCCTTTTGGAATTATCCACACTGGTTTCCAATATTATCATTATATATATATATATATATATATATATATATATATATATATATATATGTAAAAGAAAGAGCTTATAGTGGTTCCAACGAGAGAAAAGTATGGATATCAAAAAAAGAAAAGAGATGTGTCGCAAACGTTTTTGATTATAATGTGGATTTTTTTTTTAAATATTATGCTTTATTTTCTATAATTTTACTACACGTGTTTCTGGTTTCGCGACCGACTTCAGATAAAAGGCAGTGATTTCCACATATTATTAAAAATAATTAATTTTTTCCTTATGTTTTTCAATGTTAAATATTCTTGATATGAGACATTTTCTGTTTTTGTGTTAGTAATCCGAATGTCTTTCTGGAATTGGCAGTGAAGAGTTCTGCGCGAAGGGTCATAAAACAATTAAGGTTGGTCCAAGAGAAATGATGAATTACTTATCAGCATTTTATCTTTTAATGTTTTACTGACCCCTGTGTGTTCTTAGATCTGTTTCCATTTTCGTGTGTTTCTGTCAGCATGCGTGTATATATATGTGTATATATTCCCCCACCATACATATACGGTCTTACTACGAAGAATTAATAAACTCATTTGTACACATACACACACACATACACACACCCACATACACACCGTCCCATCACATGGAATCAGTATATACACACACATACATACACACACATACATACACATACTTCCCAAGTTATATGGAACCAGTATACACACACATACACATATATACGTACATACATACACACGTACTTGCTAATTTGTGTGGGGTGTGGGGTTTGTGTGCGTGCTCGTGAGTAGTTCCCGTTTTGTCAACATGCGTATATATATATATATATATATATATATATATATATATATATATATATATATATATATATATATATATATATATATATATATATATATATATGTGAAAAGTGTGTGTATATAAATATAAATAAATATATATATATATATATGTATAATTATTTATATATTATATGCGCGGTACTTATTAGAGATAGAGCTAACATATTTGTCTGACGATCGCTAAAGCGTGAAACCTAGGGTCACAAGCTCACATCTATCCAACCATATATATATATATATATATATATATATATATATATATATATATATATATATATATTCGTGTCTCACAGATAACTGTATGTGAGTGTGTGCTCATGTATGTAAGTGATTTGATCACTGTATTTGGTCACCTTGTGTGCATGTTGCCTGCTTTTGCGTGTGGGGTTATGATCTATTTAGTTCGGGTTTAAATTTCTTTAAAAAGATTTTTTCTTGTATTTGTAGGTACGAGTAATTGTCAGTTTGATATATCGGCATGATATTAAATTTACCCTGGTTACATTTGAAAATGTGTTGTGATACAAAAAGTTTTCTGTTGTCTGGCAATTTTATATTGCTTTTGTGTAGGGAGACCCTGTTGTTCAGTTGTTGGCTGATGCCTATATATGACTTCTTACATTTTGTGCATTTAAGTACATAAATTACAGTTTTGGAGTTACAGTTTAAGTTTTTTATTTATTATGAATGTTTTTTGGGGTGTTTTCAAAAGTGTAGAAATTTCCTTCTATAATGATGTCACAAACCCGACATCTTTTTTGTTGCATTTTGTGACTCCCTATATTGTATGTTGGTTAAATTTAGACGAGGTTAATATGTGTTTTAGGTTTGTGACATCATTATAGAAGGAAATTCCTACACTTTTGAAAACCCAAAAAAACATTCATAATAAATAAAAATTTTATTTTCCCAAGTACTTTCGATCTTCTTTCAAGATCATCTTCAGGGGTGTAAGTAGTACAGCACTATATATTGTTCATTAATATAAGTATTTATACAAAGTGTTGCGTTGTTATGTATTACCGTAATGTTTTCATTATACCTTTTAATGCAAAATACACAGGATGTTATTCGCGAGTATGAACCGATTTTCTTGAAAATTTGCAGAGATAATATTTGTAATTTATCCAATCAGACATGCCTAAAATAGAATTTTCTGCCTAAATACACACATGTACACATATATATACACACATATATATATATATATGCACACACACACACACCCATATATATATATATATATATATATATATATATATATAAGCGATTTTTTTTAATCTTTTGAAATTTCGCTTGAAGATGGAACAGAGCTTAGTATATATATATATATATATATATATATATATATATGTATATATATATATATATGTTTAAAGTTTATTTTAATGGATATTCCTATTTGAGTAGATGGTCTATCTTTTTCTTAAAGATTTTTTCAAATATTCAGGCAAGTAGATGCAAATAAATTAGTATATGTTTAATAGTAAATAACAAACAGACTTTCTACACAGATATAAGCGTACATTAAAAATAATGTTTAATCAAATAAATTATATATATATATATATATATATATATATATATATATATATATATATATGTTTTTGTCTGTGTTTGTTTGCGTGTGTGAGTGTTTGTACATCAGGGAACCATCCAGAATCTCAAGCAGAAGTCTATATGAACACAGCAGAGACAGGTTATTAGGTTGGTGCAAATAATAATGACGTAATAATGTCGTTTTTTGACGTTAAAACTTACGTCAAAAAACGACATTATTACGTCATTATTTTTGCACCAACCTAATACATAACAAAATTTTAAATGGACTGGTATTTACCCGTAATACATCTGACCACAATTTCGAGTTAATAAATGCCACTCTAGTCAGAAGAGAAAAGGATTCACTCAGAAGAAAATGTATTGAGAATGGACTGAAATAAAATTGTCAATATTAAAAATCCTTGTACTTGCTTGATTTTGTTATTTTCAATTATCATTTCGCACGTTGGCCACTTGAAATGCCATGTTCAAAATTTAAAATGCGGCAATAATCATTTCCTTGAATCCTGTTGTTATATTGATTTCTTTTCCTCTTATTTAGCCGTCACTTTATATTGTCTTTGTCGCTTTGTTTAGGGTGAAAAGATTTAAAATTAATGTAAATTCATTTTGACCGTTTATGCTATATTTAAAATTTTTACAGTATAATCTCTGACAACCGGACTAAGAAGACCTTCCGGATTCGAGGAATTGGTTACAAAGTTTGGACAAGAGGGGTTATATTTAGATTCAAATAAAAGAACTGGAATCAAGTTTAAGATTGATTTTCAATGTTTTATAGTAAACAAAAAAAGCTAATGGAAAAAAAAAATTATGTAATGTTAATGAAAATTCATTAAATTAAGAAAACCACGTATGCTAAAGAAATAAAATAAATTTTAATCGCTGTTGAATGATGATATTTTTTTCTTTTAATGTCATTCTCAACTTTTTCCGCATTTCGTTTTGCTTTCGTCCTTGAAATTTTTTTAAACGAAAGACACTTTTTAACTCTGCGTGCGTTATTGCAATCGTCATAGCTGAATGCTTGCTTTCTTTCCCTAAAACTGGCAACCTTTTCCATAGCTTTTTCAATTTCAGTCCAGGTTTCCTCACAAACATGTTTTTATTTCCTTATTCACTGTGACAGTGTGAACGCTGGAGAATAGTTTCTTTGGAAGATTTTATATCATACAATGTTGACTTTCCTACTTTGACCTCAGGCATTAGTTACAATGAACTTTCACGAGCGTTTAGTCTGTTTAAAATTTCCACTTTTTGCGATAACTCCAAAGTTGGTCATAGTCTTCTTGTTTCCATCGTCTTTTGCACCAATAAAGGCCATTAGGGTGAAATAAGCATAAGCAATAATCCAAAGTAATTTTTTTTGAAAAACAGAAATTTTCAAATCAACACAAATAGTTAAAATATACACATCAAAATCATGTACGGATATGAGGGATTCCGGATATAAGAGATTCCACTGAATTAGCTATCTGAATTCTAAGGCGATATACAGGGTGATGAAAAAGTAGTTCCCCATTTTAAAATTATTGTGGGGCTCTCCCCTTTTTACATAAGATGGATTCGTCCAAAGTATACTTAGACTGACAGAGAGAATACCTGCTGTTGAAATACGTTGAGATATCGAACCCTCTGCTTTGGCAGAGAGGAACCCGGACGAAGCTTTGCCGAAGGGCAAAGTTTCGTCCGGGGTGGTAAACAGGCCCTGAACCCGTCTAAGCGGATTCAAAGGGTATATTTTTGGCCGAGTCTACGGGCTCTGAGAAACCCACGTTAAACTCGGGATTGTGCCACATACATTCCTCGTGGGAGGACTATTAAATACCGGGATACGTTGAGATACAGTCTCTGACTGTGTGCGACGTCTGTCGAACTCTCTGCTTTGGCAGAGAGGAACCCGGACGAAACTTCGCCGAAGAGCAAAGTTTCGTCCGGGGAGGTAGACAGTTCCCGCAATCGCTTATGCGGGTTCAAAGGATATATTTTTGGGCTGAGCCTACGGGCTCGGAGAAACCCACGTTAAACTGGGCCTTGTGCCACATACATTCCTCGTGCGTGGACTGTTAAATATCGAGATACGTTGAGATACGTGGAGATACGTTGAGAGATACAGAGACAGACACAGGGTGTTCTCAGAGAGTTATACAAGAGTTCAGAGAGAGAGAGAGATGATTACGGCTTTACTTACAGAGACTTGTACATATAGTTTCTACTAACCCGCATTCCTGGACTACTAATCTTCACTTCAAGTCTGTATTCTTACGTTTAATACACTTATTTTTTTTATCTCAATTACTGGCGTTGGTTTATTTATTTGTGCAGGATTCCATTAACGGAATCCACAACAAAATTATTTTTAATTTATTTATTAACTATAAATTTTACATGAAATGGACATGAGAGGAAAGCGTTTAGCATGAGGTTTTATTTAAAATTCGGTATGCGCTCTATATTTCGCTATCAGGAATCGCATCAACTGACTTCACCAGGAATACTTGTGGTATGGAAGATATAACTTCTCGAATTCGCCCTTGAAGTTCTTCCAAAGTTTTGGTTCCATATAGTAGACTTGCTCCTTTAACGAATCCCAAAGAAAAAAGTCATAGGCTTTTAAGTCAGGATGCCTGGCTGGCCACTCATACATAAAATAGGGAGCCACTTTTCAATCACACTGTAGATTGAATTCTTGATGGTTTTTCCTTGTTCCATACACAACGGTTTTGTATATATTTCCCAAGCTAGTGATATTTATTCATGCGACTGTTAAATGTAATTCTATCAGCAGCAGCAGCAGCACTTAAAACAACGATTTCTACATCCTGTATATTCTTACATTAGCAATAAAGTCGATAGTGTGTCAATAGAATTCGTAGCCAATAAAATCAATGATTTTCCTGAAGCTGACAAGCCATCGAATAAAACGTTTTAAGCTGAAGTAAAAGACATTAATCTCCTTCATTTAGACATATATATTACAAAAGAGGGCTTTTATTTTGTCAATAAATCATATTCTTCTTCTTCTATGTGCCGTGTCCCTTCAAGAGGTTAGCGATTATGGCTCTCCACAATTCCCTGACCTTTGTAGCTTTTAATAAATAGTATATAAACAAAAGAACGAATTAGAAACTAGATTCTTTTATATATAAAAACTTAAAGAAAATATATGCAAAAAAAACAATATTGAATTTTTATTAAATAAGTATTTATTTTAATGATTGAATTGTTTTTAAAATAGTTGAATATTTTGTCTATTAAATAATAGATCTTTTAATTTTTCCAAAAAATGAATGAAAATTTATTATACTAAGCTACGTACCCTACTAAAATCAACAGTACTTTGTACTTCCTTAACTGTTTTCCGTTCTCCCCAAAATTTGGTTTTGGTCAGTCAATGTATGGCTACTTTAGAGGGTGTGACTGACGGACTAACGGAAGTCACATAATTTTATATATAGATTTACTTTTAAGTTGCACTAAATATTGTCTTCTTCTGTGTGGTGTATCCTTTTTTTGTATCATGGCTCTCCATAATTTCCACCCCTTTGTATCTCTTAATAGATTTTGACTTCAGGTTTTCTCTCCTAAACTCTGTTCTGATATCCACTTACTCAAGCTCACTCGGTAGGTTACGCTTTCCTTTTTACTGTCCTTCTTGCATTCATTCTGTCCTGTGAGTATCAAATTTTCCAAGCCCACTTTTCTCATTATATGTCCTAGAAATTTTAGCTGTATCTTTCTAATGCAAATTATAAGTATCCTTTTAGTTTGCATTTTGTCTAAAACTTTATCGCTGCTCACATGTTTCGCCCGTGGTATTTACAGTAGAACAGCTTTTCTGTTGTGTCAAGTCTCATTTACATCTTTGATGAGATTGTCCAGCATTCACTGCCGTGTAGGAGTACTGATCTTTACATAATATTTCAATAGTCTCTTCTTTGTTTTTAACGAACTTTTCTTGTTTTTTAATACTTTGCTTAGCGTTTGAAAGACATCTTTCGCTATGCCAACGCGTCTTCGGATTTCAGTGTCGCATTTTCCTTCCTCTGTTAAAACACTTCTCAGATATTTAAATTATTGATTGAGTTTGAAAAGTCTAATTCCTTATTTGCACATTGGGATTTTTCTTTTGATTATAAACATGCATTCAGTCTTCTTGTAATTGATGTTTAATACTTTCTTCTCGCTTTCCTTCACTACATTCACTAAGAGTTATCGTTCTTTCCTTTCTAAGTCTGCTATTAAAACAGTGTCATTTACATATCACATATTACTAAGATTGCGGCCACCAGTAATAAATGCTGTTTGGTCTTCTAATTCTCTCAGAATCGCCTCATTTCATAGGTTGAATAAGTCCGGAGAGAAGATACATCCTTGTCTCACATTTTTTTTTTATTTTTGTATATTTTCTTAATTAACAGGCAGGCGGTTTGCTGCCAGCATTTGTCCTGAATTATTCTAGTTCACCAAGTGACAACTGAAAAATATGTGACAGACGGAGCATTTGAATAGTGTAAGAGGCCCTCAAAAAGCAAACACGGTATTAAGAAATTGGAAAACCTAGAAAACAAAAAACCGCTTAACTGCTATGTTATAAGAATGCTCCTTTAAATATCCAGAGAAGTCCAATAGTCACTTTCCAGCTTCTTCATGGTTCAAAAGAGTTTCCGCGACTTTTTGGCTGATTAGTTATCTCCCACTCTGCAGCCTCTTTCTACACAATTGTGAAGTCTCAAGTCCTATCCCTATTATCTTGCTATTTTAATGATAAATGCTACATTTCTTAGTTGCACCAGGTCAGGCACCTACACGTAGGATCCGCCATGCCAATTGCCAGAGTTGAATCGTCCGCATCCTCTTTGTATTCCATTGGTATGTACGAAATCCCAGTGAGAAAATTTCTTCAAGCGAACCTCTGCTTTGTGAAACAGACACCCGAGAGGAAGTTTCTTCATTCACAATCCTATATAGCCTCATAATCATCACTTGTTTTACTTCTTACGTAATACAACAACCACATTACCCTCTAACTTGACTGGCTCTTGGAACTTGTGCTGAGAGAAAACTTAATAAAGGACAATTAATTTGCACTCCTTACCTCTTCTTACGCAACACAACAACCTGATTCAGTAAAGCTCTACCTAGAGTTGCTCTTTGTTGGGTGAACTTTTAGTGAAAGAAAATGACTGTGAATGCTGGACATTGCTCGCAAGAATGAACAGATGACGAAGCAACGGTTCCATTTTTTTTCAATGGATGGCAAAATATGGACTGAAAGGGAAAAATATGAGAGCTACAAAGGATAGGAAGTTGTGGAGTGGCATTTTCATAGAGAAATATGCTGAAAATACCATTGACAGAATAGGTGAACAACGAAGAATTATTTTTTAAATTGGAAACGAAAACGACATTGTACATGTAAGAAAGAGGTATTTGAAATTTCTCAAAAACAAAAAGAGGAAAGAGAACTTAGAAAATTTGATACTCACAGGACAGATAGAAGTCAACCCGGACAGAGTGAAATAGCGAAAAACCTATCTTAATATTTTGTGTAAATGGATAGCAGAATATGAACTGGAAGGAATAACAAGGGTGAAAATATTAGAATTACAAAGGATAGGAAGTTGTGGAGAGCTACGTTCGTACACGGTCTGAACGGACACGGTATATAGAAGAAGTACTTGAACAGCTTGAGATTTCAGCCTAAACGGCCAAAATTAAAACGCTTGCCATTATAACAATCTCTTTATTTCATGATTCTAGAAAATTATGGAATTTCTAATAACTTTAATTACAAGCTAGTTACAGGAATGCAAACTATTCACAAGTTATTAGGTGAGAGAAAGTGGAATACCTTGCAATCAAAATTAAAAGTGTTTCAGCATTCAATTTCAGGGTTATGGAGCGATTTTTTTTACTAACGATAGATGCTGCACGCCAGAAACTGTTTGGAGGTTTTGTTATTGAGTTGGTAATTTAGGATGGAAGCTAGCGGTAGTTAGGTAGGAGAGAGGTGTAATAAATTTGGGGTAGAAAGAAAGCAGCGATAACTTCGTGCTGAAAAGAGGAAGATATTTTTTTCTTCAGTGAAAGTGAAAGTGAAAGTAAAAGCGAAATTAGGGGTCAGACATAATTCCAGACATTGTTGTAAATCAAAACTTTGTTGTGATAGTCTTCTTTTAAATTATTAATGCACTTTTACAATAAATCAGAATAAATTTTCATTAACATTTTCTGTATTATTTCACTCCGAATTCTGTTCCATATTTTAAATAATATTTGTTTTTTTTTATATCTAATAGCAATTCATTTTATTTTATTAACAAATGAATGAAAACTTATTATTTCTTTATGGGAAAAATGATTCTTACATAATGATTAATGATTTTTATCTTGAATAATTTTTTAATGAGTTAAAAAATTGGATTTTTTTAATTTTATATATTCTTTTGTTTTACATCTTGTTAAAAGTAGAATTATTTTTTAATACACTTTTTTTTTGTAATTAAATTTCATTTTCCTCCATTTATTCTGACTAGATTCACTTTTCTTTTCCAATTACACCCCTTTTTTGCATAAATGGAAAAGTTTTAATGATAAGAAGATAATGGAACAATAATTCCATTACAGTCTCTTAATATTCATGAAGCAATTTACTCGTCATTTGAAAATAAATTATTCTTTCTTTTATTTGCTACAAATCAAAAAGAAAAAAGATTTTAACCCATTAAATGGTGTCCTTTAGAATACGGAGCTTTTAAATAACTATTCATATTTAAATATAAACACCTGCCATAAGGCTGTAGGTATTTTTTCAGTGCACCCTCGTCGCTACTGAATGTGACGCAAAGTCAGTTTAAAGTGGTTTTAACGACAATACCTTAGAAAAATTACCCAACCCCCTTCGGCAATCTCACTTTTGGGAACGCCTCTGGCGACAGGCAATAAATTCAGGCCAAATGAAATTACAAAAAATCTGGGGGGACAAGGCGTTGCATGCCAAATACCTAAAAAGACCGAAAGAAGCAGATGTGGACCAACAAAAAAATATAATGGCTGAAGAACAGTGGATTGACTAGCTGAGACAGAAGGCCTAATTATTGCGACGGGCAATAAACCCAGGTCCCTCTCGAGGAAGAAGTGTCTGCCATAATACTATGGTTCATAATATTTCTTTAATCCTTGCAATTATAGTGTCCGTCGGTGTATATTCAATTATTAAGACGATCTTGTCGAATTTTAACTTCTTGAACCATACCTAAGCACGTAGAACTTACGCCTAAATTTCTGGGTTGAGAAATCATCTTTATTTCCAGTCAGACTAATATCCCCATCTTTTCTTACGCAACCTGGAAGTGGCTTAAACCATCGGCTAATAACTTCGTGAATTCAGTCTCGACTAATGATGGAAAACAGGACGAGCAATGACTGAACTATTAAACGATGCTGTATCCCAGAACGTGGGAAGCGGACTAGAGACAATCTGATCCAGTAGTTTGAGTAAAGGTTTCATTTCAAAATTCCGTGAAGTCTATACAGATCGACGAACATCGGAAGAAGGAAAGAGAACATAATGTGACCGAAACCTCGTGGTCATAAAAATGATGAGATTTATTTCGCTTTTAAATAACGTAATTAAGTAGAACATGGTAATTTTTTTCTACTGTAGATTCTTTTCTATACGTTGGAATTTTCATAATTATTAAGATAATTTTTATGGTTTTTATATTTTTAGCCTAAACGATTCCTCCTCCTACTCATAATTATTATTATTATTACTATTATTATTATTATTGATCTTTACTTTCTCTTTAACAAAACATTCTTCTTCTTCTTCTTAATCTACTCCTCCTCCTTCTCCTTCTTCTTTTCCCGCTCCTCCCCCTCCTACTGATTCTTCTTAATATTCTTCTCCTTCTCCTCATTCTTCTTCTCACACTCCTCCTCCTCCTACTTATTCTTCTTCTTTTTCTTCTTATTCCAATACTTTTCGGCAATTAAAAGAAAAAGAAAGACATTTTTTACCAACGTATTTCCGTCTTCATACAAGTATACAATATATGAACAACTACAAGACATTGTTTAAACGTCGATTATCTTGAGAAAAACAAAAACGTTTGTACTGGTTATAAACGCGGGAAAGCAAATGAAAAGCAGCCAGCGTGAATGGAAAGCAATTGAAACGTGGGTAACATCATGGGGGGCGTGCTCATCTTGAAAATTTATGTCAGTTGATTAGCCAGTAATTAAGAATTAAAAATTAACTTTTTTTTTCGCGCTCTTTCCTAAGAATTGCAAAATATTTGAAAGACTACGTTAATCATTTTGTTAATAATAATAATAATAATAATAATAATAATAGAAGATGAATTGGACGGCAAGACCAGAAAAACGCTTACCCAAATGGGGATGCACCCCCTGAAATCAGCTCTGAGACACTACATCAATCCTACTTTAACCGACTTACAAACTCAAAAAGGTTGTATCATTTGATCAGAGATGCTGTTAACCATTCAACCGCAAAGATGCGACTGTGTAGCGCCACCCGAATACTCTTAATAAACAACAAATCTTCGAAGGTTCGTTCCATCGAAACCATCGAATATTTCATGTACCTTTTCGAAACGAAAACGTACATGGAAGTATAGTGTGTTAGAAAATATATCCCATAATGCATTTCGCCGAGTAGTCATTATCACATGATTGCTTGTTTATTAAATAAATAAATTTTATTATTTTTATCTCTCTACGCGGACACTTAAATCTAAGAACATGAAATATTAAAGACTTTTTTAAAAAAGTCACACTTAGTCTTTTTTTTTTATCACGAGCAACGCCAGCTTGGAAAAAATAATAAAATTTGTTATATATATATATATTTAAAGAGGCAGGGTGGAGTTATGAATAGTGGCTTGGATTGATGAATCGGAGAGCAGAGTTAAAATTCCAGTCGAATCCATTACATTCCCTTAAGTGGCAATTCTCTTCTCCCTCCAGCTATGGATAAATAGCAGGACAGACTGGGTTTTATGGCCTTGGATGGAAACTGGTCTAGAAGAAGAACAACTGAATTCAAAACCTGTGGAAGATCGTTTCGGGGACCCTGTGGCACGTAGTGCACCAGCTCTCTGTATTCGGCCCTTCAAAAAGTGTGGATGGTCTTGCATGAAACCTTCACCACTATAATCAAATCTCATGTGCTTGTTGTCGGGCTGTCGGTTTCCTAGGAACTGATCTGCTGGACCCTCATACGTCGAATTCGACCGGAGAGTCGAATATATATATATATATATATATATATATATATATATATATATATATATATATATATATATATATATGTATATATATATATATGTATATATATATATATACAGTGGGTAGCAAAAGTATTTAACACATTGGTTTTTCTTACATATCTCAAAAAATAACAGATCAATTTCAACGAAACTTATAGGAAATATTTAAATGAACATTGTCGATCAAAACATAGAAGGAAAATTTAAAACCCTTTTTGATAAACATTTATTAACAATAAATAAAATAACACATATGCAAAAGTATTTAACACCAATGCAAATATTATGCTAGAAGAGACGTGTCGTCATGATTCCTAAACATATTGATATGATGTGATATGTCGACCAATGACAGCACTGCCCGACACTCAACTGGCTATAAGATAACAGCTCTGAGACACTACAGCTATTCTGTTGCCACTACTGCAAGAAAATGGTGAAAACAAAAGAATTGTCGAACGACATGCGCAAGAAGATCATAAAAAATCACAAATATGGTAAGGGATATAGAAAAATCGCTCAAGATTTGAATTTGCTTGTGAGTACAGTTGGTGCTGTTGTTCGAAAATGGAAAAAATTCGATACTATTTAAAACATTCAAAGAATTGGTCATCCTCGTATTTTAAATGAGGCTAATGAGCGATACATTTCCGGTACTGTGAAGAAAAATCCATTTTCAACTCGTCGAGAAATTCAGAATGATTTGAAAAATGCCGGAATTGAAGTTAGTAAAGATACAATTAAAAGATCACTGAATCGTGCATGTCTAACTTCAAGATCACCGAGAGAGACTCCATTACCGAAACGCCGACATGTACAAGCCCGTTTGAATTTTGTAAAGAAATATGAAATTGAATCTAATGATTTCTGGGAGAAAGTAATTTGGTCAGACAAAACGAAAATTAAGCTTTACGGACGAAACATGCGCACTCATGTATGGAAGAAAGGAATAGAATACGAGCCAGCAAATAGCATCCCTACAGTCAAACAAGGGGGTGGAAATATTATGATGTGGGGTTGTTTTTCCTCAAATGGAGTAGGAAAAATGGAAATCATCGAAGGAACAATGAATGCTGCAAAATACACTCAAATTTTGTCAACTCAATTCCTGAACAGTGCCACATCGTTGGGACATGGTCGTTATTTTGTATTTCAGCAAGACAATGACCCGAAGCATACTGCTAAAACAACTAAGAATTGGTTTAATAATAATGACATTAATGTCCTGGAATGGCCAAGCCAGTCACCGGATTTAAATCCAATCGAAAATTTGCGGAAACCATTGAAATTATGAGTTCATAAAAGAAACCCATCGAATTTAAACAAATTGAAGAAAATTTGTGAAGAAGAATGGGTCAAAATACCAACAAGTACCTGCAAGAAACTAGTTGAAGAACTACAGGAAACGACTGGAGGCTTTGAAGCAGAACAGAGGCTACTGAACTAAATATTAGTAAAGTATGTTAAATTACTTTTGCATATGGGTTATTTTATTTATTGTTAATAAATGTTTCTCAAAGCAGTGGTTTCAAATTGTCCTTCTATGTTTTGATCAACGATGTTCGTTTAAATATTTTAAATATAGTAAATAAATAAACAAACCAATCCCAAATAAAGATAATCAATTAAAAACTGTTCCCGCCAAAATAATACTTAGAATGAACTACAACAATCAACCCCAAAACTGAACAAATAGTTTTAATTAAATTCCCAAACCAAAACAAAACTGTTAAATAAGTGATATAAACAAATTTTTACTACGTTAATAAATAAATAAAATACGAAACAAAAATAAAAACAAGCAATATAATTTGACCTAAATAGATAAACAAACGACTTCCGGTGAAATAACCGCCATAATAGAATACCCACAATGCACCACTAACCCGTATATATATAAATAGCCGAGAAAAATAACAGCACACGTGGCTTGACAATTGCATATAGCATGAAACAGACTGTCGCCTCTAAGTGTTGACTTCTATGTTCACTTTTATATTATATATATATATATATATATATATATATATATATATATATATATATTGTAGTGAAAAGAAAAAACTGTAAGATATATAATCCGGTGTTCTTATTGATATTTTTATTTTTACAAAACAGTGCTCAATATAAATTTACAGAGCATAAATAGTATAAATTAACTTTGCTAAATATATTTTTCCTTCTTTAGCTAAGGAACCATATCTTTGAATCAGTTAATATATATATATATATATATATATATATATATATATATATATATATATATATATATATATATATATATATATGTATGTATGTATTCCACGAGAGCGTCTTGGTCTCACATTTTACACTGACCTAAGGTGAAACAAATACGTTCAATCAATAGCTTCATCTACCGCAAGGAAAGTTGGTAATCTGTGTCGCGCCAGAAGGTTTTTCTCTCCTGGATCCATCCTTCAAATCTACCATTCATCCTTACATTGAATAATGTTGCCATATATGGTCTGGTGCCCCTGCTGTTTATCTCGATGTCCAAGACAAAATACTAAGACGGATATGCAATATGATAGGTCCTGGCCTGGCATCTCGTCTCTATCTCACAGACATGATGTGGCTTCCCTCTGTCTTTCCTACAAATATTTTCATGGCAGCTGCTCTGATGATCTACTTTCACTGATTCCCCAACGGCATGGATTCCAGCTTGCTACTAGCTTGGAATCTCGATCGCACACTTTCACAGTCTCTACTACTCCTGACGTTGGAACTCCCTTCCTCCTACTTGCCTCCTTGATTGCTACAATCTTCAAATATTCAAATATAATGTCAATCGTCATCTTCTGATGCCTTGATCTTTATCCCTGTCTTTCTCTATATCCTTTCCTCAAACACCCCCCTTTACTCTTTATTCTTGCTGTCACTCTCTATAAACCCCTGCGTGCTAGTGGCACTCCCACATTGCTTGTTGTAAAATGCATATATATATATATATATATATATATATATATATATATATATATATATATATATATATATAAATTCAGATAACTGCATCTGAGGCTATCAGATTTGGGGGTTTTATTTTTGTTTTACCTTTTTCCACCTTGAGAATTTCCCAGGGCACCGCGTTCTTTGTTTTTCCCGCGTTTTTTTTTTTATTTTCCGGATTTTTTTTTATTTATTTATTTTTCATTTTCTTTCTTTCTTTCTTTCTTTCTTTCTTTCTTTCTTACAGCATTCAATTCGTTTCTCCCTTCATAATCTCTTTCTGTCTTTCTTTTTTTCTTTCTTTCATACAGCTTTCTATTTTCTATCTCTTCATAGTTTTTTTTACGTACATAGTTTTCTATTCTTTTCTCACTTCTGAGTCTCTCTTTCTTTCCTTCTTTCTTTATTCTTCTTACTGTCTTTTTTTCACGATTGAAATACTTTTTTCCCTTCTTTAAAGCGGGAATAACTTATTTCTCTCTCTCTCTCTCTCTCTCTTTCTACTTGATTTGAAGAGATGATATAAAAATCATATTAACATCAACCAGTTGTAAAAATCATCATCCAACTACAAAAAAAAAATTGTTTTTCACACGGAAATATCTTAAAGTCAGTTTGTGTATTTTTTTATGAAAAGCTATTTAGCTTTACTCTTTTTTTGATTCAAGGAGTGACATCTTTATTCAATTCCTTTGTAAAGTCTATTTCTTCTTATTGTTTTAACTTCATACAATTACGAAGAAATATGCAGAAATTTTGTTGTTCGCCAACAACCAACGATTCCCGACTTGATGAACCTTAACTTGCAATGTTAACAATTGCACCAAAATAATTCTCTTCTTCGTGGGAGACAGTCAGATCAACACTGCTACCGTGATTCTAACATGGTTATCTCCCCTTCAATTCGATTTTGAAACCCCTTTTCTGTAACGTCCTTAGCCAACAGATTTGATTTTATAAATTCTGCTTCTTTTGCCGTTATTTTTTCGTTTTCTTACTGATTTTTTTTTCCGTTCTCTCCTTTTATTTTTTTTTTCCGTTCTCTCGTTTAATTTCAAAATTCTTTCTTACGTTTCTTCAGCCAACAGACTCGATCTTATAAATACAACTTTTTTTCTGATATTACATTGCATTTTTTCGTTATGTTGACAACCATTTTTCTTATCTTACCTTCAATTTTCTTTCCAACTTTTCTTATCTTTTTTTTATTTTTCCTCCTTTTCTTCCTTTATAAATTTCTTATTTTTATCGTTCTTTCGTAGACTTGCGGGCACATCACGTTGAAACGCCGGTAGCCCTACGATCACCGAAATTAAGCAACGTCGAGCCTGGTGAACACCTAAATGGGGTGATCGCTTGGGAATATAAGCTGATGTAAACTTGAATTTGTGTGTGGTGAAATGTATAATTGCTTGGAATTGATTATCCGAAAGCCGAGTTCCATTTCTAAATTGGGTCCGTTATATTCTTTAATGCGGGTAGGGATGCAAAAGGTTATTATCTCCCTTCCGCTGAGAGAAAGTCACGAGGGTAAAGTGACGGTCGGTTAGTGACGTTAGAGGATAGAACGTGAAACATGGAGGAGGATGTAGCTAGCCCACAGTGGTGGGCCATATAGGAAAAAAATCACATGGTCTCACTGGGTGCATAGAGAAACCACAGTAAGTCCAGTTTTCCCATCGGGAAATATTACTCACAAAGTTCTCTTTTTTTTCACAGACGTTTGATATAGTTTCTCAGTGTGGGAGTCGGATAATTATGTATATATAATGTTGCGTACGATTAGCATCATTAAATTCTCTCGGAGAATAAAACATTTTTGTCATTTTTTTTCTTTCAACTATTATGTTCCGTCCGTGAAATACGGTGTTATTATGACATGGATATAATAATGCTCATAATGGGGGAATTAGGAATGAGAGAATAAAGCTTTCTTCCATAGTTCACTCAGTACCCGCAAATACCCTTGGGAAAGGTATGAACCTACCTCGTCTCCCTCCAGCTATGGGTTAAAAGTATCACTAAAAATATTTAATATCTCGAAAAATGTTATTATACTCTAAAAATATGTTGTGGTTTTATTAGGTTGGTTGCAAAAATAATGGCGTAATAATGTCGTTTTTTGACGTTAAAAATACGTCAAAAACGACATTATTACGTCATTATTTTTGCACCAACCTAATAATTAAACGTTGATAAGCTGTCAAAATGAATTTTTCTTTTCTTAAAACTCTTACGATATTCAATTTTTACGTTCTATTTTATATATACTGTTTCTTTTTATTATTCTGTCAGTTTTTCTGCATCTTTTTTATTTTTCCTTCTATGGATAGCGGAACGGATTGAGGAATTGGAGAGCCGAGTTCGAATTCCAATTGAATTCATTATATTCACTTACGTGCTAATATCCTTGGGAAAGGTATGAATCCTCTTCTTCTCCCCCAGCTATGGCTAAATAGCAAGATAGATCGCGTTCTATAGCTTTGGATGACAACTGGTCTACTGCAGAAAGAAATGGCAACCTACCGCCTCGTCAGTCATGTATCGAAAGATCCATTATCGCCTAAGCGTGTATCGTGCATGGCACATAATGGACTGACTGATTTCTTTTCAGATTTAGTTTTCTTACGATATCTTCTTTGTTTTAATTGATTTCACCCGAAGCAAGGCTATAAGCCACTAAGACACAAAGGGTTATTGGGCGCGAAAGAATTAGAAAATCGAAACATTACTAAGCCGATCAGCCACGCAGGACTAATAATATTGCTGATTCTTTGGATTATATCAAGGAGATCAAGGTAAATAGGGAAAGCACCGGGCCATATATGGCAGCAATATTCTAAGGATGGACAATGGTTAGACTTATACATACACTGTTGCACAAATTAATTGAAACAACCGCTTTAGTTTCATTTCTTCCGCCATTCGGGCAGTTTTACATCAACTGGGGTAAAAGGGTGTAACCGATTCCTATTTTTTCCTCAGATTAGGTCATTTGCAGTGGTGTGCAGTAATACGAATCTATTTTCGGTGTATATTATGAAATTTGTTTGACCTTGAAAATATTACGTCATCCGTGATAGCATTAGACTTTCATCATGCCAAGACACTATTGTCTCGACTGTCGATTAGTTGTCCTACGACCATTTTTCGCGATAGACATTACTTCAAGGAAGCGTACGGAAATTGTAACGCTTCACGAAAACACTGACAAATCTTACCAGTGAGGAAATCAAAGTATTATAGACTTGCCCGGAAACTCTCTTGATTTAAATCAAATCGAGAATCTGTGGTCAATCTGCAAGAAACGACTTCGTGGTATGGAGATACGATGTATTAACATGTGTACTGGTTAATTTTTCATTGGGAAAACACCAAATATAGTAAATAGTAACGGAATTGTTTTGTTTTGTTTCGATTAATTTGTACAAGGTTATATGTATCATATTTGGGAGAGAAAGATTGTCTCACATGACACATGAGCCGACTTTCCTTGCAGCTGATCTAGCATTGGATTTAATATAGTCTTTCTACTTCATGTCAGCTGAGAAGGTTAGCCTGAGAAGGCATCTGATTTTATTAGGTTGGTGCAAAAATAATGACGTAATAATGTTGTTTTTCGACGTATTTTTAACGTCAAAAAACGACATTATTACGTCATTATTTTTGCACCAACCTAATATTTATGTTTTCTCTTTCCTTTTCTCCTTTTCTCATTCAAATTCTTTCTTCTTTTTTTATTGAATTTGTTCAGATTCTTGTTTTGATTTCTGTTTTATTAACGTGTGTCATTTTCTATTTCTTCTTTCGTTTTATCTCCCTCCTCTTCCTCTTTATCTGTTCTATCCCCTTCATTATTTTTACCCTCTCCTTCCATCCTTTTTCTTCCCTTTCTTTTTCGCTTCTCCTTTTTCTTCTTCTTCTAGTCTCACCCTCTTCTCCATTATGTTTTCTCCCTCTTACTTTTCTTCTCTCTTTTTCACATCTCTTTTTCTTTTGTTGTTTCTTTGCTCGTTTCCCCTCTTCTATTTATATTAAATCATTCTTCCTCACCTTTCCTCTTTTTTCAACTTTTTCGCTATCACCGATCTTCTTCAGTAAAAATTTATAACATCTTTCACATCAAAGATATCAGGAAAATATAGTTCTCAAGTCCACTAACTGTTAAATCTCTTTCTAATATTAATAGAACTTCCCTTCCTAATTTTTTGTTGAAGGTTGTGTGAAAATTGTATCGTTATTTTCCCTTCTAATTAGATAGTAGCTTCACTGTACTTCTTTCTATAATCTATTGGTGGCTGTTACCTAGACTTATCAAATTTGAGCTCAGTACTAGATTGGCGGAAATGTCCCATCATTTTGTAGTTGAAATGGCTAGATCAAACCGTAAGTTCTATGGTAACAGGTCCTACTCTTTTACGTCTTTTGGGTTTCCAAACAAATTTGGTCCTCAAAAATTTGAATGAACTATCAGTTGTTATCTTCTGTCTTCTTAATTCTTGTTCATTTTTCAAATTCTCTCAGACTCAGTCTTAGTGGCTTTATTGCCTGGCTTGGGGCGAAATGATTGAAAAGAAAACGTGCTGCCCATTTTAGCTGCTGTTGCTAGCAGTCTTTATCTGATGTATTTTTTGTTAAAACTGCGTGTGATTCTGTAGCGCCAGCCTATAAGTTCTGGTCTTTAAGAAGTAAAGCATTCATTTGCCTCAAGCCAATTTTAATGACTAATTTGAGAAAACTGTCTATATAGCTGATAACGTAAACATTTCTCAAAAGATTATGAGAATTGAGATTGGAAAATTCAATTTAAGATCAAATTAACATTGGCAAGGTGAGAGGTTAGACATTTTCCTGAACTTCTTCGGCTGTTTGATCATCTCATAGAATGCATGCAGGGACGATATTTTCCCCAGGTTTCTAGTCTTATGTGCATATATTTATATCATAGAGAGAGAGAGAAAGAGAGAGAGAGAGAGAAAGAGAGAGAGAGAGAGAAAGAGAGAGAAAGAGAGAGAGAGAGAGAGAGAGATAGCAATTTCTAAAGAAAGGAAATTGATTTTTCAGTTATTAATTCGACAGGTTTTATTACTAAAATTACTTAACTAATTAAATATGAACAGACTAAGAGAGATGCATAGATAGATAGATAGAGAGAGAGAGAAAGAGAGAGAGAGAAAGAGAGAGAGAAATAATAGTTTGAGTTAGATATGAACATTGGCATTGATACACATGAAGAGAGTACGAGAGATAAGCAGATTGATATATAGATGTACATCGTCTGATATATATATATATATATATATATATATATATATATATATATATATATATATATATATATATATATATATATATATATCCTAAATCTTTCGTAAATGTTCGCTTGCGGATGAAACAGGGCTTGATACCTTAATTCAATTTACCTGTAATAATTTTATCGGGGGTTTCGACTCTCGTTTTTGAAACATGAGAATTCTTATGTAGCAAAAGAATGATATTTTAAAAAAATAATTATAATATATATATATATATATATATATATATATACAGAATATGAACATATTTAACAAACGTTTTATCAGGTAGCAAATCATGATGCTACTAAAACCAGACGAAAGTTTACAAAAACAATTTTTTAACGTTGAAACAAGATGTACAGCTTTGTAGTTAGTATGTGCAATTCTAATGTAACAAATATTGTAATAAATAAATATTTATTGCTCTACTTTTGTATTGAGCCCTGTTTTGAACGCTGAAATCTTACTCTTCGTTCTTTAACACTTGGATATATATATATATATATATATATATATATATATATATATATATAGAGGCGACAGTCTGTTTCATGCTATATGCAATCGTCAAGCCACGATTGCATATAGCATGAAACAGACTGTCGCCTCTAAGTGTTGACTTCTATGTTCACTTTTATATTTACACACGCTCTATCTCTGATATTGAGCACTTTATTCCATAAATATAGCACACCTTAAGACTATATTTCTTTATATATATATATATATATATATATCCATGACAGATTGAAAGCAAGAGGGACAGAGTACAGTGTTTAGGAGAGATAACAAAAATATAAAATTTGTTAAGAGCTACAAACAACTGGAAAATGTAGAGAGCCATGTTTGCCAACTTCCTAAAAGAACACAGCTCATATTAGAAGATTGGCATATAAAATATTTAGTAGAACTTAATTCCACATATAAAATTATGTGACTTTCGTTAGTCCATCCATTGGTCACACTCACTAAAATATCCATACATTGACCGATTGAAATAAAATGTTGGTGACAGGTGCAAATAAGAGGTACAAAGTTCAGTTGGTTTTAATAGGATACATTGCTTAGTACAATAAATATCAAATTTTTTTAGAAAAAATAAAAGTCTTATTATTTATCATAAAAATACTTCCACTATTTAAAAAAATAAAACAATTTTATGATTAAAATAACAAATATTTGATAAAAATGCAATATTATTTTTTGCATATCTTTTCTTTAATTTTTTATATATAAAAGAATCCAGTTTCCAGTTCGCCATGTTTTTGCAAGAACTATAAACAAATCCCATAGCCAAACGCTTCAAAAATTTGGAATTTGGCCGCAGAGAGAAATATTTACGCATAGCCTATGCTTCACACCCAAGACTATGAAATCCGAAACTTGTCTTAAAAAATTGTGTTCAACATGAAGTTCTATGAAATTAAATCTAAAATTTATTAAACCGCGAGTTTTTCGTCAAAGTATTTTTTCCAAACAAATCAGCGTATTCAAATTTTATCGATTGGTTTACGAAATTGATAGAAACAGTTTGTAAATCACGATAATAATAAATATTATGAGGATTTCAACACGCATCAGTGATTTTAAAATGCTCCTATACTAATCTATACAAATGGCAAGAAGAACCCTGAAGCCTGTCTTGGAGTCACTCATTTACTAATTCCAACTCTCTTGAGACAAGGCCCAAACTTGATTGTGATAAATGAAACTCCAGAAGATGAATTGCTCCTCTGTCGAGACAAGATTCAGCATAAAGAGACTTCGGTTTTGCTTCATTCACTTGATGAATGCGAATGGTCACTGACCACTGACCTTTCTGCGTTGGCCGGCAGTGTCAGGTTAATCTTAGAAATCAGATGGTGACATAGAAAGCTGAGCGCATAAGTTCAATATTGACAAGCGAAGTCATGAAATATAATCTTTTCTGTCTTGTCTTAGAAAAATTGGACATATAAATTCTTGTACGTGTTCCAAATCTCCAGGGACAATGAAGAATTTCAATGGTCTATACAAAACCAAATTGTGTGATGAGAGTCAGACAGGAACAGACATTTGGTCAGATATGGTGGCTTGTAAGCAAAAGAAGAATAAAAGAATGTTTGAAAAACATCTCTTTTCTCCCATCAGTGTCTCTGTGAGATTACTGCTCCCATCATGCATTGCAAATTATTTCCCATCATGCATCAACAAATCCTTGCAAATCTGAAACTGTACCAAAACTTGGATAACATTCAAAGTTGCGTGTCTCTTTTTTATTTTTGTTTCTCTTGTTAAATTTTTCTCTATTTCTTGTTTGTTTTTCCTCAAGTCTCCTAATTAATCAAAGAGCCTTGTTTAAATATTGAAGAGCTTTCTAATAAGTATCTTAATGATGGAATATAATATTGTAATGGATATGATTATGCGTGTAAGACATTATATGATTGTAACAGTTATATGGTTATAATGGCTATAATAATTATATATTTATATTGTTTATAAGATATAATACGGTAGCAGGAACAGTAAAATTAGTGATTTCTATACATGATTTATTCAGCATTCATTGAACGATCAATAATGTTTATAAGATATGAGATGGTTATAATACTTATAAGGTTGTAAAAGGAGATAGGTAGGAAAGAAAGATTTATTCTCCCGTTTTATTTTCCTCATTATGGGCATTAATATATCCGTGACTAGCAGCATGGCCGGGCGTTGTCCGTGCTTAATTCAAAAATCGTACGACTCATACAGCAATCGCTATCACTTGACTTAAAATATTTTTGCCCTTCCTTGCCTTTAAAGGAGTGCCCTTTGCCGTGCTGATGTTGCTGCATGCATTACTTCTTGCCTATCTCACACTGCGATTTTTTCTAAGCTCTATACTAAACATTAAATCTGTTACGAAAAAAGAACTAAACAAAATGAACACAAAACGATCAGCTTCAAAAAAGGTCTCGTAACTGGAAAAACCGAATGAAAAAAGAATGTTAACAACAAATACTTTTTCACACCCAACCCAGTTCTGCGGAATCAGAATCAACGTTGAGTTTAAGCAAGTGAATGAGCCAATTGGAGTAAATTACCATGCAGATTTAAATTTTTCCCACCTGTGACGAATGCAGCTATCGATTATTTTGCATGCTAGCATGCTTGTTAACATTCGTGTCAGTCAGCTGTTGGCTCTCACGCTGGCCAATATAATCTTCCTGCCTATTTGTGGCAGTCAGC
Source organism: Acanthosepion lycidas (assembly GCA_963932145.1). Classification (NCBI taxonomy): domain Eukaryota; kingdom Metazoa; phylum Mollusca; class Cephalopoda; order Sepiida; family Sepiidae; genus Acanthosepion; species Acanthosepion lycidas. Next base: position 39,275,384 of record OZ010603.1, read on the forward strand.
TATAGGCTTTCACTCTGGCCAGTAGAAAATGGCCGCAAACTACATGAAAACTGCCGTAGAAGCATGAAAAATCGATTATTTCCACTATCGATGGGAGTTGGGAAATGGAACGTCGGTCTTGGCGTTCCCGCTAACGTGGAGCATGTGCATGTAAATTTTGGTGCAAATTCCGGCTGTGCATTCGTTACACACACACACACACACACACACACATTCTGCCTTTTAAAGATGGAGATATAATAACACTCTACTTCACGGACAGAAAAAAAATCTCTGAATGTAAAAGGAATGACAACCATGCTTTGTTCTCAGAGAGACTTTAAGACATACATACACAATATATATATATATATATATATATATATATATATATATATATATATATATATATATATATATATATATATATCAATATACGTGTGTCACACGCAAAGAAAAATATATCACATATATCTGCACAGCAAAGCAGAGTGTAAGGAGAAACAATAAGGAAGGTTCTTACATATAATATGTAGATTCCCCTATGTTTGGAGAAGCCACGTTTAGAGCTCCAGATTGTGAGCCGGATTCATTTAATATGTCCCAGGCGAGGACATATTCCACAAATGGTAAACAGCAAATCTTGGGTTTTCCAAAATTGAGGACTGTGAACTGGAGTTTCTTTCTGTATTTGGGAAAGATATATTCGGTAAGGAAAATGGCACTATGGACTTGTAAGCGGTTGGAAAGGTACATTTAGCAGGTACTCAACAGGGAGTGGGGGTCTAAATCAAGCAACCTTTTGCATTTGCTGCTGTAAACCGACTGAAATTGACTGTCGCTCTGGTCACTGTATGGAGCGACGTCACTAAACAGCTGCCATGACTTATCTCCACTATAGGGAGATAAGCGCATTTAGTATCCCTACAAGCTATACTCTGGTAAGAGAATTGGTAAAATTAGTGATTTCAGTTCAGAAAAAAAAAAAAAAGAAAAAACATTATTGTTACAGTCAGTCGAAATTTATAAAAGCTTTTTTCTTAAAATTGCTTTACAAGAAAAATTCCATTGTTATCCCTCTTTCTAGTACTGAAGGGTGTTTCCGGTAACACCTTGATTAAAGCATCATTTTCTCTTCCTTTTGCATGTGCCGCCTGATTTTTCGGAGCTGATGTTGAAAATGTTCCAGTGATGCGAATTTTCATTATTTGTTAAAATTCTTTGATTTTGTAGTTCTAGTCTATAGGTTCTAATGAAGGACTCTCTACTTTAAGACCTGGAGGATTCATTCACTTGAAGACATTTGTAATCCTTCATCTGAGAAAGCGGTTGTATATAGAGGATAGTTAAGACGTTTGTTAATGAGTGAGTGTATTTCTGGACATTCACATAAAGTTCTAAATTCGATGAGGTTCAATAACATGATTCATGATGAAGTATGCCAGTTTTTCTCTTTTGCTGACCGCAAAAGAGAAAAACTGCAAAGTTTAAGAAATGAACAGTCTACTTATGTATTTCTTGAAAAAATATAATGCTGATAAGTATGGTAACGCTCATGGTAGAGTAAATGTTAAGAAAATTGAACAGAGAATAGGTTACAGAGTAGGGTTAGTTTTCCAGAATACCACAAGTTGCCACAAAACTAAAAAAAGAAAAATTGTGCTTGTTCCCTCCTTCGTCAATTTGAGAGATAGTCACACCCTTGCCACTAACTAAGATAATAATGGACTATTGTGTTTTGTAGAGGTGGGGAAAAAACGCCGCTTGGTTTCGGTGGGAAAATGAAACAACGAAAGAAAGAAAGACGGAAAGATACAAACATTTAAAGTCTCCAGCCTATAGCACATAAATAAGGAACTATTCTATTTTGATTGGGAAATGGTAAGACTGTTGATGTATACCCACCGGGAGAGTACGGGTTTAAGGAAGAAATAATTTAATGACCGGTCTTCATAGATTTATGCCCTTGTACCAGTCTAGATTATTTCTTCAACAACTGCTATCATACTAATACATTTTCAGGAAAAATTGGCTGCCTCTTTCGATGCAAGTACATGTTTTCAAGATATACTGGCCCCTAGTTTTTCCATTATAAACAAACAGTTGAGAGCTCTTCCTAAATCAGCGTGGGTAACAGTATACAATCTGACGAGGTTGTACTGGGGTTCTTTTATCCAACACTTTCAGATGTTACAAAATCAAAATATTAACCCAAAAACATGTTCTTAAATAGCTACGTCATGTCTAATGAGGATGTTATGCATGCAACCAGGCTGATTCAGAAATGTCGAAATTGTATACCACAACATTCTCATAAAAGACTAGCTTTCTGGTAGATATGTATTTTGAATGTGGAAAAGCGAAGAAGTGGTGAGATTTCGTTATAATCACTTTCCATTCCTTTTTCCTGCGCCAAGTTCATTCAGGGTGTAGTCGATCATAGCTCTCCACAACTTTCTGTTTTTCTTTTGCTCTTAACAGCTTTTGATCTTTAGGAAATCTCTTTAGCCTGGTTCTGCCACACATTTACCATGATATGGTATCATATATATAATAATAATACGTTAAACAATTCAGTATATTTAAAAGAAATCTCTCTCTATATATGTGTGTGTGTATGTATGTGTGTGTGTGCGTGTGAGTGTGTGTGTGTGTGTGTGTGTGATCCACAGACAGACTGTTTCGCTGTATCTCAGCTGATCAGTGTGGTAGACATCCGATTGCTTCAAGCCAGGATTGAAACCCAATCGATTTGGCAATAGTCGGATATTTTCCCCTGAGCTATCAGCTCCCTGCAGAGTGGGAGGTGAATTTTTTCGTATTTATTTTAGGATAAACACGCCAGTGTCTCAGAGTGCTCAATTCATAGAAGAGCTTGTGCCCCAACAGAAGCAGTCACTGTTTAAAATTCGTACTTTTCCCTCTAAAGTGCTCAACCGAATTTAAAAAAAAATTTTTTTGGGGGGGGGTATGTATGTGTCATCCACAGACAGAGTATATGTATATGCGCCAACGGCTGATGGGTAGAATATCTGACTGACACCAATTCAACCGGACGTCTAGCCACACTAATGAGCTGTGATACAGCAAAACAGTCTATCTGTGTATGACAATATATATGCTCCTGAAAAATTTATTTCAGTCGAGCTCTCTGGAGAAGAAGTTTGAGTTTGTAAACAGTGACTGTTACTGCTAATAATGCAAGACACTTCGGTAAAACGAATCGAGTTCTCTCGGTCAAGGTATCTATCTAAAATAAATACGCTTAAAAATCACCAACGGCTTAGGTGTAAAATCTCCGACTGACGCCAATTCAGCGGGGTTTGATCCTAGTTACAGGCAACTGGACGTCTAACCACACTGTGAGCTATGATACAGCGAAACAGACTGTCTGTGGATGAATATATATATATATATATATATATATATATATATATATATATATATATATATATATATTCATTGACCATCGAGCACCTGATGATAACATGAAGGTGACAGTCACAATTTTGTATTAACTTCTATATCAACACTTCATACATTCATCCTCTGCTAAGAAGAAAAGTTAGCAATAATGACATTCCAGTATCCAAATAACCTTTTGAGTCAAAGGCCTGAGATAATGATACGTTGCATTCATACAAAAATTCCCTTTTAATTTCATATGAGCCTGGATAAAAAAGTGTACACTTCCATTAACCACCGACCGATATATTTAAATACCCTTTCTTTCCTCTTCCTCCTCCTCCTCCTCCTCTTCTTCTTCTTCTTCTTTTTCTTCTTCACACCCTCCTCCTCCTCCCTTACTATCATACCCAACATTATGCGTTTGTTCATTCATTTAATTTTTTTTTTTTTTTTTTAATTTTAAAATAATAAAACATCCATTAATAATTTTTATCAAAATAATACATTTGGAAATCAATTGATACAAACCGCCTGACGATACTGAATGGACGAAACCGAGGTAGCGGAATTGACTGATCACATAATTAGTAATATATATATATATATATATATATATATATATATATATATATATATATATATATATATATAGTCAGTTTTAGTGATTGTAAGTTTAACAGCTTATAAATGAATATTCTACTTCATAATTTCTGCAGATGAAATATTTGTCGTGGTAGAGTTATTTCCATACGCAATTATCTCATTTTTTTAGCATGTGGTCCAAGATGGAAAGATACAATCTGAACTGCAAATACGGCCGAGCCAAAGTTTTTAGCCGCCTGAACTGATTTTTTTGTCTCTTCTTTTTATTGTTATTACAAAAGAAATATTTGCATATTACTAGCAGATCTGCCAATATTCAAATGAATGCGACGCACTGTTATAAAGGGGATTGTGCGTGATTTTATCTCAGTCTCAATTGTTTTGTATTTTATGATCTATGATAAAGTCTATGAAATATTGTCTGTGAAGCAGTCATTCACAAATAAAATGGAATAAAAGAATAAATTAATTATTTTTTGGGATCAAGTGACAACAAAACGGATATTGAGGATTTCCGACTGTGGGTGAATAGTCAGAGTTCAGTTCCAGAATTATTGTAAACAAAGGCTGATTGTTCTTTGGATAGTTCTAATGCCACCTGGTCTTACTGCCAGCCATGCTGATGGGAATTGATAGAGAGAAGAACTGATCTGTTAGTTTGAGATGCCAAAAATAAATGCTTATTTTCCCTTTTCCTTGTCAACTTTTACTGATTCCTTTTGATTTTTGATGCTTAATTATATAAACTGACACATGGCACAGTGGATAAAGGCGTTGGTTAGATCCAGTGAAAGGACCCAAAGAGTGTGAGTTCAATACCCGGTTAAGGCAGTGGAGAACTTTCATAGGGAAATTAGCAGGAGATAACTAATAAGTGACATCCATCAAACATGGCACGTGTAACTAGAACAGTCTACCCCCATGAGTGAAATCAAGGGTTCAGTTAGAAATTCCAACCACCTGAAGAAGGCCGGAGCGTACAACGGCCGAAACGTTATGATAAATATGGCGACAAAGATGAGGACAATAGTTCGAATAATATATATATATTGTTGTGTATTCCGGGATGAAATAAATAACCAACGCCAGGAATGAATATATGAAAATAATGTATGAAACTGGTAAAGCAGGTTAGTAGTTCCAGGAATACGGGTTAGTAGCAAATATATATATACAGTCTTTGGTATTGAAGTATCGCTGTATGACTTCTTACTGAGTCTACGTGCTCGGTCACTGTGATTTCTACAGGGCTGTTACCACACCCACACTCTTCCGGTTACCTACAACCATTTACTCTGGACTCGAGTCGACACCCCGGGTATTCACTGGCAGTAGTATAAGTATACACTGGGTGAGTCCAATTGTATAAAAAGGGGTGGATCCCTCAACACACACACACACACACACACATATATATATATATATATATATATATATATATATGAAGAATTTCATCCCAAGCATGGCGGGAGTGCCACTAGCACACAAGGGGTTACAGAGAGTAAAAGTAAGTGTAAAGAGGGGCGTTTAAGGAAATGATGAAGAGAAGGAGGGGATCAAGATCAAGACATCAGAAGATGTTTATTGACATTACATTTGTATATTTAAAGATTATATGTAGCAGGGAAGCAAATAACAGGAAGGGAGTTCCACTGACTGGAAGTGCCTGGGAAGAAGGTATTGGAGTAGAAGAGGCGGTTACATTTAACTGCTGTGACTGTAAAAGAGCGAGACCAAGATGCCAACCTAGTAGCACTCTTAAATTCATGCAGTTGGGAAACCATTAAAAATAGTTAATTAGAGCAATTGCCATGAATATATTTGCAAAAAAAGACAGAGAGGAGCCACATCACGTCTGTGAGAAAGTGACTGCAGTCGAGATTCAAGGTCATATATATATATATTTATTAAAGACATTTTTATGTTTAACGTTCTTTTTATAGATACAAGTATTTAAGTAAATGCTCTGTTTATAATAAACAGTATTACATAGCATTCACCGGCCTGAATGTCCGAGAAATTTTCATAGAAAATATTCGTCCTTTGACAGAATTCGAACCTGTATTCTATACGGAACCGCCATTTATCCCGGCGTGCCTAACCGCTCGGCCACAAAGGATCGTTCGGTTGGCAATGTCGAATTTACTGCTTATAAACTTCAGGCCGGTAAATGTTATTTAATACTGTTTATTATAAACAGATCATTTACTTAAATACTTGGGTCTATAAAAAGAACGTTAAACATAAAAAATGTCTTTAATAAATAAATTGTCGGACTTTGTCCGTTTCTTAATGTATGACGTTATTTGTTTACATTTGATACGCCATGAGCAGTTATGAATGTACGAGATTCATGGAAGATTGAAGTTTATAAGCAGTAAATTCGACCATGCCAACCGAACTATCCTTTGTGGCCGAGCGGTTAGGCACGCCGGGATAAATTTAGGTTCCGTATAGGATGCAGGTTAGAATTCTGTCAAAGGACGAATATTTTCTATGAAAATTTCTCGGACATTCAGGCCGGTAAATGTTATTTAATACTGTTTATTATAAACAGAGCATTTACTTAAATACTTGTATCTATAAAAAGAACGTTAAACATAAAAAATGTCTTTAATAAATAAATTGTCGGACTTTGTCCATTTCTTAATGCATATATATATATATATATATGAGGTATATTTAGGCAGCAAGTATATATATGAATTCAACTTAATGATTTTTAATTGAGAATCTTTTGCTGATATCTATTGTAATTCCTTTGTGGTCTTGGAGACATTCTTGGAGAATCTTTCAACCAAATCTTGTTACTATTCCTTGATTTATCTGAAACCTCCACTATACCAAACTTCTGGCCATCGCCCAATAAATGCTCTCAGCGCTAACTGTTTATGTCTGACAAAAGCGGTCGATCAAAAAAATAAAAAAAGAACCACTCACTTCCTAAACTGGCTTTTCCTGCCCACCAAAAATAATCTGCCATCATTCCCCACTTCAGCCCCGCCCTGGTCCCATTGTGTCTGTCCCCTTCGAATAACACAGATAACGTTTTGGCAGAATCATTTTAGCTGATGGTGTTATTGCATGTCTTTATTCTAAATAATATTTCCAAGTTACAATTGGCGCTGTTGCAGGATAGAAATAAAGAAATTCCCATGCTGGTTGAAGACTTTTCTACAGACCATTTTCCCATCAACCCTAAACCCTCCATTTTCATTCCATCTCTATTTTTTTTTGTGCTTCAATTCTTTTCTTTGCTTTGATTTTTTTTTGTTTCTTGCTTTGCTTTGTTTTTGTCCTTTCATAGATCCTCAGTCTCCAGTATACTGCCTCCCTTCATTTCTGTCCAAGATGACTGGTATCTTTTGCCCCCTCACTTCCTCGCTATCACAAAAGAAAATTACAGAATTCTGTTCTGGACACTAAGAGCCATAACAAAAACCTTACCATTCCCACCTACTCTCCTCCATCCTTCCTGTCCCTATGTCAATTTTGGCATACTGGCGTTTGATTTATGTACTGGAGTTACACCTGACAAACACAACCTCCATTCCAATTTCTTCTTCTTCTTCTTCTTCCTCTTCTTCTTCTTCTTCTTCTTCTTCGTCGTCGTCGTCGTCGTCGTCCGTTTCTCTTATTTCTTCAATCCTTTTTTCATCTGAATTTTTCTTCTTTCTTGACATCTTCAATTCTGGTTTTTCTTTTTCTCTCTGCTTTTCTTTTTATATTTATTAATATTTATTCATATTTTATTCTATTTCTTTTCTTTTATGTCTTTTTTTATTATTTCTTTTTTTTTCCTTCTGTCTTCTTATACTGTATTTTTCTCTTATTCATTCATCCTCTTTTTTTTCATCTGCATTTTCTTCTTTTCCTCTTCTCTTCTTATCACGTTTCTTTTTTCTTTTTCTGTCATATCTTTAACTGCTTATTGATCTAAATATTCTTTCTTTTCTTTTCTTTTATTCTTTTTCTTTTTGCTTTAATTCTTTTCCTTTCACTTTTTTCCTTTGTTCTATTTTATTTCTTTCTCTCTTTTTAAGTCGTGCTTTTCTTTATCTTCTTTTATTTCATTTGCTTTTTCTTTAACCTTTTTTCTTCTTTATCTTTTTCATCATTTTATTGATCTAAATTTCATTCTTTTTCCATTCTTCTCTTTCATTTTTCCTTTTTCTTTGTTTCCTTTTCTTCTTTTATTTTTCATTTCACTTTTTTTCTATTTTCTCTTTGCTTTTTTTGATCTCATTTTTATTTCGCATCGTACTTTTCCTGATTTTTATATATTGCTTAATCTTTTGGGTAATTTTTGGTCTTTTCTTTTCTTCATTTCACTTTCGATTTCTTTCTTTTTCCCCCTTCTTTTTCCTTTTCTTTTCTTCATTTCACTTTCGATTTCTTTCTTTTTCCCCCTTCTTTTTCCTTTTCTTTTCTTCATTTCACTTTCGATTTCTTTCTTTTCTTACCCTTCTTTTTCCTTTTCTTTTCTTCATTTCACTTTCGATTTCTTTCTTTTTCCCCTTCTTTTTCCTTTTCTTTTCTTCATTTCCCTTTCGATTTCTTTCTTTTTTTCCCTTCTTTTTCCTTTTCTTTTCTTCATTTCACTTTCGATTTCTTTCTTTTTTCCCCTTCTTTTTCCTTTTCTTTTCTTCATTTCACTTTTGATTTCTTTCTTTTCTTACCCTTCTTTTTCCTTTTCTTTTCTTCATTTCACTTTCGATTTCTTTCTTTTTTCCCCTTCTTTTTCCTTTTCTTTTCTTCATTTCACTTTCGATTTCTTTCTTTTTTTCCCTTCTTTTTCCTTTTCTTTTCTTCATTTCCCTTTCGATTTCTTTCTTTTCTTACCCTTCTTTTTCCTTTTCTTTTCTTCATTTCACTTTCGATTTCTTTCTTTTTTCCCCTTCTTTTTCCTTTTCTTTTCTTCATTTCACTTTCGATTTCTTTCTTTTTTTCCCTTCTTTTTCCTTTTCTTTTCTTCATTTCACTTTCGATTTCTTTCTTTTTCCCCTTCTTTTTCCTTTTCTTTTCTTCATTTCACTTTCGATTTCTTTCTTTTTTCCCCTTCTTTTTCCTTTTCTTTTTTTCATTTCACTTTCGATTTCTTTCTTTTTCCCCTTCTTTTTCCTTTTCTTTTCTTCATTTCCCTTTCGATTTCTTTCTTTTCTTACCCTTCTTTTTCCTTTTCTTTTCTTCATTTCACTTTCGATTTCTTTCTTTTTTCCCCTTCTTTTTCCTTTTTTTTTTCTTCATTTCACTTTCGATTTCTTTCTTTTTTTCCCTTCTTTTTCCTTTTCTTTTCTTCATTTCACTTTCGATTTCTTTCTTTTTCCCCTTCTTTTTCCTTTTCTTTTCTTCATTTCACTTTCGATTTCTTTCTTTTTTCCCCTTCTTTTTCCTTTTCTTTTCTTCAATTCACTTTCGATTTCTTTCTTTTTTCCCCTTCTTTTTCCTTTTCTTTTCTTCATTTCACTTTTGATTTCTTTCTTTTCTTACCCTTCTTTTTCCTTTTCTTTTCTTCATTTCACTTTCGATTTCTTTCTTTTTTCCCCTTCTTTTTCCTTTTCTTTTCTTCATTTCACTTTCGATTTCTTTCTTTTCTTACCCTTCTTTTTCCTTTTCTTTTCTTCATTTCATTTTCGATTTCTTTCTTTTCTTACCCTTCTTTTTCCTTTTCTTTTCTTCATTTCACTTTCGATTTCTTTCTTTTCTTACCCTTCTTTTTCCTTTTCTTTTCTTCATTTCATTTTCGATTTCTTTCTTTTCTTACCCTTCTTTTTCCTTTTTTTTCTTCATTTCACTTTGGATTTCTTTCTTTTTTTCCCTTCTTTTTCCTTTTCTTTTCTTCATTTCACTTTTGATTTCTTTCTTTTTTTCCCTTCTTTTTCCTTTTCTTTTCTTCATTTCATTTTCGATTTCTTTCTTTTCTTACCCTTCTTTTTCCTTTTCTTTTCTTCATTTCACTTTCGATTTCTTTCTTTTCTTACCCTTCTTTTTCCTTTTTTTTCTTCATTTCACTTTGGATTTCTTTCTTTTTTTCCCTTCTTTTTCCTTTTCTTTTCTTCATTTCACTTTCGATTTCTTTCTTTTTTTCCCTTCTTTTTCCTTTTCTTTTCTTCATTTCACTTTCGATTTCTTTCTTTTTTCCCCTTCTTTTTCCTTTTCTTTTCTTCAATTCACTTTCGATTTCTTTCTTTTTTCCCCTTCTTTTTCCTTTTCTTTTCTTCATTTCACTTTTGATTTCTTTCTTTTCTTACCCTTCTTTTTCCTTTTCTTTTCTTCATTTCACTTTCGATTTCTTTCTTTTTTCCCCTTCTTTTTCCTTTTCTTTTCTTCATTTCACTTTCGATTTCTTTCTTTTTCCCCTTCTTTTTCCTTTTCTTTTCTTCATTTCACTTTCGATTTCTTTCTTTTCTTACCCTTCTTTTTCCTTTTCTTTTCTTCATTTCATTTTCGATTTCTTTCTTTTCTTACCCTTCTTTTTCCTTTTCTTTTCTTCATTTCACTTTCGATTTCTTTCTTTTCTTACCCTTCTTTTTCCTTTTCTTTTCTTCATTTCATTTTCGATTTCTTTCTTTTCTTACCCTTCTTTTTCCTTTTTTTTCTTCATTTCACTTTGGATTTCTTTCTTTTTTTCCCTTCTTTTTCCTTTTCTTTTCTTCATTTCACTTTTGATTTCTTTCTTTTTTTCCCTTCTTTTTCCTTTTCTTTTCTTCATTTCACTTTCGATTTCTTTCTTTTTTCCCCTTCTTTTTCCTTTTCTTTTCTTCATTTCACTTTCGATTTCTTTCTTTTCTTACCCTTCTTTTTCCTTTTTTTTCTTCATTTCACTTTGGATTTCTTTCTTTTTTTCCCTTCTTTTTCCTTTTCTTTTCTTCATTTCACTTTCGATTTCTTTCTTTTTTTCCCTTCTTTTTCCTTTTCTTTTCTTCATTTCACTTTCGATTTCTTTCTTTTTTCCCCTTCTTTTTCCTTTTCTTTTCTTCATTTCACTTTCGATTTCTTTCTTTTCTTACCCTTCTTTTTCCTTTTTTTTCTTCATTTCACTTTCGATTTCTTTCTTTTTTCCCCTTCTTTTTCCTTTTCTTTTCTTCATTTCACTTTTGATTTCTTTCTTTTCTTACCCTTCTTTTTCCTTTTCTTTTCTTCATTTCACTTTCGATTTCTTTCTTTTTTCCCCTTCTTTTTCCTTTTCTTTTCTTCATTTCACTTTCGATTTCTTTCTTTTCTTACCCTTCTTTTTACTTTTCTTTTCTTCATTTCACTTTCGATTTCTTTCTTTTTTCCCCTTCTTTTTCCTTTTCTTTTCTTCATTTCACTTTCGATTTCTTTCTTTTCTTACCCTTCTTTTTCCTTTTTTTTCTTAATTTCACTTTCGATTTCTTTCTTTTCTTACCCTTCTTTTTCCTTTTCTTTTCTTCATTTCAATTTCGATTTCTTTCTTTTTTTCCCTTCTTTTTCCTTTTCTTTTCTTCATTTCACTTTCGATTTCTTTCTTTTCTTACCCCTCTTTTTCCTTTTCTTTTTTTCATTTCACTTTCGATTTCTTTCTTTTTTCCCCTTCTTTTTCCTTTTCTTTTCTTCTATTTCATTTGCATTTCATTTCGTTGTTTTCCTTCAATTTACATTTTCTTTTCTTTTTCTCATTTTCTTTTTCTCATTTTCTTTTTCTCCTTATCTAAATTTTTCCATAACTTATAGCACTTTCTTTCTTCATGTTTTCTTCTTTCGCTATTCACCATTTTTTCTTTAATTTATTCCTTATCCCCCTTTTTTTTCTTAGTTTGTATTTTCTTTTTATAAACATCTCTGTTCTCCCTCCCCTTCTTTTTCTTCTATTTTCTTTTGTTCTTTTATTGTTTTCATCTTTAACCGCTCATATTTATGTTTCTCTTGTTTCCTATTTTATTTACGTTTTTCATTGTGTTTTATTCATCTTCAGCATAATAATAATAATAATAACAATAATAATAATAATAATAATAATAATAACAATAATAATAATAATAATAATAATAATAACGATAATAATAATAATAACTATAATAATAATAATAATAATAATAATATTCTTCCTTTTCTTCTTCTAATTATTATTATTATTATTATTATTATTATCATTATTATTATTATTATTATTATCATTGCCTTTGTTCTTATTTTTCTCTTTCTTCACTGTCTTCATCTGTTTCTTCTTCTTCTTCTTCTTCTTCTTCTTATTATTATTATTATTATTATTATTATTATTATTATTATTATTATGATCCTTGCTTTTGTTCTTATTTTTCTCTATCTTCACTCTCTTCATCTGTTTCTTCTTCTTCTACTTCTTCTTTTATTATTATTATTATTATTATTATTATTATTATTATTATTATTATGATCCTTGCCTTTGTTCTTATTTTTCTCCTTCTCCTCTCTCTTCGTCCGTTTCTCCTTCTTCTACTTCTTCTTTTTATTATTATTATTATTATTATTATTATTATTATTATTATTATTATTATTATTATTATTATTATTATCCTTCACCTACTTCTTCTTCTCTTTCTCTTTCCTTTGTTTCTTCTTCTTCTTCTTCTTCTTCTTATTATTATTATTATTATTATTATTATTATTATTATTATTATCATTATTCTCCTTCTTCGTCTTCGTCTTCTTCTTCTTCTTCTTCTTCTTCTTCTTCTTCTCCTCCTCCTTATTCTTGTTATTGTTATTATTTTTATTATTATATCATCCTTCCCTTTCTTCTTTTCTTTCACCTTTTTCTCTTCCTTCCTCTGTTTCTTCTTCTTCTTCTTCTTCTTCTTCTTCTTCTTCTTCTTCTTCTTCTTCTTCTTCTTCTTCTTATTTTTATTATTATTATTATTATTATTATTATTATTATTATTATTATTATTCTCCTTCTCTTATTCTTATTCTTCTAACTTTCAACAGATTAGTATTAGATTAATGATATAATTCAAAATGGTTTACAAGCTCACCTTCAGATTACTTTGCTAGTCCAGTGTATTCACTGATGCTCCATTCATGTGGCCTTGTGCCACACACAGTTTTATTTTATAACTATTAGTTTGGTGCAAAAATAATGACGTAATAATGTCATTATTTTTGCACCAACCTAATAGAAATAATCTTTCAGAATTTTTTAATATTTTGAAAAGTCACATTAACATTTCCATCATTGTATTTGATGTTTACTAACATGTTCAGGAAATAGTCAACACGCCTAAACATATTAGCAACATCAGATACAGTTAAGTGGATTCTGTTTCTTCATCGTTTACACGAGATTAGCGCCCAAAATGGATTAGCTTCAAATGTACGAAGAGGAGAATTTTGTGCCCAAACAGACTTATACATTACCTTATTTTATTATATATAATACAACTTGGGGATAATGTAATAATATAATATAATGTAACGTCATTAAAGCTCAATGGAGTACACATATTTCACTAAAATATTTAAATTTTCATGATTTTTAAGGAATAGCGATGAAAGGGATGTTTTATCATTAGGTGTTTTCCCTATGAGTGAATACATTTTCTCTTCGTTATTTTAAAGACGTTTACGACAGATATTTCTGAGAAAGAAACAAATAACTATTCGTTAAATATCTTGGAGCAAATGAAGCTTGTCAGTCTTAGCAAGCATTTCATAGCATTTCATAATTTCTCTCAATCTCTTTCTCCCTCATTCTCTAATCATCTCTCTCATCTTTTCCATTTCTTCTCCCCTCTTTTCCAACCCTTTCTTATTTCCCTTCTTCCTCTTTCTCTTCTTTATCCTTTCTCCTCCTCTTCTTTTCTTTCTACCCTCTTATTCCCCTCTTCTTTACCTCTCCTCTTCTTTTATTTCTCCCACTTCTTATTTCCACCTTCTTTTCCCTTCTTTTTATTTCCTCTCAATTCCCCTCTTTTAACTGGGATCCCAATAACATTTCACTCTTTCCAGTTTATAAAATTGAAAGACCAAAATAAATAAATAAATAATAAACAAAGGTTTTTTGCGACAATAAACAATTATCTTTGTGTGTTTTCCCTCAAAGTGAATACATTTTTCTTATGTTAAAGAGGACCATGACGCATGCATCCTAAAAGAAACAAATCACATTTCGTTAAAAATCTTTGAATAAACTTGTCAGTCTTAGCAAGCATTTTATAGCATTTTTTATATATAATGTTGTAGAGATACAAGAGATGCCTAGTTAGTTGGTCAATAATTAATTAATATTTGTTTTATTATCAAGTACTTTCGACATATCCATGTCATAATCAGGGTATTGTTCATAATAAAATGAATATTACAGTATCCATCATTGTCAGAGATAAATTGATGTGTTATCTGAAAGTTAATTTTCTTAACAATGCACCAGTGCGTGACCACTGAGACCTTTTAAAGGGAGGTAACCAATATAATCTATAATGTGACACAGTTCTGGAGGCTTACCTATATAAGGATGTTCCAATAACTTGCACCGATTTTAAATGGGAATCAAGTTTAAGCGTCTAATGATTTTTTTCTTTTTCTTTCGGGTTTAAGTCTTTGGCAATTTCAACCATGGAAAAAGTAACAATCAAACAACGTGTTAAAGTTTTCGAAGCCCATTATGAAACTGAACATACGAATAGAAATGCAATGAGAATTTCGCAGGTCGTATCATCTCTCGAAACAGCGAAGTTAATTGGCCACCACGATTGTGTGACTTGACGCCTTTAGTTTTCTTCCTTTGGCGTCATCTCAAAAGTAAGGTCTATGCCAACAAGGTAACAACAGTTCAACAGCTGAAGGATGAGCTAATAAGGCGTACTGGTGAGATCGAGGAACAAATATGCAGAGATATCATCAAAAATTTTGACCATCGAGTGGAGGTGTGCCGACTTGGCGGACATTTGGGCGATATTATTTTTTCACACATAATTAACATGATTTAAATAAGATGATCCAACAGAGAAATAAATAAAATTTCACCAATAACCTTGATTTGTTTACTACTGACTTTGATCTGTCGTAATGAAACACCCTGTATATTTATCATGACATGTTTTGTTGTAGAGTTTAGACATATTGTGTCTATTCATTTACGTTAAGATCCTGTCATACTCCCAGATAAGATTTTGATATCATTACTGAAAGACAAGAGAAAATCGCCATGTTTATACATATTTGTTTTATTACCAAGTACTTTCGACATATCAATGTCATCATCAGGGTATTGTTTATAATAAAATAAATATTATAGTATGCATTATTGTCAGAGACAAATTATGTTATCTGAAAGTTAATTTTCTTACAAATGGAGTAAGGAACGCTATGTAGGTCCATGACAGCTTATAACGTTCTGAAAGTTAAATTTCTTACAAATAGATTGAGGAACACTGTTTAAAGGGAGGTAACTATGTAAGGTATGTAAGATTTTTACGACATGAGTAGTAAAAAGAGAAACTATTATTGCAAACCTTGGCATTTCAACCTATCTATTATACACATTTTAAAATATTTGTGGAGTATTTATAATTAATTTTCTTAAGGTTTGGTTAAAATTTTTTAATATAGTTAACTTCAAGAATTTTGAGTTTACGTTTATTCTTTTTGTGAAAAAGTATAGAGCTATTTTCAATGTGGATTTTCTTTTGAATTGCGAATGTGGACAGGTAGGTTGTTGTAAATGTTTGGAAATTTTAGAGATATTATTCAAATATATATATATATATATATATATATATATATATATACAAATAAGAGAAAGAACAAATGGAGCAAAAATCCACCTTTCGTAGCATTTACTTTTAAAAATGTGCCCAATACACAGTGGAGAATAATATTATTATAATATTCTTATTATGAGATTATATAAAAACATTTTGAAATCGCTACACAAAAGCTTTCATGTTACATCTATGATTGTACTGGGATAGAATGATTTTAGGGAAAATTAAAACTTAAGCAATTAAATGTAAGATCTACGCTAATCTTTTTCTATTTAGCGTAGATCTTACATTTAATTGCTTAAGTTTTAAATTTCCCTAAAAATCATTCTATCACCAGTCACAAATCATCGTCCGATGTAACATGAAAGCTTTTGTGTAGCGATTTCAAAATGTTTTTATTTTAATCTCTTTCGATAAAAATATATATATAGCGCAGTTCAATTTATTGAACAATTTAGTCCATGCCATATTGACTGATAAATTCTTACAACAAAAAAATTCTCAAACTACAATATTAATAAAAAACACACTCTCTTAAATTTTCCTAAAAATTCAACCTTAGCGTTGCGACCGCACGCCCCAAATTTTTTTATCCGTTAACAATAAAATATTTCTAAAAAAAACACATTTCGATTAGCATTTAATCTTTCGTCTCTAATGCTACCTGGATTTACTAAAAACAAAATAATTTCCATGCCTGAAGATGACTGAATGTATAGTTGAAAGTACTTGTAGATTAAAAAAAGACCTTATACAGCTTGTAGTTATTAAAAACAAGGATTATAACATTCATCGAGTGGTTCGTAGGTTAATGTAACTTTAAAATTTTGGTTTGCGAAGTGATTTCACCATTTTATATCATTAACTTTACTAATCTACTTTTTGTATGAACGATTCATTGTAATATAAATTGAACTGCACCACATATTTGATTTAAAAGAACCGATCCGACGTGCAAATGTTCGGGATAACAACTGAGACATTACTCTATTTATTGCACTATTTAGTTCAAGCCACATTGACTGATAAACTCCGACGACAAAAAAATCCTAAAATTAGCATATTAGTAAAAAATACACTCTCTTAAATTTTGAAAAAAATTCAACCTTAGAGTTGCGAACGCACGTCCCAAAAGTTTATATCCGTTAACAATAAAACATTAAAAAAAAAAAACATATTTCAATTCGCATTTAATCTTTCATGCTACCTGCATTTACTAAAAACAAAATAAGTCCCATGCCTGAAGATGACTGAATGTATAGTTGAAAGTACTTGTAGATTAAAAAAAGACCTTATACAGCTTGTAGTCATTAAAAACAAGGATCATAACATTCATCGAGTGGTTCGTAGGTTAATGCAACTTTAAAATTTTGGTTTGCGAAGAGATTTCAACATTTTATATCATTAACTTTACTAATCTACTTTTTGTATGAATGATTCATTGTAATATATATATATATATATATATATATATATATATATATATATATATATATATATATATCTCAATTCGTTGTTGGAAGATTTACCTGATGATCCTTAATCCTTAAAAAAGGATTTAGGTGAAATAAATTATCGTAATGGTACATTAAAGTGATTTGTTTTTCATATATATATATATATATATATATATATATATATATATATATATATATATATATATATATATATATATATTATTTGGTGTTTTGGGGGTTGTTTTTTTTTAATATTTCTCGATATAGTTTGGTTTCCTTAATAATTTAACTTATCCTTAAAGTTATAAATTAGGTAATTTATTCTATATTTAAATTGTTTTATCTTTAAATTTTTTATTCCTTAATATTATAATTTTTTTAAAAATATATACTTTCTTTAGATAAATTATCTAAATACGATTTATTGTTAACCTTGTTAGTGCATCTCATTTGTAGGTACAATTTAGTTGGAACCTAATTTTTTTTTATATATAATTAAAAATTTTGTTTATACATAAAACTCCCGTTGCGACCCTCTTTTAGCTTCAATTCAAAAACTCTTTCTTAATATAACCCCAACTCATGGTCATAAGGTTAATATCTGGGTTGAATCTGTTGAGCCTCTTTCCTTTTAGACAGATAACTTCCATCCTCCCCTTACCAACGACTCAGGTATTTTGTCTGGTTGAGGCGCCGATATGGGTAGGTTCGAAATCAATTTTTCGACTGCTAAATCAAATTCTAAATCTCTGATTTCAATACAGATACAGTTCATCCAATGAGGTTGAACAAGACCAATGTACTTAGTGTTGGCTGAAATTGATCTATACAAACATTGCTGTGTGATTTATATGATCTGTTATAATAAATACATTGAGCTCTCTTTTTAGATTTGTTATATGAGTTGATATTATTAGGATCTATTTGGATTATATTCCGACAGATCTATTTCCTGTATTATATATATATATATATATATATATATATATATATATATATATATATATATATATATATATATATATATATATATATATACCTTCTCTTTTTTATTACTAAAAACATTATTTTTAGTGATTAATATGTGTTTGTATTGCTATCGCAGTGGGGTTTTTTAATTTTATTTTATTAAACACGGAAATAACACTGTTTAATAAAATAATACACAGGGATAGCAAATCAAACCCGTGTACCCACTAAAAACAGGGCTTTTTTGTTTTAGATCCTTTTGTTTTAGATCCTTTTGTTTTACTTTGAATTTTTACCCTTCTATTTTCATTGTTTACTTTCTCTTCAGAACAGGGACTGCAGAATTATGACGTGCACTGCCTAAATGAGGAAAATGATGAATTTGAATATCAGACCAACCCTGACCCCAAATACCAACTTTCACAAAACTTATGCAGATGTCAAATTGGAATGTGTTGGACCTTGACTCAAATAATTATTAACACAGAAAAACTGAATAAAAAAGAAATCTCCAATATTTACCAACTTGGACGGAACTGTGAGACTGATGATTGCACGGCATTCTTCCAAGTGGGGCAGAACTCTCAGTTCAAAAATTGGCATTTGGAATACTGGCATGTATTTGGATCTCGCCCTCCTCCTCCAGATTTAAACAGCAATCTAGAACTCAGTGAAGAAAACCAAGCTATCTACCCTACACAGCAGGCATTTCGCTACTCGAAAAAGCTTAACTTATTTCAGAATTAAATAAAAAATACAAAGATAATGTCAATTGTGAAAAGCATTTGCTGATATTCTGGGAAATTAGTAGTTTTGAGTGCTTTTCATCTGTCCATATTTTTTATATGTATACATATATATGTATGTTTGAGAAGCAGCCTTTTTTTTAGACATTTCATTAATTATGGCAGATAAGGAAGAATTAATTATTTTTATTTCGTTTTTCAGTTTTGAGGGTGTAAAGTAGTAGAGACATTTTGAATACCCTTGAAAATGGCTAAATAGCTGACTGAAAGTGCTTGCGACAATGAAAACTATGAAAATTCTCTGTACCCTCTTATTTCTACAAAACGGAAAAACGTAAAAATGCTGGAAAAGTTAAATAAATAAAAAATTAACTCTTCCTTTTCTGTCGTAAACACCATAATTTCCAGCTTACAAAACGCTGTGGCTTGGAAGATGCACCCTAATATTAGAAAGAATTTTCTAAGAAAAAAAGAAGTTATTCTTATACAACAAATTCCCCATGTGTCCCTCATATACTGGTGGCACCTATTGTTTACATTAATCACTCGTCCGATTTTGTTTTGACATACTAGTCAAGAGCAGAAAGGCTCCCACCACTGCCAGTGAACAGAGCATGTTAAACTTGGGATTTGGCTCCAGTAAGATTTATTGTCCTGACAATACTTGTAACAGCTAAGTACTGAGGTTAAATCATATAAAATTCTGAATTATATAGATAGCTAACATTATAGTGTAATGACTCCACATACAAATTCACATCTCTATCAGTCAAGCCAATTAGGTGCCCGTCCAAAGTTACTTGAGTCTTGACGTTGCCCTACATTCATCTTGGAAGATGAACACATATTTTTCAGGGTATTTTTTAGAAAAAAGTGTGTCTTGTAGGCCAGAAAATACGGTATATACCGACTGTAACAGCCCCATTTTACAAATCGTGTAACGGCAAAATTGTACAATTGTTAGATTACATTCTGAAACGTTGTAGCTTAGAAATGATTAAAGATATCATACTGGAATTCTTCGAGGCATTTATAACACTATTGGGCTTTACTTTGAACAATAAAAATGTTACCAAAAAATCGTCATGACATCGATCATAAATTAAAATGATTTGTACACCATTAATAAATCATAGCTAAGAATTGGAAGCTCATTAAATATTAAAATAAAGTTTGATATATATATATATATATATATATATATATATATATATATATATATATATATTCCAGGGTCATTTTCTAAATTATTCAAGATGATCTTTGCCCTCTCTAACCTTCAATCTTTCTGTCCTGGAGTAACAAGTTGCCTCACAGGTTTCATGTACATCTTCATTTTTAAGTCTTATTTCACTGATCTTTGGGCAGTTATAGCTGAAGCCCCTCACTCACATGCCAAGCATCTTACGAATGGAGTTGGATTTTTTTTTCTAATTGATCTTTTTATCTCTAAATTGAAATGCTGATCCTTCTCCTTGTTACAGCCTCCGGATCTAGTTTTCTTCTCTACTGTCCCCTCTTTTGAAAACTCATCCACCATTTTCTTGATGATTCTTGAATGGCCTTTGAAGATGGAAGCCAGAGTATGAATATTGGTACCATTACTGAAGACAAGAATGATCTTTTTCCTCTCACCATTGCTCAGTTGAGAAGACAGAGGGTCTGACAGAAAATAATTTTAACTTGCTCTCTGTTTAACTGAATAACCCAAAGAAATGTTCCATGATTCTTATGACAAATGGTGTCAAGATGGCTAAACATCTTGTCTGAAAATCTGGCAAAAAGAAACTCAATAATTTTGGCGATTTTTTTTTTTTTTTTTTTTGTAGCTATTAAACATTTTGTGGGATGAATAATTGTGTTGCTATTGGTTACCTTGGAAAGAAAAGTCTAATTAGTGATCTATGAAGCAATTCGGAAAACCTTAATTTACTCGTCAATGTCCACTTAGATTTAAGTTATACATTATAACAAATTTCCTCATGGAGCACACGAGAATCGAGAATTTCTTTTCTTGTCCATTTTTCTTTAAAGAACTTTAAAGAATATATATATATATATATATATATATATATATATATATATACTGTGTTTTCCGTACTATAGTCCGCACCTGTATATAACACGCACTCTTATAAATTCAACTATCTGGACATAACTGGTTCAACGCTGGCGACCGGTTTTTTGAAGCTATCTCCCCCTAACTCTAACCCCGGCCACTCAAGTTTCGGAGACACAATTTATATATAATCCGCACCGTTATATAACCCGCACCGTACATATTTCGAGAAAAAAGTCGCGGATTATAGTCCGAAAAATACAGTATGTATATATATATATATATATATATATATATATATATATATATATATATATATATAGTACAAACATATTTACATGTATATGTATATATATATATATATATATATATATATATATATGTATATATATATATATATATGTATATATATATATATATATATATATATATATATATATATATATATATATATATATATATGTATATTAGTTTGGTGCAAAAATATTGACGTAATAATGTCGTTTTTTGACGTATTTTAACGTAAAAAAACGACATTATTACGTCATTATTTTTGCACCAACCTAATATATATATTATATATATATATATATATATATATATATATATATATATATATATATATATATATATATATATATATGTTTATATATTTTCATCATCAAGCATTAATATTTTTTTTAATTCCAAGAAACTTGAGAGATAAAAATAAATGTATTCTAGGCTGAAACATGTTTTTTTAAGAGTTTGTCATTTATTAACGGTTACATAATTTTAGAATGTGCAATGTCGCAACGCTAGAGTTTTATTTTAAATATTTCAAGTGAGAACATGTAATGAAACTTGTTTTTTTTTTTTTTTAAATTATAAATTGTATTTGGTCTTCCCTAAATACGCAAATACTTTCGACACTATATTCAGTCATCGTCAGGCCTGGAAATTATTTTGTATTTGGTAGAATTCAGGTAGCATACTACACGAAAAAATATAATACAAATCGAAATATATATTTGTTTTTTAAATATATTATTGATAACGGATAAAAAATTTGTGGAACGTGCAGTCGCAACGTTATGGTTGTTTTTTTTTGGGGGGGGTTGTTTTTTGAAAATTAAAGTGAATGCGTCTTTTTACTAATATGGCAATTTAAGAATTTTTTGTTGTAGTAATTTCAATGTGCCATGAACTAAATAGTTCAATAAATAGAGTAATGTCTCAGTTGATTTCCCGAAAATTTGCACGTCGGATACTTTTAAATAAAATATGCGGTGTAGTTCAATTTATATTACAATAAATCATACATACAAAAACTAAAATTTTGCATTTCGGATGCTACCTGAATTTTACCAAAAACAAAATAATTTCTATGCCTGAAGATGACTGAATGTACAGTCGAAAGTACTTGCGTATTAAAGAAACACCTTATACAGTTTATAATTTTAAAAACAACGATCATAACATTCATCGAATGATTAGTAGGTTAATGCATCCTTAAAATTTTGTTAGCGAAAGGATTGAGCCACTTTATATCATTAACTTTTCCTTTTCGTATAAATGATTCATTGTAACATAAATTGAACTGCACCATCTATTTGATATATATATATATATATATATATATATATATATATATATATATATATATATATATATATATATACTTGTAGTCAACATCAGACTGAATGTATTGAGTATATATATATATATATATATATATATATATATATATATATAATCATTTTACCCCAACCAAGACCATAAAACTACTAAGACGCAAATGGTTACTGAATGAAAGCGATTATAAAGATGAGAAAGCCTTCTTTCCTCCTTAGCCATTCTAGGTGACCTGTTTAATGTGTTTAAGGGAAAAGATGGCAGGATACAGAGAAAAAAGAGAGGGTAAAGAGTAAAATATTATTTATTGTAACTAAGACGAGAAGTTGTGGAGAGCCATAATCATCCACGGCGGGATGCAGTGCATGAAACATTGGTCTATAGTTTTGGCGAGAAATTTGTAGCTATCCCAGTCTCCATCAAGGCTAAAGGCTTGAACTAGTCTATTTGTTAAAAGCATTCTCCTTATGTGGTAGAAAACTTTTCATGACATTGTCATTCAATTGAGAGGCCGACTGTGCCACCAATAAACAGGTGTGTAATGTCTGCGTTTAAAAGGCTTAGGAGTTGTAGACATTTTAAGAGATTTAGGCTATTTTTTTATACACTTTTTTATACACTTCTCAAACGTTTATTATTTCTTTGCACAGAATAATGTATGTATTTACCCTCAAACACACACACGCACGCACACACAAACACACACACATATATATGTGTATATATATAATTTCTCCATTTTTTTTCATGTTTCTTTCAACTTTTCCTCCCTTTTTTCTTGACTTGGTCTGAATTTTTTTTTTCTCTTCTTTTTTCAGTTTTGTTCTCTTTCTTCTTTTCCTGCCATTTTCTTTTTCCTTTTCTTTCTTTGCTTTTCTTTTTTCTTTGTTATTTTTTCTTTTTTTCCCTATTTTCTTTCCCCTTCCTTTTATTGTTTTCCCTTTTCTTCTTTTCTTTTCTTTCCTTTTTTTCTTTTGTTTCTTTTCTTTGTTATTTCTCATTCTTCTGTTTTTCCTTCTTTTCTTTTCCTCTTCTTCTTTCCCTTTTTTTTTTTTTCTTTTTTTTTTTGTTTTTCCCCTTTTCTTCTTTCTTTTAATTTTTTTCTCTTTTGCCTTTGATCAGCTGCACTTTTTTTTTTCTTCTTCTTCCTTTTTCAGCATCGAGTTTACACTCCGATTACATCAATACTTGATGAGTAAGTGTTTTGACAAGGTTAATTTCCCGAGATTTAGGAGTAAAAGAGTCCTAACTGAGATAGAACGCAGTAAAAGTGGGCTTCCTTTCTTCCGTTGGGGAGAAAAGGAATGCGAGTTCTCCCAAGCAACAAGTCTAGGAAAAGTAGCGTATTATTATTTCCCATCTCTATTGTAAATTGTAAAGAGGGTTGGAGACTTGTCGAAAACACCTGTCTGCCTCATCATGTGATGAAAAAGATGTAAAAGATAACATGACGAAAATAGCAGTACGGTTTATCAAACAATTGCCTCCCATGGAACCCTACAAAAATATTGGCCATGACAGGTCCCAAAGGACTACCCATTGCTACCCCATCAATCTGTTGATACATGTTATTATCAAAGCTGAAAGAGTTAAACTTATTAGCCATCTCGATCAACATGACAAAGGCAATCTCAGAAAAATATGGAAGCTTTAAGGGGTCACGATACAAATGTTCAGCACTAACATCAATAGTCCCGTCAAGAGGGACATTCGTGAACAGATTTCAAATATCAAAAGACACGGAAAACTACGTGTCAGCAGTACGTTGCAATTTACGTGTAGCAGAAGCAAACTGTCACGAGTCCAAAAGACAATATTCAGAATAAAACTGCAAAAATAGATCAAGAACTTCAACCAAACATTTTGCCAACTCAGTTTAAACCAAACCTACAATAAACAAAATTAGCTGGAGTGGAAAAATTGCTTAGGACATCCGCTTTTTTACCATGAGACCCAGGTTCATATCTTATCGTGGTTGATTTGTCAGATATGTTGACTTAAGTTTTGTGAGAGCATTGGTTTGACAGAACGTTTCAGAAGTCGTCGGTTGTTGAGCAAATATGAAAACACGTCGTCGCCAAAGAGGACTTGAGCATACTGGCCTTAATAAGTGTCGATCATGCCATATGATCGGAAATTGTAACTAATACCCATTAAGCATAGTTGCAATATAAACCACAAGTGGGCTCTTTGGGTGTTAAACAAAACGCAAATGAGCCTGAGCAGGTGTCTGCAACAGGGATCGGCTAACCGCCCTGGCAGACAGATGTGCTAAAAATAAAAATCAAGAAGACATCTATCTGACAAATCGGCCATGACTATATATGAACCTGCGTCTCATGGTTGGAAAGCGAATGTTCTAAGCACTTTACCAGGTACACTTCTCTACGCACACACACACACACACAAATACATATATATATATATATATATATATATATATATATATATATGTGTGTGTGTGTATATATATAGAGAGAGCAAGAAAGTGAGAGAGAGAGTGAGAGAGACAGAGAAAGATTTAGAGGCGAGTGAAGAAGTGATAGAATTTATATGCAAGCAACAAAATAGCTAATCTTTTTAGCATTGACTTCTGATAGATTTTAAATGTTTAAGATTATTAATGAGAGGGAACACCAAAAAAATAGTTACACTTTTTCACATACACACACAGATATATATATATATATATATATATATATATATATATATATATATATATATATATATATATGAGAGGCAGAGAGAGAGAGGGGGGGACAGAGAGATAAATATACAGCGGGTGAATGCGAATATGAGAGAATTTATGTACAAGCAACAAAATACCTAATCTTTTTTACTACTGACTGCTGATATATTCTGATATATCTTTAATGTTTTTCAGTAATTTACCTTTTTTTTTAATACCATGTCCCTTGGGGTTGTGTCTCTCCACACATTGTTTTTCCTTATATTTGTAATCATTTCAACCCAAGAAAAGCAATAAACCCATTAAGATGAAAGTGTTTACTGAGTCTGAGGGAATATGATAAAAAGAAAACATTATTAACAACAGGAATTACGAAGACAGAAGATAACAATTGACATTACAGTTAAATTTTTGATGATCAAATTTGAGTGGAAAGCAAGAAACAGGAGGATGGTTGCTGAGAAGTACGGGTAAAGAAACTGTGAACATAAAACTTACAGTTCAACTGTAGGATATTGAAACCTAGACACTGGAAACTATAAAGACTAGGGTCCATACAAGAAAGTGCATCAAAAGAAATACCATGAAAATATTTATCAAAAGGCCACAGGGAAGTTACATTAATGACAGTAAGAAAGCGACTAAAGCCGAAATGCTAGGTAACCAATAACATTACATAGAATTCTTTGTATTTTATCAAGAATCTCTAAGTACATAGTATCAGGTCACCCCATAAGTTCTGTCCGAATTTTGAATAAAGAAAACAAGTGACCAAATATTACATTTAATTACAGATTCAATCAACAATGTATTTTCCCTGATTATCTATGTTTTCCTTCCATCTACTAACAAGTTTACTAATTCCATTACTGTAAAATTCTTTTGGCTTTGATTCGAAGAACTCCCAAATGTCAGTTTTAACCTCTTCCTGTGTGACAAAAGCTGTTTTTTCCAAATGATTCTGTAAGCTACGAAACAAATAGTAGTCTGAAGGAGCAAGATCGGGAGAATAAGGTGGATGAGGAATTTTCTCCCAACAAAGTTCTTCGGTATTTTGTGACGTGATTCTTGCTGTGTGGGGTCGCGCATTGTCCTGATGAAACATCACCTCTTTTCGATTCACTAGAGCAGGTCTGTTTTTCCTCAAAGCTTGGTTCAAACGCTCTAATTGTTGACAGTATATTTGAACATTAATTGTTGCATTAGGTGATACGAATTCAAAGTGGATTATTCCTTGACGATCCCACCAGATTGAAAGAACAATTTGCCCATGAAGTTCCCTTCTCGGCTGTGGCTGGGGTCCTTCCCCTTTACCAAGCCACTTTCTACGACGCTTAACATTTCGATAAAAGATCCATTTTTCGTTGCAAGTCACAAGTCTATCCAAAAAAGTGAAACAAGTTAGCGAGAATGGAGTGAAGAGCAGATGTCAACTCGGGATTTGAGATTGTTTTCAGACAATTCATGAGGCACCCATTTTCCATGTTTAGGAACTTTTCCAAGATGAACAGTTGTATGGTTTGAACTGAGAACCACTGCCAATTCCTCAACTGATAAAGCAGGATTTTCTTCAAGGGCTGCTTCAAGAAGCTTTTCATCAAACTCAACTGGACGTCCGGTTCGATCTTCAAATTCAAGGGTGAAATTTCCACCTCTGAATTTTTGCAAACCATCTTCTGCAAGTTCTTTCATTCACACATTCCTCTTCATAAACTGAGTAAATGTTCCTAGCCGCTTCGGCTGCTGAGTTTTCATTCTTGAACTCATATAGCATTATGTGCCTCAAATGATTCATGGGTACTTCCATGTTAGTAGGGTTTTAATCTAACAAAATTTAATTTTATTGTTCTCTGAAATAAAATTGATCAGTTTAAATGCATCTAAACATAAAAATAATGTTCAGCACCATTAGTCATTATAAAATACTCTTTAAATTTCGTTCATTTTAAAAAAAAGTTAAAATTCAGAGAGAACTTATGGGATGACGTGATAGAAGCACCAAACCAAATGTGGCAGCAATATTCAATAAATGGACTTATGTGTAAGAGAGATTCTAGCAAGTAAAATTATTTAGCATGAAAACTCTTAACATCCCCAGCTGCAATGCCGTACCTTTAACATTGCAGATTCTTTTTATTCTCTGTAAATTCGACTCAGTAAAATATTACGGAAGGCATCATTCTGTTTCTTTCATATTACATGACACAGAATTTAGTTCATAGCTTCTGAGAATGTTTTATTCCTAAGTGTATGCAGTGCATACTTTCTCTCTTCTCACTGCAATGATATGATATTTATGTTCAAAGTAAATTTCAATAACCCATTTCCATGAAAGCACATTTAACACCTACTTTCACTTTCACTTTCACTTTCACTTTCATAAGCTTTCTTGATTATGCAGATGATTAATCATAGATTATTAGGATACTTGATAATCAAGGGAAATTAATCCCTGATTGTGATCTTCCTTGATCGATAGATTATCGAGCAGCAGAATTAGGGAGGGAGGAAAAAACACCTTGCGAAAACAATTTTGAAATTGAAAATAATCGAATTTTCTAAAAGAAGCCCCCATCATATAAAATACTTGAAGCAACAACTTAAAATTGCTGACTTCTGAAGTAGACACATTCTGTCATCAAATTAATTGAAATGAGAATTCGAGCTATTGCTTTTTTATTTATTTTCATTTAATTTATTTTATTTTATTTTTTTGGTTTTAAATATTTTCTACCGAACCCACATCCTGATGATGTGAAAATAACGGCAGTCGAGAATAGCATTAATGTCATTAGGGAAGAAGCTAACAAATTCAATATTGTAAATTTAAGAGGAGATGACGACACTTTCCATTGACGTATCCGCAAGGCTTTTCATTTTAAACTTCTTTAATCATAGTTCAGAAAGAGTGTTTAATTGGACATGCTCATTTCCTTCTTTCCCGCCTTTGTTTGTCATCATTTCACTCCAAGTAAGGCGAAAATACCACCAAGCCGGAAGCGGTTATTGAGAATGAACAAAAATAAGTAAGGAGCTTGGACAACACAAAATTAAACAGAGTCGTACAAAGTAAGTAAGGAGCTTGGACAACACAAGAATATAATTTAAAACGACAGAAAGAAAGCAATGAGTCTATAAAGAGTCCCACATTGCATAGGAAGAAAATATTAGCATAAAACTTACGGTTGCAGTTCACTATTTAATCTATTAGGTTGGTGCAAAAATAATGACGTAATAATGTCGTTTTTTGACGTATTTTTAACGTCAAAAACGACATTATTACGTCATTATTTTTGCACCAACCTAATAGTAGTAGGCTTAAAATTCCGAGACGGAGAAGAGAGCTCATTAGAACAATTACCATAAAAATATTTAAAGAAAAGAAATAATGAAGCTACGCTACGGCTTTGGGAAAGTGACATATGCCGTAATGCTAGGTCAGGACCGATAACTTTGGAGATTCTTATTTTGGACATTGTCAAGAATCTGAAAATATATAACAGCAGCAGCAGACCAGGTGTGATAGTAACATCCAGTTTGTGAATAAATGATAGATTTATAAACGTGCAATATAGATGCTGGTAAGAGAAAATTGTCTAGCACAACACAACTAACCAAATGCTTTTTCAGTGGACTTATATTCCTAAACGTCATTTTTTGTTGGAATGGATTAGAAAATTTGATACTCACAGATCAGCTTGAGAGAAAGTGGGACAGGGGAAAGGAATGCGTAACATACTTGATGAGCTTGAATAAATGGATGGGAAATCATGGAGAGCAGTTTCCCATTTCCAGTCGTTATCAATCACAAGAGCCGCACATGGAAAGCTTACATCAACTGGTATTTTCAAATGATCATCCATGTAGTTAATGACCTGGCTTGACATTGCTTAACTTGGGGGTTGGGTGAGAACACGTGTTTTTGGTTACAATAGGAAAGAAAAACAAGCATGTCATGGTATTTGTTTCA
>OZ010603.1:39309582-39337082 GCA_963932145.1 Acanthosepion lycidas
AAGATAAAAAAAGAAGAAAAGCATATGGTTAAAAAGAAAGATCAAAAGCATAAAGATAAAACGAAAGAGTAAAAGTAAAGATATAAAAAGAAAGAAGAAAAGTTTAAAAAGAAATAGAAAGAGGAAAATCAAAGATAAAAAAGGAAGAAGAAAAGCAAAAAGATAAAATGGACGAGTAAAAGCTTTATCATAACTAGAAAAAAGAAAAGCATAATTATAAAAAAGATTAAAAACATAAAAAGAAAAAGAAAAAGATTCATGATAAAAAGAAGGAAGAAAAACAAAGATAAAAAGAAAGAAGAAAAGCATAATGATAAAAAAGAAAGAGTAAAAGCATAAAGATAAAAAGGAAGGAGAAAACATTAAAACAAAAAAGACCGTGATAAAAAGAAGGAAGAAAAACAAAGATAAAAAGAAAGAAGAAAAGCATAAAGATAAAAAGAAAGAGTAAAAGCATAAAGATAAAAAGGAAGGAGAAAACATTAAAACAAAAAAGACCGTGATAAAAAGAAGGAAGAAAAACAAAGATAAAAAGAAAGAAGAAAAGCATAAAGATAAAAAGAAAGAGTAAATGGATAAAGATAAAAAGGAAGGAGAAAACATAAAAAGAAAAAGAAAAAGGGTCATGATAAAAGGAAAGAAGAAAAACAAAGATAAAAAGAAGGAAGAAAAGCATAATGATAAAAAGAAAGGAGAAAACATAAAAAGAAAAAGAAAAAGGGTCAAGATAAAAAGAAGGAAGTAAAACAAAGATAAAAAGAAAGAAGAAAAGCATAATGATAAAAAGAAAGAGTAAAAGTATAAAGATAAAAAGGAAAGAGAAAACATAAAAAAGGACCATGATAAAAAGAAGGAAGAAAAACAAAGATAAAAAGAAAGAAGAAAAGCATAATGATAAAAAGAAAGAGTAAAAGTATAAAGATAATAAGGAAAGAGAAAACATTAAAAAAAGGACCATGATAAAAAGAAGGAAGAAAAACAAAGATAAAAAGAAAGAAGAAAAGCATAATGATAAAAAGAAAGAGTAAAAGTATAAAGATAAAAAGGAAAGAGAAAACATTAAAAAAGGGTCAAGATAAAAAGAAGGAAGTAAAACAAAGATAAAAAGAAAGAAGAAAAGCATAATGATAAAAAGAAAGAGTAAAAGTATAAAGATAATAAGGAAAGAGAAAACATTAAAAAAAGGACCATGATAAAAAGAAGGAAGAAAAACAAAGATAAAAAGAAAGAAGAAAAGCATAATGATAAAAAGAAAGAGTAAAAGTATAAAGATAAAAAGGAAAGAGAAAACATTAAAAAAGGACCATGATAAAAAGAAGGAAGTAAAACAAAGATAAAAAGAAAGAAGAAAAGCATAATGATAAAAAGAAAGAGTAAAAGTATAAAGATAAAAAGGAAAGAGAAAACATTAAAAAAGGGTCAAGATAAAAAGAAGGAAGAAAAACAAAGATAAAAAGAAAGAATAAAAGCATAAAGATAAAAAGAAAGAGTAAAAGCATAAAGATAAAAAGGAAAGAGAAAACATTAAAAAAGGACCATGATAAAAAGAAGGAAGAAAAACAAAGATAAAAAGAAAGAATAAAAGCATAAAGATAAAAAGAAAGAGTAAAAGCATAAAGATAAAAAGGAAGGAGAAAACATAAAAAGAAAAAGAAAAAGGGTCAAGATAAAAAGAAGGAAGTAAAACAAGGATAAAAAGAAAGAAGAAAAGCATAATGATAAAAAGAAAGGAGAAAACATAAAAAGAAAAAGAAAAAGGGTCAAGATAAAAAGAAGGAAGTAAAACAAGGATAAAAAGAAAGAAGAAAAGCATAATGATAAAAAGAAAGAAGAAAACATAAAAAGAAAAAGAAAAAGGGTCAAGATAAAAAGAAGGAAGTAAAACAAGGATAAAAAGAAAGAAGAAAAGCATAATGATAAAAAGAAAGAAGAAAAGCATAATGATAAAAAGAAAGAGTAAAAGTATAAAGATAAAAAGAAAGAGGACAAACAAAATAAATGGAAAGCGTAAATGTAGAATTATGAAAGACAATAAAGTAGAAAAATGTAATAAATTAAAAAAGAAAAACGAATTAAAAAAAAAAAGATACTCATCTGTCAGAAAAAAGAACTACGAAAACTTTTCGATTGTTGTTATTCATTTTAAAAATTGTAATATCATCCGATAAAATAAAATCAAAAAATGAAAATATAAAATTACAAAATAAAAAAAGAAAGAAAATTTAATGAAATAAAATTAATGAAAGATTAAATAAACGGCTTTAAATTAACAAAAAAGAAAAATGTCAAAAAGAAGACAAATGAGGAAAATTCGTTACGGTGTGTTGCAACAATAAGAAAAGAAGAGAGAAAAACACACTAGAATACCTGAAGCAATGCTTGAAATGAAACTTTGTAAAGAACCGAATGAAAGAAAGAAAGAAATGGAATAGGAAGCAAGTCTGAAAAAGCGAGGCATATCATTCAGAAATGAAAGATTTCAGTACAAAATAAACTCACATGAATAAACGAAATAAAAGACAAAAACAATCCATGGAGAAATAAAGACAAGCAAATAAAAGATTAAAAAAAAAATGGAAGAAAAAACCTCTTAATTATGAGCCTTTCATGTTTTTATTATAACGTTTTTTTTTATTTGTTTTACTGTCACTTCATTGATGACATTGAAAATTATGTTGCCGCCTGCAACGGAATGGTGCTTGACGTGTTTCAAAGGTCATACGCATGACGCGAATGTTTAAGGAATGGCGCAACATGTTGGAATGTAAACAAAGAAACGAAAGCACCAATCAGCAAAAATTATAATAAAAAAAATAAAATTTCGAAAGGAATGAAGAGGACATGATGAATTTTGACTGGCTATTGCAGATCTGAATATACAAAAATTGAATATTTTGATGCTCTTTTTATCTTTATAGTTATTTTTTTTAATGTTTTTCTTCTTTTTTTTTGGCTTTTGATACGAACTGAAAAATGATTTTTTTAAATACTTAAAGCACATAATAGTGACAACATTTATATTATGGCTTATACAACGATATCGTCTAGCAAAACGATCTATCTTTTCTTTTTGTTTTAATAATTACACTCCAAACAAGGCAATAATGACGCTAAAACGCTCGGTGGAATAATAGATAGCGGCTCGGATTAAAGAAATGGAAAGTCGAGTTCGAATTCTAGTTGGATCCATTACATTCACTTAATTGCTAATACGCTTGAGATAGGTATAAATCCTCTTCTTATCCTCCGCCCAGCTATGGGTAAATAGCAGGACAGGGTGGCAACTGGTGTTGTATAAGCCATAATACAAATATCATTTTTACTGTCATGTAGCAACTCTGAATTCAAAACTGTATGTGCCACATACTATACAGCTAAAAAAAGGGTAGTTCGCAGTGGTCGATTAAAAAAAACAAAAAAAAAAAAAATAAACGACAAAACAAACGGTTACTGGTGTTGAATAATAGCCTAGCAGACTTTTATTTTTTAGGGAATTATATTTCTCATTTTGACCTATGAGGTCAGACACAAGAAAACAGAGGAAGTCATTTTTGGTTGGCTAAAACTACCGTGGAAATGTTAGTGATGGAAAGGGTTTCAGGAAGTTGGTTCTTACACGTCTTACAATGTAGACCTGGTTTTTCCGTGTCTGGGAACTTGCACCCCAGAATGGGTGACAGAGTGGACCCACTGGCTTGTTAATAATGTACACGTCGACGTGCTTAATAAAATAATAGCTAAGTTTTCAAATTCCCTTTATTGATGTCTTTCATCTACGGATCTAAAAATATTTCACCACCCGACGGGAAACACTCTTTTTACGCACCGGCTTTCTTCAGTTGATTGGAATTTCGAATCGAACCATTTACTTCGTCCAATGGGATAGATTGGCCTAGTTCCAAAGATACATGGCCCAGTAGATAAAAGCTGAAAACGTGTCAGCGAAGATGAGGACAGCAGCCCGACCAATGTAAACAGTGCTAATAATTCAAATGCCTCATCTCAGAAATAAGTTTTAAAAGAAGTATCCCATTATAATTGCGCTTGTACCTCCATTCGTTAGCTGGCATGACCGTTACGCCCTGCCGATACCTCATAAACAATATAAATAATTAAAATACCTCGTCTCAGAAAAATACACATATTTTTTGAAGAAGTATCCTATTATAATTGTGTTTGTCACTCCTTTATGTTAGTTTGCACGACCGTTATGCCCTGCCGACACTTCATAAATTATGTAAATAATTGCAATGCCTCATCTCAGAAATATAGACATTTTTTAGTGAGAAATAATTTTTTACTCCGCCTGTCATGGAAAATTATTAACTTACAGTTAAAATAAATTAACTTAAAAAAATTGTTAAAATGGTTTCATGTATACCAAACATGCCACGCGGAAATTGAAATTATGACATTTTTCCTGTGGCTTAATTTTTTTATTTTTATTTTTATTTTTTTCCTAGCCAAAATTGTGACTTTTCTTGTGACTTTTTTTTACCGGCCACGACCGCAAGAATGGGTTTATCAACTCTATTCATTTCCACTGAGGATGGAAAGCGTGACAACCGAATCCAAAGTTCCATCGAAATAGCGAAAGTTGTTTACCAGAAACAAAGCAAAGTATTAAGTAACATGAATATTTCGTTAAAAACAAAGAAAAGAACCCCATATATGTATGACAGAGAGAGCTTGACAGTTTCTCTAAAGTAGAAAAAACACGATACGAAGTGATGTTGTCATAGAGACTAATGCTGATAATGCCAGGTTGCTTGTTGTTACGTCTACAAAAACAATACCCTGTCCAATGGCGAAAGCTACTGGTGGCGCCAGGGGTGGCAGTACCGCCTAAGCCACCGAAACTGTGTTACCTCCCCTGGTTGGCAGGTGATGATGACAGGGTTTCACACGTATGTAGAAAATTACATTGGTAATTTCTGTTTTCTAGTCAGGCCGACGAACGACATTGGTTGTTGCGTTATACACTAATCAATCCTTTTTTTCTTTTCGGGTGTATTAGCATGAAAGATTATCAGGCAAATTCCAAAGAACTGGAACCAGTTGAAGAATTTGTAGAGGTTGACAAGGTTGCATGTTTGTGTGTATTTTAGGTGAAGGTGCGTGTTCAGTGCGTAAACAAGGAAGATAGAAATACAATTCTTGTTTTTCTGCTACAGACATTAATTCTTTTTATGGTGACTGTCGTGAAACTGAGTTCTCAAGGTCTCCTGTTTTCGTTTGTATGCTTAGAAGTAAGTTAGGATAAAAGCGTTGGTTGAAATAATCCAATGACTTAGCACAAATTGTTGAGTTCCACACCTGGCCATCTCATAAGTGAACAAAAACTTGGAGAGGGAAATAACTGAAATTGAGACACGCAGAAAAGGTATGGCACGTGGAACTAGAACAATCTACCGTGGACGATGAAATAAAAGATTCCCTTTGAAATTCTAACGTATACAAACTGAAGAAGGCCGGAGATACAACGGCCGAAACATGGTGAATATGACAATAAAATCGAGTATAACAGTTCGAAGAATGTAAATAGTGTACGTAGTTCTCAATGTCTCTTATGCATGTCCGTTCTCTTTAAGAGTTCAGAAGTAAGTTAGCATAACAATGCTTAAAAAGGTCGAGCTTAAGTCAGCTTTGTGCTGAGCTGGAACGACCAATTCACTTTATGAGTAGGGCTGCTAAAAAACGTCCGGACGATGTCATTGGAAAGTGGAAAGAAGGAATATTCCCTTCTCTTCCGGAAATAGGGCCATCAAATCGCGCATAAGAACAAAATCTTCTTCCCGATTCTTTCTAAATTGCATCATGGGAAAATTAATTTCTTTTCTTTCTTTTTTTTTATTTATTTATTATTATTTTATTCATTCTTTTTTTTTTCTCACAATTTTCGAAATTTTTCTCCAATTCCTCAGATTGCAGGCCTTTGTTTAGATTCCTGGCATTCACACTTCTTTACTGTGCCCTTGACATCATCTGTATATTCTCGAAAATGTCTCAATAAAAATGATTTTATGATAGATTGGCTTCAATCCCTAGGACTGGCTGCAAAAAATTTGCCCCAAAATACCTTATAGACAGAAGCACACATCAGCATAAATAAACCGGTTCTTGGTTTCGTATGACTTATTCCCGCTCTGTCTTGTCTTGATATCAGAACGCACGTTCGTTTATCGGAATTTGGTCTTGTGTGTCAATCCAATTCTTAATTTAAGAACATTTTGCCATCTTACTCTTGCTTTGTTTTAATTTGCCTTGTATATATTTTTTGCTTGCTTTATATTACTGTTTAATTTTTCTTTTTCCTTTTTCTTGTTATTGCTCATGGCAAACTTTGTCTGTTCTGTTCTTTGGACAATTCTGTTACTTATTTTGAATTTGGCCATGGCTACTCACTCCGCATCCTAATTAAACCGAGTGTATGTCATGAAAAATATTATTGTGTTTTTTTAGCTGAAAACTTTCTCTATGTGATATAGCTTTTGTCCTCCACCCTCCATGTGTCCGTTGGAGTTTTTGTAATTTTCTTTGTCTGCATGGCCTCATCATCGTGACCTATGTTGTTATGATTGGGCCAAATTCGTACCTGATGTGGGCAACAAGGTATCAAAAGCAAACAAGTACAATTCAATAATCTGTTAAATGGTTTAAAGAGCAACGGAAAATATGACACCGAAATCCGAATGGAATATCGAAAGACATTAACGCCTTAAAATGAAAGCAAGATCACGTGACATTTACGCCCCCCCCCCAAAAAAATGCAACATAGAATTAAAAAATCGAAAAAAACTTCCCATTATTCTATTTTTAAAATTAAATAAAAAAAAACTGTCAATAAATAGTTAAATAATACCTAATAAATCCAAAAAAATAGCTAAACATATTAAATTTATTAAAAAAAATATATTCTTGTTCTGTATTTTATCCATTTGTGGGATTAATTCGTATTTTCATCTCACCCGAATCAATCTAATATATCTGATGTGTTGACATAAAAGGTCGTCACGCAAAATCACAACACTGCACACAAAGAACTGAGAATTCTTCGTCACTTCCTCACATCTCATGCCTCGTTCAGATTCCTGGCATTTCATACACTTATCCCCTTATCCTCACCTTCACGATAGCTGTAACAATTATCATCTACATGTCCTTGAAGATGTCTGAATAAAACCGCTGTTAAGAGAACAACAACAACCATCTAATTAGTCCGATTGTAAATAAGGACAATAAGATTATGTTTTATATCTCTCTGTTCAACGGGGGCTTTTTATGCTCCTTGTATTGGTTGGAGTTCTTGCAGATTTTTTTTTTTTTTCTGTGACTGTCACCAACACGATATCATCTGTGTATTTTATGTTGTCAGGATTATGCCCACCGGTAATAAATCCATTATTGTCAGCAAAAAGGGCAATCTAAAAGGCGACCTACAACGTCGGGACGTCAAAATCAAGCGAGTACAGCAATTGAACGATCTGGAAAGTTTTTTTAACAGATGACAAAAATGTAGCACCGAAAACTGAAGCAATATTGGAATAGCGAAAGATGACTTGCAAAAGCTAAGTAAAGTATCAAGAAACAGGAAAATGTTAAAATTGATGAACAGTGACGTAATATCGGCAACAGAAATGTGTTTCTACAGAAAGATGCTGAGAATACCAAGGACAGTATCTGAAACAACCAAATATCGACGAAAACAACGAAACAGCAAAAATAGGGCTGAACTGTTAAGTAATATCAATCCTCCTATATGGTAGTGAATACTAGACAATTTCTTTACCGATAAACAGAAGGCAACAGAAATTTGGAACTACAGAAGGATGCTGAGAATAGCATGGACTGTATGTCTAAACAGCATAGAAGGAAATAGAAACAAAATAGATACTTAAAACTAGAATCAGAAAGAGATAACTTAAATTTCTTGGACATATAATGAAGAAAGAAGGCTTGGAGAATCTATCAAAGGCAAAACAAACCGTGGTAAGCAGTGAGCCACCTAAATGACAAGCTTGTGTGAATAGAATGCAGAACGGGGTGAGAGAAATGGTATATATTTATATTTGTTTAAGGGCATATCAACTCCTTATGTGTCATATGATGGCAAATATTTATTTTATTGGGAGCATTAGTAATTTCTTTTACAAAAATGCTTTGCTGGTAATTTTTTAAATGGACACTTATACGCACAATCAGCTGAAATTAAGGGACACAATGAGGAAGGAAGTATTGGAGAATATGACATATTGGGATATCAAGAGCAAGAGAGATATGGGAACGCAGCAGGCCATTTACACGATGAGCCTGTGTGGTTGGATCGCGGAACATGAGGCACGAATTATGGCAAACGAACAAATGTTGTTAAGATCTAGAAGTTATAGGATGCTGTGGAGAGCTATGATTAGTGTTTTAAAATTACATGTCATATCTCTTCTCCTATATGGGAAATGATTGCTGGTCAATTTTCCTCACATATGAAGAGAAGACTGGAGCAAACAGAAATGTGGATCTACAGAAGGATGCTGAGAATACAATGGACAGTATGCGTAAGCAATGAGGAAGGAAATGGAGACAAAAAGTATGCTTATACTCACAATCAGAAAGAGACAACTTAAATTTCTTCAATACATATTGAGGAAAGATGGCTTGGAGGATTCGATACTCACAGGATATATCAGAGGCAAAAGCTTCTGCAAACGGAAAGCATAATGGTATGTCTTTTATGTTTGTTTAGCGGCATATCAACTCCTTATGGGTCATTTAATGCCAAAATATTTATTTTCTTGGGAGCATTAGTAATTTATTTTACAAAAATGCATAGTTGGTAATTTTTTTCTTTTTTTTTTTACTTTTTTACAAAAATGCATTGCTGGTAATTTTTTTACTATGAAAATATATCACCGGTATTTTTACTATAAAATGTTTATACATTCATAGTGTTTTGACCTCCAAAAAGGATGCTTATAATCATTAGAATCACGATGAGGCAGCTGAAATTTCTTGGATACATAATGAGGAAAGAGGGCTTGGAGAATTCGACACTCACAGGATATATCAAATGCAAAACCAACAAGAGTAGGAAGTGATCCACCTGCCTAACAAGTTTGTGTGAATGGAAAGCAAAAGGGGGACGGGGGGGACGGCAAAAATACACGCTACTGATAGATACAAAGGATAGGAAGTTGTGAAGAGCCATGATCACCGTGATGTTGAGAATACTATGGATAGGACATGTGAGAAATGTGGAAGTTTTCAGGAAAACGCCAGTAAGAGGTGGATCTATACATAGTATCAGAAAGGGACTGTTGACAATTTTGGGATACAAAATGAGGAAAGAATGGTTGGAGAATTTGACACTCGCAGGACATACTGAGGACAAGAGGGGGAGAGGGAAACAACTAGTAACTCACTCAACGAGCTGGTGTAAATTTTTTAGGATACAAAATGAGGAAAGAAGGGTTGGAGAATTTGACACTTATAGGGCATATTGAAGGCAGGAGGAGCAGAGGGAAACAGGGAGAAACTTAACGAGCTTGTGTAAATTTCTGAGATACATAATTAGGAAAGACGGCGTGGAGAATATGACACTCACAGAATATACTGACGGCAATTGGAACAGAAGGTAACAGCGAGTAAGCAATTTAACGAGCTTCTGTAAACGAATCGAAGAACACAGAGCGAGAACGAGAGCAAAAATACATTATTAAAATGTAAAGATGGGAAGATGTGGTGAGCCATGATCGCCAACATCATGAACGGACCCGGTACATAGAAGAAGAAGTATCTGTTGGAGTTTCCGTGGAAATAATTTGACGCTGTTATTTTCAGAACATCTGATGTCTTCCTTTAGCGCAAAGAATATTTTGCCTTTACCGATAATCCGTACTCAATAATAAATAATCCACTGGAATAACCATTTTCATTATTCTCCAGGAATGGAAAGAAAAAAAAATCTCATAAAATCGAATAATCCAACAAAAGAATAACACGTTAAATTATTCTCTTTGACTGCTGACCACAAACCCAAGGAATTCT
This sequence comes from Acanthosepion lycidas, assembly GCA_963932145.1. Lineage (NCBI taxonomy): Eukaryota > Metazoa > Mollusca > Cephalopoda > Sepiida > Sepiidae > Acanthosepion > Acanthosepion lycidas. The sequence goes on from OZ010603.1 coordinate 39,319,624, forward strand.
TCAGAATACAATCGAAGAGCAAATTCTTTAATCTCGTTGATTTGCGCTTGTGAATTGTTCTTCGATGCTGCATGAACTGAAAAGCAAAACCAAAAATCGAAAAGACAAAAAGGAAGGTCCGTCTGTCTTCATTTATAAAAGGTAAGGTCGGAGAAGTGTTAGAGAAACAAAGCAAAAAAATAATTAAAAAAACATTATGAAAATGTAAAAAATAACGTCAACTAAAAGTCGGTAAAAACCAAATAATAATAATAATAATAATAATAATAATAATAATAATAATAGAACATCGTTTGCAAAACAAGATAATGTCAAAATCATGTACATCAAACAAAGCCATTTTGATGCCGACATGATTGGTTTATTTATTTTTAATCTTAAGCAAGTACTAGAATGAAAATCTGAACAAAGAAAGACTGAACAAATGAATCGATAAAAATAAAATACCTGTTGTCATAGATAGCAGTCACCCTGTTTGATAAGATTAATATTAAACTTGATAAGATAAATTTAAAAAAAAAAACTAGTTTATAATGATAACAGAGAAGCCACTCTACAAATTTTGACATCATTTATTTCAAAATTTGAAACTATTACAAAATTGCCGAAACTAAACAGTTACTTTTGATACGAGGATGACAGCGTTAATAGCCGACTCCGAAAGAAAACTGCAAGAACATCGAAACAAAGTAGCAAAGCGAAAACAAAGTACTAAGCATTAAGCCAGAATATATGGTTCTACACAAAGAGGTAGCCAGAGGTGTGAGCCTCGAATTGGAATCGTCATAATCAAGATTGTACATAAATGTAACTATCTGATTAATGCAATAACTAACGACGAAAAATGTGGCAGAGATCGGAAGGCGCGTTTCAAAATGGCGAAAGATGCCTTCTAGAAACTGTGTATGAAGACAAAGGAATATTTTGCTAGAAACAAGAAAAATAGTTTCCGTATTGCTATAATATATCTCTTACCCTGTACTGTAGTGAGTGTTGGACTATGTGTAATTAGCAGGACAGACTGGGTTCTATAGCCTTGTGTAGCAAACGGTCTAGAAGGTAACTCTGAATTCAAAACCGACCTGGAGAGGGTTGGGCTCCTCCAGTCTATCTTGCCCAAGAAATACCACTTTTACTGCAGTTACAATATGTGGTGTCCCTAAGACCCTACTGGATCACGTGATTCCCGCGATCGCAGTTATTGGCTTTATTTTATGTACGTGCATTGATTTGCACGTATGCGCATCGATTGTGAAAGCATATAAATCGTGTAGACAGTTCAAGCCTAATTATGTATTTAGATTTGCACGTGTGTATGTGTTTTTACCTTTGTGTGTGTGTTTGGTTTTATGCGTGTTTATGTGTATGTATTATTGGCTTTGGAGGTACCTCGAGGAGGTGTAATGGTTAGCAAGATTTTCTCTCTAGAACAATTACGACTGAGTAGTTACTTCGATCCTTAGCGGGTGTCGCGTACTTTCGACCTTTGTGCCAAATCTAAGCTACGATTAGGGAACGACTGTATTATTGGCTAAGAAAAAGTACGAATGGTCTTTTTCTCCCCACCTATCAGCTATGGATAAATAGCAAGACAGACTGGGTCCTAGATCCTTGGTTGGCAACCTGTCTCGGAGAAGGTAACTGTGAATTTAAAACCGGCCTGGAGAGAGTTGGGCTCCTCCAGGTTATTTTGCCCAAGAAACACCATTTGTACTGCGTTTTCGGTACATCTGGTGACCCTTCGAACCTTGTGTATCACGGGATTTGCGGTCGCTGGACTATATCCTTAGAGGTGAAGAGTTTCCATATTGCCATAGTATATCTCTCGCCCTGTATTATAGTGAGTGCTGAACTATTGGTAATTAGGAGGACAGACTGGGTTCTAGAGCCTTGTGTGGAAACCGGTCTAGGAGAAGGTAACTCTGAATTCAGAACCGTCCTGGAGAGGGTTGGGCTCCTTCAGGCTATCTTGCCCAAGAAACACCACATCTAGTGCGGTTACAGGATATGCGGTGTCCCTACGACTCTGATAGATCATGGGACTTGCGGTCGCTTGACTATATCCTTAGAGGTGAAAGTCTCGAAACGACATGCTATGAACTCTTAAGAAAAACGAAGAAAACTGAAGATAACAAGAAAGACACTCATAATTAAAAGCAGAAAAAAAAACAGCTGAAATTTATCGGACATTTTATGAAAAAGGACGGCTTCGAAAAAATAATACTCAAAAGAAGTAATGAATGGGTTTTTGAAAAAAAAAAAGCAGAGCACTTACTGATTGTGTTTGCTTAAATGAAAGGCGGTGTAGGGTCAAGGAAACATGGTAAAGAGAGAAAGGATGGTAAGACAGGCAAGAAAGAGAAACCTCTGAAGAACCACGCTAAGATAGATAAATGATAATGAACAGTAAAATATTGAATATGGACGTAAAAAGCGGTTATCGGCCCGCAAAGTGCGATTTACCTAGAGGCTTTCAGATTTAGCTGAGCGCCTGTACCTGGCTTTAGCCAAAAAGCAAGGCGGGAAGCACGCAAGCGGTTACAGAGAGTTGGAGCGAGAGCAAAGAGGAGTAATAGAGGAAAGGATGAAGAGAAGGTTAGGGGATAGATCAGGGCATCTGGAGACGTCGATTGACATTACATTTAAATAGTTGGAGATTATAGCTATCAGGGAAATAAGAAATAGGGATGGTGTTCCACAGGCGAGAAGTGCGAAACATGAAGCTATTGGAGTAGGAGAGGCAGCTACATTTAACAGTTTCGACAGTGAGCTGGTGAGAGCGAGATGCCAGCCTAGTTAAGCGCTTAAATTCATGAAGTCTGGGAACCAGCGAAAGCAGCTCATCGGAGCAGTTACCGTGAAAGTATTTGTAAAAAAAGACAGAGGGAGGCAACGGCATGTCTGTTAGAGAACGACTGCAGACGAGATGCCAGATCAGGGTCAGTTACACTGCATATCCGTCTTTATCCCCAAGTTAGGGGTTAAAAATCAGGGTTCTCTGGCTTTAATTGGCAACCAGCCTAGGAGAATGACGACTTTAAATTCAAAATCAGTTGTGCTTGTGGCGAGCAACTCAACCTCCTAAAAATGTATTTGTTTCGGGAACCAAAATAGCAACGCCCAGAGTGGCGAGGCTAACCCTTAGAAAAGGCTGTAAGTTTAACACAGCATATAAAAATGTAAGATTTGCGTGAAATTTTTTCTCTTTCATATAAATAATTCATATTAAACTAGTAAATCCTTCTAAACGAAGATCTTTATATTCATATAGCCGACAAAACAAAGGTCTTTATAAATTATTCATACGAAAATGTTAAAGGGATTTAAAAACGTTATTTCATTTTATTCATATGAAAATATTACATCGACCTAAACAAAGGTCTTTATAATATATTCAGATGAAAATATTAAATCGTCTAAAACATAGGTCTTTATTTTCGTTCATATTAAGATAGCGGCTAAAAGAATGATTTTTCTAATACAGTCATATTCAAATATTAAATGCGCGAAAACAAAGATCTTTATGGTATATTCACATGCAAATTTTAAATGCTCAAAAACAAAGGTATTTATAGTATATTCAAATAAAATGGTAAATCGGCGGAAACAGACGCTTGCATAGTATACAAAATTTAATTCGTCGAAAACAATTTATTTATAATACACCCTTATTAATTAAAAAAGAAACGAATAATTCGGTTATTATTTACTTTTTTGTATTATTCCTATAAAATATGACCCAAAGCATATTGTAATACTTTGTATGTTCATCTCTTGCAGATTGACCACAGAATATCGATTGGATTTAAATCAGATGAGTTTCCGGGCCAGTCTATATTACTTTGATTTGCTTATTAGTAAAGCTTGCCAGTGTATTCGTGCAATGTTAAAATTTTCTGACGCTTCCTTGGAGTAACGCCTATTGTAGATAGTGGCCGCAGGACAATTAATCGACAGTCGAGATAATAGCGTCTGGGCGTGATAAACATTTGATGCAATCATCGATGAGGAAACATTTATCAAGGCCAAACAAATTTCATCATCCTCACCGAAAAGATTCATATTACTGCACATCACTGTAAATTACCTAATATGAGAAAAAATAAAAATTGATTACACTCTGTTATTCCAGTGGGTCCAACACTGACAGGTTGGTGAAAGAAACGAAATCAAAACCGTTGGTTCATTTAATTTGCACAAGGGTTTATATTCATATGTGATATAAAATCCCCAAAAACAATCATTTTGTAGTATATTCGTATGCAAGCTTTAATTGTTAGAAAACAAATGTTTATATATACATATATATATATATCAATGAAAAGATGCTGCCTAAATACAACACACAATTTAAATTACATGATCCAGCAGCCCACAATACTATCAATACTTATAATTACAATTGTAGCCTTGTGAAAAGGCAAATTGAAATAATATGTTGTAATTGACATCTTTGATAATGGCTTATGCAAGCCGAAAGCTTAGATTGTATTAAAAAAAATATGGATCACTATTGTGAATTTCTTTCTTCGTTCAACGATGTTATTAAACTTATCAGATGTTACGAAAGAATTTTGCATAAAATAGACAACACTTGTCTATAATATTTAATGAAACGTGTATCAATATATATATATATATATATATATATATATATATATATATATAGAGAGAGAGAGAGAGAGTGAGAGATGGAACCCTTGGGAACCGTCAGTCGCTGTGCTACTAAGAAGTACACAATCATCCTGATCTGTGTGTTAGAAGGTTCATAATCTTGTTAAGATTGTTGATCATGCTAGATAACGAGCTATCTCCTAGAAACTGTAACTAAGGTCCGTGTGGGATGTGTGGGTGTTGAACAAACCTAAATGTCCTTGAGCAGGCGTCTGCAATGGGGATTAGCTAGCCGCTCTAGTAGACTGGCATCAACGGATTCGAGTGCCTGCGAAATTTACATTTGTAATATATAAATACAAAATCCTCGCAAAGAAAGCTCTTTATATGTGAATTTGAATTCCTCGACAACAAAGGTATTTATAATATATTTATATAAACATATAAAATCCCCGAAATATCTCGAAAGCGTTTGATAGGGTTTAGCTCTCTGATTTTCTACGTAAGCTCCAGGATTATGGTATGACAGGACGATTGTTTGATTTTATCTAATTATTCCTATCAAATCGTGGAATGAAGTTAATTCTGAACGGTCTCGCTTCAAAATCGTTCCACATAAACGCGGATGGCCCCCACACCCACCCGAGGCTCCATCTTGGGTCCTACGCTGTTTCTGATCTTCATCAATGATCTTCCTGATGTCAGCAGTTCCCAAGTAGGCATTTATGCAGATGACACTACCGTTTACTCCTGTCTCAGTAGCAAATCTCTCAGAGCAGACAAAGTTAACCTGGGCGTTGCTCTTGAAAATCAGTAGTTAACTGGGGTAGGAAATGTAAATTATAATACCTCCAAAACGAAACTGCTACTATTTAACCACCATAGAGAAGCTTCCCTGACCACCATCAGCATGGCTGATAGTAGACTCCTGGAGAGCAACGCACAGGGCTTTCTTAGCCTCACGATTTCAACTGACTTCAAGTGCATTTACTGCAAGAAAACTTGGGTCAATGTGTCATGGCACAAAGATCTTTATAGCATATTCATATGCAAATTTTAAATGCTCGAAGACAAAGGTATTTATAATATATTTATATAAAATTGTAAATCGGTGAAAACTAAGGATTAATCGACAGTCGAGATAATAGCGGTTGGGCGTGATAAAAATTTGATGCAATCATGGATGAGGAAACATTTATCAAGGCCCAACGAATTTCATCATCCTCACCGAAAAGATTCATATTACTGCACATCACTGTAAATTTATATGCAAATTTTAATTCCTCGAAAACAAAGTATTTATAATACACCCTTGTGCTAATTAATTAAAACAAAACGAATAATTCCGTTATTATTTACTTTTTATCGTATTATTCCAATGACTCAGTCTATATTTTAATACTTCGTATGTTCATTGCTTGCAGATTGACCTCAGATTCTTTATTGGATTTAAATCAGGAGTTTCCGGACCAGTCTGTAGTACATTGCAATCATCGATGAGGAAACATTTATCAAGGCCAAACAAATTTCATCATCCTCACCGAAAAGATTCATTGGTACGACTTGCCAGTTTGTTCGTGCCGCGTTAAAATGTTCGTACGATTACTCGTCAGTCTTGCACATTTACAAATCTACTATTCGTCCGTGCATTGAATACTGCTGCCATATCTGGTCTGGTGCTCCTCCTCTTCATCCAGAGGTTCTTGACAAAATCCAAAGAAGGATCTGCAATATAAACGATCCTGACTTGTCATCTCGACATCAGTCACTTTCTCAACGACATGACGTGGCTTCCCGTTGTCTTTTCTACTAATATTTTCATGGCTACTGCTCTGATGAGCTGTTTCCCTGGTTCCCAGACTACATGAAATTAAGAGTGATACTAGATTGGCATCTGCTACTACTAATTACTGTTGAAATAGTCAAATGTAAACGACACTCTACACCAACAGTTTCTATTCTCGCACTTCGTGACTTCCGTTTACGTGCTTCTCTCATAACTACCATCTTAAGACAGTTAAATGTAACGTCAGTCGCCATCTTCTATCTTCTTCAATCTTTTGCTACTTTCTTTCTTTCTTTTTTTCATTCTTTCTTTCTTTTTTACTCTGTGCTTTTCTTTCTCATCTTTTGCTACTTTCTTTCTTTCTTACTGTGGGCTTGTCTGACTCATCTTTTGCTACTTTCTTTCTTTCTTTCTTTCTTTCTTTCTTTCTTTCTCTGTGCTTTTCTTTGTCATCTTTTGATACATTTTTCTTTCTTTCATTCTTACTGTGGGCTTTTCTTTCTCATCTTTTGATACTTTTTCTTTCTTTCTTTCTTTCTTTCTTTCTTTCTTTTTTTCTTTCTTTCTTTCTTTCTTTCTTTCTTTCTTTCTTACTGTGGGCTTTTCTTTCTCATCTTTTGATACTTTTTCTTTCTTTCTTTCTTTCTTTCTTTCTTTCTTTCTTTCTTACTGTGGGCTTTTCTTTCTCATCTTTTGATACTTTTTCTTTCTTTCTTTCTTTCTTTCTTTCTTTCTTTCTTTCTTTCTTACTGTGGGCTTTTCTTTCTCATCTTTTGATACTTTTTCTTTCTTTCTTTCTTTCTTTCTTTCTTTCCTACTGTGGGCTTTTCTTTCTCATCTTTTGATACTTTTTCTTTCTTTCTTTCTTTCTTTCTTTCTTTCTTTCTTTCTTTCTTTCTTACTGTGGGCTTTTCTTTCTCATCTTTTGATACTTTTTCTTTCTTTCTTTCTTTCTTTCTTTCTTTCTTTCTTTCTTACTGTGGGCTTTTCTTTCTCATCTTTTGATACTTTTTCTTTCTTTCTTTCTTTCTTTCTTTCTTTCTTTCTTTCCTACTGTGGGCTTTTCTTTCTCATCTTTTGCCACTTTCTTTCTTTCTTTCTTTCTTTCTTTCTTTCTGTAGGCTTTTCTTTCTCATCTTTTGCTACTTCTTTCTTTCTTTTTTTCTTTTTTTCTTTCTTTCTTTCTTTCTTTCTTTCTTTCTTTCTTTCTTACTCTGTGGTTTTCTTTCACATCTTTTGCTACTTTCTTTCTTTCATTCATTCTTATTTTATACGTCTCTTCCTCGTCTTTTTGTACTTCTTTCTTTCTTTCTTTCTTTCTTTCTTTCTTTCTTTCCTTATGCCTTTTCGTTCACATTTTACGCTTCTGTCTTTCATTCTTTCTTCTCTCATCATTTCATGCCTCTCGTTTTCTTTTTTGCACTCTACCCTTCCTTATTTTTCTATTTATTTATTTCTTAATGTGAGCTTTTCTTTCTCATCTTTTGACAGTTTCTTTCTTTCTTTCTTTCTTTCTTTCTTTCTTTCTTTCAAAGAAGGAAAGAGAAAAAAATAACCAAAATGAAGCCAAGGACCGTTTACTACGGATGCCATCACATCGATTTTCATTAATTTATTTTCTGTGATAATTTCTTTCTTCTGCTATTCAGAAAATTCTTAACATTCCTTCATAATTGGAAAGGGGAGAAAATTATCTTTATTACTATTGACGTTTTCATTATCGTCGTTACAAATCATCGTCATCGCCTTCTCTTCTACTTTTTAACATCAGCATCATTAACACTGTCTGTCATTTGTGGGATGTCATTAATACCGGAAGCACTATCATCATTCGAATTGATGCTGTATGTCGCCGTCACCAGTGCATTCAATTATTATATTTATGATGACTACAATTTTCATCATCGACCTAATTCACAGAAAATATTGTTTTGAAGAATAGAAAAATAACAGTGATATTAATGTTATGATAATACAAACATTACCCTTATATGGAAACATTCGCTCATTCAGTGCTCGATCAGCCAGTGAATCTTTATTTACGCTTTTATTTACGCCATGGCCATAGGTCTGTGATCAAAGTATAGTATCTGTTCTCCACTTCTCCCATGCTAAGGCTAATAGTAGCTGTTTCTTTCTAAGGACACATTTAGTATTCATTGACTGAGTTGCCAGTGCATCTCAAGTTACGCTTTTCGTCACATCATGGCCGTCATATTGTCGTATCCGTCTCACCATCTCTCATACTAAGGCTAGTTGCCAGTGCATCTCAAGTCATTTTTACACCCTGGACATCGGGCGGTGTTCATAGTGTAGTATCTGTTCTCGTCATCCTTAAGGCTAATGGTAATATCTAGCTGTTTTTTTTTTCTAAGGCAACACTTTAATTAACTTTTCTTCACACCATGGACATCGGGCAATGATCAAAGTGTAGTATCTAGGGTATGTAGGGTATCATTAGCTGTTTCTTTCTAAGGAAACATTTCGTATTCATTGACTGTACTGCCAGTGCATCTCAAGTTACGCTTTTCTATACTCCATGGCCATTGGGCAGGGATCAAATTGTTGTATCTTTTTTCTTCATCTCTTATGTAAATGGTAACGTTAGCCTTTTCCTTATAAGGAAACATTTGGCATTCATTGACCAAGACACCATTGCCACTGTTGATCAAAATTTATAAAATCTATCTCTGAAAACAATTTTTCAAGAAATTTGTTTCTCAATTCCAGTAACTGTCATAGCTCTTTCCAGTATTAAAACAGTCTTCCTTCTTTACTTTTGTATGAAGTATTGTGAAAAATCATCAGGATTATATCATTATTTTCTATTCAGAGTTACATATGATATGAATTTTAGTTGCTACTGTCGAAAGTCCTCCTGGTTTGTGTTATTTAGTACAATTCATTATTCGTGATTCTGTAGTGCCAGTCCACTAGGCATGGAGAAGTATAGTCCTCACTAAGACCTACAGGATTTATTCCCTTGAGGCTATTTCTAACCTATTGATAATGTGAAACTTTAGATATTTCTCAACAATATGACGTTGTTTTACTTATGGGAAAATATATTGTTGCTTTTGTGGGTTATACCATTTTTGTAATGTTTACCAAACTAATAACATTCCACCAGCACCACGCAGGCCCAAATCTTTCCCCTATTATAATGACGGGTCTTCTCTCAAGAAGGCCCCTTGACTTGAATGTCTATTTGTACTCAATATCTCCCCAGAACTCAAATAGAACTCACATATATATAATAATGGACTCTCCCGTCGGTCTTGACGTATGAGGATCTGACAGCTTAATTGATTCAGTTATTATGCTATAATCATAAGTAGCACTTAAGACCCCCTAGTGATTTACAAAGGAGGCCGCATATGGAGCAAGAGTAAAGATTGTGGGATGAGATCACTGTTACATTGACTGACCTTTTAGATCTTGCTCTCGCTTCTTGAAGACTATTCAGACAAGCTGGTTGAAAACTGCTGATTCCACTAAAACACGATGATCTTCATACTGCCTGCTCCAAGGCTAAGTGTTCGAGGGTGTTATGAGGTATATTGACAGCTGACAAGTTGCTCTTCAACTTGTCTTTGTATCTTAGCCATGGGCGTCCTACATTCCTGTAGCCCTGATCTAACTGGCTGTACATATAAATATATAATGCTGGAAAAATGGTCTATTCATTTTCCCTCTCCTGTGATTAGCTGACTCCCGGTAGTATACTGTATCTTTACAAGAACCAGATCATACCAAAAATAGAATTGTCTGTCTTGTTAGTGTTCAAAAGCATCTACACAGTCCTGTTGCTGATGAATCATTATCTAACCGCTTTTTAACAGACGAAACCTCGCGAGACTCTCGCTGCTATAACGCTATTTGCATGTCATCTTTTCTAACGAACTACATTCTTAAATACCTCTTGCAACTGGGGACCGCCATACAACGGAGAAATCGTTCTGTTCGCCGTCATATTCCATCAGTAATAAGTTCCACTCAGACAGCTTTTTCCAAAAACCTCTGCTTTGTGAAACAGTCTCCAGAAAGGATATATTTCCAATTATTAGAATATTGACCTCTACATGTCTAAGGTTAACAGTTGTCTTTTCTGTAAACCCTCATGAACTTCACTCTTTAACCTTTCGCATGCTCATATATCACCACAGGTATAGGCACCTGGCCAAGAGGTTACAACGTTTGCATTATGACAAGTAGACCCGGGTTCGAATCTTCCCATGGTCGATTTGTCAGGAAGGAGACTTTTTGTTGTTGTCGGACTGGATGGGTTGATCTCAGCGTGCAGCATCTTTAAAAAAAAAAGCCTGAAAATCATACCACGGGTTGACCCAAGCTTTGTGACTGAAATTGGGTAGGCGGAAAACTTGGGTGCCATAAATAGCTGTGCTAGCACTAAATCACAAGTCATCATGGCCGAGCGCTTGAGAGTGCTGGCCTTGTTCAAATTCTTGATCACACTATATAACACGCTCTTTCCCAGAAACTGTAACTAAGGTCTGCTCAGCATAGTTACAGTATAAAACAAATGTGGGATCTGTGGGTGTTGAATAAACACAGATGCTCCTGGTTAAGTGTCTGCAATAGGGATTGGTTTTCCGCTTTAGTAGGCGGGTATAATCGAATACGGGAGGTCAGCTATAGATAGCACCACAGATTAACTCTCAAACTTGAGTATCACTGATTCTGATTATAAGTTTTCTTTTTGTTTCAATTTTCCTTGAGATTTCTTCGTTGCTTAGGTGCCCCATCCATAGAATTCTCAGTATCCTTCTGTAGAACTACATTTATGTTGCCTCAAGTTTTTTTATTCATCTGCGGGATACTTGTTCAACATTCCCTGTCATATAGGAGGATAGATATTACGTTGCAGTCCAATACTCTAATCTCTGATTCTAACGAAATTTTCCTGATTCTTCATACTTTGCTTAGCTTTTGTTAGGCATCATTTGCTATTTTACTACTTTTCCATTTTTCTGATTTTTTTTCCCTTTTCTTTTCTTTCTTTTCTTATATTCTTTGTAATTCTTCTTCTCCGTGTTTTCACTCCTTCTTTCTTTTCTAATTCTTCCCCTAATAAATGGTACCATGAAGGTAGAGTGTTACTGATTGATGTTGTTTCAGGTAACAGGATCAGGTAGGAAATATAGATTAAGAGTATATACATAAAAGATGCCGGTTAACGCTAGATTTAAAGAGCTTAGAATTATACTAATCGAGGAAGGCGGATCTTGGTAGTTTGTTCCAGAAAGTAGCGATTCGGGGGAAGATACATTCCGAACGGATTTTCTTACAAAGTAGAGAATAGCGTTTCGTACAGTAATAGAGGATGGAATAGAAAGAGTGATTCGAAGAGTAATAGAGGATAAACTAGAAATAGTAATCCGTAGAATAACTGAGGATAGAAGAGAAACAGTGATCCGTTGAGTAATAGAAGATAGAATAGAAAGAGTGATCCGTAGAGTAATAGAAGATAGAATAGAAAGAGTGATCCGTATAGTAATAGAGGCTAGAATAGAAAGAGTGATACGTATAGTAATAGAGGATAGAATAGAAATAGTGATCCGTATATTAATAGAGGATAGAATAGAAATAGTGATCCTTAGAGTAAAAGAGGGTAGAATAGAAATGGTGATCACTAGAGTAATAGAGGATAGAATAGAAAGAGTGATACGTATAGTAAAAGAGGATAGAATAGAAACGGTGATCCGTATAGTAATAGAGGATAGAATAGAAAGTGTGACCCGTATAGCAATAGAGGAAACAATAGAAATAGTGATGCGTATAGTAGTAGAGGACAGAATAGAAACAGTGATCCTTATAGTAATAGAGGATAGAATAGAAAGGGTGATCCGTATAGTAATAGAGGATAGAATAGAAACAGTGATCCTTATATTAATAGAGGATAGAATAGAAAGGGTGATCCGTATAGTAATAGAGGACAGAATAGAAACGGTACGAGGATCCGTTTAGTAAAAGAGGATAGAATAGAAAGGGTGATCCGTATAGTAATAGAGGATAGAATAGAAACAGTGATCCCTATAGTAATAGAGGATAGAATAGAAACAGTGATCAGTATAGTAATAGAGGATAGAATAGAAATGGTGATGCGTATAGTAATAGAGGATAGTATAGAAACGGTGATCCGTATAGTAATAGAGGATAGAATAGAAACAGTGATCCGTATAGTAATAGAGGATAGTATAGAAACGGTGATCCGTATAATAAAAGAGGATATAATAGAAAGAGTGATCCGTACAGTAATAGAGGATAGAAAAGAAAGAGTGATCCGTATAGTAATAGAGGTTAGAATAGAAAGGATAATCCGTATAGTAATAGAGGATAGTATAGAAACAGTGATCCGTATAGTAAAAGAGGATATAATAGAAAGAGTGATCCGTAGAGTAATAGAGGATAGAATAGAAATAGTGATCCTTATAGTAATAGAGGATAGTATAGAAAAGGTGATCCGTATATTAATAGAGGATAAAAAAGAAACAGTGATCCGTAGAGTAATAGAGGATAGAATAGAAAGAGTGATCCCTAGAGTATGAGAGGATAGAATAGAAATAGTGATCCTTATAGCAATAAAGTATAAAAAAGAAAGAGTGAACCGTATAACAATAGAGGACAGAATAGAAAATGTGATCCGTATAGTAATAGACGATAGAATAGAAATAGTGATCCGTAGAGTAATAGAGAATAGAATAGAAAGAGTGATCCATAGAGTAATAGACGATTGAATAGAAATAGTGATCCGTATAGTAATAGTGGATAAAAAAGAAAGAGTGAACGGTATAAAAATAGAGGATAGAATAGAAAGTGATTCGTATGGTAATAGACTAAAAATAGTGATCCGTAGAGTAGTATAGAATAGAATAGAAGGCGTGGTCTGTATAGTAATAGAGGATAGAATAGAAATAGTGATCCGGAGAGTAATAGAGGATAGAATAGAAATTTATGATCCGTATAGTAATAGAGGATAGATTAGTAAATGTGATCCGTATAGTAATAGAGGATAGAATAGAAATGGTGAACCGTATAGTAATAGAGGATAGAATAGAAAGAGTGATCCGTATGGTAGTCCGGCATAGAATAGAAATGGTGATCCGTATATTAATCGAGGATAAAATAGAAAGAGTGAGTCTTATAGTAATAGAGGATAGAATAGAAACAGTGATCCGTATAGTAATAGAGGATAGAATAGAAATGGTTATCCGTATAATAATATTTGATACAATAGAAAGAGTTATCCGTATAGTGATAGAGGATAGATTAGAAAGAGTGATCCGTAGTGTAATAGAGGATAGAATAGAAACAGTGATCCGTATAGTAATAGAGGATAGAATAGAAAGTGTGATCAATTGAGTAATAGAGGACAGAATAGAAAGAGTGAACCGTATAGTAATAGAGGATAGAATAGAAAGAGTGGTCCATAGAGTAAGAGAGGATAGATTAGAAAGAGTGATCCATAGAGTAAGAGAGGATAGATTAGAAAGAGTGATCCGTAGAGTAATAGAGGATAGAATATAAATGGTGATCCGTATAGTAATAGAGGATAGAATAGAAATGGTGATCCATAGAGTAATAGAGGACTGGATAATAACTGTGATACCTAGAGTAATAGAGGATAAACTAGAAATAGTGATCCGTAGTGTAATAGAGGATAGACTAGATATAGTTATCTGTAGAGTAATAGAGGATAGAATAGAAAGAGTGATTCGTAGAGTAATGGAGGATAGAATAGAAACAGTGATCCCTAGAGTAATATACGATAGAATAGAAATGGTGATCAATAAGACGCCACGCTTTTCCATATATACATTTTCATTTGTAATAGAGAATAGAATAGAAAGAGTGATCCATAGAGTAATAGACGATTGAATAGAAATAGTGACCAGGAAGGTCTACTTATTCAATTTTGGATCGCCTGTGTTTGCCCACTGGCGATCTATGTTCAAACTCATGTGTCGGCAATGACATTTTATTCCTATATAACACACCCACAGAGCCATATAGACGCTTTTGAATTATGCCTGGAAGTTGCGGACAGTGCGTGGAAAAAATAGGCACAGAAAAATGAGTTGAAAGAGAAAAGAGAAAGAGATTAAAGTTGGCTTGGAAGCATGGAGTCGGATGGGAGTTCCACAGGCAACAAGTGTGAGAAAAGAAACTATTAACATAGAACTTACGGCTATATTTAGCCCGCTCAACTATAAACTGATGAAAACTCGACGCCAGTCTAGTATTGAGTTAAAAATCATTAAGTCTACGTAACATAGCGAAGAGCTCTTCACGGACAATTACCATAAAGTATTTATAGAAAAGACACAGAGATACAGCCTTACGGCGGTCGGAAATATACTGAAGCTAAGACGCTAGATCAGGACTGATAATATTGCTGATTCTTCTCTGGATCTTATCACGGAGCTCAACGTAAATAGATTTAATTTATAACTATATATATATATATATATATATATATATATATATATATATATATATATATATATCGTAAGAGAAATATATATATATATATATATATATATATATATATATATATATATATTGTTGGATTGATGTGAGTTTGTGACCCTGGGTTTCACGCTTTTGCGATCGTCAGACAAACTGATTAATTTTTTTTTAATTTTGGGTTTATGTAGATTGCGTGTATTGGTGTTATTATGGAAGTGTGTGGGGGGAACGTCGTCGTGGTGTCATCGTACTAACGCAAACATCGATGTATGTTCATGTATGTATACATACATATGTCATATCCGAAACTGCCCACATATGTTGATATATGTATGAGTCCCGACGGACGACCAAGTATGTATGTGTGTCTGCGTACTTCATTGGGCCTATGAACATTTATGATTTTTTACCTAATCAGTTCATTCCTATTTTCTATATATTTTTCACACGCACACACACACACACACACACAAACACACACACACATATATATATATATATATATATATATATATATATATATATATATATGGTAGCATATTGCATTTCTATGTCACTACCAATAATTTGCTCTATAAACCTTTGAAAAATCGCACTTGCGGTTTTAATTTTATACGGCTTTCTTTGCGATCATAATAAGCCTATTGGCGTATTTATTGTTAAAGTCTTCGTCAATCGGTATTTGATGATATGCGGCCTTTAGATCAATTTTAGAGGATGATTTCATCCCCACAAGGGAATTCAAAGCCCATTCTACATTGGTGATAGAATATGAATCTGCACATATGTTGTGGTTTCCACCTACTTTGTAGTCACCACATATGCTCAAATCCCCATCCTTCTTTCATAAAATTACTAAAGGGGAGGCCCATTTGCTCCCTTCTGGCGCAACTCGTTCACGTAAATCATGTTCCAATATTTTTTTTAGTTTTTCCACAACTATTGGTAGTAGGTGAACTTGCACTTTTCGTGCTTTAAAACATGAGGCGAGAGAGACATTTTCCTTTAATCTTAACTTTCCCTCATAGATTCTTCTGCTTTGATTTTGTCGAATTTATGTTCAGTAAACCATTTCCTATTAGACGATGATTCTTTTCACAATTTACCAGGATAATTGCTAATACGTCAAACTTATTTTTAGTTCCACGTAGACTTCAAAATAGATTAACGTATTTATCACGGATCCGTCGAAATAATTTAATTGTAAAAGGCTTTTCTTTAATCTTAGTTTTCCTAATTTCTGCCAGAAATCCCTGCGTAACAACGTCAGGTCACTTCCCGTGTCTAGTAGCATACCCAATAAAACATTATTGATTCGAATTTTTAGTAATCTTTTTCATTTTTATTTTAAAAGTGTGAAAGCGAAGAAAAGAAAAAATCAAAGAAAGTAAGGAAGAGGAAAAGGAAAAAAGACAAAAGAGAAGAAAGGGAATGATAGAAAAGAAGAAAAATAGAGATGCAGAAGAAAAAGAATTAAAGGGAAAGAAAAAAGAAAGAGAATAGAAAAGATAGAGAATAAAAAAAAAGAAATTAAGAAAGAAAGAAAGAAAGAAAGAAAGAAAGAAAGAAAGAAAAAAGGGAATCGAGACAGGGTATGAAGAGTAAAAAGAAAGAATAGAAAAAGCAAGAAAATGAAGAAAAAAGGAAATGAAAGAAAGAAAAAAGAATAAAAAACGAAAAAGTGAAGAGAAAGAATGAAGAGTAAAAAGAAGGAAAAGAAGAAAATAGAAAGAAAGAAAGAAAGAAAGAAAAGAGAGAGAATGAAGAGGGAAAAGAAAGAAAATAAGAAAATAGAGAAGAGGGAAAAAAAGAAAGAAAGAAGACAGAGAGAAAAAGAGAATAGAGTCAAAGTATGGAGAGTAAAAAGAAAGAATAGAAAAAAGTAAGAAAATGAAGAATAAAAGAAATGAAAGAAAGAAAAAAGAATAAGAAACAAAAAAGAGAAGAGAAAGAATGAAGAGTAAAAAGAAAGAAAAGAAGAAAATAGATAAGTGGGAGAAAAGAAAGAAAGAAAGAAAGAAAGAAGAAACTGAAAAAGAAATAAAAAGTAAGTAAGCGAAAACGACATCTAAATTTTCTGAAACCAAATTATTTTCAAAGTCTCTTGTATCTTTGTGCTCTTTCGAACACAATATAGTTTTTACTATTTACCCCGCTTCCGGTCTCTCCTGTCCCTGTGCCGCCAAACATTTCAAGAAAAGAAATGTTAGCACTTACAGGCTGTTTGGCAAAACTTTCAGCGGCCATTTTTGAAGTGCCGTAAATACGTTTTACAGACTGACATGACAGATCCAACAAGTTTTGCCTTCCGATGTCTATGTCCATTATTTGAATGGCATACATACAATCGAATTGCAACTCCACTGAAGAAGACGAACAGACATTCAGGATCCTGTGACTATTGATTCCGGCTGTTCAAGAGTTTTATGGAGAAACGCAAAAAGAAGTCCTTCATGGCTCAAGTTTTAATGCCAACTTTGACTTGTTTGTTTATTAAGGTTTTTTTTTACCATAATGCTCACCCTATACAAGCCCCGAGAGCTGCTCGAGATAAAATGTTATAGAATAA
>OZ010603.1:39342082-39427082 GCA_963932145.1 Acanthosepion lycidas
GTTTGTAGCTTTTCGTCTGTGGAGAATGGAAATTAGAGTGGGAAATAAATCTTTACCCACAAGGTGAGTAGAAGCTTTTGAACTAAGACTGGAAAACCAGAGAGCTTTCATGCAGATATAGCAACAGTTCACCGTTTTTGGTCTGATGTGCTTCTTGTAAATATACAATATAGCAGGAAGTGTTTGGTACTTACTAAAACAGTAAAATGAACAATCATTTTTTTCCAGTATATTTATAAGTTCAATTTTTGGTCTAGGTGAACTTTGGTCGTCCTCTGTCAAATTCAAATATTTATTTATTAATTTTCACCCAATACTTTACTTCAATCAGTTAATTTCCACTTCTGAAGTGTAAAGAATATGCAATATCTGACCTGGCATCTCGGCTTCAGTCACTTTCGCACCACTATAATATAGCTATCCTGTGCCTTTTCTGCAAATACTTTCATGGTAATTGTTCTGAAAAAGTTCGTTCTATAGATAGATAGATAGATTGATGTGGGTAGAGTGGAAAAGCGAGAGATATATTACTTGAGACTTTATGAATTTAAGCACAGTACTAGATTGGCGGTAAGGTCTCATCATTTAAATGGTTAGATATAACCGTAAGTTCTATGCTAGAATTTCCTTCTGTCATAATTTTCACTAGTGAAACTCTCTTCCGGCTTCTTGCTTCTTAGTCAACTTTGTTCTTCAAAAGGTTTAATACAATGTCAATAGCTTATTTTTATTGTTGTTTCTCGTTGCGTCTTTGCGGCTTTATTGCCTTGCAATTCATCCCAAATGAATTGATTAAAAATTAAACAAAGTTCAAGAGCCACTCAATGTAGAACATCACCGAGTAAGGTGTGTGATGTGAATGCAAAATAAGAATATGCAGGAGAGATAATAATTGGACCCAGACTTGAAGAAGTTAAAACTCTAGTGTTCGGCAAAGGATCTATGCGAGAGTTTGTTCCACAAAGTAGTGCTTGTTGTGAAGAAGAAGTCTGAATATAGCAGATGGGAGTAATTCAGCTCTGTGGATGTTGCTGAACTGGTAGTACAAAAGATTGGAAACCCTCTGAACCCTTCGCCCTGGAACGAGAGATAGAGTAGCGTTAAGCATTCCATGTTGTGGGAAAAGGGCTTACAGGGTGGAAAATGATTCAAAACCCATAAGGAAGCGGAGATGCTTTTGTTATGGGATCTTACCCATAATAATAATAATGGACTATTCCATACTTAATAAATACTGCGCCTCAGGAGTAGGCAAGGAGTGAGTCAGTCGTTCACTTTCTGACCGGCTGATCGGTTGTACTCTCTTCCTACGGACGGGAGGAACCCGAAGGAGGCTACGCCGAAGGGCGAAGTCTCATTTGGAGAGGTAGACCGGCCCTGAACCCGTTTATGTGGGTTCAATGGGCTATTTTTTGGCCGAGCCCACCGGCTCGGAATGCCCACGTTAAAAAGGCCTTGTGTCACATGACACCCTCGTGGCGGAGGGTGACTGAATATTGTGAGTCAGTCGTTCACATTCTGACCTGCTGATCGGTTAAACTCTCTTGCCTTCGGGCGGGGAGGAACCCGAAGGAGGCTACGCCGAAGGGCGGATTATCTTTCGGGGAGATAAACCGACCCTGAACCCGTTTATACGGGTTCAATGGGCATATTTTAGTTCGAGCCCACGTTAAAAAGGCCTTGTGCCACATGACACCCTCGGTGGAGATGACTGAATATCGTGAGTCAGTCGTTCAGACGGCCTTGACCTTTTTGTCGTGATTTTGACTGTTGCGGACAGCTGATTTTTGCTCTACTCTTTTTTGAAATTTACCCGTTTGCATTTTGACTTGACCATAATGGCAACCTGGCTCCTGGCATGCTTGCGAGCTACCTGGACCGAGTCTTAGTTAAGAGAGTCGATGTAGGGCTCTTAGGGTGTCCATGTTTCCACTATATAGTTTATACGGATCATAGGCTTGTCCGGGTCCGTGTAAACTTAGATAATAGGCTTATCTAAGTTTAGGTTAGAATGGCTGGTTACTGGAAATTCAACTGTTCATTATTTGGTGAGCAGGGTTTCCGGGACCATCTGCTACTAATGATTCAGAGGGAATTGACGGGGGCAGTTGTGGGAAACGCCTGGTGGGATAATTTAAAATGAAAAATTAGAACGTTTGCTGCCGATTTTAGTCGTCGACTCAATCTACATAGATTAGCGGCGCAAACGGCTTTAGAAGATAAAGTTGATCGGGCCGTGAAATCCCGTGTTAGTGGGGACATAGCCTTAGCTAAGGCAGAGTTGTCCTCCTTGTTTATCAAGAAGGATCAAGCTGTGGTAGTTAGGGCTAGGCTAAAAAGAATGTCTTCTGAGGCGACGAACATGGCCGCTGAACTGCGTGCAGAGGAGAATCGGAACGCGTCTAGGCGACATATAGCGTGCGTCACATTGCCGGATAAACGCACCGTGACTACAAACGCGGGCATATGCGAGGCCTTTCGAGATTAATTTCAGGATCTTTTCACCAGGGAGCCCGGTCTGATCCCTGCTCAGTTCGACGCCTATTTGGCTGACTTTCCCCGCGGAAAACTGGGAAGCGCTGAAGCAGGTTGGCCTGGATAAGTCTCCGGGACTAGATGGTCTTCCCTACGAAGTTTACTTGAGGCAGTCGCCCGTTTTTGTTCCTTTGCTGGGACTGATTTTTAACCACAGGTTGAGCAGGGGTCTATACCTCAACGCTTCACCAGGGGTGTGATCAAGTTGCTGCGTAAGGACAAGAACGGTGGGGATGGGTTAGGGAACTTTCGCCCTTTAACCATGTTAAAAACAGAGTTAAAGATTTTGGCGAAGATCTTAGACAACCGTTTGCAGCTTGTCCTGTATCGTCTGATTGGCCCCGAACAGACTTGTGCTGTGAAGGGCAGGACTATTCAGGATAACCTTCATATGGTACTCTTGATCTTAGAACAAGTCGACAGTGAAGCCGCGCTGATCAAGGCCTTCGATAGGGTTGACCATCGGGTTCTGGAGGCGGTCCTTTCGGCGGCCGGTTTCGGAGCCGACTTTCGCTCCTGGATCCGACTTGTATGCGACCCCCGGTGCGCTGGTGGAAGAGAATGTGGTAAGATCGAAGAATTTCGTATTGTCTCGCTCCATTCGTCAAGGTTGTCCGATTTCGCCTTTGCTTTACGTTCTTGCGTTGGAACCTTTCATTCGCAAGTTAAAGGCGAATCCAGTCCTGCGCGGAATTTCCCTGTCTGGGGCTGCCACTTCAGCCAGGTATTCTGCCTATGCTGACGACGTTTCGGTTCTTGTGTCGAGCAGAGCCGAGATTGACGAAGTCAGCAAAGAGATCAGTGGCTATGAGATGGTAACAGGGGCGAAGATCAACCGCGAAAAGTTTGTGGGCTTGCGGTTGGGTGCATGGAAGGGAGATTCTCTTCCCGGACCTTTCCTCTGGACGGATGGGCCGATCAAGATACTCGGCGTCTGGTTTGGTCCTGATCTCCAGTTGGAAATGAATTGGTCGGAGGTACAAGGGAAGGCCGAGATCGCGGTTAATCTGTGGGCTCGGAGGAGACTTTCCCTGAAGGGAAGGGCGGAAGTGTGTGTTTCACACATTTATCCGATACTCCTGTATCGACTCTCTGTACTTCCACTCCCGCATGCCAGACTAATTTTATTAGTACGGACCTTGTTCTCTTTCTTGTGGAGAGACAAGGCCCCTATGGCATCTCGCGAGATCTGTTGCCTTCATCCCTATTAGGGCGGCCTGGGTATGCCTAGCATTGAGATTCAACATATGCTTCGAATCACCTTTCTAGACCGAATGTGTCGCGGATCCTATGAGGAGGGTGCCTTTTGGAAAGAAGACGTCCGCAAAAATTTCCCGTCCCTGAGAAGTGTGCACTCGTGCGAGGAAGAGTCCCGCCGTACACCCCGAGCGGAGTGCTCCTTCTATCGCAAATGTCGTCGTGCTCGGAAGCTCCTCTTACGGGCTTCGGATGGCCTCTACAACGCCCAGCGGTTGTCTCGTAATGCATTGTATCAAGTGTTAGTTAGGGGGGCCGTTCAAGATGATCTGATTAATGAGCTCGGTCTTACGAAGCAGGAGGCTCGCTCGATATGGCCTTGGGCGCCTGGGTTGAAATACCTCAATAACGATGAGGCATCACTCACCTGGCTGGTGATTCGTGAAGCCCTCTGGGTCGGCAAGAGACTTTGTTCAGCAGGCTTGGAGAAATATCCAAACTGTCGTCGCTGTACGGGGGAAGTCGATACCATTGGTCACGCTTTTTTCAGTGCAGGGCAGTAGTGCCGTTGTGCAGGTTTGTTGAAGGCCTCATGGTTCGCATGCTGTGGGGAAAGTTTTTTGTCCTTGAAGCCTGTTCTGTTTGTAGCAATGTGGTGCCGCAGATGACGAAGGCTGAACACTATGTGTTCTGTTGCTTACTAGGAGTTATGAGAGTCGTGATTTTGGACGACGCATCAGAAGGAATTCTATGAGGGCGAGAAGTTCATTTCTTCCCAACTGATCTTGTTCTTTAAGCATCAGCTTAAAGTCAAGATTAGGACGGAAAGGCGGCGGCTCACCTCATCAGAATTTGGCAAAAGGTCGTTGAATCTTGCGCGTATGTTCCGAGTAAAAGGGGCTGACCTTAACTGGCATCTTGATGCCGGTTAGGCATTAGGATATTGTTTTTTCCTGGGTTGAACTTGGGCAACCCATCCCTGGTTTTAGGCTAGAGTAGGTTTTTGACCTTTTAGTTTCTCTTCTTTTTCTGTAAACTTAGCTAGGGTGTGTTTGCTCATTGGTCCCCTTTTTTTTCTGTCCCCATTTTTTTTCCTTTAGTTAAACTCCCCATCCCCTCCCTCGTTTAGGTGGTCAGTGATGTCAGTTCTCTGGTGGATGCGGAGTGCCTTTCGTTTCGCGTGTGTGTTTTTCGTATTTGTTGTTGTGTATGAATGAATGTGTGCCTGTGTGAATGCTTGGGAGGATTGAATGTTTTCCTTTATTTTTCATAGTCCCGCATCGATTTTGAACGGTTAACTGATATTTCTGCCACATTTAAAGTTTGTGGGGGGTTTTATTACTGACACCTTTTTGTTTAGTTTCTTGTAAATATTTTATGTGTCATATTGTATATATTGATTGGGGTCTTTTTAAATATTGTTGTTTTATGCCCCTGCCCCCACAGTCGATATTTGTAAATAAGGGGAGTATTTAGGATTTTCATTGAGTCAAAGAGGTTTTTTGGTGGATGTAGTAAGAAAGGTATGGATAAATGTGTTTTTTTTTGTGAAAGGAATATTGTTCTGTATGATAGGGTCAGTGGTTGTGGCTAGCTAAGTTTTATATTAAGACAAGTGATGACCGTCCTTTTCTCCAACCTCCCTTTTTGGCCTTGTGTCGCATTTATTGTATATATACAATAATAAATATTGTGAGTCAGTCGTTCACTTTCTGTCCGGCTGATCGGTTGAACTCTCTGCCTTCGGGCGGGGAGGAACCCGAAGGAGGCTATGCCGAAGTGCGGATTCTCTTTCGGGGAGGTAAATCGACTCTGAACCCGTTTATACGGGTTCAATTGACATATTTTTGGCCGAGCCCACGGGCTCGGAGATCCCACGTTAAAAAGGCCTTGTGCTACATGACGCCCTCGTTGGGGGTGGTGACTGAATATAGTGAGCCAGTTAGTCAGTTGTACAAGTCGAGTCAAGAGTCGAGTCAGAGGCAGTCCGAAACAGACAGACAGTCACGTTCAGACAATTACTACAAGACATTGGAATAGTGATACTGGTCGAGATTACATTGCTCTCTCTACTAAACCTGATTGTTCATACTAACACTTCTACTTCTCTGTATATATTCCTGTTTGTAATATATCTGTGTTATTCCATACCTGTGTTCGAGTTCTTCTGTATTGGTTCTACCTTGGACTATCACCGTGGTACAAGGAACCGGACCATAACAGCTTTTGAACTTATTCCAAATTATTTGTCGTTCTCTTTCTTGTGGAGAGACAAGGCCCCTATGGCATCTCGCGAGATCTGTTGTTGTGTATGAATGAATGTGTGCTGTGTAAGCATTAAAATATTTACTTTGTCTAGCAGAACTCTGACAAAATATTTTGATTGAACTGGTTTTAGTCTAGAGCAGGTACCAAATGTTCAGGAATTGTAGTCTTGATCGGCTAATATTGAAAATCTTTAAGTGCATAATTGCAAATAAAGCGAATTACGA
This sequence comes from Acanthosepion lycidas, assembly GCA_963932145.1. Classification (NCBI taxonomy): domain Eukaryota; kingdom Metazoa; phylum Mollusca; class Cephalopoda; order Sepiida; family Sepiidae; genus Acanthosepion; species Acanthosepion lycidas. The sequence goes on from OZ010603.1 coordinate 39,348,307, forward strand.
TAAGAAAATGAAAGATAATTGGTCGAAATCTAATGTCTCAACATTAATTGACCTGATAAAGTGGTTTCTTTCATTTGCTTCAAAATCTTGTATGTCGTTTTAAAAGGTTTCTGACAACCTTTAAATTTGCCATAAAATTGACGCTGAAGAATTAGTTCACCTGATTTTCCAGTCAGCTTGTCCTACGACTTATTTAGAAATCTTTTAATGAAATATTGTTGCAGAATGCCCACGCGAGACAAAATAGAAAATGATACCTTTAGTTTTCCGACAAATTCATTTCTAATTTGATGACCTGAACTGAGCCATGGCGGTTGCAGCCCAGTGGGCTTGGAACACTAACAATGATGATGTATATATATATATATATATATATATATATATATATATATATATATATATATATATATTAGACCGGAGAAAATGCTAAAGCGAACAATTCAGTTGTGGTAATAGTGTAGACTAGGCTTCACTGTTCATCCATGACTTCCTTCCTAAATTCCAACTATGTCTCTGCTATCTAAAATAAAGTGAGAAAAAAAGACATCTGAACAGATCTGTCTGCCGTAGATTGTGTCTGTTTTGTGTTGGCCTTCCTATGGAGGAATTACTAATGGGTAACAATATAAAAACGGCCGATATTTGCACCAATTTAAAAACAATATATTCAAATAAAAAAAGAAATAGTATTGTACATGCTTAATTATGAAAGAAGACGATACTGAGGTGTATCAAAAGCATTTTCGTTTTTTACGATTTTTTAAGATTGAGGTGTATCAAATGCATTTTCGTTATTTATGATTTTTTAAGTATCAAAAGAATTTTCGTTTTTTATGTTTTTTATGATTGAAGTGTATCAAAAGCATATTCGTTTTTTATGATTTTTTAAGATTGAGGTGTATCAAAAGCATTTTCGTTTTTTATGATTTTTTTAAGATTGAGGTGTATCAAAAGCATTTTCGTTTTTTGTGATTTTTTAAGATTGAGGTGTATTAAAAGCATTTCCGTTTTTTATGATTTTTTAAGACTGAGGTTTATCAAAAGCATTTTCGTTTTTTGTGATTTTTTAAGTTTGAGGTGTATCAAAAGCATTTTCGTTTTTTAAGAATTTGTATTTGAAATTTGAAACTGGGGAATAAGACACAAGTTTCATTAAAATTTCAAGACACTTCATTCTTACCGTTTTAAATAAAGCTATTAAAAGAATCTTGCATTGCTTGATGACAGTTCAAAACTTTTTTCCAAAGTACACCTAGAAGTCATACACTTCTCCACCTACTGAACACGTTTTGTAATTCCTCACTGGAACCGGCATGTTTTCAGCCTTGTGCCACATCAAGTCTATGCTTAGAAAATAAATATCTATGCCTTTATCTATCTATTTATCTATATACTTTGATCTCTGCCAAACTCTGATTACTCTATCTATAGCTTTGATTAATCTGTCTTTATAAACCCCTGATCTATCTATCTATCTATCTATCTATCTATCTATCTATCTATCTATCTATCTATCTATCTATCTGTATCTCTCTTATCTATATATACATACATATATATATATATATATATATATATATATATATATAGAGAGAGAGAGAGAGAGAAAGAGAGAGAGCGTGAAATCCAGTGTCACAAACTTACATCAATCCAACTAATCATATATATATATATATATATATATATATATATGTGTGTGTGTGTGTGTGTCTGAAAATCTAATTAATCTATATGCCTATCTAAACTTCAAATACATATATATATATATATATATATATATATATATATATATATATATATATATATATATATATATAATTAAAATCCAAAAACCGAACATAAATAAAATAGCATTTAATACTGACAGAAATATTTTAAACATATTTACGAACCAATCCTTCAAATAATAAACACCAACCCCCTCACTTTTAATAACGAACTAATCCAATAACATTGTCTAAATACCCAAAATATTATCTATAAAAATAAAATAATTCTCAAACTATTTCAATCAGAACATACAGCCATGACGATAACGGAAAGCGCTCGGCGAAACACCATGGACCCAATTATAAACAAAAATCTTGCGAGAAATCAAGAAAAACACAACAAAAAAGATTATTATACTGAAAAGTTCCATAGTCTTTAACAACACATGCCGTAGTAATAATAATAAAAATAATAAATCAAACACACACACATACGCACACACACGACGACGTTTCCCCCCCCCACTTCCATAATAACACCAATACACGCAAGGGGTTACAGAAGATTTGGAGCAAGATCAGACAGGAGTGATAGAGGAAAGGATGAGGAGAAGGATAGTGGATAGATCAAGGCAACTGGAGATGTCGATTGACATTACATTTGAATAGTTGAAGATTATAGCTCTCAGGGAAACAGGAATAGGAAAGGGAGTTCCACAGGCGAGAGGTGCAACATATGAATCTATTTGAGTAGAAGAGACGGCTACATTTAATAGTTTCGACAGTGACAGGGCGAGAGCGGGATGCCAGCCTCGTAGGGCGCTTGAATTCATGAAGTCTGGGAACAAGCGAATGCGGCCGGAGCGTAGGACAGCTGAAACGTTGTAAATATAGCAATGTAGATGTGAATAAGAGTCCGAATAATGTAAATAATGGAAGTAATCATTCATTTTATCGATTTCAAATCATTATTTTTAGAAAAGATTCTTATTTTTTTTCTTTTCTACTTTCGTTTTCTTCACTTTTTCTTTTTATATTGAAGAACATTTTTTTCTTGTAATCTTTTTTTCTATCATGTTCATTCTTCCGTACATTTATCTATATTTTCCTTCCTCTTTTCTTCTTCTTTCTTTCTTTTATTTTCTCTTTCTTTTCTTCTCTTATTCTTCTAGTGTCCCTTTTTTTTCTTTATATTAAAGAACTTTTCCTTCCTTGTATTCTTTTTCTTCTATCATTTTCATCCATTCATTCATTCATCTGTATTTTCCTTCCTCCATTTTTTTCTTCCTCCATTTTTTTCTTCCTTTCATTTTTCTTTCTTTTCTTCTCTTATTCTTCTCAAATCTTTTTTTCTTCTTTATATTAAAGAATTTTTCCTTTCTTATATTTTTATTTTTCCTGTCATTTTCATTCATTCATTCATTCATTTGTATTTTCCTTCCTCCTTTTTTTCTTTTTTCCTTTCATTTTTCTTTCCTTTCTTCTCTTATTATTCTCAAATCTTTTTTCTTCTTTATATTAAAGAATTTTTTTGTATTCTTATTTTACCTGACATTTTCATTCATTCATTCATTCATCTATATTTTCCTTCCTCCTTTTTTCTTTCTTCCTTGATTTTCTCCATGCCAGTCTTTCTTTCTTTTTTTTCTTTTTTCATTCATTCACCTTTATTCTCACTATTACATTCTTTTATTTCTTCTTTCTTTTTCAGTCTTCTTCATTTCCTTTGTTATTTGTTCCCAATTTCAATTATTTATTTGTTTTCTTTGTTGCATTCATTCAACATTTCTCCTTTTCTAAATATTTATTTTCTTCTTTAACACTTCACCAGTGTGACTTGTGTCTTTTATGAAATTATCTCCCCTTCTTTGATTCAAAATCTGCTTAGGTATCTGAAAAAAAAAGATCACCTCCCAAGCCCTGAATCATTTTCCAAACAACAATATCAGGCCAAACGAAGTTTTCAACAAAATGTCGCTCTTCTGTTTCACTTCAACAAAAGCCTAATACCAAAATCTGATAAAAGTGCTTATTAATCTTGTATTGTTCTTATTCTTGGCATGGTTTCCTTGCCAGAAACAAAAAGCGAGTTTTCAAGACAAAAGAGTAAGAAATTCAACTAAACAAAATGGCCGACAATGTTAATATTTTATTGTTAGCTCCCAATGACATATTTTGGATTGGTTGAGATCACTTCATTTAAATCAGGTTTTTCCTATCTCTTTATTGATTTTCTTTTTTCGTCTGCTCATTTACGATATTCTAATCATTTACTTTTCAATTTTGTCCTCCATCATTTCAAAATATTCCTATTGCTCATTCATTTTAATTTATCTGTTGTTGTTTTTTTTTAAATAAATTCACCCCGACCAAGGTAATAACGCCACTGAGATGTAATGGAGTAAAAGAGAATGCAAGGACATCAGAAGCAACCAGTGTTACAGTTTTGGGGTATATATACTAGTGAGCCAACCAAAATGAGCTGACTCACTTGATAGTTCACGAATAGAAGGGTAAACCAATCAGAAAGCTCAAAATATTCAATCCGACGTGTATTAAGGGAGCCATTTTGTTTTTTCTCACAAAATATTTTCATTCCCAACCTGATATCGAAGACTTAAAGAATTAAAGGCCGCTACTTTCTCCGAATCTTCACTGCTAACCTCTGATATTGAAAACATTACGGACTTCACTGGATTCCATATTCAGAGACTACGGCAAACATGGTCAACAACGAGTAGCCCAATAATAGTATAAATTTCAGAGTTTAGGCACAGGTGTTAAGTATAGAATTGAAATAGAATTTAGAAGAAACCGGTAAACTAATCCTGAACGAAAACTAGGGATGAACCTCTACTCTAGACCGAGAAGGTTCTGTAGTTTTTAGTTTTTCCTTTCTTCCTTTTTTGTATTTTATTCTAGTTACATTAGTTTTTTTTCTCTTTCTGTTCTTCCTATGAAAACGTATCCTTTGTTGTTTTTTTTTTAAATCATTTCACCTCAAGCAAGGTGGGAATGCCCCTAGTATGGAGGGGGTTACAGAAAGTGAAGGTGAGAGAAAAGGCTTGGTTAAGTGGGGACCAAGGATAAAAGCTGAATGGGGTTCAAGAAGATAGAAGATGATGATTGAATTTTGAAAATTAGAGTTGTCAGGGAAGCAAGCAAATGTAAGTGAGTTCCACAGGCGGAAAGTGCGAGAAAAGGATCTGTTGGAGTAGAAGTGATGGTTATATTTAACTAATTCAACTGTAAAAAGGTGGGACCTAGGTGCCAATCTAGTAGCACACTTAAACTCACATATATTGGGCACCAGCAAAAAAAAGCTTATTGAAGCAGTAGCCATGAAAAGATTTGTAGAAAAGACAGTGAGAAGTCAGGTCATGAGAAAACGATTGAAGTCATGGTTCCAAGTCAGGATCGATTGCATTGCAGATCCTTTACTGGGTTTTGCCAGGAACCTTGAGATGAATAGAAGAAGCAACTGACCAAATATGGTAACAGTATTCTTACTTTCTTTTTTTTTCTTTTCTTCTTTCATTTTTTTTAAATTTGTCTTTCTTTCTTTTCTTTGCCTTTGTTCTTTTTTTACTTTTTCATCATCCTTTTTCTTGTTCTTCTTTTCTTACCTCTTACCTTCTTTATCCTCAAGGACACATCGCACAGTGGTGTTAGTTATATCCAGTGACAGGACCCAAAGAGTGTGAGTTCAATACCTGGTTAAGGTGATGGAGAATTGGAGAGAGAATTAGGCAGGAGATAACTGATAACTGGCATTCATTAGACATGACACGTAGAACTAGAGGAGTCTATCCCAGTGAGCGAAATAAAGTCTACAGTTCGACATTCCAACCGCCTGAAGAAGACCGGAGCGTACAACGGCCGAAACGTTGTAATAAATATGGCGACAAAGATGAGGACAATAGTCCAAATAATGTAAATAGTGTACTGTTGATTTTTATTTCATCCTGTTTGGATTTAAGCTAATTCCCCCAGATTCCTAACACGATAATCTGGTGTCTTGCTTGTATAGTTTAATCCAAATGTTTTATAGGTTTTATATACTAATCCCATAACAATACTAACTCTTTAAATATACCTGTATGCATATCCAACCCAAATCTATTCTATACTAGCACTTATGCTTTCTCACAAATTACTCTGAGTTACCACTTTTATTAAAAAAGAATTTCGACTATTATTTAAAAAATGTACAAAAGTAAATTTCATCCGTATTTTAACAATTTCCCACTTAATTATAATAATAATATCCAGAAACAATTAACCATCTTGTATCAGGTTGCAGGGTATTGGCACCCACTGAATAAAAAACATGGGATGAAAGATTGAACCAATATCTGCACTGGAAAATCTGCAAATTCGACAAAAAGGAAACTGCAAGAAATTTGTATGAACACAACCCAGATCCGGTTAGAGAAGATAGGGTCTGTAACAATTTTATGGGACTTCAGACATCGTTATTTGAGACCGCAAACAAAACAAGTGTCTCCTTATTGAAATGGTAGTTCCTGTAGACTGCAATGTATCTTTGAAGATCTTCAAAAATATATCTAACTACAAAGACCTTGAAATCGAAATCTCAAAAATGTAGGACATGTGAACATCAACAATACCAGTTGTAGTTGGTGCCATCGAATTAATGGGAAAAAATTATAATAGAGTCACTGAAAGGATTGCTGGCAGCCCATGCCTTAAAGAAATACATAAATTGTTCTCACCAGTACAGCCCACACGTTATGAAGGGCTTTATCTATGTAAAATATGTGTGATTTTTTTTTTAATTGCTCAGTTGAAAATATCGTGTTGCCATTTCTGACCTTAGGTCTCTGGATGGGACCCGGAAAGAAATGAGTACATACCAGAAATTAAATAATAATAATAATAATAATAATAATAATAATAATAATGATAATAATAATACCTCAAAAATACAAAAAAATATACTCCCAAGTACAGTTCACACATTACGAAGTGCTTTATCTATATATTAGGTTGGTGCAAAAATAATGATGTAATAATGTCGTTTTTTGACGTTAGAAAATACGTGAAAAAAACACATTATTACGTCATTATTTTTGCACCAACCTAATAAAACGTCTGTCATTAGTTTGTTTTGTTTCTTTTCTTACTTTATTTTACAAAAATTATGATTGGAAAATGTAATGAAGCCATATATGAAGGTTAGGTCTCTGGGTGAGACAAGGAAGGAAATGTGTAAACAACAGAAATCGAAGGAAATAATGAAAAATAAAGGTTAAACCTGATTTCAGTTCTTTTATTTTAATCTAAATATAACCCTGCATATCCGGACTTTGTAACCAATTCCTCATATCGGGAAGGCCTTCTTAGTCCGGTTCTCAGGTATTCTACTGTAGCAGCAGCAGCAGCAGTAGTAGTAGTAGTAGTAGTAGTAGTAGTAGTAGTAGTAATAATGATAATGATGATGATGAATAATAATAATGATGATGATGATGATGAATAATGAATAATAATAATAATAATGAATAATAATAATAATAATAATGATGATAATGAATAATAATAATAATAATAATAATAATAATAATAATAATAATAATGAATAATAATAATAATAATAATAATGATGATAATGTGAATAATAATAATGATGATAATGTGAATAATAATAATGATGATAATGTGAATAATAATAATAATAATGATGATGGATAATAATAATAATAATGAATAATAATAATAATGATATTAATGATAATAATAATGAATAATAATAATAATGATGATGATGATGATTATGATGATGAATAATGAATAATAATAATAATAATGATGAATAATAATAATGATGATGATGATGATGATGATGAATAATGAATAATAATAATAATAATAATAATAATGAATAATAATAATAATAATAATAATAATAATAATAATAATAATAATAATAATAATAATAATAATAATAATGATGATGATGATAATAATAATAATATGTTATGGGGTCCTCCCCTTTTTCATATAAGTGCACTCGACCAGAGTGTTACTGGGACTACTGCCGTTAAATACCCACAGTCAGTCAGAATATGGAGATAGATAGAGAGATTGGGAGCGTGAGCAGTGATTGTAATTGAGTTGGAGGTAGAGCAATAGTGTGAGGTAACCACTTGTAGAAATCAGTTGCAAGCACGTAGACTCTAAGGAAGTCCTACTTCGAGACTGTATATATATATATATATATATATATATATATATATATATATATATATATTATTATTATTATTATTACAACTAACCGCGTTCCTGGATTTACTAACAGAATTACCCTTTGTATTATTGTGTAAATACATTTAATTTTTTATCTTTATTCCTGGCATTTGTCATTCATTGGAGACTGAATTTCATCTCGGAATCCACAACATAATAAATGCTTAGAATCGCAATATTTAGATAAATGTTTTATCTTGACCAATCGATTGTTTGTTTACGGCTTATCAATCCTGTGCAGGTTATTTAAACCCAAGAAATATTTTAAGATTGCAAGAATTCTTTGGAGATAATAATGGTTTGATTGATACAAGTTCTCCTAATTAACCCAAAGCTGGAGAAGGTGTGGATTTATGCCCTTCTCAATGGTATTTACGCGGAAGTGAATATATCCTTTGAGAACAAATGCATGAGAAAACTCCTTAGCATTTTGTATTGGGACCAAAAAAAAACAATGAGTTCCTGCGGAAAAAGGTTGAAAGTTTTGTGAGACACCAGGAACCTTTTCTCTTGAATGTCGAACGGAAAAAAATGACGTGTTATGTACACATTACAAAGCATGACAGCCTGTGCAAGGCAATCATACAAGGCATCGTTAAAGGTGGCCATAAGAGAGAACGCCAACACAAAAACTGGTAGGACAATGTTAAACAATGAACAAGTATGAATGTACGGAATTGTTGATAGCTGCCTTTGATAGACCGTTGTGGAAAAGAGTTAATGTGGCTTCCGCATTCGGATCCGCCCTACGATTAGAAAAATAAAGGGGGTAGATGATGACGATGATGACGACGACCCCGATCGTAACTGGAACTTGCTCTCCAATTTTCTATTCCGAACCGTTATCTATTAAACGACTTGCAGATACAGGTTTTACAGCACATGTTATTCCCAAGCGGTCATCCATCTATATACTAACCAGGCTTGAAGTTGCTTAACTTTGCTAATCGTACGAGAAAGAGTGATATTGGCGCAAGTCCAATATACCACCCACGCATCCAAGTTCTACAGCAGCTGATATTCCCAAGCGGTCACCCACCTAGGATCCACGTTGCTTAACTTCGCAAATCATACGAGAATCGGTGTCTCAACGAGATATGACCGTAAACCCATTATACCATCTGCACATCAAGCGCGTGGTATTCCAAAGTAGACACCCAACTAGATACAGATCAGGATCGACGTTGCTTAATTTCGCTGGTCGTACGAGAACCTGTGTTTCAACGAGATATGGCCGTATGTCCACTACACCATCTATACAGTCATGCTTACAGTAACTGATAATCCCAAGCAGTCACCCACTTAAGTACTGACCAGGATCGACGTTGCTTAACATCGGTGATCGTACGAGAACAAGTATTTCAATCTGCCATGTCCGTAAGCCCATTATACCACTCTTACATCGAAGATTACAGTACCTGGTAATCCCAAGCGGTAGGTACTGACCAGGATCGACGTTGCTTATATTCGGTGATTGTATGAGAATAGGTATTTCAACCTGCTATTACCGTAAGCCCATAATAATAATAATAATAATAATAATAATGATAATGAATAATAATAATAATAATAATCATGATGATGGATAATAATAATAATAATAATAATGAATAATAATAATAATAATAATAATAATAATAATGATTATGATGATGATGATGAATAAGGATGATGATAATGATGATGAATAATAATGAATAATAATAAATACCATCCGTACATCCAAACTTACATCACCTAGTATACCCAGAAGGTCACCCACCTAGATGATGACCAGAATCGATGATGCTTAACTTCGGTGATAGTACGAGAATATATATATTTCAACCTGCTATATCCGTAAGCCCATTATACCATCCGAAGCTTACAGTACATGATGAACAGCTGTGCACTAGATGAGGCTCCTTGCCTTGATTGCCTCATCTCTAGCCTTGAGTGGAACTCGTAGACACGATCCATTACTAAATTTGCCCGAGAACGTTGTCAGTTTTTTGTACTTTTCCAGAATACTTGACCTGCCATAACTCTGCATTTGCAAGGGCCAGATCAGACAAAAAATGAAGTCCCTCTGTCACATCACACTGGAAATGTCAGTCCTCATTTTCTATGTTTGACAGGGGCTGAAAATCGTTTATGCAGCCTTGTCCGTGTTTTATTATTTTCCACGATATATACTATTCTATCGGTATTTCCATGTGTTAAATAGGTACATTCCATAGTTCTACCAGTTCAGACGTTTTACCGCCAAGACCTCCCATACTTTATACACGGGGACAAATTCTGTTCATCTCCTTCGTTTTCTAATAGTCTGAAGGAAGTTCCACTGAGATAGATCCAGAAAAGGAAGAGTTATTTTGTGAAGCAGACTCACGAGATGTTGCTTCCCAAACCACTACAATATTAATCACTTCAATTCTCGGCTCAGCTATTACCTTTTCTGCAGATCCTCATAAAATTCACGTATTACTTCCTCTCTTGACGTGCTTACAACAACTTCATTAAGTTACACTCAAACTTGAGTTCGCCCCGAATTTTATATTGAGGGAACAATAGTATAAAAAGAAAGGGAGTCAAATTAACGTGTGAGGCTAATAAGCACGTTTTTGATAGCATACGTGGCTCTCCACACCTTTCTGTCTTTTGCCGCTCTAAGTAATACTTTTTGAACAATCCTGTTATTCATTGGGGTCTTTGTATCATTTATTTACATAGACACGTTTTGATATCATATCTATGTCAATACAGTTTTTTATTTATATACATACTAGCAGCATAGCCCGGCGTTGATTCAAAAAATCGTAAGACTCATACAGCAATCGCTATCACTTGACTTAAAATATTTTTGCCCTTCCTTGCCTTTAAAGGAGTGCCCTTAGCCGTGCTGATGTTGCTATATGCATTACTTCTTGCCTATCTCACACTGCAATTTTTTTCTAAGCTCTATACTAAACATTGAATCTGTTACGAAAAAAGAACTAAACAAAATGAACACAAAACGATCAGCTTTAAAAAAGGACTCGTAACTGGAAAAACCGAATGAAAAAAGAATGTTAACAACAAATACTTTTTTACACCCAACCCAGTTCTGCGGAATCAGAATCAACGTTGAGTTTAATCAAGCGAATGAGCCAATTGGAGTAAACTTGTGACGAATGCAGCTATCGATTTTTTTTTGCATTATAGCATGCTAGTTAACATTCGTGTCAGTCAGCTGTTGGCTCTCACGCTGGCCAATAGAATCTTCCTGCCTATTCATGGAAGCCAGTTATAGGCTCTCACTCTGGCCAGTAGAAAATGGCCGCAAACTACATGAAAACTGCCGTAGAATCAGGAAAAAATCGATTATTTCCACTATCGATGGGAGTTGGGAAATGCAATGTAAATCTTGGCCTTTCCGCTAACTTGGAGCGTGTTCTTGTAAATTTTGGTGCAAATCCGTCGAAAATTGCGGCCGTGCATTCGTTACACACACACACACACACACACACACACACATCCTGCCTTTTATAGATAGTGATATAGTATAATACTTAAACTTTATTTTTAGTGGATACTCGTATTTCACTAGAAGCTCCGTTTATTTAGCAAACAGTATATTCATTTATTTTTGACAACTGGTATGATTATTCGTAAAAAGTGATTAGATACAGAGACCGTATATTTTTCTATAATAAGATTTCCCGAACATTCAGTCCGGCAAACGAAAATAAATAAATATACTGTTTAATAAATAAACGGGACGTCTTCTCAAATAGGAGTGTCCACTAAATAAAATAAAGTTTAAGTTATAAAATTTGCCGAATTAATAATTTAAAAAAAAATCATCCCTTTTCTTTACAAATTGTTTGGTTTATGTTGGGAATACGAAGCTGAACTTATGTCTATTTCGAGAGTCAGAAAAAAAATCTGTGTTTAAAGGCTCTATTCAAATTTTCTTTAACATCGACGCACTCCATGGCGGACAGGGCCAAATCACGTCAATGATCCAATGGCGAAGAAATGAAATGAAAGAAAGAAATCAGAAAGAAAAAGAAAGAAACAAACAAAAAAAGAAAGAAAAATTAAAATAAGAATGTGACAGAAAGTAAACAGACTAGAAAAAGAAAAGAAAGAAAGACTTTAAATTTCCTCCATTGTCGCAAAAAAAGAAGCGAATAGCATAAAAAGTAATAGAGTAAAAAACTAGTGAAGAAAGAAAGAAAGAAATGTAGAGGCGCTAACAAATATCCAAAGCCAAACAGACTAAGTATGAGGGCGAATCTGATAAGGGGTATAACAACCAGTGAGGTTCGAGCGCACTACACAGTAGTAATGGTCAAAGAGAAGAGGCTCGTTCATCACCATCCCCAAACGGGGACACTCCGAGAGGAAAAGGCATAGATAGATAGATAGATAGATAGATACATAGATAGATAGATAGATATGAACAAACTGATAGAAAGAAAGAATGAAAAGAATGAACAGGCTTAGATAGATAGATAGATAGATAGATAGATGTCAGCAAATATAGTTATGAGTAGAGATAGATAGTTGTAAGCAAAGATTGATATTAAGAAAGATAGATAGATATGAACAAACTGAAAGAAAGAAAGAAAGAAAGGAATGAACAGGCTGAGATAGATAGATAGATAGATAGATAGATAGATAGATAGATAGATAGATAGATAGATAGATGTCAGCAAATATAGTTATGAGTACAGATAGATAGTTGTAAGCAAAGATTGATATTAAAAAAGATAGATACGAACAAACTGATAGATAGATAGATAGATGTGATTCTTATTTCCATCACATTAAGACTTTATTGACTTGTCACTTTTTGTCTTCATCCTGACTCATTTATCTTCAAGATTCCAACAAACATGCCATTTACGAGGAGACAGAAGAAAACAGGCAATAGATTTATGCATGCAATGCACGTCTGTTTCAAAATGTTCCATCTATAGGCACGTAAATATTCACACATAAATGCTTAGAAGCCTATACACAGATGCAGACTTTCATTAAAGCAGCCATTCTTGTTTGATCGGCAAACATATACAATGTCAAACATGTTCAACAGCTGTCTGAAAGCACATGGCACATTACTGAAAAGATTTACCTCTGAGGAACATCAGGAGAAAGCCCAGGGCAAAATTAAATCAAACAAGTTTCAGGGTTGATTTGAAGCTTCTCTTTTCCAAGTAGTACTCATTTCTACCATAGGATGAAGGTGTAGAATCTGTATCTAAGCTGTGACATTTCAGGCTTCAATAGTGCTTTCTGTTAGATTTATTTAATAACTAACAGCATGGCCTGGCGTTGCCCGTGCTTGACTCAAAAATCCTACGACTCATACAGCAAACGCTATCACTTGACTTAAAATATTTTTGCCCTTCCTTGCCTTTAAAGGAGTGCCCTTTGCCGTGCTGATGTTACTACATGCCTTACTTCTTGTCTATCTCACACTGTGAATTTTTTCTAAGCTCTATACTAAACATTAAATCTGTTACGAAAAAAGAACTAAACAAAATGAACACAAAACGATCAGCTTTAAAAAAGGACACGTAACTGGAAAAACCGAATGAAAAAAGAATGTTAACAACAAATACTTTTTCACACCCAACCCAGTTCTGCGGAATCAGAATCAACGTTGAGTTTAAGCAAGCGAATGGGCCAATTGAAGTAAAGTGCCATGCAGATTTAAATTTTTCCCACCTGTGACGAATGCAGCTATCGATTTTTTTGCATGCTAGCATGCTAGTTAACATTCATGTCAGTCAGCTGTTGGCTCTCACGCTGGCCAGTAGAATCTTCCTGCCTATTCGTGGCAGCCAGCTATAGGCTCTCACTCTGGCCAGTAGAAAATGGCCGCAAACTACATGAAAACTACCGTAGAAGCATGAAAAAATCGATTATTTCCACTATCGGTGGGCGATGGGAAATGCAAAGTCGGTCTTGGCCTTTTCGCTAACTTGGAACATGTGCATGTAAATTTTGGTGCAAATCCGTCGAAAATTGCGGCCGTGCTTTCGTTACACACACACAAAGACGCGCGCGCACACACACACACACACACACGCACACACACACACATCCAGCCTTTTATAGATAGAGATATTAAACAGTATTTATATTCTAATATTGTGGAATCGGAGAGCCGAGTTCGAATTCCAGTCGAATCCATTGCATTCACTTACGAAGGAAAGTTTGAATCGTCTTATCGCCCCTATGGATAAATAGGCCGACTGGTTTACTGCAAAAAGAAACGGTAACCTGCTGCGGGAAGAAATCTGCATCGTCAGTCATGTATCGAAAGATGATACATATGAAAAGTAGCAAACCAGTTGACATCCAAGACATTCATCCTGGTATTTACCCATAGGGTGTAGAGAGAGAGAGAGAGAAGAAGAAGAAGAAGAAGAAGAAGAAGAAGAAGAAGAAGAAGAAGAAGAAGAAGGAGACGATTTAAACTTTCATTCGTAAGCGAATACAATGACTTCGACTGGATTTCGAACTCGGCTCTCCGATTCCGCTATTAATTACTCCACCGTGCCTCCTTGCTTTTCTACCCCAGAAAGAAACGGCAACCTGCTGCGGGAAAATATCTGCATCGTCAGTCATGTATTGAAAGATGATACATATGAAGGAAATTATATATATATATATATATATATATATATATATATATATATATATATATATAACACATTGGAAAATATTTTCGTCCTAAAAGTCGAAACGCATGACAAGAAAGCTTTCACGTCGTTATATTTGTATCCCTTATAATTGTTCTTCATATATAAAAATTATATATATATATATATATATATATATATATATATGTGTGTGGTATAGCTGTATATATATCATGTATAATTTTGGAGGTGAATTCCTCACACCAAAACATAGAACAAATGTCCGTATAAATGTATGTCCGCAAATCCTTCATTTTTAAGTTAAGTTTAACTCAAGTTTACGGTAGATAGCTACATTTTGCCCTGTCGACTAGGTTACATTTGTTATTCGTGTACATGGGTAGCTCGTCTGTCTTCGACATTTAACGTTTGTAGTAGTGAGTTAACTGACAAGTGCACCGTTTAACAATGGCAAAATATTCAAAGTTTGTAGAAGTATTAGATTGGTGCAAAAATAATGATGCAATAATGTCGTTTTTGACGTTAGAAAATAGGTAAAAAACGACATTATTGCGTCATTATTTTTGCAACAAACCTAATATTATTGGATTGTATCCTTGATTGTACATTTAACAGCAACGTAAATTTTAAACTTAATAACTCAAAAACGAAGGATTTGCAGACATCTATTTATATGGACTTTTTTGGTGTAAGGAACCCACCCCCAAAGTTTGTAAAAGTATTTCTGATATAACACACACACATCCACACCTAACACACACACATCCACACCTAACACACATCCACCCACACACACATATATATATATATATATATATATATATATATATATATATATATACATACGGACGTCTAGTCACATTGATTTGCTTTGATACAGCAAAACAGTCTGTGGCTGACAATATATATGCTCTCGAAAAATTTCTTTTTGGTTGAGCCCTCTGGGGAGGAAGTGTGAGTTTGTGAACAGTGACTATTACAGCTAATAATGCAAGAATCTTCAGTAAAACGATTCGAGTTCTCTCAGTCACTGTATGTTTATCTAAAAATAAAAAACGCTTAAATTCACATTCATCCCTACGGCCTAAGGGCAGAATCTCTGACTGACGCCAATTAAATCGGGTTTCGATTCTAGCTAGGGGAAACCGGACGTCTAGCCACACTGATGAGCTGTGATACGACGAATAGCCTGTCTGTGGATGGCAATATATATATATATATATATATGTATGTATATATAAATAAAAAGAAAGAACAGTAAGATATATAATCCGGTGTTTTTATAGATATTTATATTCGAATACATTTAATTGTTCTTAAAAAATATAGTATATTCAAAATTAAAATTTTTCAAATCGTAGTTAAATAAAACGTATTCTAACCTGAACATCCCCAAAAATCTTTAAATAGAAAAATAGAAAAAATGACGTAAGAATTTTTGCCGTTAACAATAAATTTAAATTAACAATAAATTTTTGCCGTTAACAAATCCAGACGACATGCATTCAACGGATGTCAGATTTCATTGAAAAATACATCCCTACCCCCTAACAAAACGTAACTAATAACGGATACATCAAATTAAAGACATAATGAACACCCAGACACCCCTTGTCCAGTTGAAGTAGATTTATCTGTAACCTTGGAAACGTAATTTTAAAAAGTTACTCCAAAATTCGCTTGAGGATGAAATAGAACTAATGTCTTTAATTTAATTACAAAATTAAATTGGTAGCTTTTAGCTTCCATTTTTGAAACATGGTTAGAACTGTGTAGCGAAAAAAAACATATTTTAAATAAATCAATATATATATATATATATATATATATAAAGAAATATAGTCTTAAGGTGTGCTATATTTATGGAATAAAGTGCTCAATATCAGAGATAGAGCGTGTGTAAATATAAAAGTGAACATAGAAGTCAACACTTAGAGGCGACAGTCTGTTTCATGCTATATGCAATCGTCAAGCCACGTGTGCTGTTATTTTTCTCGGCTATTTATATATATACGGGTTAGTGGTGCATTGTGGGTATTCTATTATGGCGGTTATTTCACCGGAAGTCGTTTGTTTATCTATTTAGGTCAAATTATATTGCTTGTTTTTATTTTTGTTTCGTATTTTATTTATTTATTTATTTATTAACGTAGTAAAAATTTGTTTATATCACTTATTTAACAGTTTTGTTTTGGTTTGGGAATTTAATTAAAACTATTTGTTCAGTTTTGGGGTTGATTGTTGTAGTTCATTCTAAGTATTATTTTGGCGGGAACAGTTTTTAATTGATTATCTTTATTTGGGATTGGTTTGTTTATTTATTTACTTGGATGAATTTAGGTTAATTTATTTTACTTGTATATTTTCTCTTTTCGGTTTTCGATTTTTAAGTAACATAGTATTTTTTTATGTTTTATTTCTATTTTTTTTTTTTTTTTGTTATTTTGTTATTTTTGCTTATTAGTATATTTATTTGTTTTTATTTTATTTTTTCCGTTTTTTAATTTTTTAGGTTACGTAGTAAAAATTTATTTTCATGTCTGCATTTTGAGATGAGTTCGGATCTTTTGTTTAATAATTTATTTTGGTCAGGAAAAGTAATGATAGCTATTTTTTCCTCCGAGCAAAGTTTGCAAGTTTTTGATTGGTTATTGTAGGCTGATGATTTTTTCCTTATCTTCCAAGATATTTTTGGTGTGATGTTCGTTTTGTTTTTAATTTCCCAGATATACTTAGAAAGCATTGTACTGTTTGCATATTTACTATTTGTGAAAGATGTTTTGTGTGTATAATTTCTTTGTTTCCAGGGTCCTTCAGTTACTCCTATGTATACTTTTTCTTCATTATCTGGTGATTTTATCGTGGCTTGGTATATTACGTTGTTTTGTAAACAATTTCCGTTTAAGGGACATTCGTTCTTTATTCTGCAGTTGCACGTGGGTTTAATTTGTTCGTGTGGTTTGTTGATAATTTTCCTATTGTGCTTTTTTATCATTTGTGCCATGCTCTCGGTGCAGCTGTAGCTGATTTTTACAGTGTTTTTGTTGAATATCTTGTGTAAGGTGCTTGATTCTGGGAAGTGTTTGTGTAAGAGTTTGAAGAATATTTTCCCTACGTTTGTTTTTACGTTCTTGCTGTACGGTGGGTTGAACCATATGATATTTCTTCTTCTGTTGGCCTTTTTTGTATTCTGTGGTGAGTATGTGAGTGTTTCTGGAAATCCGCTATCTTTTAGGGCTGTTTCATAGTCTTTCTTAGCTTTGTTAAATAGGGATTCATTGGAGGAATTGTCAGAGAGCCTGCGGTTAATCGATTTTGGTATCTGTTTGATTATAGAAGGTGGATGGTTGGAAGATGTGTGTATGTAGAGTGGTTTGTCATTAGGTTTTCTATATGGTTTATGTGTGCCTTCTCTTAGGTTGAAGGTAACATCTAGAAAATCTACTTCGTTTAGGTTAGTTTTTATATATATGTCGAATCCGTTATTTTTAAAAATCTTTATTATTGCTTTTCTAGTTTTGTCTGTGTTTTGTTTGTTACAGTTTCTTAAGATTATGAGACCATCGTCCCTGTAGAGTCCTCTGTCATTTCTATCTATTATTTTGCTCAGTTCGTTTAGTAAGTAAATGCCTATGATTTCGCATGCTTCTGCACCGTCAAAGCTTCCCATTGTAGTGTCAAATATCCCATCTCTCTTTATCCATGCTTCTTCATTGTGGAATAATAGTGATTTACGGGAGTGCTTAATGATGTTGATTTCGCTTGGTTGTATTATTACTTGTTCCTGAGCTAAGTTGATGGCCTTATCTAGCATACGTTCTGTTATGGATGGGTAAAATTCTTTTATGTCTAATTGTAAGAATTGGCAGTTTTGTTTGTTATTTATGCTGTGGAACCAGTCAATAGTTGTTTTCGTATTTTTCCACTGGTTTACTCCTAATTTCTTCCTAAGTTCAGAATTAATTCTTTCTAGTATTGTTTTACTTATTTTACCTAGTTCACTTTTGGCTGGGTTTATGAGTCTACATGCAGGATTGGTTTTGAAATTTTCTTTATGGTCTTTTAGTGTGATAAAGGCTCCTGCCTTGCTAATACAACTTATTCGGTCATCCAGGTCTAATTTTTGGGCGATTGTTTTAGCTTCCTTATTGATATCGTGTTCTGTTGTTTGGGGTGCCTTTTTGTATGTTTTGGTTATGTTGTTCTTCAGTAATTTATTGTGTGTAGGAGGACTTAGTTTGTATAAATTTCTCGTTTTGTCAGCAGCGATAAATACACTTGCTGAATTGTTTATTTTAGTTATATCTGCTTTTAGCTTTTTTTGGAATGCATCTTGTTTTTTGTGGAATTTTATGTTTCTAACTAGGTCAGTTAAGTCTTTCTCGAAATTGTCTAATTCTTTTTGTTGTGGGGGGCATTTTTTTGTTTTAAAGCCGTATTTTTCCTTAAGTGTGTTGTTATTGTAAAGGTCCCGGTTTAAAAAGTGGACTTTCCATCTCATTCTTTTTAGGAAACTTTCTATTTTTTCAATTAATTTTAGTTTATATATAGGGGGGGATGGGATGGGTATGTTTTTTAGGGAGTAGTCGAGGTTAAATTTTTCCATGTCCATACTGGGTTATAAATGTAGCGAAAGTGCTCTACTGTTTACCAGGAGCTGAATATAAAGAAATATAGTCTTAAGGTGTGCTATATTTATGGAATAAAGTGCTCAATATCAGAGATAGAGCGTGTGTAAATATAAAAGTGAACATAGAAGTCAACACTTAGAGGCGACAGTCTGTTTCATGCTATATGCAATCGTCAAGCCACGTGTGCTATATATATATATATATATATATATATATATATATATATATATATATATATATATATATATATAAGTGATAGATAGATAGATAGATAGATAGATAGATAGATAGATATCAAATGATAATTACTAGGGATAATTCCAAGGAGGATATAACTCCAAAGAGAGCTCAATGTAAGAACAGAGCAATGTGATTATGAATACAGATCCCTTAAAAATTCATTTGATTATAATGTTAATAAACAGGGTTCAATATATCCAGACGCAAGGAAAAGGAAAAAAAAAACAAAAAAGAGAAAATGTTCTAATATTAAAAAATGCTATATCTTCCCTCCTTCTTTTCTTGCCTTCTCTCTTTCACACTCTTCTTCCCTCCCAATCTCTCTCTTTCGCTTCCCAATCCCCCCCCCAAAAAAAAAAGCTTATATTGCAATGTTTTTGTTTTTCTTTCTTCCATTTTTCTCCAATTTTAAAATTATAACTTCATCTCTTTTTTCTTTTTTTTATTTTCCTTGCGTCTAAATAAATTGACTCCATAAAACGCAGGACTGAAAAGATGAATGTAAAGTCCACAACATAAATTATAACCAGATTGATTTTTAAGGATTCTGTATTCCCTATATATATATATATATATATATATATATATATATATACACACACAGAGAGACAGAGGGGGGGAGTGTAAAAAGAAATGCACAATGAATACTGGTTGTAATGAAACACTCACCAATGAATAAGAGAGTTAAATTGTATACTAATATTAAATATACATGCTGTTTATAGTCGTTAGCATAACTTTAAGTTTTATGCGCGTGGCAATAGTCAAATAAACAGATTGAAACCTGGTCAGTTTTTTCGATCCAGATCTACCGGAGTTGTGCTAACGGCGAGAAACAATATATATATATATATATATATATATATATATATATATATATATATATATATATATATATATTACAGGTAATAGATCCGTTGATATATAATCCAGATGGATCCTAGTAACAACTAATATTAAAACTGATCTACAGAAAGCTGAATGTCTATTTTAACAGTATATATATATATATATATATATATATATATATATATATATATATTACGACAAATTACCGCAGCATTTTGTTTTTTGCCGTAATATATATATATATACGACAAATTACCGCAGCATTTTTTTTGTCTTAATATATATATATATATATATATATATATATATATATATATATATATATATATATATATATATATACACACACAGACACACACATATATATATATATATATATATTAATATCCCTTCGTATCTATCTGTCACACCTTGTTTTTTAATTACGTTTTATCACAATCTACACGAGCCACAGTGCACGGCAATGAACAAGAAGTGCTTATCTTTAAAATAAAGCCCACAAATCATAATGAGTTTTAAATAGAATTAATTGTGTAGTAACTTAAGAAAGGTTACTGAATGATGAATAACCAAAACGGAGGTTGGAAATGAAATATTAATCTTTATAACCTCAACAAAATAAAATACTCGCCAGCAGCGTAAACCACTGCTAGTGGTGGACTCCATAAACAGTATATTACCGCTACTTACAATAGTGTCCAACTTATTTATAACGTTTGCGACATATGCACTAATATTTATAGGTACGGTATATAACAATAGTAAAAATAATTTGCAATGTATTTTCATAGTAAGAATCATTCGCAATGCATTTTCAAAGTAAATATCATTTACTCGCCAGCAGCGTGAATTAAATAAACCACTGCTTGTGGTGGACTACTTAGCATGTTACCCCCACTTACAATAGTGTCCCACGCATTTATGAACATTTAGATGGCGTATCGCATATTGTAAATAAAAAATGAAAAAATATCTAACTTTTATTAAATCATGACACTTTTTGGGGGACTTTACTCTTTAGTTCTATGACTATTACTTGAGTTACTTCGTACTTTGACTCCATAATAATAAAATTATAAATAGATGAAATAAAATACATCATTTAATGAATATTAATTGCCGTATTTTAATGAAATTCTCTCTTCAATTGCGCTAAATAACAGGCAAGATTACGCCATCTTTAACCATAGCTTTAAGCCTCCAGTTAATAAATAAAGTAAATAGCAATAATAATTGCATATTATTGTATTAATAACAATTATCTTGTGGATCTCCTATTCTTTTTAATAACAACCGCGTTCCAGTATTATCACAGGCCCAGTTATTACTTTATGCCGCAACTTAATAACATAAGCAATAATAATGATAATTGCAGCGAAATGTTGTAGTAGAACTATTCAGGACTGTCTCTTATTGCTCTAATTGCGATCAGCCATGTTGAAAACAACTTGATTTTCACTTTTCATTCAGCTTCACATTATCTTTAATAATGATGATTAGGTGTAAGAAATTAAAATAGATGCATGCATTTCAGTCTGCCATTATTCAGTTAATCATTGCTAGTCATAACATAAAGAATCTTTTAATTTCACTTTCACTTTCGCTTTCGCTTTCACGCATAGACAGTATTTGTTAATATACAATCGCTGACAATAGCCATCAGCTTATGATTAAAACTAAGCGCCACGGAAGCAGTTTAAACAAGAACATCTTATTAACGCAACTAATCTTTTCTTTAGATTTAATTGACCCAAAAGCCATATTCGGATAACAGCCATGCGCCTTATTTCCAAATGAAATCTAATTTTAATTATCAACCATAATCCATATTGTTAATTATTATCCTCAGTCAAAATCTATAATACCCTTGAGTCCCTTTTACTGATTTTCATCTAGCTCCCAGTTTTATTTTCGTTTTTTTTTTTTTAATAACAATTTAAATCCTTTCTTCATTGTGGAAGAAGTTTCAGTTTGTATCAAAATAGCAAAAGAAAAAAAAAAAAACATTTTCCTTTTTGATTACAAATTTTCGTGTATCATTATTTCACGAATGTGTTCATGTTAGCATTAAATTTAAACCATGCCCAAAGAGAAAAGAAGATCCGTTGTTTTTCCTTCAGAATTTCTGTGGAAATGTGTACGACCAAGATTATTCTCTGTAAAATCATGTGGCAGCAATTAACGATATATCATTGTATTTTTATTTTCAGCAGTTCACGATACATGATTGCCTTTGTATTATCAGTACTTTACAATAAATCATTGTCTCTGCATTTTCCGTAATTTACAATACATGATTGTATTTTCAGTAGTTTACGATACATTCGCATTGAAGTTTCAGTAATTTACGAAGCATCATTGTTTTTGTGTTTTCAGTAATTTACGATATATCACTGTCTTTGTAATTTCAGCATTTTACAATATATTATTGTATTTTCAGCAGTTTACGATACATCATTCGCATTGAAGTTTCAGTAATTTACGAAGCATCATTGTCTTTTTGTCTTCAGTAATTTACGATATATCATTGTCTTTGTAATTTCAGTATTTTACAATACATGATTTTCTTTTGTGTTTTCAGTAATTTGAGATAAAATATTGTCTCTGCATTTTCAGTAACTCACGATAGGTCGTTGTATTTTCAACGATTTGCGATACAACATTCTCACTAAAGTTTAAAGAATTTATGATAAATTATTTTTTGTACTTTCAGAAACTTACGATACATCATTGTCATTGTAGTCTCATCAATTTATAATACATCGTTGTCTTTGTATTTTCAGTAATTTCCATAGATCATTGTCTTTGCATTTTCAGTAATTTGCGATCAATCGTTGTCATTGTAGTTTCAGTAATTTACGATACATCATTGTTTTTGTATTTTCCGCTACATCTTGATGTTCCCATGCTGAACTTTAATTAGCCTTTCAACCAACATTGGCTGGCTTCCATTGTATCAACAAAGAAAATGATTTCTTGAAATCTGTTTTGTCTGCGACTTAATGAGATGATTGTGAGGCTGTTAGATATAATAAGGGTAGAGTGATATATATCTATAAATAGTAAGGCTGTTAGATTTAACAAATAAGAAATGTTACAAAACATTGAAGAAAATGCATTGATATTTCTCTCTGTGTGTGCGTATATGTATGTGTGCGTGTGCTATGGCCTTTCAGTCAACTGCTGATCATGGTTATCCACAGCTTCACGTAATTTATTGCTTCCAGCAATAGTTGCTATCGTACAAATTCGTTCTTATTGCTTGTTCCTTCACCCATTCCAAACTTAAAACTTGCCCACCTAACGTCTTCTGCTTCTTTTGCTTTGGGTAGTTTTATGGGTGTTAAATTTTCCAAACACACTTTCCTCAATATAAATCCCCTAAATTTCTTCCCTTGTTTTATGATTTTTAACGGTACTTTTTTCGTAGTCTCTTAGAACTGCTTCTAATGTTCTAGATTCGGTCTATGATATTTTCAAAGATCGATATATTTTTCACGGCTGATCAACCTCTTGCAGGTTATTTAAAGCCAGGAAAAAAATTAGATTGTAAGAATTTTTTATAAATAATCACGATTTTATGATACTAGTCTTACTAATTAACCCATAGTTGGCGGAGAAGAAAGGAATTCCTATCTTTCCCAAGTCTATTTCTGCGTAAGTGAATATAAAAACTGGAATTATGATTCGGCTATCTCATTAAAAATTCCGAACCGTTGCTCATTACACCACCCGCACATCCAAGCTTACAACACCTGGTATTCCATAACAGTCACCCATCTTGGTACTGAACGGTATCTGTGTGGCTTAACTTGTCTCCCTGATTAACAATTCCGAATGTTTATTTAGTATACCACCCGCACATCCAAGCTTACAGCACCTGGTATTCCCGAACCGTCACCCATCTAGGTACTGAACAGACTCTGTGTTGCTTAACTCGACTCTCTGATTAACAATTCCGAACCGTTATTCATTACACCCACGCACATCCATGCTTATAGCACCTGGTATTCTTTTCGCATTCCGATAACACTTTCTTTTCAGTGTTGAATTTTGTACAAATCGGTGCAAAAAGTGGATCAAAGAGCTTACCCTTCTTCATACATATTTTCAGAAAATCCTAACGTCTAATTGGTCAATAAACACACAAGTGGGCGTTGCAATCCAACCATGTACAAGTCTTTTTCCAGCGCGTGACCAAGTCAAGTTTTCCTGCTTCTTTTTTTTCCAGGAGCCTACCACGTGATTTAATTAATTATAAATACTAGACACGAGTTCGTTCTCATTTCTTGATTTCATTCGCTTACGAAAATGTAACTTTAAATGAAACTGCGTTGCGCCCCCACTGCGGTCGAACGCTGAAAACATATCCTTTTTATCGTAATTAAATATCGTTACTATTTGAATTTTTACTTAAATTTATATTTGTGGATGTTGCATGTTTCATTTACAGCAAAACATTAAAATATTGACGCCGCCTTCTTAGATCCACAACATTCTCATGCGGTCGTGCATCTAGGTACTGACCAGGCTCGTCGTTGCTTAACTTCGGTGATTTCAACGTGATATTGCTGTAAGCCAAATTACATCTCATTTGCATCAAGTATCGTAATCTTTTATGTAAAGAACTCTCAGAAATTTAAGTTGCTGGATAAAAAAAGCAGAGAAATTCCAGCGGAAAAAAATATTTCCATGCATAAAACGCACATGATTTCAGAGGAAGAAAATGACCAAAACATGAAAATATGGAAGAGAAAAAGGAAACAAAAAGGAAGATTTTGTTTACTTTTGTGATTCGTAAACATTGCGAAAAACGTTATAATGTCTCTTAGCGTATAGATAAATATATCTGGATAAATTGTAGTATTTAAACTAAACATCGGCCAACTGAGCCCCGCCGGCCACATGGTGTTCGTTTTCCTTCTAAATGGGATGCTTAATTTCATGAGGAAAATAATGGTTCTTAAAAAGTTTTGTTTTGTTCTCACTTGTTCGCTCACACATTCTCTCATACATAAAAAATGATTAAGTAAAATCTTTCTTGAATTTTGTAAACATTCCGGGAAACTAACGTTGTTGGCATTTTAATCTATTGGCGATTTTGATTAAGGAAGATCATAGGTGTAAACATCTTTTGCTTTTGAAACAGGAAACGTTTATAAGATTTTCTTTCTCTAAAGGAGAATTGTTTTCATTTTCAAATGAATAAATTACAAATAATTCCCACACAGTGACCTGTGATAATCACACTGTCATCAGTAATAATATTATACGAAGACTTCAATTTTTAATTATTAAAAAATACTTTTTTTAAATATTAAACTTTCTTTCCTTTAATAAGGTATATGCTTACGCATATGGTGTTCTGTAGCGAAAGTAGTTAAGGTAACAACTATGAAAAATGACCTTGAAACGTTTTAGTAGTGAGGTCTGCCTAGTGATGAGTCATAGATTATGCAGTTAACTCCTCCAAGAAGTTTGCTCATGCCTGTTTTAGAGGAAGATAAAAACACGTAACTAGATAATGTCTGTCCAAATTTCCGTGATGAGGATTTAACAAGATTAACAATCTTTCTTGTTGATATCAAGTTTCGGTTAATATTCGCTCTTGCCTTCATCGGTTTATTTTGTCAATAGGGTTAACTTTAGGAAATTTCGAACGGAACACTTTATTTAATCTAAGAAGGTAGATTGTTCTCGTTCCAGTGAGCATGTAAAGGATACCTCGTTTGCTTCTTATTTGGTGTTGCTCAGGTATGTAAAAAGAAAAATGCGTGGTCACCAACCTTTTCAGAATGAAGTACCAGACTGCGTAGACAAATGGCTGAAAGAATCTTTCTTGATTTTTTAAAAATTTTAAGGGAACTAATGTTGTCAGTATTTAAAACCATTAGCAATTTTCATTAAGGGAGATCATATGTGTAAACAGCTTTTGGTTTTGAAACAAGTTCCCTTTTGGTTCTAAAGATGATGTTTAAGATTTTTTTTTCTCTAAAGGAGAATTGTTAAATGAATTAAACATCTTACTCATTATAAAATGCAGATTGCGTGTGTGTGTCTGTACGTTTATATATTGGATCGGATTTCCTACATTTTTCAACCGATTTCAACAAAACTTCACAGGACTACGTAAAATTACCTTGCGATGGTTCTAACAGCGCCAAAAACTGGAAAAAACACAATTGTTTTTGCACGAAATCAATTTGAAAACACGATTAAGAGGCATTAATGAAAGGGGGACAACTCATATCGAATTATACTTATTATAAAACCCAGGTTGTTTGTTTGTGTGTGTGTGTGTGTGTGTTCGTATATATATGGGATCGGATTTCCTACATGTTTCAACCGATTTCAACAAAACTTCACTTTTTTTTGGCAGGTAGTGTTTCTTATTGTCTTGCACACTTTTTTTCTTTATTTTTACATTCAGAATGCTTTAAAAATTCCATTTACAAGACAATTGTTTATAATAAAATTCTATTCAATCGGTAGACTCATAACGATTGAAAACAATGTTTTTGTTTGAGTTTGACCAATTCGTAAAAAAAAAATAAGAAAAAAAAACTAATTAAGACATGCGTGTCCGCCAACCTTAAACAATAATCTTTGTCAATTTTATTTTTCAGTCTTTATGATGGTCGATGCTTGATCTATCTCTTACTGTTACATCCCCGGGCAACGCAGGGCTCTACTGCTAGTTAGACATAAATCCCACATAGCAACATGTGATAATCATAATGTCATCAGTGATATTATACCAAGACTTCAATTTTTAATTATAAAAAATATCTTCAAAAAAAAAATAAAACTTTCCTACAATTTCTAAGGCATATGCTTATGTATATGATCTTCTGTAGTTAAAATAGCTGAGGTACCTATTATGAAAAATTACCTTGAATCATTTTTAGTAGTGTGCACACCCCCTTATTAATTCAGACTGTTTCAATTAAAAAAAAACAATTTACATTGATGGCAGAAAAGAAGACTAAAAGCAGAAAATCATTGCTTAGAGCAGTCATGGGTAAACTGCAGCCTGCGGCCCGCACATGTCCCATTTGGTCTTTCTTAATAGAACGCTTAATTTCATAAGTAAAATAACTTTTCTTAAAATTTTAGTTTCCTTCTCACTTGTTCACTCACACATTCTCTCATACATAACCACATACATAGACAATGATTAAGTACAATGGTTAATACAATGTTTCTTGAGTTTCGTAAACTTTCAAGGAACTAATGTTGTCATTATTTTAAACCATTGGCAATTTTTATTAAGGGAGATCATACGTGTAAACATCTTTTGCTTTTGAAGCATGTTTTCTTATGGTTCTAAAGCAGTTGTTCATAAGAATTTTTTCTCTAAAGGAGAATTGTTTTCATTTTTAAATGAATAAATTAGACAAATCCTATGCAGTGATATGTGATAATCACACTGTCATCAGTGAGAATATTACACCAAGACTTCAACTTTTTAATTATAAAAATATCTTCTAAAAAAATAAAACTTTCCTACCATTTCTAAGGTATATGCTTATGCATATGGTCTTCTGTAGTGAACATAGCTGATATAACTACTACGAACGTAATTACTATTACCTTGAAAGTTCTTAGTAGTGCGGTTTGCCCTGTGAAGAGCCATAAATCATGCGGTCCACTGTTCGTAAAAGATTGGCTATGCCTGATTTAAAGTAACTGAAATTTTTTCATTATATTCCCACTACCTTCGCACAGTTGAAATAATTAGCGGCACACACCAAAGTCAGTAATTGGTTGTTTGCAAAACTTGCTAAAGTTGTTTATTATAAAACAGTCATTAATAACTTATTCGGACTGTTATCCTCATCTTCATTGCAATATTCACAACGTTTTGGCTGGTGATTGTAATTTTGAACTGAACTTTTTATCTCGTCCACCGGGATAGATTGTTCCAGTTCCATGTGCCGTGCCTCTTCCTGATGCTGCCCTTAAACTCAATTCTCCAAGTTTTTGGTTCACCACTGCTGTAGCCAGGTATTGAACTCACAACTCACAACTGGGTCTAGTCACTGGATCTAAACAACGCCTTCATCCACTGGTTCACATGGCAAAGTGGATAAAGGCGTTGGTTAGATTTCTCCTCCCACAGTCCGAATAATGTAAGTAATTATAATACCTCATCACAGAGATATAGATATTAATTATCTTTCAATAAATAAAGTGCTTTTGATGATTTTTATTTTAAAATTATGAAAAATTTTGTAATTTGTTTATCTTAAATTAAGTAATATTTTTACCTTTGAATGATTTCCAAAGTTGCATAGGTGTCTTGTACGGAACAGCACTGGATTCAGAGAAACATTAAGAAGGGGTTATTTCCATTTCTAGCAATACGCCATGAGATAGATATTATCTCTCCGGTAAACAAATAAATCAAATCTGACCCGATTTTGTATGTTTTTGAGTGCTGGGGTTGAGTTCTAGACTAATGTATAAGACACAACAGACTTTTGGACGCGATTTTTGATGAAATAACCCGCGTTTTACGCAAACAAGATTGCAATAGTCTCGTCTTTGTTTTCCAAATTATTTTTCGATTCTTTACTACCCGGACTTGCGCGTAGCATAACGGGGTTGTCGTCGAGAAAGGCGGAATGTACGATTAGAGTTCAAATGTCGGTCTCAGCTGTTTGCGTTCACG
Organism: Acanthosepion lycidas; assembly: GCA_963932145.1. Lineage (NCBI taxonomy): Eukaryota > Metazoa > Mollusca > Cephalopoda > Sepiida > Sepiidae > Acanthosepion > Acanthosepion lycidas. The sequence goes on from OZ010603.1 coordinate 39,377,315, forward strand.
TGATAATAATGCTCTTAGAAAAGACACGAATCAGTCTCTTGTCCTCCTCATCTATTCGTAAAATAGTAGAGTGGACAGTCCTCTTTAGCCTTGGTTGGTACCTTGCATAAGAGAATGACAACTCTGATTTGATTTCAAAACCCCGGAGAAGGCAACGGGAAAACATGCCATTATATCCCGCGAAAAGTAAATAAAAAAAATCATTTCAACCCAAGCAAGGCGATAACGTCATTAAGACGTAATGAGTTACCGGGAATGAACGAAAATGAGAATACTTTAGTGGGAAGAAAGGACAATAAAAGAACAGGTTTCAGGAAGACAGAAGGTGGCGATAAAGTCATTAAGACGTAAAGGGTCACTGAGAGTGATAGAGAATGAGAAGACTTTAGTGAGGAGAAAGGACAATAAAAGAACAGATTTCAGGAAGACAGAAGATGTTGATGATGCCACTAAGACATAGAGGGTCACTGAGAGTGAAAGAGAATGAAGGATTGCGGCCTAAATACACAATATATATATATATATATATATATATATATATATATAGAGAGAGAGAGAGAGAGAGAGAGAGAGAAAGATTCAAAGCTGTTTTTCAGCGAATTATTAGAGGTAAATAATTAATATATATATATATATATATATATATATATATATATATATATATATATATAACGCCACAGACTTCGAAATGGACAATGTGCGACGTTTAAATATATTTTATTGTTATTTATATAGACACAAATATTTAAGTAAATGCTCTGTTTATAATAAACAGTATTAACAACATTTACCGGCCTTGATATACGCGAAATTTTCATAGAAAATATGCGTCCTCCGACAGAAATCAAACCTGTATCCTACAGGAAAACGTCATATAGCCTGACGTGTTATAACAGTTTAGCTACGGATGACCGTCTGGTTAGCAATGTCGATGGAGAATTGTATTAGGTTGGTGGAAAAATAATGTCGTTTTCTAACTTATGTTACTATGTGAGAAAACGACATTATTTTTGCACCAACCTAATAGTTTAAAAGCAGTAAAATGACCTTGCTAACCAGAAGCTCTTCTGTAATATATATATATATATATATATATATATATATATATATATATATATATTACTGTTTTATATTATTTATATAGACACAAATATTTAAGTATATATATATATATATATATATATATATATATATATATATAAAGATTACTAGATGTAAAAGGAATTCATTCTTTCAATGTACTTTCTATGAATTTTTTCCAATCGACTATTTCATAGAAAATACCCATAACTGCAACAAACATCAAATTAAATTATTCGTAGTTTTTGTAGACATTTACATTTATATCAAACTTTAACCCCCAAATATACCCTTTAAAGTAATGCGAAATAACAGTGTCTAAGAAATTGGGTGAAACCTTCTCTCATGATTTATTTTATTGTATCTATTTCCTTTTATGTGGTTTTCTTCTTCACCCCTTATCCATCTATATCTAGAGATAATATACGTTAAGTTAAGCGATGTCTGACCCACACCAAGGGAGCTTAAGGATAAAGAATTGAAATGGTACATCTAACTCGCTCATGTCTTCTCTCCCCCTTCACTTCCTCACTTCGTTAATTTACATATGCTTAAAACGGCCCGTCAAAAATGTGTAAATTTATTTTCATTTTTCATTTCAACCTTTGGAAGTAAAGTTTGATGATCCAGAGCCTTATTACATGGAACCTTAAAGTGGTCTGTTTTTATTCAAATACATATATATATATATATATATATATATATATATATATATATATATATATATATATAGTGCGTAAGCTATTTGAGAATACATTGAAAACGCCGTAAGAAAAGCAGCCTCTTACTAAATTTACTGATACAAAACGTGGTACTCATTTGTAGTAAATGTTGAATCTGATATGTATTCGATCTTACCACCTTCAGCCGATAGGGTGGTCTTTATTGATACTAGACATTATTCGAGTAATACCTGCTTCTCAGGGAATCAATTTGACAGTGGGAACGTTGATATGTCTCCTGTTCAACAAACCCATATATTTAAAAGTCAAGCGGATTTGGGTGTGGCGAGTTATGTTTGATGTGGTCATGCACATAGACCGCCATTTAATCTTGAGTCACCATAGCTTTGCGTTCAGGGGCACAGTCCAGCTAAAAAAAACATACGCCCTTCCATCGCATACAAGACAATTCCATAAAGTCACAACTGTCTTCATCTACCCACCCCCGGTTCGTCAATGACGTTCTGAATTGTTAAAAAAAAATTAATTATCCCATAACTGCAGGCGCAAGAAACTTCGATCCCGGTCTGTACTAAAAAGGGTGACTATTTTTGAATACCAGGTGCATTAAGCTTGGATGTGCGGGCGGTGTAATGAATAATCGTTCGGGATTGTTAATCGTAGAAACGAGTTCCAATTTTATTTGCGCTCTTTGTATTCATTTACGCGAAAATGCCTATTAGAATCTATGAATCCACATCTTCTCCCCCAGCTATGGGTTAAATTGTAAGGCATGTATCCCTAATTTATTATGTTCAAAAATTCTTAAAATCTAAAAAAATATGCTCTGCTTTAAATACCTTACAAAAGGTTGATAATCAATCGATCAAAGAGATACATTACACAACCTATATATATATATATATATATATATATATATATATATATATATATATATATAATTGGCCAGTGAACGAAATTCGGAAGAGGAAAAATATTGATAAGACTTATAATACTATTTACATTGCTCGGACTATCGTCCTCATCTTTGTTGGCATATTTATCACAACGTTTCGGCCGTTGTACACTCCGGCCTTATTCAGGTGGTTGGAATGTCGCACTGAACCCTTTATTTCGCTCGTTGGGGTAAACTGTTCTAGTTCCACGTGCCATGTCTCAAAGACGCATGGCACAGTGGATAAAGGTGTTAGTTAGATCCAGTGACTAGACCCAAAGAGTGTGAGTTCAATACCTGGTTAAGGCGGTGGAGAACTTGGAGAGAGGAATTAACAGGAGAAAACTTATAACTGACATCCATTTGACAGAGCACGTGGAGCCAGAACAGTCTACCTCAGCGAGCGAAATAAAGGGTTCAGTTCGACATTCCAACCAGCCGATGAAGGCCGGAGTGTACAACGGTATAGTAACAAATATGATGATGATAGTCCGAACAATATAAATAGTGTACATAATACCTCATCTCAGCAATATAGACAGATACTGAAGACTAATAATATATATATTGTATTATCAGTAGGACTTCTGACCAAATAGACGCATAATAAGAAAGATTTTAAACATGGGAAATTTCGGACACGTCTGTGTCCTTTTTCAAAGAGATGAGAAATAAAGACTTAATTTTACGGAAAATATGTAACTATTGCTGCTTTTTAAGCATGATTTATATTACCGCATGAGATGTGATAGTTTTATGTTAGTTAAAGTTTTTAGAATTCTTTCTGTTCAGACTATATTCTTTAAGTAGCCCTAGATTCCTGTTGAATCCTAGAATATGTGAATCTATTTTAAGATTGTATTTCAACTCTAACTTTCGTCCTTCTTGTTTTCATTTAAATGCTAAAAGGACGCATCTAATGTTATCATTACTATGGTTCTGTTGTTTGAAATGTGCAGCTGCAAAGAAGTTGATGCTTTGTCTTTGGTGGCGATTTTTATGGATATTAAACCCATATATATACATATATATATATATATATATACATATATATATATATATATATTAATATATATATATATATATTAATATATATATATATATATATATATATATATTAATAAATATACCTACGTTCGTAGTGCAATATCTAATTATTTGATTTATGTCTACATATATATATATATATATATATATATATATATATATAATAAAAAGGCTTAAACACTAATATTCCATGGTCATAATTTATTCCATTGGAATCGTAAATACGATCCAATTCATCAGACCTACAAATTCAAAAAGAAAACAGAAAAAACAACTCCAGAATAAAAATAAAATTTAGAGAGAGTGTAAGTATGAGAGTGTGGGACGAATCTTAGAGCTAAAGAGAGGGGTAACAGGCAAGAGAAAGAGAGAGACTAAACCTTAACCGAGAGGAGTTTAGGAGAGGTGAGTGGAAGAGGGTTATGTATGCACCTATGTATATATATTTATATATTTTGCATATGTATGTGTATATTTACCACTAATATTATATATATATATATATATATATATATATATATATATATATATATATATATATATATATATATATATATACTACAGTTTAAAATAACCCCTTCCCATCTGTTTATCAGTTGAGAGTAAGTGAAAGTAAATCTCTTCGGATCTCAGCGTGCTCTATTATCAGTTAAATTTCATATATTTGTTTATTCAGTATTTACAGAGAGATTACTCCTTCCTATCGTAAATCGTATTAATCATAATAAGAGATTAAAAACAGTAAGGGATTATAAATTAGAACTTATGGTAGCACGAAAGAACAGAAAAAAAAAACAGTACAGCCGGTGAGGCGAAAGGAAATAAAGACAAGAATTGCCAATATAAAATTCATTATATTGCCGATACAGAGTATATGAGCGTAATATTTCTCTGTAAGCAAGGAAAGCGATTTGTAGGAAGGGTACAGTTTGTAAGGCGTGGAATTGATGTGTTTGCCGCATCAGTTGACCGAGGTCACTGGTAATAACACCACGGACTTGTAGGGTGTCACAGCTGGTCGGTTAGCCGCGATTCTGACCCAATCGTTTGTGTGCGGTTTTCTTAAAAGCAAAATGTAATGGTTTCTAGGCTAATTTTTCTTTCACGATTTTTTTTTCTTTACTTTGTCGACAATGTTCATGATAGGCGTCTTTTACGTTGAATTTTATCTTTATTAAGGCGATTTGTTTTGTGGACCGGGTGTGATGCTCGGAAACCCTACGCAGAGGACGACTTTTTGTTTTCGGTTTTGCTTTCTTAGCTTTTACATCAATATAGAGTTATAAATGAATATTGATAAGAATAAAAGATTAACAAATTTAACTAATAATAAATAGAACAATTATAGCATTATACTCAATATATTCAACGTGTAGGAATACAGAAAGCGATTATCTCTTTTTTGTCGAAATAGGCACATTGGTCATGTGACGGCCGCTTATTGACGTCACTTGATACAGTGATTATAGTTGTCAGTCATTCAGTTTGTTTACAGCAACCAAACCTAGCTTTTGTTTTTTTCTAGCCTGGGGCAAGGGGCCTGGGATGTGGCTAAATCTAGCCCCCCCGGGAGCTTACTAGTCCATGGCGCCGTTTCTCTTTGGAAATAAATCTTTCTCAGATATAGAAAGAAACCCGGGTTGCACTCCACAATTTGGGACAACCCATGACTCGGCTTTTCCTCTTTGTGGAATATGTCCTCGCCAAGGACAGAGTATAAGAATCCGATTTGTTTGTATCTGGACTCCTAAACATGGCTTTTCCAGAAATATAGCAGAACCTCCATATCATATGTAAAACCCTTCCTTTTTGTTTCACTTTGCACGTTGATTGTTGTGTGCGTATGTATGTGTGTGTAGATATATTGATATGTCCCGGAAAGGGATATATTTGTTCGAAGTAGCAAAGTGGTTTTGGACTACTGTAACCGAGTAGGACAATCTAGTAGGTAAACGTAATGGGCTGGTCCTCGTCGTAGTCGTAGGCAACAGGTGAAGTCAATAGGCGTCTTCCCTGTACCTCCACATCAGTCTGTATTTATGGCTGACACCAGCCAATCTTATTACTGTGAGGGGGAACCCAGGTGTATGCATATATATATATATATATATATATATATATATATATATATATATATATATATATATATATGATGAATTGTTCTCAGTGTGGGACTCGTGTATATATGTATATAGTTTCGTTTATGTCTTTGTTGTATAAAGGTTTCTCCGAAAACAAAGCATGGTTGTTATTCCTTTTCCGTTCAACCATCCAGTTCAGTCTTTGAACTATGATGTCATTAAGTCACGGACATAATAATGCCCATAACGGGATAATAAATCGTTCTCTCTTGTTATAAACGGATAGAAGATTCGTTCCTACCGTAGAACGTATTGGACACAATAAAAGATTAACAACAAAAGTGATAATAAAATAAAAGGATTATAAAACTATATTGTAAATTTTTTCTGAAGTACAAAAGGTGCTCTTTCATCATAGATCCTAGCAAGTATACCATATTTTTATTTTCCCTTATTAGTACTTCCGCTCTTTCACTGCAAAAGAAGGTCTTTGCGTTTTTCATTGGCACATGCAAATTTCTAGAGATACTATTCTTGCGCTTTGTAACCATTACTCGATTATTAACAAGATCGATGTGGTATTTCTGCGTTTGACCGCGAATAAATGAAACCGAGGCAAGCGAAACCGCGTATAATATTGTCGATAACATTTTCTTATTTAGTGAAAAGTAAATAAAGTAAAGAGAAACTGCCAAAAAAAAACAACAAAAAACAAAAAAAAAAAAACGAAAGAACGAATACAGAAGTCAAAAAGAAGTTAAATTATGGAGAAAATCTGATTGATTGAAGACAAAAAGCATTTCTTTTCCTTCGATTTCATTTTATTTTTTGCATACGACAAAAAAAAAATGTTAAAATCATTTTAAAAAACAACGACAGAGAGAAATTTTTCTTTAAAAAAACTGTGAAGACTAAATGGAAACGAGGCTTAGTTCCTGAAAGTGAGGCTGTAATATACGAAAGAAAGACTGAAAAAAATATAAGATGAAGAAAAAGTGGAATGCTAAAAAGAAAAGGAAAAAATAGGATGGCAGTCGGGAATTAATCTTCACCAAGTCCTTTCTTGAAATGTCGATGATGTTGAACAGTAAGACAATTATAATAATTGTACTAATTAAGTTTTGAGTCGATGTAATATTGTAATGCAGGCACAATGCAACTGTATTATACTGGAGGATTTGCTTGATTTTGTCTGGAAGTTTTTTTTTGTTTTTCTTCAAACAAAAAACGCTTCATTAAAACACATTCATTCATTAACTAAATTAGAATAGAAAATTTTTTTTTCTTTTCGACGAATCAGGGCTTTATACGTACAAAATGATTTTCTTTGTATAAAGGATTAACACTGAGAATTCTTTCATACACACACACACACACACACACACACACATATATATATATATATATATATATATATATATATATATATATATATATATATATATATATACATACATACATACATACATATACATACATATATATATATATATATATATATATATATATATATATATATATATATATATATAGTGAGAGAGAGGGTGGTTATTGTGTGTGTACATGTAGAGTACTCAATAAGTACGCTGGCATACACATGTTTGGCATAATTATAGACATTTAATTCAGTTTTTACTTTCGAATGCAGACAAGAAAAATGGACAAAATATTTTTTTGAATCCATCTATCGTTTTTTATTAAAATTACATTATCGAAAGATTTTTCGTACATAAACCATATATATATATATATATATATATATATATATTGATAATACAAGTGGTCTCTCTCTCTCTCTCTCTCTCTCTCTATATATATATATATATATATATATATATATATATATATATATATTTATATATATATATTGTGGAGAACCATGATCGCCTACGCCCTTAATGGACACTGCGCGTAGAAGATTATTATCATTATTATAATAATAATGATAATAATCTTCTATTATTATTATTATTATTATTATCATCATCATCATCAGATCACTGAGGAAAGAGGACTTGGGAAATTTGATACTCACCAGGCAGATTGAAAGCTAGAGAGACAAAAGAAAACAACACATAACCTATCCAGCGAGCTTGAGTAAATAGATGGCTGAATAATGTTTAGAAAATAAATAAAAAGACAACATTAATTGAGATGCAAAGGAGAGGAAATTGTGGAGAGCCATACTCGCCTACATCCTGAAGGAATGGCCACGGCACATAGAAGATGATTATTATTATTTTATAATTATTATTATCAGGGCAAAAAAGAGGAAAGGGCTGGGAAAATTAGATACTTCCATGGTAGATTGAAGGGAAGAGAGACAGTGAAACACAAAGCCTAGCCTACCGTGAAAAGGTTTAGGAGAGATTAAAAAAGTAAAAAATTTATTAAGTGCTACAAATGACAGGAAACTGTGGAGAACCATATTACCTATCCTCTTAGAAGATTATTATTATTATTATTATTATTATTATTATCATAGCAATGAGGAAAGAGGACTTAGGAAATTTGATACTCACAGGGCAGATTGAAGGCGAGGGAGACAGAGGAAAAAACACATAGCATATCCAGCGAGATTGAGTAAATAGATGGCTGAATAATGTTTAAGAAATAAATAAAAAACAATATTTATTAAGAGATGCATAGGAGAGAAAATTGTGGAGAGCCATAATCGATTACGTCCTGAAGAGACATGGCTCATAAAAGAAAGAGAAATAGAATACTCGCCAGTCTGTTTCGTCCTTGTTTTTTTGTTTTTTTGCGGGGGGGGGGTCTGCAGTTGGAGATTTGTCACCAGCCGTGCTGGTCAAACCCTGGGCAGAGAGGATTCCCAGACGAGGCTATGTCGAAGGGCGGAGTCTCGTCTCAGGAAACATCTAACTGACGCCGTTTTTTCCTCGGGAAATTTTTGTCCGAGCCTACGGGCACGGATACATCACAATAAATTCGGCCTTGTGCCACGTCTGACTGCGTGGGGCAGTTGGTAGATATGCTGCATTTAGAGATTCGTCTCCAGCAGTGCTGGTCAAACAAAAGATTCCTAGACGAGGCTCGTCTCAGGAAACAGCTAACCGGCCCCGTTTTGGAAGGGATATACGGGGAATTTTTGACTGATACCCCACATTAACTTATGCCTTGTGCCACATCTGGTCGCGAGAGGCGGTTGCTAGATATACTGCCCCGTCTTTGTTTCGCATGTCCGTTTTTTTTTTTTCCACTGAAACATCATATAGTCCCATGCTATTATTTTTCTTCGAAACTTCATATTTTGCTTTATTTTTGGATAATCACTACCAGACACAGGATTTGAACTCTCTTGATTATTGCAACGGATGTTGAGTAGACGTTGCTTTCTCTGTTTTTTTTTATATATATATATATATTTTTTTAATTATTTTTTGCTAATTACAGTGTATTTGTTAAAGTAATTTCTGGGAGAATAATTCCTCAAAACTTTGGCGTTTAATATGATTTTGACAGTGAATTTTCATTTAATACGCATAGTAATACCCGGATAATGAGAGCTTGATGCGACGGAATTATTAAAAATGCCACAATGACAATGAAGGGCTATTAATAACAATTACGTGCTTGATTAGACAAAAATGGAACAAAAGAAGACGTTTCAAAGAACAAGCAGAAAAAGACAAAATTAGAAAGAAAATAATGTTCAGAATGAGGAATTAAATGATGGAAAAGAATAAAAAATCGACCAAAATTAAGCAAGAAGAAAGCAGACGCGGGTAACGATGAAGAAAAGGCTGCCTCTCCAGAAAATGATGAATAAAGGCTTTGAGAATAAGAAGGAAAGGAAAGAAAAAAGACACAAATATATATATATATATATATATATATATATATATATATATATATATATATATATATATATATATATATATAAAAGAAAAACAGACCACTTTAAGGTACCATTATAATAATTTATTTCACCAGAGTCCTTTTAAAGGAGGCCGGATCATCAGATACCACTTCCAAAAACAAATTTCAAATACATTAAATATCCTTCTTGGGATTACCAAGTTCTTCATAGCTTAACTATATATATATATATATATATATATATATATATATATATATATATATATATATATATATATATAGTTTAGTTTAGTTTATGCAAACTTAGGTAATCCGTATGGGTAGACCCGAGGAGGATGATATCCGGAGAGCTCAATGTTAAATTCAGAGCAGATATGTTTGAATAAAAACAGACCACTTTAAGCTTCCATGTAATAAATTATTTCACCATAAGCCCTTTAACAGGGCTCTGGATCATCAGACTTTACTTCCAAAAATTGAAATGAAAAATGATTCATTTTTCATTTTTCATTTCAATTTTTGGAAGTAAAGTCTGATGATCCATAGCCCTGTTAAAGGGGTTAAGGTGAAATAATTTATTACATGGAACCTTAACGTGGTCTGTTTTTATTCAAACAAATATATATATATATATATATATATATATATATATATATATATATATATATATATATAAAAGTGAACATAGGGGTCAACACTTAGACGCGACAGTCTGTTTCATGCTATATGCAATCGTCAGGCCACGACGATTGCATATAGCATGAAACAGACTGTCGCCTCTAAGTATTGACCTCTATGTTCACTTTTATATTTACAGACGCTCTATCGCTGATATTGAGCACACCTTAAGACTATATTTCTTCATTTATATATATATATATATATATATATATATATATATAGATAGATAGATAGATAGATAGATAGATAGATATAAAGAAAGAACAGTAAGATATATAATCCGGTGTTCTTATCGATATTTTTGTTTTTACAAAATAGTGCTGAATGTAAATTTACAGAGCATTAATATTATAAATTAACTGATTTAAAATATGTTTTTTCGCTACACAGTTCTAACCATGTTTCAAAAGTTGAAGCTAAAAGCTTCGAATTTAATTTTGTAATTAAATTAAAGACATTAGTTCCATTTCATCGTCAAGCGAATTTTGGAGTCTCCAAATAGAAAGAGTAAGGAGAGAAGAGAAAGTGTAGAAAAAGTAACAAATATCGTTAGGAATAATCATGCCGTTGGAATCGATTGACTTTTTTGTTTGTTTTTTTTTACGGCTGATCAACCCTTTTGGTTTATTTTTTTAAAAAGACGAAACATATTTTGAGTTGATAGAATAAAATATTTTTGCATGTTTGTGTTCAGCGGCATATCAACTCTTTATGGGTCATTTAATGCCAAGTTGGATGGTTGACTTTGTTTATTGGCATATCAACACCACTATGGGCTATTTAATGCCGGAATCTAAATATTTATAATTGTACACCTTCAACTTACAGATAAAATGTATTATTAGTATTTACTATATTCGGACTTTTACCCTCATCTTCATTGGCTTATTCACAACGTTTCCGCCGTTGTACGCTCCTGTCTTCTTCAGGTGATGGGATTTTAGAACCCTTTATTTCGGTAGATTGTTCTAGTTTCACGCCTTTTCCGGGTGTTATTTCCTTTTAACTCAACTGTCCAAGTTTTTTTTTTTGGTTCATCACTGTATTGAACTCACACTTTTTGGGCCCCATCCACTGTGCCATGTGTCCTTGAGATGGAGGCGTTGGTTGGATCCGGTGACGGGGCCCAAAAAGTGTGAGTTCAATACCCGGTTGGGGCAGTCGGGAACTTCCAGAGGGAGGTTAGCAGGAGATGGCTGATGGCTGACATCCGTCGGGCATGGCACGTGGAACTAGAACGGTCTGCCCCAGTGAGCGAAATGGAGGGGTTCGGTTCGAAATTCCAACCACCTGAAGAGGGCCGGAGCGTACAACGGCCGAAACGTTGTGATAAATATGGCGACAAAGATGGGGACAATAGTCCGAATAATGTAGATAAAGACCCGATATTAATTTGAAACTGAGCCAGGTTGTGACACAATGTTGTTTTTTAACGTGGAGACCCGAGTGTTTCGAGTGTTTCTAAGCTTGTCTTAACTTGTCTAAGCTGGTTTTATCTGGTTATAGCTTGTCTAAACTGGTCAAAGCTTGTCTAAGCTAGTAATAGCACAGTTACGTAACTGATGTCACGCAACGGCGGTGGGGGAACGCAAGGGGAGATAATGCTTCCGGCACGGAACAGATACCACTTCTGCAGCATCCATCTCAGTGGGGGAAAAAACCCTTCTCCTACACTGCTGATCGCTCCCTGGTAGACACAGAAACCCCAGGGGAAAAGCATTCAAGGAATGGGTAGTTTGTTATTTAAAAAATGATAATCTCGTCTCCAGAATAATGTAAATTCATCTGCATAATGGTATTTGGCAAAAAGGAACTTTTATTATATTAAGAACATTCGATTTTCTTCATTATCCGTTATTATTCTATTATTATCTCCTTTTCCTGACTTTCACATCTTCGGAATCAATGTTATTCAGCATTACCATTCCTATCAACACGTGCTCGATGACTTTAATGTTTGGAGTTAATATTTGGTCAAACTTTCTCTGTTTTCTTCCAAGATATTATCTTTAATCTCGTCTAATTTCCGCTTTTTCTTCTTCTACCTTGGTCATCGTTTTCCGTCTATACCCCTTCTTCTTATTTTATATAATTCTTCATCTTACGGTATGTCCCTTTCTCCTTTTTCCTTTTACATTCTTTTTCTTTTCCTTCATTTCCGTCTATTCCTCCCTTTTTTTGTTTCTTTATCAACAATCTCCATTACCTTTTTCTTTTACATTTTTTTCTCTTTTTCTTCTTTTTCATCTTGTCTTTCAAGTTAATTTGCCGTAAACAAATGCAACGAATCCGACTGCAATTTGAACTCGGTCCCGTCATTTCTCATTTTGGCCCGCTATCCATTGCACCAGTTACTTTCCCCTTCGAATATAATCTGTAAATATCTCCATTGGCATTCTCGTCACATTTTCCTTACTCTCGCGCACGGTTACAAACATTCTATTTGTTGGGGCCTTGTTGGGGCCAGAATAAAGATACAAGAGTGGATTTGAGTTAACAAATATATTAACGAAAATCGGTAATACAATAATATACAAACAAGCAAGAATGTTGAGTCCGAACTGTCAGATCTGACTGTTGCTAAAAAAAAACCCCAAAAAACTCTACTTCAGATAAAAGCAGTACCTGCTATTTTTTTGTAACTTGGAAGTGTCCACCAGTGTATGAGTAATTTACCATAACCCTATTTCAACGACAATTTTAGGTTTTGGAAAAGCCAGAAGACGCAGAGAACTAAATCTGGAATGGAGGTTAGAGAGTTTTGCAGCCTGACCTAGAAAATGTGTTGCTTGTAAACCTTCCAAACTCGTGAAGAATAGTTAGTTTCATTGGTTGCTGAGTGACCAACCCATCTTGCTAGATGCCTTTGTATATTAATGAGCTTCAAGAATATGAAGAACTATATTTTATCTATGTTTTCTGCGAGTATGTGTGTCTAGCACAAACATATTCGAGTAACGAGAGTCAGCAATATTACTTAGAAAACGGCATACTTTCAAGAATTTACTTTGATTCCATGAGATTATGTTGACCTTTATTTCGAAGTTAGCCTGATTTTGCTTCCCGCAAAATTACAACTCTGCACACACAGAACCGGGCATATTTTTTCTCTTCCTCACATTGCATCTCTTTTTTCAGATTCCTTTTATTTCCGTACGATACCCTTCCCGATCGTTGGAATAATTATCACTTATATGTCATTGAATATGTTTCGATAATAACGCTGTGAAGACATCGACAATCTTAATAGTCTGATTTTAAATAATGATAATAATAAAATGTTTTATCGCACTGTCCAAAAAGACTTTTGCATTCTATGTATCTGTTTTGCGGTTTTCCCTGCGTCTACCATCAACAATATGTCATCCCAATAAAAGGAACACCCTAGCCCCGTTGAACTTGGGGACGTCAAAATCAAGCGAGTATAGCAATTGAAATATCTGGAAAGTTTTTTTTAACAGATGAAAAAATGTAGCACCGAAAAATGAAGCAGGATTGGAATAGCAAAAGTTGACTTGCAAAAGGTGACTTGCAAAAGCTAAGTAAAGTATTAAGAAACAGGAAAATGTCGTTAGAAACAACTTATTTGAGAGTGAATGCTAGGCAATTTTCTTACAGATGTAACGACGCTTGAGGCAACAGAAATATGGCTTCGACTAAAGGATGTTGAGAATACCATAGTATAGAACATGTGATAAACGAGGAAGTTTTAAGGAAAATGCAAATAAAAAAGACATATGCTTAGTATCACTAAGGGAGAGTTGAAATGTTAGGCAAGGCCGGACGTGGGTTCAACTTTTCCGATGACAGGTCCGTCCCTGAAAGTGGAAGCGCTATATCTATATAAAAGTGCAATAAAAGAACGAACACAGAAAACTCTTGTAGTAATAAAAAAGGAGACATTTATAAAATCATCTGAACACTGTCAGTGACTCAAGTCCAATGTCAGAGAAAATTCTCGAAGCTAAACTTCATAAAGACAAGGTGAAGAAATTCTCTGAAAAGAATTTGGAATCATACATGTTACTGACTGTTGTGTCGTAAATAGGAAAGGTTGACCGCCATATAGAAAATAAGAGGCAGTATATTCCGGAGAATGATATAGCACAAGGTTGGAAATACAGACTAATGCAATAAATAGTTAATCGTTAGCTCCACGGCATTTACCCGAGATTTCCTCACAAGGCGGTATATGGCACAAGGACGGTTTTTAACGTGGGGCTTTCCGAGCGCGTAAGCCTGGGCTAAATTTCCCCATAGAACCCACATACACGAGGTCGAGCAGCTGTCTACCTCTCCAGACAAGACTCCTCTGGGTTCCTCTTTGCCCGAAGCAGAGTTATCTGTAAATCGCTATCTACCTGAGATCTCCCCAGAAGGCGGAAGGTGGCACAAGGACTGTTTTTATCGCGGGGCTTCCGAACGCGTATGAGCGGGCAAAATTTTCCCATAGTAATTTTCGGGCAGTAGTCTATTTTCCCAGACGACACTCGGCCCTTCGGCATATCTTCGTATGGGTTCCTCTCTTCCCGAAGCAGAGAGTGGATAAGCAGTGTTAACTCTCATCGTTATCTACCCGAGACCTCTCCACAAGGCGGAATATGACACAAGGTCGGTTTTAATGATGAATTTTCCGAGCTCGTACACTCGGGCAAAAATTCACCATAGAACCCGCATAAACGGAGTCGGGTAGCTGTCTATCTCCCCAGACGAGACTCTGCCAGTACATACGTTCCCGAAGGCAGAAACCTCGACTATTAGAGCCTTAAAGAAATCGTTAACTCCTCGGTACTTACCCAAAACTTCCTCACAAGGTGGGATGTAGCACAAAGCCGGTTTTTAACGTGGGGTGTTTCGAACCCATAGGTTCGGGCAAAAATTGCCCGTCGACCCCGTATACACGGGGTCGGTTAATGTTCTACCTCCCCAATCGAAACTCTGCCCTACGGCACAACCTCGTTTGGGGACTTCTCCGCCCAGAGACAGAGAGTCCTCAAGCAGAATTAACTCTACTCGTTAATATTTTTTAGATTAGGCCATCTTGTAGTGGTGTTCAGCTACTCCACAAAATTATCCATTGAAAAGTAATTGGTAAATGGATTGGATGTAGAATCAATTATTGGCAGATTCGAATAATGAAGTCAACACAAATGATTGCTCTTAATATAGTATAATGCATGTTCTTTCGAACTGCCTGTTAATTTGTAAATTGTAGAGTAAACTATTTGAGAACATCAACCGATTATTTAAAAATACAATAAAATAAAATGATTTTTTGTGATGGGAATTTACCATTATTTACACTATTTATATCCGGATAATTGTCCTCATCTGTGTTGTTGTTATCACAACCTTTCAGCCGTTGTAATCTCCGGTCTTCCTCGATCGTTCTGATAATTAACAGCTGCATGCCCTTGAAGATGTCTAAAAAAAAACGCTAAGATGGCAACATCCAAATTAGCAGACTCTGCCCTCCGACATAGCCTCGTCTGCGGATCCTCACTGCCCAGTGGCAGAGAGTTTGATCAGCACAACTGGAGACGAATTTTCAACTGCAAGATATCTACCAACCGCCCCACGCGGTCAGATTTAAGGCCAAATTTAATGTGCGGTATACGATCCCGTAGGCTCGGCCAAAATTTCTCCGTACATCCCATATAAAACGGGGTCGGGCAGCTGTTTCCTGAGACGAGACTCTCAGAGGCAGAGAGTTTGACTAGCAGTACTGGAGTCGAATCTCCGATTGCGGACTAACATACAGTATTTACTACTATAATTATGTGAATGTAGACATACCCATTTTCGTCCTTAGGTATGATGCAATAATTAGGTATCTACGGCGAGTAATATGTACAGTACATGTGCATTGTAATTACGAAGAAATACATATTTTTCTCACCAAATTTTAATTGTACCTTTCTTTCCATATGTACTTTTTAAAATGTTTATTTATGAAAATTACACTATAGGATTGTCCTTGTGGGTCTGTTCCCTGGCAACCGATATTTTTCGTGTCAGTTCGCCACTGATGTTTGGGATACATAATGGGAAAAGAGGGTTTGGAGAATACGCTAATATTAGTGTTGTTATGTGGGGTCTGGCACGACACAACACTTAACACGACAGAGTCAGTTGAAATAATAGTATTCAAGACTGACCTAGACAAATCACTGCAAAAATATTATCTTTTTTCTTTTAGACGCCAGGACTACTTATTATGAATGGATCAGTCCATTCATAATAGTAAGCAGAGCGACTAGTTCTTACCACAATAATTAGTAATACACAAATGAATCTTATATCATTTTAGATGTGTTGGTTCAAATAGCATCCTGCAAAATCAAAACTCTGAGAATTGGTAACTATAGAGGATTCTTTATGTTTCAATTCATAATATTGCGTGCCTTGTTCAGATTCCCGCCATTCATGCACTCATTCCCCTACCACACCCATCACGATCGTTCTAATAATTATCATCTGCATGTCCTTGAAGGTGTCTTAAAAAAAAAAAAGAAACGCTGTTAAGATAACAACATCCTAATTAGCAGACATTGATTTCTCTCCCAACACAACCCCAACGACACTTCCAAATCACAGCCATCGATTTTTCCTACTTGTCTTCACTGGTCAAATCTCGTGTAGCCTATTCAGCATGTTTCATATATGTTATTACAGTTTATGTCTTTTATGAAATGAATATCCCCAAAACAAATGAAGATTTGTCAGAAAAATAATAAAAGCGGTGATAGATTTTAAAATTGAAAGTGACGGCTAAAACGCTTTATATTAGGTTGGTGCAAAAATAATATCGTTTTTTGACGTATTTTTAACGTCAAAAAACGATATTATTTTTGCACCTAACCTAATAAAATCTTACAGTTCGTTTTATTTGGACCCTGTTCTGATGAGAGATCCTGCAGAAGTGAAAGAATAAAAGAAGGTACCTCTGAAAGAAAAAGCAAAGAAGGCCCATTACTGGAGCCATTAACTATTATTTAACCGTTAATCTTACAAAATACTTATTTTTTTTCCTGCCAGACTCATTCGTACCAGAGTTCTAAAAGCAGAAAATGACTCTCCATCGACATTCCCAATGCGGATATAGAAGAGAGTAGAACTGTAGACTGAAGCTTGCATTTAGGAGCAGATTAACTGAGATTAAAATTCAAAATTTTTGAGTATGCCTAGAGTCGGCTAGCAACTTATAAACACAAAACTTATAAATCGACTTGATTCAAACTTGTGGGTGAATACGTTTATTTTCTTATGTAAGTTGGTTCTCCCCATAATGTTGTGGAGGTCGACACACATCATTGCAGCAAAAATTAGCTTTGTGTCTACTGAGATAAAGCATACTTGACAGAAAATAAGATGGGCAAAATAACAGGAAAAGGATGGTAAATTGTATGTTAATTTCATACACTTTTTTTTACATTTTTCTTATGTGCATTGGCGTGTGTATTTTTAAGTTACAATTGTTTTATGGTACCTGTGTGAAAAGCCATATCAAGGGGCAGAAGTTGGACACGTGTTGCCCGTACCAAGGCTCGTGATGAAGAGAATGAATTTTACGTCTTTAAGCGAGATGTCTGTATTTCTGGCAGGAACATTTTTTTGCTGCATGCTGGGAGTATTTTTATTACTTTTAATCATTTAATATATTTTATACAACATTTTTATGTTATTGTTTTCTTTTCTTTTCTTTTTATTTATTTATTTGTAATAATAATAATAATATCCCTACTTCACATCACCACGAAATTACCGGATCTAATCGGTAGTGATAGATGCCTAATTACAGTAAAAATAT
Organism: Acanthosepion lycidas; assembly: GCA_963932145.1. Classification (NCBI taxonomy): domain Eukaryota; kingdom Metazoa; phylum Mollusca; class Cephalopoda; order Sepiida; family Sepiidae; genus Acanthosepion; species Acanthosepion lycidas. The sequence goes on from OZ010603.1 coordinate 39,395,471, forward strand.
TCATTGTTTTTGGAAAAATGGATTCTCCTTCCGGAACGCGTATTTTTTTTATTATTATTCAGGTGGTGATTTTATTGGATGTTTCTTGTTGTGCTTTTGTAATAATGTCACAGGTGTTAATCTCTCAGTAGAGACTGTAGAATTCTCTATCATCGTGTATTTTTCATGTCTGGTAATAACCTTGTAGGGCCCAGAGTAGGGAGCTTCAAGAGTCTTCTTGACTGTTCTTAAACAGACATGGGTTGAAATGTATAGGTTTTGTGTTATGAAAGATTGCTTAGGTGAGTGTAACCGTCCTTCAAAAGGGAGGGATAGGTTCAGCTTAGTCATCTCTTCAGAAAATTATTTAATGTTTTCTTTGGTAACCGTAGAACTGTTATGCTTTATCAATTGTTTTGGTTGAAATAGCTGGTTTCCATTAAGAGCGATGGCAGGTGGAATGTTATCTTTAGTGAGTACATTTCTCATACCAAGAAGAACTATTGATAGAGCGTTTATCGAGTTTTGTTTTCTTAGCATGATGGATGATTTTTGAGTTCTATTCTTGCATTTGTTTTGGGGGGGTATGAGTTTGCACGGAGTCTTTGGAATTCTATACGATATGGTGGATGTCTTTGAATTGTTTGATTTCGAACTAGCTACCTCTCTCAGTGATTAAATGAAGCGGTACTCCAAAGCAAGCTATCCATGTGTTGAGGAATGCTACGGCTATTGTACTTGCTGGGGTGTCTTGAAGAGAGGTAACTTCTATTGTATCTTGTTAAACTATCGATGTAGGTAAGAATATATTTTTCTGGTGATGGGTAGAGGCCATTATGTGCGGTTCCTGGGAGCAACGGCTCGTTGATGTCAATATGGACTGTTTCATATAGTAGTGAAAAGGGTGTAGTTTGTGTCTTAATGTTTCTAGATATTTTGTTTTGTCGACAGTGTTGACAGATTCTGACCATTTGACGTATATTTTTGTCCATATTTGGTGAGTAGTATCTTGACTTTATCACTTTGCGTTGGAGGGGGTGAAATGTAAAATCTATCAAAGCTATGTTTACGAAGAGATATTGGAATTAACGGTCTTAGTGTTGTGTCACAGAAGAGAGTTGAATCTTCATAATTATATGACTTCTGGTAATCCTTGTATTTAGAAATCTCTTCATCTTACGATTTCTGTGACTGATAATGCTAATCGTGAAAAACAATCAGCAAATATTTTGTCTCCTTTGATGTATATCAGATCTTCGATATAGTCAGCAATGATTGAATGATGTATTTTTTGCCAGTCTGATTTGAGGGGTGTACTTTTTAAATGCTTATGGTTAAGTTTTGTGATCAGTAAACAATGTAACCTGTCTACATTCTATTTGTAGTCTGAAGACTAGTACAGTTTGGTAAGCTACTAATAGTCCACGATGAAATATTTAGTATTTTTTGTATGTCCATTAGTTTTTTAATGGAAGCCTAAAGGGATCGGGCTGTCATCTACAGTCTGATGTAGGGCTGCTCTTGTTGTATAGCTAGAACTATCAGTTACGACAGTGGCTTTATTATTGGGGTGTTGTACATATAGGAACTAGTTAGGACTACATAGAAACATTGAGGTATTATGGTGGCTGTCATATTAATAGTAAATATGAATCTGTTGATATGATGAATAATGAAGAATGTTTGGGCCAGTAATCTACTTAAGTTAAAAATAAGAAAAGTTGAAGACCAACCTTCCTCTATATACCCTCTTTTGGCCTTGTACCATTATTGTATTATTCAAAATAAATATTAATTTTGCTGTGGTATCTCGACTTTATAAATTTAAGCGTAGTACTATATTAAAACAAGATCCCATCATTTTACAGTTAAAATGGCTAGATGTAACCGTAAGTTCTATGCTAACAGTTTCTTTTATCGCACTTCTCGCTTGTGGAACACTCTTTCGTCTTCTTGCTTCCCAGTCAACTTTGATTTTAATCAATTTAAACGCAATATCTATCATTATGTCTTCTTAATTTTTGTCCTTGTATTGTTTTCTCTCTTTAGTATTTTCTTATATTCTCTAGCACTCACTACCCCACGCTCTTCCGTCTTAATGGCTTTATTGCCCTGCTTGTGGTGGGGATTTTTTTTAATTAACATACTCAATAGTCTCTTCTTCTTGGTTTATGGTGTAGCTGTTTCAATATATTCTTTTATGTACCGTTTCCCTTCAGGACGGAGGCGATCAGGGACCTTCATATCCCTTGCATTTCTTAATAAGTTTTATTTTTTTTATTTCTCCCTAACCCTGTTCTACCAACCATTTACTCAAGCTCATCACCTACGTTTCGCGCTGTTTTTCGCTTACCCTGTGAGTATCAGGTTTTCCAAGCCCTCCTTCTACATTACGTGCCCCAGAAATTTCAACTGCCTCTTCCTGATACTAAGTATGTTTGCTTTTTGTTTCCATTTTCTCCAAAATATTGTTGTTGCTCACATGCTTCAATATACCCCACCGAAATGCTAAATATAGTCAATTTATTATTTAAAATAATTCCACATCTAACGCCATACACGCCTTCTCCGCGTTGTATTAGATCTTGAACATAGAAAATGTTAGGCTGGTGCAAAAAAAATGGCGTAATAATGTCGTTTTTTGACGTATTTTTAACGTCAAAAAACGACATTATTACGTCATTATTTTTGCACCAACCTAATATCTTGTTAGTCGCAATAGATCTCTCGCTTGAATCTCTGTAGAGTTTGATTTTTAACTCTAATTGTCGAGCGCCATCTAACATAGAAAAACAGAACCAAATTACAAATGGCGTCAAACGACCGCTTTTAGCAACGTGTTCCGCCTTCCAAGAATTCAGGTCATACATGAGCCAAATTAAAACTTTTGCTAAACCACAGGCAACACCCATCTCCTCTCCCTCTTCTTCATCTTCTATTTCTTCATTATTATTATTATTATTATTATTAGTAGTAGTAGTAGTAGTAGTAGTAGTATTTCATTAAAAGCGTTTAGGAAAAATGTCAATTTTTTTAAAAAAGAGAAATAGTTTGATTATAATGGAATTCGGCCATGTTTCCTCAAAGCGGCAAAAAGTATTTAAAAAATGGACGACTTCAAATGAATAAAACCATCAAAATACCTAAAGTGTTACTGTTGTAATTACGGATGGACAAAGTTACAATTTATTGTCTTTATTCCTTCTGTTTGTTTTTGTTAATTAAGATGACACCAATTAAATTTGGCATAATTGTACTTTCTTGAATTCATCTACGCACACAAGTGATTGGCTCTACATGTCTTGGGGATTTTCTGTTGATTACATGTCAAAAGAAATGGAACTCTTGTTCTGTTTCAATTCTTTTGGTCTCTAATCATTGACCAGGAAGAAATGCTAACATCCAGACAGGAATTTTTAAAATGAAAGACAAAGACGAGGAAGTAAAGAAGAAATGTAATAAAAGACTGGTTCATTATTTCACTGTAAAAACCGTGCAGTATACAGAAAATATCACGTTACTAAAACTCAAAGCTACAACTGAAATGTTTGAGGAAAAGAGGTTTGGCGAACTGAACACTGTCAGGGTGCATAGAAAGCAAGAGAAGCATAGAAAAGTAGGGAATAAATTTTATAATACTAATTGCTGTAACCTAGGAAGGGTTACTGAATGAGGAAATATTAGTGTTCATAGGTTCGGTATATAATACTTATCGATCGATCGATCTATCTATCTATCTATCTATCTATCTCAATCTGTTCACATCTATCTATCTATCTATCTATCTATCTATCTATCTCTCTCTCTCTATATATATATATATATATATGTATGTATATATATATATATATATATATATATATATATATATATATATATATATAGAGAGAGAGAGAGAGAGAGATAGTATTTGAATCTAGAAAAGATTACCGAATGAGGAATAACCAAAACGAAAGTTGGAAATGGAAATGGTAATATTTATAACATCAACAAAATACAATACTCGCCAGCGGCGTTAATAGGTAAACCACTGCTAATAGTGGGCTATTTAGACAGTATATTACCCATACTTACAATAGTGACGAACGTATTTATGAGGACTGGGACATGCCCTTTAGGTACGGTATGTAACATTAATAATAATCTCTTAAATTTTGTCTTTGGTTACCGCATGGTAATAATAGCCGTTTCCCTATAAGGAAATATTTGACATTAATTGACCGAGCAGGCAGTACTGCTTTCGCTTGAAATTTATAAAATGTTACACTTAGGAAAATTTTTCAGGAAACTATATATCTCAAGTCAAGTAGCTGTTATTCCCCTTTGCAGCATTGACCGTGGGAGGGGGTCCTTCCGAACCTTTTATTTGAAGTAGTTTTGGATGTAAAAATCTTGATTATCTAATTTTCTCTTCGAGTTATTTGTACTATCCATTTTATTTATTAAATAAATTTGCTGCTATTGGTAGACCTCAAATGATATTGTTTCTCTTATCGGGTACAGTGATTGTGTAGCGCCAGTCTACAGTGTTCAAAGTGGGGGGGGGGTCATTGCCAAGTCCTTCAGGCTTCACTCGCTCAAAGCAATTTTTAATAATTGATCTTAGAAAGCGTTTGTAAACAGCGGACAGTTTAGATATTTCGGAACCGATTTGTCGCCATACATGTAGTAGTAGTATATCTCGCTAATAAGGGCGGCTTGTCAATCCCTTTTGCAGATGTTTTTTGTGTTTATTCTACACCCCCAGAGCCTACCTGTGGTTTATACTGCAACTATACTGAGCAGACCGTAGTTACAGTTTCTGAGTGTGATCAGCAATTTGAAAAAAGGCCAGCACGCTCAAGCTCTCGGCCACGATGACTTTTGACTTCGTGCTAGCACACCTATCGATACGTTCACCCGATTTCACTCACAAGGCGTGGTATGGTTTTTCAGGCACTTTCCAAATTTGCCGCACGCTGGAGTCGAGCCTCCAGTCCGATAACATCAGAAAGTTCCCATGGTGAAATTCGAACCCAGGTCTTATAGTCAGAATCCGAACACTCTAAGCACTCGGCCACGTCATACATGACATCCATATGGAAGTCTCCATCTGACGAGCCATGGACGTCTCTACCAGAGAGCAACAGTACTGGGGCGTATTTAACGTAAATTTGTCACACATATTTTCTTAACCTCAAGAGTGCAATACATTGCCCGAAACCTGTTGGAAACACTTGGAAAAGAAAATATCTGGTGATATATGTCATGTTAATTCATTTGAAATATCAAATGCCGGCATGATGTGAAGAGGAAAAGAAAAGTTCCTATAATACTGTACGATTTTCATTTTTGTTGCCTTGAGCGACTCTAGTTCGGGCAGTGGGTATCGCTCTAGCCCCTTTCACCCTTTCTACACATTGGTGAGTTCAATTCTCAGTGGGTTCCTCCATACTGTTAGCCTTGTGATAAAAGGTTAAGCTTAATATATTATAAATCAGAGCCTCCTTATTACGCAGTGTCGTGCGTCTTGGTCTGGTTACCCATTGCAATTAAATAATGAACACATTTTCATCTCCTTCTCCCTATATTTTTAGCATCTAAATTTTTTTAAAGAGCCATCAACTTGTGACAATGACTAAATAGATATTACAACTAACAAATTCAACTAAGTAACGAGCTTCATCTCCACTGTTTGATTCATAAAGGTTTAATTTTTTTACGAAAATTAAGCTTACTAAATCACTATTATTTTATTTATAAACTCCATCTTATGATAACAGTACTGATTGGTAGTTAGGTCTCATCGTTTTAATATCAGTTTCTTGGTTAAGGTTAATGAGATATTCTGGTTGGTCGTTCTTACTGAATCGGTGATTTTGATTCCCACTTGGTACCTCTTACTTGTGACCTTGTGTCAAACCTAATCTCAGGTTCTAAATTATGAAAAGAGAGAACCTTGACTGAATAATTAACTAGTTGACAGTTCTTACTAAGTAGTGAGTTTGATCCGCACTGGATGCTCCATACTTGTAGCTTGTGCTACAATAAAGTTCAGTATCATAATTCTAAAAAAGGGACTAAATTTGAATTAATGGTTCGACAGATGAAAAAATAATACTGTATGAAAATAGTAACCTAGCAGTTGGGATAATGAAGAGCGTATTAACGAAGAATAATTTTTAGCACTTTTTTAGCATTTCAACCCCAAGCAAGGTTCATAAATTCACAAATTTCACAGAGTGTGAAAGAATCTAAAATAAAAAAAAAACTATATTAATGAGAGAGAACACTAAAAGAAGAGGAAATAAAGAGACAAAAAATGGCGATCGGCATTGCTTTTAAATCTTTGAAGATCAAATTTTACTGTAAAGTAAGAATCCAGAAGACACCTCCATAAGCGAGAAGTGCGATAAAAGAAACTGTTAGCATGGAACTTCTTTTTTTTTTCTTAAGCATTTCACCCCAAGCAAGGCGGGAAGCCACTAGGACGCAAGGGGTTACAGAACATATAGAGCGAGATCAGATAAGAGTGATAGAAGAGAGTATGAGAAGGGTAGTGGATAGATCAAGTTAACTGGAGATGTCGACTGACATTACACATGAATAGCTGGAGATTATAGCTCTCAGGGAAACTGGAATAGGGAAGGGAGTTCCACAGGCGAAAGGTGCGAGACATGAAGCTATTAGAGTATAAGAGACGCCTACATTTAGAAGTTTCGACAGTGAAGGGGTGAGAGCGGGATTCCAGCCTCGTAGGGCGCTTGAACTCATGAAGTCTGGGAACCAGCGAATGCAGCTCCTCGGAGCAATTACCATGAAAGTATTTGTAAAACAAACAGAGAGAGGCGACAGTGCGTCAGTGAGAAAGTGACTGTAGATGCCAGAGCAGGGCCAATTATATTGCATATCCGCCTCTGGAGCCTATCAAGAACCCCGAGGCAAACAGAAGAGGCACCAGACCATATATGGCAGCAATACTCCATGCAAGGGCGAATTGTTGATTTGTAGATCTGGAGGATCGATTCCGGGGAGAAAAATTTCCTGGCGCAGCACAAAGGAGCCAACTTTCCTCGCGGTGGACGAGGCAATTGACTCAATGTATTTGTTCCATCTCAGGTCAGGTGTCAACGTGAGACCGAGCAGCCGCAGAGAGGTGCTTTCCTTGCCCTCCATTAGAATGTAACTTATGGTTGCATCTAGCAATTTAATCTTTAAAATGATGAGACCTAGCTGCCAATCTAGTTGTTGTAATCTAGGGAATTTACTGAATAGAATAATCAAACGAAAGTTGGTAATGAACGAAAATACTTAGGACAAGAACAACACATATAAGTTTAGCCAGCGGTTCCTAGAAGTAGTCAACTGCTAGAAGTGAGTCAAGTGAATTCCACAATGAATTTCCAACTGCAGAATATCTACCAACCGCCCGACGCGGTCAGGTGTGGCAGAAGGCCGAATTTAATGTGCGGTATCCGAGCCTGTAGCCTCGGCAAAAATTTCCCGTAGGTACCTTATAAAACAGGGTCGGGTAGCCGTTTCCCGAGACAAGACTCTGCCCTTCAACATAGCCTCGTCTGGGGATCCTCTCTGCTCGGAGGCAGAGAGTTTGACCAGCAGAGCTGGAGACGAATCTCCGACTGCAGACCAGCATACAGCATTTACTACTATATTTATGTGAATGGGTATATACCCATTATCGTTCGTACCTATGTTTACAACACTTGTATTGCTATCTTGCGATGGACCTAAACAATTAATGAAATAAAGTTAATAATAAAACCTGTATTGATCCAGGATATTGCGATAAAAAAAACAACAATAAGATGAAGTAAAACTAGTAATATAATATCACTCGTAAGGAAGAGTATATGGACCCACGTGGTATGTCTAATATATAAAGCTCAAAGTCTCTGTGTGTGTATGTGTACGCTAGAAACCGTAAGAAATAAATAAAGTTGGTTGTCTGTTTATGTTTTTGTAAATGTTAAGGTGTGATTTGAATATCCGAGCATGCGTCCTATTCATTGCTGAACTCAGCAGTTCCTGTTTGACAAAGACAAGTAATGTGTATATTTAGCTTTAATAGAAATTAAACCATTTTCTGCTTTGAGAGCGGTAATGACCATAGCGTTTCGATCACAGCTTTCGGAGTAAAAAGAAACAGGGTATAAAGGGGAGTAATCAATGTTGGCATTTTTAATAATAGATTTGAAAACTATGAAATATTGTAAAAAATATTATTATAAAATGAAATAAAGGAAAACCTAAATGCTGAATACTATGAAACAGTTGTAGTTACTGCTTGTATGTTTTTACGGCACACGCAAATAATGAAACAGCACAGAAGGTGCCATCTGTCATAATCCTAGGTTTCATTGTTATTTTTGCTATGAGAATGGATAGTAAAATCCAGAAAAATATTAGAAAATGCATTCTCTATCTAAATTAATGGTTCTTAATTTTTTTTAAAATCATTGTTAAAAGTCATTGGGATGTCTATAGAATAATTCAGAATATATACGGGTAGAAAACCGCCTGCATACGGATAAATGAACTTACTAAATATTATGTGTATTCTCACCAGATTTTTTTTCTTTCTATATCCCGTGGCCTTTCAGGACGTAGGCGATCATGGCTCTCCACCTCCCTCTACACCTTGCAGCTCTCAGCAAGTTCCTTCCCTCTGCTTCCTCCTCCAGAACACGTTCTGTCATCCACTTGCTCAAGTCCGTGAGGTATATCACACATTGTTTTCCCTTTTCTCTCTTTCTCCCTATTCGACACGTGAGTATCAGATTCTCCAGGCTCTCCTTCCTCATTATGTGTCGCAGGAACTTCAGCTGCCTCCTCCGGATGTTAAGTATAAGGTTCCTCCTTATTTGCATTCTCTCTAAGATCTCGTCGTTGCTCGCACGCTCGGTCCATATCCTTAGCATCCTTCTGTAGAACCACATCTCCGACAACTCGAGTCTCTTCTTCATCTTTCCAACATAAGCTGCCGTAAAGAAGGACAGATGTCACGTAACAGTTCAGTATTCTTTTCTTCGTTACCAAAGAAATCCTCCTGTCTCGCAATACTCTGCCCAGCTAGTGGAATGCGTCTTTGGCCATCTCAATTCGTCTACGGATCTCCGCGTCGCATTTACCATCCTCTGTCAGAAAGCTTCCTGGATATTTAAACTTCCGTGTCGATTTGATTTAGTGAATGTATACAGGGGGGGGGGCTATTCTTAAAGAATTAAAAGTCCTAACAGGTTTCAATATTGGCGGCCACAATCTTAGCAATATAAGATATGCAGATGACATAGTGTTGATAGATAAATCAAAATACAAAAGTTCTTGCAGCAGAAGTTTGTGAAAGAAAGCGTGAAGAAAGGCTCAAACATCAACTGCAAGTAAACAAATGCATGGTTGTTAGCGAAAGGAAAAGACCAACATGTAAATTACAGATTAGAGGTACCGAAATCTAACAAGTACAAAAATTGAAATATCTGGGAATTGTTTTAACAAGGGATTGAATGTGCGACACTGAAATCTGAGGATGTATTGGAATAGTGTAAGATGCCTTCCAAAAGGTAAGTAAAGTATAAAGAAACAGTAAATTCCTTAGAATCAAAGAAAATAGTACTGAAGTGTTACGCAACATAATTCCTCTTAGATGGCAGTGATTACTGGACAATCTCCTCATAGATGAAGAAAAGACATGAAGCAACAGAAATATGGTTATATTGAAGGATGCCGTGAATATCATGGAATGAATAAGGACATATTTTGAGAGAAAACGGAAACAAATAGGACAGTTATACTCAGAATCAGAAAGAGGTTGTTGAAATTTCTAGAGCACATCATGGGGAAAGAGGGTTTGGAAAAATTGATACCCACAAGACAGATTAAGTGCAAGAAGAAACATAGGAAAATTAAATATTGTTAAGTGAAGTAAAATGAGTCCTTTTATTAGGTTGGGGCAAAAATAATTAGAGTTAAAAATCAAACTCTACAGAGATTCAAGCGAGAGATCTATTTCGACTAACAAGATATTAGGTTGGTGCAAAAATAATGACGTAATAATGTCGTTTTTTGACGTTAAAAAATACGTCAAAAAACGACATTATTACGTCATTATTTTTGCACCAACTTAATATTATAATTGAATAGGGCGATTTTTTTTCACGACGTTAGTATAACGCTGTAAGAACTTTACAGAGGAGCGATCAGGAAAATAATTGATTGCAACATTACAAACGCTTCGACACAGCGTCTCATACCGCCCCCCCCCAAAAAAAAACTAACCGTTTCTGCAAAGTTGGAAGAAAGTTCTGTGTTCGTTTTCTTGAACTGATATTCTCTCTAGCTTGAGGCCGTAATATGAGTCACTCAAGCAAAAAAAAAAACTTCTACAGGAATTTAATATCATCTGCTTTCATTCTTGCTACCTTTCAAGTGGCCTATGTGGTTTTACTGCCTAAAATACTGCCACCCTCCCCAGTGATGTGTTGAACTCATGTTTGTTGACCATTTCTTCGAGGACACAGGCCCAGTCAATGTGGTTCTACATGCATCGCTAAAAATTACTGTTAAGAAAATTTATTTTTCATGCAAACTGCTTGGAAAGAAAGTACTCGCAGTTCCTGAATAAATTTAATGTTCTGCATTGTTAATTTGATTTTTTTACGGTATATCAACCTTATTTAAATTTATTTAAAGTCAAAAAATATTTTTAGATTGCAAGAATTTTTTTGGTGAACGGAGGCGTAATAATCATTTATTAGGTTGGTGCCAAAATAATATCGTTTTTTGACGTATTTTTTAACATTGTTTCAAGCTAGTACTTATAAATGTCCTAGTAATTTACCCCCTAGCTGGTAGGGAGGAGAAGAGGCGGTTTGGTTTGGTTCGGTCTATTTCGTTTTATGGCATATCGACCTCAGTGGGTTATTTAATGCCGAGGAGATTTTTTAGGATAGGTTCGTATAAATAGAATATTTATTCTTTGTAAGAAAAAAAAAAAATCAGATTTTGGATCAGGTTTTCACTGACGTATTTTTCTAAAGACTGTTTATGCGAGGGTCAAATGAATGACCGATAATATTTTTTTGTTCAAAGATATTTTGCTGGTAATATTTTTTTTCAAAATTGTATTGCTGCTATTTTATACTATAAAAATCTATCTTTATATTTTCATAGTGTTTTGATACCAGTTTAGTGGTTAACTATTTTCCCATAGCTGGGGCCCTACCAAGTGCTACCACCCCATAAAAAAGAGGCGGATTCATACCGTTCCAAAAGATATTTGCACGGAAAGGAATATAATGAACCCGACTGGAATTGGAACACGGTTCTCCGATTTCCAATGCCTAGCCGTTATCCTTGTCCCACGCACAACACATCCAAACTTACAGCACCTGGTATCCCAAAGTGGTCAACCATCAAGCTACTATTCTGGATCGACGTATAGCGATCCACAAGATCCGGTTAATATTCTAGAAACTGCGAGAACATTAAGATACTTCTTCGCCCAGTTTATACGATTCTTTTTGTAATGCTTGCTAAAAGGGGCACGTTCGGTTGATTTCATCTCTATAGCAAATGTTTTTAATATTCGAAATCATTTTTCACTGTTTCCATCGTCTTTGTCATGTTGAATTGATAATGTTAATTATATTTTATGAATATGTCCTGAAGATGGTTTATTAGACCGAAACGTCTGACGTTGACATTGTATTAACATTAAAACAGCATAATTGCATATAAGGATTTTTGTTTGTTTTTTCCGTATATTTTTCTTCATATATATATATATATATATATATATATATATATTATATTATATAATAAAAGGAAAAAGTCTCACCGCAAAAATAAATTTCTAATAAAACAGAGCAGGGATATAATCACCTTCTTTATCAAACAACTCCTGGTAAAGACCGCTAGATAGTTTTGCCAAAGCAATATATAATAAAAGAACATAAATATCCCATCTTCTTTTCTCTTTCCTGCGGGATTCTTTAGAGGTAAGACGTTTCTCATTTCGCTATGTTGGGCATTGTTGACCCCAGAAAACCTCATGTCACATTTAACACAACAGAAGATAGTACAGAACATCCAATTACTTAAGCGCACTTGTCTATGCACAGGCGTCTCTCATAATTATACCTAAGCAATAGTTTGGCCTGGCGCAAGATCAAAACGGGAAGAACACCAAACCATATTCTTAAAAATTAACAGATGTTGGGTGGGATTGATTCTTGACACATGAGACGTCCCAATAGGAATATACCAAAACTGCTGAACAGTTTTTTTCTCTCGTCCCATATATGGATATTTACTTGACCCCCCCCCCACACACACACTGAGTCAGGTTGTAAAACAAGGTCAGTTTTTAACGTGGGGAACCGAGTGTTTTCACTCGGGCGGCTGGTCTAAGCTGGTCTTAGCTGGTCATAGTTTCTCCAAGCCCTCTCGTCCCATATATACTTGGGATTCTCGATTTAAGCTCACCTTTGAGCTCACTTCTGTTTGAGGTGTGCGTATTTATCCTTACTAAAGTCTATCACTACCGTCGTATTGGTTTTAGTTTCAAAGGTTTCATTCCTTTATTTGCTTCCATTTCAAATTTTCTTTTTCTTTTGACAATATTCTTTTGACCTTGTGGGACTACTCCCCTTTTCTGCCAAAGATTGGTTTGGTTTGGTTTGGTTCGTTTTACGACATATCAACCACTATGGGTTATTAAATGCCAACAAAATTTTCATTGTTGGTAATATTTTTTTCCAAAAATCTATTTCTGGTAATATTTTTTCGCTCAAAAACCTATTTCTAGTAAAACTTTTCCTTCACTGGTAATATTTTTTTTCAAAAAGTGTATTGCTAGTAATATTTGTTTTTCAAAAATGTATTGCTGATAATAATTTTTTACAAAGTATTCTGGTATTGAAACCTATTTTTACACTTTCATATTAGTTTGACCCCCAGCTTAGTGTACAGCCATTGCCCATAGGTGGGACCCTAACAGGTGCTACCACTCCGGTAAGAGGTGATTCCACGCTTCCCAAAACCTCCTGATCAGAGGCCTTGCTGTGGGACGTAGTTTATCGTCTTACTCAGGACGTGGGTGTAATTTATCATCTTACCCAGGACGCGTATGCAGTTTATCGTCTTACCCAGGACGCGGATGTAGTTTATCGTCATACCCAGGACAGGTTCTGCCAAAGAACTTCTGCTGACCACCTCGAGATGTTGTTGCGAAAATAGTATACGAGAAAAAGGTGCAAAAGTCAATCTCTCACTTTCTCACTTTTTTTTTTAGCCTTAGAGATAAGTCATATCACGATCTCTTCTGGAGTACCTTTTGGTCCCCAGTGAACCTAATATCGAATTGAATACAATACATAATATTACCCAGCATACAATAGCCTAAGTTTATTTGACTACACACAGACATGTCTGATAATTTTATTAAGTCAAGAGATAAGAAAAAAAATTCTTCTCAAATGTTTTTCACAATATTGATAGTAAGTTCACCCATCCATACGTACTAAAAGGATATCTCCATTGTTACAGTTTTTTGGATACATGTGTGTACTAGTGAGCCAAACAAAATGAGCTGACTCATTTTATAGTCCACCAAGAGATGGGTCAACCAATCAGAAAGCTCAAAATATTCAATCCGACGTGTATAAAGGCAGCCATTTTGTTTTTCTCCCAAAATATCTTCACTGCCAACCGCTGAAATTGAAGACTTAAAGAATTACTTAACAGCTTCTACTTTCTCCGAATCTTCACTGCCAACCTACCTCTGATATTGAACTCATTACGGACTTTACTGGATTCTATATTCAGAGACTACGGCAAACATGGTTAACATCTATTAGGTTGTTGCAAAAATAATGACGTAATAATGTCATTTTTTGAAATTAAAAATACGTCAAAAAACGATATTATTAAGTCATTATTTTTGCACCAACCTAACATATACGCATCTTTGTTTATCTCTTGTATTCTTTTCATTTAGTTTTGCTAGGGAAATAAAATATGTTGCTAATTGTACATTAATGTTTGTATGTTTGTTCTTATTGTCTTGATTAAGGAAACTCCAATCCGTCAATTCTCATACCAAAACCTATTCCTGAATATAGATACCATATGCAGAATGTCACACGGTTTATCCTGTAATTATTGCAAGATTTTGCTGTCGAATTAAGTAGAGTAATTTAAGGCTAAGGATAAAAAAAAGTTTCTAATATTAGCCATACAGGTTATTGGGAATATATCGCATAATATATTTCCAACAACGCTTGAATGGTCACAGGTCTCGCAAGAAAAATAAAGTCGTGATGTGGCGAAGTCATTTCATTGGTATTATAAACTTATCATGAACTGGCAAGAAAACGAGATTTCTAGAAAAGAAAATTTAATTCTTTCACCTTTTTAGCGAGGTTTTGACTTGTTAGCTAGCGAATAACCTTAAAAAAAGCGATCTTACTGACTTTGACACTCTACTCCATCGCTGACGAGTAGTCAGCAACATTTCCCTGCTGGAGAAAATAAAACTTAGCTGATACTGTCTCCAATCCTAGTGCCATTTATTATTATAAGCAAACATTCCGAAGAAAAAATGGATTTTGATTTTCAGTGAAAAACTGAGATGATGCGACTTTTCGATAATAGACTGAAGACAGCCCAAACGGTGATTTCGAAGCGACAAACGTAGTTTGATTAAAAACCAGCGCTACCATGGAGTATTTAGTGACATTGTTACAGATATAGGAAATATCCTGTAAATTGTGTCGATTGCTTAGTACATATTTTATTGTGAAAAAGTTATATTTGATCGTGTGAATTCCCTTAAAATATAATTACCTTTCTGGCACCCATTTTTTTCTAATATCGTCGAAATATGTTAGGATGCGCGACAGAGAAATCTTGTAAATTACCCATCTCTATCTATAAAAGGCAAGATGTGTTTGTGTGTGTGTTTGTGTTTGTGTTTGTGTGTGTGTGTGTGTGTGTGTGTAACGAATGCACAGCCGCAATTTTGACGGATTTGCACCAAAATGTACATGCACATGCTCCAAGTTAGCGGGAAGGGCAAGACCGACTTTGCATTTCCCAACTCCCATCGATAGTGGAAATAATCGATTTTTTTCATGCTTCTACGGCAGTTTTCATGTAGTTTGCGGCCAACTTTCTACTGGACAGAGTGAGAGTCTATAGCTGGCTGCCAAAAATAGGCAGGGAGATTCTATTGGCCAGGGCGAGAGCCAACAGCTGACTGACACAAATGTTAGCTAGCATGCTAGCATGCAAAAAATCGATAGCTGCATTCGTCACAAGTGGGAAAAATTTAAATCTGCATGGCACTTTACTCCAATTGGCTAATTCGCTTGCTTAAACTCAATGTTGATTCTGATTCCGCAGAACTGGGTTTGGTGTGAAAAAGTATTTGTGTTAACATTCTTTTTTCATTCGGTTTTTTCAGTTACGAGTCTTTTTTTAAAGCTGATCATTTTGTGTTCATTTTGTTTAGTTCTTTATTCGTAACAGTCATTTTGTTTAGTATAGAGCTTAGAAAAAAAATTTGCAGTGTGAGATAGGCAAGAAGTAAGGCATGTAGCAACATCAGCACGGCAAAGGACACTCCTTTAAAGTCAAGGAAGGACAAAAATATTTTAAGTCAAGTGATAGCGATTACTGTATGAGTCGTACGATTTTTGAATCAAGCACGGGCAACGCCGGGCAATGCTGCTAGTTTTCCTATAAATATTTTTTCTTTTACCCTTTTTCCAAGCTGTACTAACAGTTAAAAATGAAACTCTGGTATCAATTCTGACAGAAAATAGTCAGATAGTTAACATATTTTACCTCATTTAAAAAAAATGCATACATTTTTCCTAAATAAGAGAATGAAAATAAAAATAATCGAAAAGTATTGTCTTTACTCGAATATTATCTTTCTGCAAGAATAGATTTTGATTCATCTTCTTTTTATTCGGGGCACATATCCAAAAATTTCCATATTAACCACTAAAACTGACCTATTTCGTAAAATTAAACAAAAGAAAAAAACAAAAAAAGTTCTTTATATTTGGGATGGAAACAAGCAGACGTGTGGGTTAAGTCTCGAATCGCTGGCATGTAATGACCTCAATTACGATTTTGTTGCATTTGCAGTTTGACGAATTCCGGTTAGGTTAGTAACATGACATTAAGATATTAGGGTTTCCATTGTCCAGAGACAGTTTCGCTCAAAGAAGAGGGATTTGGTTGAAAGCGCTGACTAATGAGGTTTCGACCAGCAAGCCCGGGCATATTTCAGTGTGATTTATCATTGGAACACAAAACAAAAACTGACACCAAAAGAAAATCGTATTCTTTTATTGTTTAAAATCCTTCATCGGACCCCATTGTATATGTGCTTATGTGCACGTACTATCGGATAAACATTGTGGATGCGTCTCAGCCTGTTCTGGCGTATGTGTGCGTGGGTATGTTGGTGCGTATGTATGTGCGCATTTACCCAAGTATGATTTTGTATGAGCTTTTAGATATGCGTGAATTTATGTGAATATTTATACTCGTGTACAATTTCTGTAACTTTATGTTTGCTTTTGTATGTATTTACGTGTGCATATACAGTGTGCGCTGTATAAATTCTCGCCATTTTTATTTTTAATTTCACGCATGCATTCTATTAGGTTGGTACAAAAAATAATGACGTTATAATGTCGTTTTTTTACGTTAAAAAATATGTCAAAAAACGACATTATTACGTCATTATTTTTGAACCAGCCTAATACTTTTAAATTTTGTCTACTTCACAGTATAGTAGGGTCAGTTGGGTACTATCTGTGAGAAAAAAGAGCCCCATGACGAAATTCACTGCGCCAGAAATTTGGAAACGCCATGCTGTACCGCTTGGCATTGGCGCCGGAAGTTCCAATATGTCAATCTCGAATCAGTGTTAGGATTCGGAAAAAGTTGGATAAGTCTGATGGTGATTACGAAGATGTTTGGAGTGATCACTACTGATGGCGATGTTATGCCTCCATTCATCTTCCCACAAGTCCTCCACACGGAGGCCTACATCAAGTACATTGAGGAGGTAATGCTGTCCTGGGACAAGAGAGTGTTTTAGGAAGACCCTATGTCTGGCAAAAGAACTCCGCACAATCCCACCCTAACAGGAGAACCCAGTCATGGTTGTCAGAAAATTTCCGCGGCCACATTATCCCCTACTGACACCCCAGACTGCAACCCTTTGATTATTTATGTGTGAGGCGCAGTAGAGCAAGAGATCAACCAAAATCCTTGGAACACCAAAGATGAATTGAAGGCGAGGATTATGGTAGCATTCATCAACTTAAACAAGGAGACCGTCCAGAAGAGATGCAGGAGATACCTAAGTCGTCTGGTGATCGTGGTTGAAGCCAATGGCAATTTTATTGAATGAATTTACTCTTTAGTATTTCAAGATATTTTTTTGTGTTATTTTGGTAAATATATGTATTAAAATAAGAAGCCGTTTTTATTTTTATTTTTGCATAAATTGGATGACAATTTATCAATCGCAATATGCTTGCACAGAATTTTGTATGTACATAAGTTTTGGTGTGTGCATAAATTGTTTTATAAAACACACACTTTTCTTTTAATTCTACGCTGTATTTGCCAACTGTGCATAAGTTGTTTGATAAACAGCTATCGGTGGAGACAGCCTGTACGTACCGTGTGTAACAGAAAAATTGTCCAAATCATGTAATAGCATGGGATAATTGTCGATGCCAAAAGATGTTTAATATCCAGAAAACCATTAAACTAAGCGATTTTCTTTTTTCCAGACTTTTAGATATGATATTTAATCACATTGGCACCATTTGCCGTAAGAATTACTAAAGAACTCTTTGGATTATTCAGCTAGAAAGAGAACAAATGAAAATCATTTTGTGTCAGCCCCACTGTCTTCCTAAATGTGCAATGGTGAGAGAAAAAATATCATTCAGGTTTTCAGTAATGGTACGAAAATGAATACTCTTGTTTCCATCTTCAAATTTCATTCAAGAACCATCAAGAGTATGGTGAATAAGTTTTAAAAGAGTGAAGACTGTAGAGAGGAAAACTGGATCAGGATTTCACAAAAGCAAGCGGGGGTCATCATTTCAACTTGGAGCTAAATACATTGTTATTGTTCAAAGTAGAATCCAATATTGTTATAAAAACCACAGAGAATTCCAGTTAGATACCTCTAATCATTTCTAAGATACAACGGTTCAAAACTTAATCCAGTGGTTCTTAAACTTTTTGAAATCCCGGTGCACTTGAAATCCTATCAATAATTGCAGGCGGACTGTATACAAATTCCGGAAAAATTATGTTATAATGAAGTCAAATATTGCAGAAAAGAAATAATGTAATAAAAAAATATATAAAATGAAACATACCTTAAGAATCCAATAAAAAAGTTGGTTAAATGTGTCGTGCTAGACAATTTTTGGCGCCAGAATCAATCTTATATATTTATAAATCTACCATTCGCCCTTGCTTTGAATAGTGTTGCAGATAGAAATGGAAGATAACGGTTAACACTATCCTTGAAAATGATCCAAGTATCAGCACAAGTCAAGTGGCCCTAGCATGACGTACATTGCACAGTAACTCATGGAAGGTACAAAAGCAGCTCCTGTATCCGTATCGCTTACTATAAATGCATATTGTGGGCTATGAAGGTTCACATATATCCCTATGCACGAAGATATTACAAATAAGTGGAAACAAACGTAATGCTCTAAAAATACAGAAGACGCAGACGCGCTTGATTTCTAGTCAAAAAAGAAAAACATAGGCTTCACTATAGCTTGTCTGATCACGCCAGTAGTTGTAAAAAATATCACGTGTTCGGTCAGACAATAATTAACGAATCAAACAATTCGGTTTATTCATCAGCTCCTAAGACTGCGAACTCGTAGTTATTCTGTAAACCAATTAAAAAACATTAGTTGCTGACTTTAAAATATCATGAGTAGCCAATAGATTCATACACATCAATAGTCTCACTTGTAACAGCGTCGATTCGAAGAGGCACTGAAAACCTGCTATTCAAACCCGCCAGGTAGAGATGTTAAAACACCAGCTTTTATTTTATTTTCATTCTTCTTCTTTCTTTCTTTCTTTCTTTATCTATCTATCTATCTATCTATCTATCTATCTATCTATCTATCTCAATATCCATCTTTCTCTCTATCTCTCTCAATATGTTCATATCTATATATTTATATATCTATATTTATTTACTTATTTCAGTTTGATCATCTATCTCGACCTCGTTCTTTCTTCTTAGTTTGTTCTTGTATATCTACCTCAGTTTCTTTTTTTCTTTCTCAGTCTCACTCTCTCTTCGTATATATATATATATATATATATATATATATATATATATATATGAAGATAGACGATTGCATCCAGCATGATACAGACTGTCGCCTCTAAGTGTTGACCTATATTCACTTTCATATTTACACACGCTCTATCTATAATATTGAGCACTTTATCCCATAATATCACATCTCAAGACTATATTTCTTCATATGTATATATATATATATATATATATATATATATATATATATATGGTGTATCAAAAATGCTTTTGAAAACTTTGCGAGTTGGTTCCTCACACCAAAACAAGTACATAAATATATGTTCGCGTTTGAGTTATTAAGTTTAAAGAAAATTTACGGTAGATGTGGCTGTGTTTCGACTAGGTTACATTTGTCATTCTTGTACATTTGTGGCTATTCCGTCGTCAGCGCTTAATGTGCGTAAGAGTGAGTTAAGTTAAAAGTGTCCCGTTAAAATAATGACAGAATATTCGTATCGTGAACAGGTAGATATTATTTTTGCATACGGCCGCGTGAATGTTAATGAACGCGAGGCTGTACGGCTGTATTAGATTGCGTTTTCAGACCGAAGGCAGTCGAGTTATCAAACTTTTGCAGCTGATTATCGTTACGTTGCTGAGACAGAATCTGTGGCTCCCCAAACTGTAGGATCAAGAAAGACCGAGATCCGCTTGTAGACCTGACCACGAAGAACACATTCTACAGGCTGTGGGAGACGATCGACGTATCAGCCCTAGCATGACGTGCATCCCATGGTAGTGCAGGTAGGTTATGTCAGGAGCAGATCCTGCATCCGTATCATTTTCAGCGTGTGCAAGTTCTTTGCGCCCCGTGATCACTCGCTACGAGAGAACTTTCGTCGGTGGTTTATTGCACAAACAGCTGATCCGCTGTTTCTCTCTTCAGTCTTGTTTACGGATGAGGCAATGTTTGGAAGAGATGAAATGATTAATTTACACAACCAACATTTGTGTGCGAATCCTCATGGAAACAATAGAGTTTAGACACCAGCATCAGTTTACGATTGATATGTGAGCTGGAATTGTAGTTGACTGTCTGGTGGCTCCATATGTTCCACCAGCACGTCTTACAAGAGCTGCCTACATGGATTTTATTTCGAACATATTTTCTGACCTGCTAGTGGATGTGCCCCTGCTAATACTAAGAGGCATGTAGTTCATACATGAGTGGAAATATTTCAAAGGGTTCGCCAGTCAATGATCCGACGGGTGCATGTCTGTGTAGAAGCGAGCGGAAGACATTTGAACATTTCTTATCAGTTGAGCTGTTAACGTACAACGATGGCCTCTTGGACATATGTTTATATGGATATTTTAGCTTGTTTTGGTATCGGGAACCTGCTAAAATGTTTATGCAAAATTAGGTAATCCGTATGGGTAGACCCAAGGAGGATGATATTTGGAGAGCTCAATGTAAATTCAGAGCAAATATGTTTGAATAAAAAGCAGACCACTCTAAGGTTCCATGTAATAAATTATTTCACGACACCCCTTTTAAAAGGTCTGTGGATCATTTTTCATTTCAACCTTTGAAAGTAAAGTCTGATGATCCAGAGCTCTTTTAAAAGGGCTGTGGTGAAATAATTTATTACATAGAACCTTAAAATGGTCTGTTTTTTATTCAAACAAATATATATATACAAAAATGTACGTTCATCCAATTCGATATTTGTGACATTTACCCATCCATCATCAAGAATCTACTAATGTCTGCTATCAGTTTAGCAAAGAATTACTGCCCTATTAGCCATCGCGAAATCGAAATCTTAAAGCATGCACAAGAACCTATATTATTCCATAATGGTTATCTGTGGACCAAAAGAAATAACACAGAATTTAACATTGCTATGGGAGCATATGATTCAACAAAGGTACGTGAAGTTGTTGGAATCTTGTTATTGTGGCGACTAAGAATTATTTTCAACATTTAAGGCACTGGACTCTATAGAGATGGCGGTATAATCCTCCTCCGTAAGAAAATCTAAGAAATATAGGCCGATTAAGAAAGGAACTGATAAAATCTTGCAAAATTTACGAGCTAAATATTAACACTAGCAGGCAGGTCGTAAATTCATGATGCGGTTCTATGTCGTCGTACCACGCGAGAGAACGAAATATTAACAACAGAACCATATGTCTAGATGCAATGTAATGTCATAAAAGCGCATCAAGAATTTACGACCTGCGTCTGCTATTTCGCGACCGTTATCTTCTATGTCAACATAACAGAATATCAACTTTGATGGTGAATAACTTTGTTTCAATGTCCATATACCCACTCTGAAGATGCCTCGTGTGAGAAGAAAGCTTAGATCAATGAACAGCATAATAAAAAATAGCCAAATTTGGACAATTTTGACCTTTATTTCTCCCGAAATTAAAGCAACTATACTATAGAAGGGCTCATGATCAAACATAATAGAAATTCGTTGTTTGTTATATTTGACAATATATATATGTGTTTGTGTATATATATATATATATATATATATATATATATATATATATATATATATATATATATATTGTTTAGTACACTACAAACTGATACCATAAACAGTTTGAAAAATCCTGCGAATTTTAATATTAAAATTCGTAGGTGGAAATGGTCATTTACTAAAGTATCTTAATTCCAATTGTAAAGAAAATTTCTACTGCTTAATGAAAGTAAACATTAAACGCTCTTTTGTGAGTCAGTTGTAACATATTTCAAATTCTATGTTGTGTTAATAGGACTCGCCTGGATTATATCAACGGATTATTATCCATATCTTTTATATATATATATATATATATATATATATATATATATATATATATATATAGTAACTGTGACAGCCCTTTCCAGTATTACTGGGGGTTTCCATCCTAAGCTTTTATACGAATGAATTTGTGTAGATCATCAACATCCTGATTATGTCCTTATTTTCTCTTCGTGTTACATATGACATCTATATTAGCTGTTGCTGTTGAGGTATTTGCTTTCAACCGTGTTGACTGATACGAAAAAATCACAAACATAGAACTGTACCCAATAACAGAAATAACATTTTTTACTTGAAGATTTTCAACAGCATCAACAAATATAATTGATATTATATGGAACTTGAAGGGAGAAATAATTATCTTATCACGATTTTGACGTTCGACACTACTCCAAACAAAATGTTAGAAAGATCAATACTGAGCAATAGTGGAAAAAATCAATAACTGTTCTTGGTTTGAAGCATCTTTCTCTTCATTAACAAAATATAGTCTCTTTCTCAAATACGCATACTTTTTTATTTTTTTATTTCACGCCATGAAAGGCGGGACAATCACTAGTACGCAGGGGTGAAAATGAGGGAGGATGATTGAGGAAAGGACAAAAGATGACCGGGATTCAAGAAGAGAGAAGATAGAGATTGGCGCTGCATTTAAATTTTTGAAGATTGTAGTTATCAAGGAAGCAAGTAAACGGAAGTGAGTTCCACAGGTGAAAAGTGCAAGAAAAGAAACTCTCGCTGTTGCATTTAGTTATTTCAATACTAAACTGGTGGCATCTAGATGCCGATGTAGAAGCACGCTTATATCCATGCAGTCGGGCCACCAGGGAAAGAAGCTTTGTAGAAAAGACAGAGGGAAGCCACATCACGTCTGTGAGAAAGTGACTGGAGTCGAGATGCCAGGCCAGCTAACTAGAGGTGGTGTCTCAATAAATCACCGTGGAGAAGGCAACGGGAAAGCAATCCCCAAATAAATTATGGTTAACAACTCAGATAATGCGAAACCTAATTACGTAAAGGGGGTTATGTCTATATGGTCTGTATAATCGTTGTTAAATTTCTACATCGAGAAAATTGATAATAATATAATATCCCCCCTCACAGGAATACGCGTTGCCTATCATTTGCCTTTCAATCATGTTATAACTTCTTATTCTTTGTAGATTTAGTAAAGTTCTTATTCTTATAAGCCCAGTCCTTATTTTTACATCTACCAACCGTCGATATATTCTTTCAATGTCGAATTCTTCATGGAATCTTTCACAATTATGAGGAACTCGTGGCAAAGGTTGACTGAAGAAGAAAAATATTTTTCATGATAAAAAATAGGATTCTAATGAATTTTCGGATTTATAACACTTTTGGAGTATTGTGTAAAAAACTGAAATCGTGAAAAATTAAGTTTGGTGATAAGGCCCAATCTTAGATCTATTGAAATTGTTCTAGAGTATTTTCTTAATTTGCTAAAAGAAATTGTTAGTTGAAATGAGTCACATAAAGTAAATATTTAAAGGCCAAGCTTGTTTTGATCAGGAATATGAAACACTGTCCGGATTGACATTACATTTGATTATTTGAAGATTATAGTTATCAGAGCAGCAAGTATGAGGAAGGGAGTTTCACTGTCTTAAAGTGCGAGATAAGAGGCTGTTGGAGGCGGTTACATTTAAGTATTTCGATACGAAAAGGGTGGAATCGAAATGCCAAACCAGTAGCACGCTTAAATTCATGCAGTTGGGACACCAGTGAAAATAGCTCGTCAGAGAGGTCGCCATGAAAATAATTGGAGAAAAGACAGAATGAAACCACATCACGTCTGTAAGAAAGTGACTGGAGTCGAGATGCCAAGCCAGGACCTACCTTTATCTATGTCTGTCATTCATTGAAAAATAGGAGGAATGATAGTACATTGCAGTTCAGCACTCTTTTCTTTGTTTCTAACAAAATGAATTTTTTTTTCTTAATACTAGGTTGGTACAAAAATAATGACGTAATAATGTCGTTTTTTGATGTTAAAAAATACGTAAAAAAAAACGACATTATTACGTCATTATATTTGCACCAACCTAATACATTGCCTAGCTTTTGGAAAGCACTTTCGATGTTCCAATGCGCGATTGAATTTCGATATCCCATTTTTTTGTTTAAACCGTTCCTAAATATTTAAATGGACTGTTTGGTTCATTGTTTATCTTTCTTTTACTCTTTTGTCACAGAGTTCTTGCTATTTCTTTTCTGTAACTTCTACCAACACTGTATCTCATGCACATTGTTAAGATTTTGCCCGCCAGTAATTCTTCTCTTAGCATCGGCTGAGGGAACGTGAAGCCCTACCATTTCTTTGTTTGTCATTAAAAACATTCTGCGAAAGTTGTTCCTAGGCTCTGGTCGAACAACTTGAAGAACACCCACACTGCGACGTCCTCGTTAGAGAGAAGATCAAAATAATTGGCACCTCCTGAGGCACATGATGAGCAAAAGTTTCTTCTTTCAATCTGGTGGTATCGCCAAGGAATAATGCTTTATGAGTTCAAGAAAGGAAACTCAGCAGCCGAAGCGGCTAGAAACATTCACTCAGTTTATGGAGAGGAATGTGTGAATGAAAGAACTTGCAGAAGATGGTTTGCAAAATTCAGAGATTTCACCCTTGAAGATGAAGATCGAACCGGAAGTCCAGTTGAGTTTGATGAAAAGCTTCTTGAAGCAGCCCTTGAAGAAAATCCTGCTTTATCAGTTGAGGAATTGGCAGTGGTTCTTAAACCATACAACTGTTCATCGTCATCTTTAACAACTTGGAAAAGTTCCTAAACTTGGAAAATGGGAGCCTCATGAATTGTCTGAAAACAACCTCAAATCCCGAGTTGACATCTGCTCTTCTCTCCATTCTCGCCAACTTGTTTCACCTTTTTTGGATAGACTTCTGAATGTCGACAAAAAATGGATCTTTTATCGAAATGTTAAGCGTCGTAGACAGTGGCTTGGTAAAGGGGAAGGACCCCAGCCACAGCCGAGAAGGGAACTCCATGGGCAAAAAGTTCTTCTTTCAGTCTGATGGGATCGCCAAGGAATAATCCACTTTGAATTCTTACCACCTAATGCAACAATTATTGCTCAAATATACTGTCAGCAATTAGAGCGTTTGAACCAAGCTTTGAGGGGAAAAAACTGCTCTAGTGAATCGAAAAGAGGTGATGTTTCATCAGGACAATGCGCGACCTCACACAGCAAGAATCACGTCACAAAAGATCGAAGAACTTGGTTGGGAGAAAATTCCTCATCGACATTATTCTCCCGATCTTGCTCCTTCAGACTACCATTTGTTTCGTAGCTTACAGAATCATTTGGAAGAAACAGCTTTTGTAACACAGGAAGAGGTTAAAACTGACATTTGGGAGTTCTTCGAATCAAAGCCAAAAGAATTTTACAGCAATGGAATTAGTAAGCTTGTTAATAGATGGAAGAAAGTCATAGATAATCATGGAAAATACATTGTTGATTGAATCTGTAATTAAATGTAACATTTGGTCACTTGTTTTCTTTATTCAAAATTCGGACAGAACTTATGGGATGACCTGATACAAATGTATGTTCATTTACATTAATCAGTTATGTACCATGCGAGATACCGGCTTAGTTGATCATGTATCTTTCGATACATGACTGAGAAGGCAGATTTTTTTCCCCCGCTGTAACTTGCCATTTCATTCTGTGGTAGATCAGTTGCTATCCAAAGCTATAGAACCTGGTCTGTCCTGCTATTTTAGCCATAAAATAACCGGTAGAGAAGAAAAGGATTCGTACTTTTCCCAAGGGTATTAGCACTTAAGTCAATGTAATGGATACGACTGGAATTCGAACTCGGCTCTCCGATTCCTCAATCCGGACAGCAATCCCTTACTCCACCGTGCCTCCTAGACCAGATATTGTAGGAGTATCCAATACACGGTTCAATGCTTTATTTATAAATGTGCAAGATGAATTCTGACATAAAACTGTGAACAGTAACTAATATTTCTCCATAGGATTTGCATACATTATTGTAAATAATTGTTCTTGTCATTATATAAAGGTTTATTTTTATTGCTTACTCTATTTACATATTATCAACAATTTTCGGTTTAATATGCATTGTTTTACTCTGAAAATGGAAAACAAAAAAATTATAAAGAATTCACTTAAAGTCACGTTTCTACCTTTTATTCAAAAAAAGCAAAATATTCTATTTTAAATATTTAAAACGTAACAAAAAAAAAAACAAAAAAAAACAAACAAATCAGTAGAATTATCAATCACTTCAAACTCTCCGGGTCTTTGATCATATAAATTCCGAATATGAAGTCAAAATATGGGATATGACAGCAAAAAAATAAGAAAAAAAAATTAGTTTCAAAATCTAACGCTGGAACTCTCAAAATAAAACACCAGAGAAATTAGACATTTTCGAATATTGAAAACAACTTTACTCCCGGGAGATGATCAAAGTTTCTGAAAGTTCCCGGAGAAAAAAAACTGTCAATAAATATATCTGTATATCCATATATTTTTAACCATCAGTTAAAACAAAATGTAAGGTAAAAAAAAGATAATTGGAGAAATATTTTTCCCGTGTTCCTCTGTCAAACATAAAAAATGAATTTATTTTGAAAATAGACATTTTCTGTCTGTCTGTCTGTCTGTCGCTCTCTCTCTCTCTCTCTCTCTCTCTCTCTCTCTCTCTCTCTCTCTCTCTCTCTCTCTCTCTCTGTGTATATAGGTCTTTTACGGTGGAGTAATGGGTAGCGGCTAAGATTCAGGAACTGGAGAGCCGAGTTCGAAATTCAGTCAAATCCATTACATTCACTTACGTGCTAATACCCTTGGGAAGGGTAAGACTTCTTCTCACCTCGCCCAGCTATGGGTAAATAGCAGGACAGACCGGGTTCTATAGCCTTGGATGACAACTGGTCTACCGCAGAAAGAAGTGGCAACCTACTGCGGAAAAAAAACCCTGCCTCGTCAGTCATCTATCGAAAGATACATGATCGCCTATGCGCATGGCACATAATTGACTGTGTTGTATAGCACTGCACATTGTTTTTATAACAGCTGAGAAAAAAGATATATGTACATGCAGGTATATGTTTATAGGTATGTTTTTATCATCGATGTCTATCTATCTCACTCTCTCTGGGTCTTTTACTCTCTCTCTCTCTATCTTTAAAAGCTGTAAATATATCAATGAATATTTACCTATATACAGATCTGTTCAACGATTAGCGAATTTTAATGGGGGTAGCTCTTCGTGTATATAGATAGATAGATAGATAGATAGATAGATGAGATTGAAAGTACTTGGGAAAATAAAAATTATTTGAAAGATAATTTTTTCTTTTTTCTTAATCAATTTTCTACATCCACCATGAAATTAAATTAGGAACTGGAAAAGATTAAAACTAAAGTAAATAGACATAATACTTCTAAACTATTTAGCCAAACATTCATAACACGCCTCAATACAAACACACACACACACACACATATATATATATATATATATATATATATATATATATATATATATATATATATATATTTGCCTAGGAACAATTCTTTCATTAAATAACGGCAGGCAAGGAAGGTTTTTATTAATGTTTTCTTTATTTTTTTATAGTATCCTTATGATTTGTCGTTTTGTAGAAGTAAGGGAGTCCATAAATTTTCCATAATTTTCATTGTCCCAATCATTTTCAGCCACTTCTTTGTCCATGTTCAAGGATTTTTTTGTGTTCACACACACACACACACACCCACACACGCATATATATATATATATATATATATATATATATATATATATATATATAGGAAAAAGGATATAATTGTTCCAACGAGAGAAAAATATTTTTAAAAAAGAGAGAAACCGCAAACGTTCTTGGTGATAATGTGGATTTATTTTAGTGTATATATTATATTTTATTCTTCATATTTTTGCTACATGGGTTTCCGGTTTCATGACCTTCTTCAGGTAAATTAAAAGAGTCAATTTTTAAAGGAATGAAATTTCCTCATGTTCTTTTAATATTCCATTCTTCATTTTCTGTATTTGTAGTGAGCATTATATTAATAAAATCATTAGGATTGGTGTTAGTTGTGGCGATGACAGATGTTTCGATGATAGATACCCCCTATCCACACATAAATCTTGAGACTGTCAAATCTATTTTCATTTTTGTGTGTCGTGTTAGCGTACGTGTCACCGCTAGCTTTCACATGCATCAGCATACACACATGTATAGATGCATATATATATACTTATACACACACCCATAGATACATATAGATATATATATACTCATACAGACACCCACACGAATATACACACTTACACACATCATAATCACTCACTCCGTAATGAGCCAAATGATAACACTCACCCACAGAAATACACACGCTTACACATATCATACTCACTCACTCCCTAAGAACCAAATAACACACACACAAACACTAAACAGAGGCACATCCCCACTCCAGGACCAATAAAACAGTCAAACTGACCAAAGGAATTCAGAGAAGCATAGTCGCATCCAGCTCTTATCTCAAATAACAACTTAAAACAGACTGTTTGACCAACACAAGGAATGTTAAAAGATTCATTTTAAAAAGATAAAAAAATTTAAAAAAACCAAACGAAAACTCCAGACAAAAGTTCATTTTCTCCATCAAGACATTCATTTCTGTAGTTTACTGCTACCAGCAAGCATATTTCTTCTCCCGATGATGGCCATTTTCGCCGAAACTAGTGGAGGAATCTAAAGGAAATAATAATAAAAAAAAAAAACGAAAGAATATTAATCTACAACCCAGTGTATCTGAAGATTTTAATTTTTTAATACTTTTTTATTGTTCAATATATATATATATATATATATATATATATATATATATATATATATATATATATATATATGTATGTATATGCGCACACACACATACACATACATATATACGCATTCTTCCTTTGTTGCGTAGGGATCACGTGTGTGTTCGTGTGTAGTCAATCTTTTTTTGCCAGTGTATGAATATATATTTTTTTGTTCTCCATGGTACCTGTTTGCGTGTGCGTACGTGTCTGTATGTGTTGGGTCCGACCAGTGTATCAGGACATCATGTGTGCATGCTGTTTCTACATGTGTGTGGGGTTATGTTCTGTTTAGTGCTGCTTTAAATTTATCTACGAAGTATTTTCTTGAATTTGTAAGAAACAGTAGTTGCCTGTTTCGTATATTGGGATGATTTTAAATTTTCCTTGATTGCATTTGTAGATGTGTTGCGATACACAGTTTTCTGTTGTCGGGCAATTTGATATTGCTTTTGTGAAGGGCAGCTCTGTTAAGTGCTTGGCTGATATATGACTATATATGACTTCTTGCATTTTGTGCATTTCAGTGCATAGATCACATTTTTGAAGTTTCACTTTAAATTTTTATTTTGAATGTAGCTGTGAGGTTTTCAAAAGTGTAGGAGTTCCCTTCTATAATGTCATCACAAACCCATCTTTTTTAGTTGCATTTTATGACCCCCTGTATATTGTGTTGGATGACCCACTGTATATTCTGTTTGGATGTGGCTAATATATGTTTCAGGTTTTAAATTGGCGTTTGCTTTGAATTATTTTGGTTGTTTTTAGTATATTTTTCATTTTGTCATTCTTGTTAAGTAGGTCTAGATTTCTTGTAATTTTCGTAAATATTTCTGGATTGTCCGTATTGTATTTTGACACATATGCTAGTGTTTATTCGACGTTACGGATTTTTTTTTTTCGTAGTTGGTCCAAAAGTATTTTTTTCTGCTAATTCAAAACTTTTCTTTAGTACTGTTGTGGGATAGCCTCGTAATTTTAGAGTTCTATATAGTTCTTCTAGGTGTTTTTTTTTTTTTTTCTGAAGTATTTGTCGCTTAAAATGGTCCAAACCCTACGTGCCAGAGAATAGAGGATGGATTTCAGAGGGCTTTTTTGTGTGATGGCTTTTGAAATGAAAGTATTGTTGGGTGGCCGTATGTTTGTGGTAGATATCTGTGATTATGTGCTTGTTTTTATTTCTAATGATTATATCTAAAAATTCTTCGGTGAATTTGATTTTTGGGTGTAAGTTCTGATATAAATCAACCATTCGCCCTTGCATGGAATACTGCTGCCATATATGGTCTGGAACCCCCGCTGTTCGCCTTAAAGTCCACGATAAAATCCAGAGACGGATATGCAATTTCGTTGATCCTGACCTGGCATCTCGTCTACAGTCAATTCCTCACAGACTTTCCGGCACTTCCCTCTGTCTTTTATACAGATACTTTTGCGGTACAGTATTTACATTAGTCGGACTATTGTCACATCTTTGTCGCCATACTTGTCACAATGTTTCGGCCGTTGTACGCTCCGGCCTTCTTCAGGTGGTTGGAATTTCGAACTGAACCCTTTATTTCGATCACTGGGGTAGACTGTTCTAGTTCCACGTGCCATGTTTGATAGATGTCAGTTATCAGTTATCTCCTGCTAATTTTCCCTCTGAATGTTCTCCACTGCCTTAACCAGGTATTGAACTCACACTCTTTGGGTCTGTCACTGGATCTAACCAACGTCTTTATCCACTGTGCCATGTGTCCTTGAGGGAAAAAAAGCTTGGTTCAAACGCTCTAATTGCTGACTGTATTTGAGCATTAATTGTTGAATTAGGTGGTAAGAATTCAAAGTGGATTATTCCTTGGCGATCCCACCAGATTGAAAGAAGAACCTTTTGCCCATGAAGTTCCCTTCTCAGCTGTGGCTGAGTTCCTTCCCCTTTACCAAGCCACTGTCTACGACGCTTAACATTTCGATAAAAGATCAATTTTTTGTCGACATTCAGAAGTCTATCCAAAAAAGGTGAAACAAATTCACGAGAATGGAGAGAAGAGCAGATGTCAACTCGGGATTTGAGGTTGTTTTCAGACAATTCATGAGGCACCCATTTTCCAAGTTTAGGAACTTTTCCAAGTTGTTGAAGATGACACTGAACAGTTGTATGGTTTGAACTGAGAACCACTGCCAATTCCACAACTGATAAAGCAGGATTTTCTTCATGGGCTGCTTCAAGAAGCTTTTCATCAAACTCAACTGGACGTTCGGTTCGATCTTCATCTCCAAGTGTGAAATCTCCACCTCTGAATTTTGCAAACCATCTTCTGCAAGTTCTTTCATTCACACATTCCTCTCCATAAACTGAGTGAATGTTTCTAGCCACTTCGGCTGCTGAGTTTCCTTTCTTGAACTCATAAAGGATTATGTACCTCAAATGATTCTTGGGTACTTCCATGTTAGCAGAGTTTTAATCAAACAAAATTTTAATTTTATTGTTCCTCTGAAATAAAATTTGATCAGTTTAAATGCATCTAAACATAAAAATAATGTTCAGCTCCATTGGACATTATAAAATACTCTTTAAATTTAAAATTC
>OZ010603.1:39429582-39447082 GCA_963932145.1 Acanthosepion lycidas
TATTTTGCCTTTCTTCGACATCATTCTTCTTCTAATTTTCTCCTAATCTTCTCCTAATCTTTCTTCTCTTCATCCTCTTTGTCTAATTCTTCATCATCTTTTTTTTCTTCTTCTTTTTTTTCTTCTTACTTTCTTAAATGATGGTAATGATTCAAACGTCCCTCAGTTGTGCATTCTATAGAGACTACAATTAAGAAAGCATCAAATGTCGGCATTTTTCTTTATTTAATTTCACGCATGCGCGTTTTTGTCTTTTGGTTTTGTCGACTGCACAGTATAGTAGGCCAGTTGGTTACCGTCTGTGAAAAAAAAAAAAACACCATGACGCAAGTCACTCCACTAGAAATTTGAAAATGGCATGCTGTGCTGCTTAGCATTTGCGCCGGAAGATCCAATATAAACATTTCAGAGTTTTGGAGTGTCAATCAGAGGATTCGGAAAGAGTAGGATGATATATCCAGTCAACATCATGGTGTTTGTAGTGATCACTAATGATGGTGACGTTATGCAACCATTCATCTTCCCACAGGGTCACAGACTTGAGAAGGTAGTGTTGTCCTGGGTCAAGACGGTAGCTACTGGAAGACGCTATGTCTGGCAACAGAGCTCTGAACTATGTCAGAAAGAGAACCCAGTTATGGGTCTTAGAAAATTTCTAAAACCGTATAACCCCTTACATCTGCCCCCACCCCCAACGCACTAAAATGCACCGCCCTTGATTAGTACGTGTAGGGCACAGTTCAGCGAGAAACCAACAAAACTCCATGTAACATCAAAGATGAACTGATGTTAAGCTCTATGGCAGCATACTCCTTCTTAAACAAGATGACCACCCAGAAGTAATGTAGGAGATTCCAAAGTCATTTGGAGTCCGTGGTTGAAGCCAATGGCGATTTTATTGAATAATTTTACTCTTTAGTATTTCAAGATATTTTTGTGTAATTTTGTTATATGGATCTGTTAAAATGAGATGTCAATGTTATTTTCATTTTGCATAATTTAGACAATCTATCCATCGCACCCTATATATATATATATATATATATATATATATATATATATATATATATATATATATAAATGAAATAAACCCTAGAGACCCAGGAACAACCTACCTAGGCTTCACTTAAACGGATCTTCAGAGTAATCTGGATAAAGAGGAAATGACACTAAACAGTATTTATTGATAAAACCAGTAAAAACTAATTAGCATAAAACCGTGTGACTGAAGAATATATATATATATATATATATATATATATATATATATATATATATATCTGTGTGTGTGTGTGTGTGTGTGTGTGCGTGTAACCTATTTCGACACATCTGAACAGATCAAGATATACGAAAAGTAAGAAAAAACTTTAAGTTGAATTTTGTTCCTACTTTTGTTCGAAGTCAATTTTCCTCGATCAACCTCGATTCAACCCTAACATATACCCCCACAATAAATACCTAGGGTGTTATAAATATCTTTTTTTGAACACTTAAAAACTCAATGGGAAAAATTTTAGCCTCCAATCTAATGGTCTTTCTTCTTACTAACCCTTTTTCTTTTACCCATCAACAGATAAAAAAAAGCAAGGTTTCATTTCAAATTACAAATTTCTTCTTAAACTGGAGATATATTTAAAGATCTACAGCATGTGTGATTTCTTCACATGTGCTTTCTTATTTTATTTTATTTTAATTTTTTTAGTCCTGGGTATGACGTTAAACTACACCCGGCAGCAAGGCCTATGATCAGTGACCGGGATGGTAGCACTTGTTAGGCACTCAGCTATGCTCAAATAGTGAACCTCCAAACACAATGAAAGTATACAAATACCTTTTTTAAGTAAAAAATACCATCAATATATTGTTATATATAAAATAATTGCCAATGATTCATAATTATAACAGAATTACAATCAATAGATTTTATAGCAATAGGAGCAAAAATATATTTTATCTGCAGTTGAACAATGTTCAAAATATTTAGATTCTGGCATTAAATAACCCCATAGAATTTGATATGCCTCTAAGCAAAATCAAACCACCAACATAAAAGAACTCGTTTAGGACATTAGTCTATATAATATCCTACAATTTCCTAAAGAAATCAAACTATATTCCAAAATATAAAGTTTCAACATAAATTACGCATATCACCGCCGGTAGTAATTATGTCCACACAAACATGTATATGCACAAAAGCTGAGTATCATCTACCTTGTATTAATTTGTGAAAGCAGAATAACATATACCGTAATTCCCTATGTATAATACGCATTTATTCATAATACGCACGCTTAAAATTGTGCTGAAAGTGTCGAAAAATCCTTCTATTCACATAATACGCAGTCTTTCTTTGGTAATCAAACCCTATAAATTGTACCTTTCTAATTTCATTACAGCCAGTGTTTCCTACTCTTATTAAATAATAGTTTTAAACATAGAATAATCTTATTCTAATTTAGTTTTATGATAATTATTATTTTATTTTACATTTTTAAGTATTGTTATGTTTATACATTCCTTTTATAGACACAAATATTTAAGTAAATGCTCTGTTTATAATAAACAGTATTAAACAACATTTATCGGCCTGAATGTCCGAGAAATTTTCACAGAAATCATTCGTCCTCCGACAGTTATCGAACCTGTATCCTACGGAAACGTCATTTAGCTTGACGAGCCGTTAACCAATTTGGCCACAGAGGAGCGTTCGTTTAGCAAGGTCGAATTTACTGTATTTGAACTTCAATCTTCTATGAATCAAAATAAAGTAAATTCGACCTAATGTCTACTTCAACTCTATACGTCTAACGTCACCGCCTGAATCCTGACCATTCTAATGTATTCTTCAACTCTATACGTCTAACGTCACCGCCTGAATCCTGACCATTCTAATGTTTACTTCAGCTCTATACGTCTAACGTCACCGGCTGAATCCTGACCATTCAAATGTCTACTTCAGCTCTATACGTCTAACGTCACCACCTGAATCCTGACCATTCTAATGTATTCTTCAACTCTATACGTCTAACGTCACCGCCTGAATCCTGACCCTTCTAATGTCTACTTCAGCTCTATACGTCTAACGTCACCGCCTGAATCCTGACCCTTCTAATGTCTACTTCAACTCTATACGTCTAACGTCACCGCCTGAATCCTGACCCTTCCAATGTCTATTTTAACTCTATACTTCTAACATATCCGCGTAAACTCTGGAAATTTATTTATTAATTATTTTTTCTCAATAGCAGTGGTTAGGTTCGCCTAAAATCCGGTTCACCCTTCTCTCTGGTCATTTGAACAGGAGTAGAGGTTTATCCCTTGTTTCCTTTTTAGAAATGGGTTTCTGGTTCCTTCTAATGTATTTTTCATTCTGGTTCACCCCGGTAGCTGATTGCATTTTTGTGGCCTTATCGTCTTGCTTGGGGTGAATTGATTTTTTAAATAAAAAAATTGATCTAAAAAAAAATATCAAACTGTTCCTCCTGTAGAGAATGCACCCCACTTTTAGAATCAATGTTTGTTTGTTTTGTTATTATTTTCACATAAACTGTATTTCCTTTTGCAGCTACCACCCAAAAGAAAAGCTCAAGTTGGCGTAAACTCAAGGTATATAAAAAAAAAAATACGATTGATTTCTTGGCTAAAATCCTAACAGTCGATTTATTCACCTGATTGACTTACATAGAAGTATACTCCTTAATCTGATCACATTATATGATCGAATAACGTTGAGTTGCAATAAAAATAAAGCAGAAAATAAAACACCTACAAAGATGAAGGTGAGCACTACGAAGGTGGCACGTAGGTTAGTCGCACGCAGATCTTAAATCGGAAACAACTTTATCACCCACCAATCCTTCTCATCAAGTAATTAATGTTCATAAAATTTCAAATATCCAGAGATAAGGAAATGGCTGACACGAACTTGAAAAAGAAACGAAGAGTGATTATTGATTTTTCTTTTTTTTACCATCTTGGTAAAGGCATTTTAAATCTTTTGACTAATGAACTTGATTAAGTAACTTAGTGAATTAATGAAATATATTAAGCAAGATAATTTAAAAGAAGATTTATTTTTTTTTACTTTCAATACCAGTTATTTAACGATCTCGCTGCTCGATTTGCAGAAAGACCCTATCTACGAGGACAAATGTTACGACGACTGCATGCTCTGGTGAGAACGAAAAACCTCATCAAAAAAGATTCCTACTGGATAGATACTTGCAGACTCAGTTACGGATGACAAATTTTTACTTATAAGTATTGCCTCGATCACTGTTTACCTTTTGTCTCAAGTATAAACCCGATCCATATTTAATTCTAGGCCCAAAGATAAACCAGACCAATGTTTAACTTCTCGTTAAATTGAAGTGCAAACACGATCAATGTTTGCCTATAAACTCGTGTATCACGCTAACCGGAGATTGTATATGAAAACAGCCTACGGTAAAATCACGCTTCTCGTTCGATAGCTGAAGTTAAGCAGAGTTGAGCCCGGTCAGTACTTAGATCGGAGACCATTTGCTAACACCGGTGAGTCCTGGGTATAACGATAAACTACATCCGCGTCCAACAGCAAGGCCTCTGATCAAGAGGTTTTGAGGAGCGTGGAACCACCTCTTAATTGCTGGTGTTCCCAGGCCCACCCTGAACCGGGGTGGTAGCAACTGTTAGGGTCCCAGCTATAGGCAAATAGTTAACCCCCAAACTGGGGTCAAAATACTATGAAATTGTAAAAATAAGTTTTAATACCAGAAATACTTGGTAAAAAACCAACAATAACTTTCTGAATGAAAACATTTTCAGCAATCCTTTAAAAAATATTACCAGCAATGCAAACAGCTATACATTTTTAGAAAAAATATTGCCAGCAATAAAAATTTTGTCGGCATTAAATAACCTATTGCGGTTGATATACCGTAAAACAAAATAAAGCAAATTAACACCGAGTAATGTACGGATAACTGTCTCAATGAAATTTTAGATTTACTATTTGGTGAAAAAGAAATGAGAGAAAGACGAAAAAAGAAAGAAAGAAAGAAAGAAAGAAAGAAAGAAAGAAAGAAAGCTATATAGAACAGAAGAATGGACGGAGAGATATTAAGAAAGAAAGAAAGAAAGAAAGAAAGAAAGAAAGAAAGAAAGAAAGAAAGAAAGAAAGAAAGAAAGGAAACTATATAGAACAGAAGAATGGAAGGAGAGATATTAAGTAAGAAAAGAAATGAGAGCTAGACCAAACAGAAGTAAAGACGAAACAAAGACAGAAAAGAAATAAAGAAAGAAAGAAGAAAGCTATAGAAGAGAAAAAAAATGAAAGAAGAGATATTAAAAAAGAAAATACAATACGAAGGAACAAAAAAGAAAGAAAGTAAAGAGGGCAAGTGAAAGGCTATATATGGTGCCCCACAAAAAAACAAGAAAAAATTAGATTTACTATAAAACGAAAAAATTAACATGTAAAAAAATTAAAATATTCAGTTTGAACACCACATTTGACATTTGTGCTTTGGTTCTGTTTTAAGTTACTAAATTTCTATCCTTTGCTTTTGTTTCAAATAACTGTAACAAAAATTCCAACAATCAAATAAACTGTACGAAATTTCCTTTTTCTTTTGTGGGACACCCTGTATATAAATACAAATTAGAGAGATGACGATAATAGATCATTCCATTTTAAGTAATTAAACAATGTTTTGCGAACAATTTTTAACATATTTTTTTCTTGTTAAAAAGTTGAAGAATGTTAACCCATTCAATATTGTAGATAAAAAAGTAGTGAATTTTATAAAGTGTTTTTTTTTGTTGTTGTTGTTGTTTTTTGTTGTTGTTGTTTTTGTTGTTTTTTTTTTAGACTTAGCATGAGCAAAACAAATTCACGGAATTTGAACGAAAACAAAAAACCCGGAATAACATCAAAATCCGCGAAAAGTTTTCATCCTTTATTAGTCAGTTGTATTCAGTCTAATCTATAACATATATAAATGTAGGTAGAAAAAAAAAGCAAATGTTCATAAGATAACGAAGATCACAAAGCATTGCCCGGAACCCCCAAACAGACTTTCCTCCGCTTGCGGGGTTCGGAGTAGTATGCACCGGTCTTGAGTAGAACTTGAATCAGAAAATTTTCTATGAATACTTTCATGGTAATTTTTCTGATGAATTTTTCTCTCTGTCATATCGTCTTTATGAATTTAAGCTCAGTACTAGATTGGCGGTAAGGTTTCATCAATTTTACAATTGAAATCGATAGACGTAAACGTAAGTTCTATGCTAACTGTTTCTTCTATCAGACTTCTCAATTGCAGAACTCGCTTCCGGCTTCTTGTTTCCCTGTCAACTTTGATCTTCAAAAATTTAAATGCATTGTCAATCGTTATCTTCTGTCTTCTTAATTCATGTTCTGTAATTGTCCTTTCACGGTAATATAATATTTTTCTCATATTCTCGCACGCTTAGTAACCCCTTGCGTCTTAGTGGCTTGATTGTCTTGTTTGGGGTTAAATTACTAAAAAAATATTATTGTTATCTCCCCCAAATCCTTACAATTAAAACAAATATTTGCTGACTATTTAAAACCTGCAAAATGTGTTAAGCCGTGGAAAGCAAATCAATAAAAAAAGAAATTATCTGTACACTGGCCTTGGGAGGGGAAGCATGAACGCTGTTTCTTAATTGTAGATTCGTTTGGGGTTTGGGATGGAATACTTAAATGCTCAGTGCCCATCTCTTCATATCTGTGCTTGTATATGCTCAAAGACTAATCTAGAAACAGATTAAATAGATTTGGGTGTTCGTTTCTTGCTTGTTCTTTTTCAGATATGGTTTAAAATGTTTAAATATCAGAATTCTCAACAGGCAAATATGATTTTGCGGAACGATATAGTTATTTTATCAACTTCAGGTATGCAGTGGAATCAAAGCCTCGAAAATAGTTTCTTTAGATACGATAACGATGTCTCTACTGAGGAAGTCATATGCCGCAGTTTTGTGGTTTTCTGCTGAAGAGGTATGCAATTTCCTAGGGACGTTTGACGACATATATGCTGTGATTGCACCCATGACCAGAGCGGAAGTTAAACTGGGTTTTGAGGTGTTGACTATTACAGAACGATAAGAGTCAGGTCAATATAATATTCATTTGTACTTTCACCATAACGGACACAGTTGAGATATTTCTGTACATGTGAGAGTTTAAGGAATGTGTTTCCACAATGCGTTAATACTTGATAAACCTCACTGCTTCGGGATGTGCTTCTGATTCCAGACATCTTCATAAAACCGAGATTCTTGGTAAATTCGAAGAGTAGCTGGGTTATTTTCAAAAGTTCAGCATAAATGTAAAGTCATATTTTATTATTCTATATTTCTATTCTTTTTTTTTTTTTTTTTTGCTTACTCAATATCATCACCATGTTTGTTGTAGCTTAAGTTTGGAGATAGAGTTTGTAATATTTGAATGTATGACTTGCATTACTTACCATATTCGGACTGTTATCCTCATCTTCATTGTCATATCCATAACGTTTCGGCCGTTGTAAGCTCCGGCTTTCTTTAGGATCTGTCTATATCTCTGAGAATAGGGTATTATGATTGCTTATATTATTTAAATAATTCGGAGTGTTATCCTCATCTTCATTGCCATATTCATAACGTTTCGGCCGTTGTACGCTCCAGTCTTTTTCAGGATCTGTCTATATCGCTGAGATGAGGTATTATTATTGCTTACATTATTTACATATTTCTGACTGTTATCCACATTTTCATTGCGATATTCACAACGGTTCGGCCGTTCTACGCTACGGCTTTCTTTAGGATCTGTCTATATCTCTGAGATGAGGTATTATGATTGCTTATATTATTTAGACTGTTATCCTCATCTTCATTGCCAAATTCATAACGTTTCGGCCGTTGTAAGCTTCGGCTTTCTTTAGGATCTGTCTATATCTCTTAGAATAGGGTATTATGATTGCTTATATTATTTACATAATTCGGAGTGTTATCCTCATCTTCATTGCGATATTCATAGCGTTTCGGCCGTTCTACGCTACGGCTTTCTTTAGGATCTGTCTATATCTCTTAGAATAGGGTATTATGATTGCTTATATTATTTACATAATTCGGAGTGTTATCCTCATCTTCATTGCGATATTCATAGCGTTTCGGCCGTTCTACGCTACGGCTTTCTTTAGGATTTGTCTATATCTCTTAGAATAGGGTATTATGATTGCTTATATTATTTACATAATTCGGAGTGTTATCCTCATCTTCATTGCGATATTCATAGCGTTTCGGCCGTTCTACGCTACGGCTTTCTTTAGGATTTGTCTATATCTCTTAGAATAGGGTATTATGATTGCTTATATTATTTACATAATTCGGAGTGTTATCCTCATCTTCATTGCGATATTCATAGCGTTTCGGCCGTTCTACGCTACGGCTTTCTTTAGGATTTGTCTATATCTCTTAGAATAGGGTATTATGATTGCTTATATTATTTACATAATTCGGAGTGTTATCCTCATCTTCATTGCGATATTCATAGCGTTTCGGCCGTTCTACGCTACGGCTTTCTTTAGGATTTGTCTATATCTCTTAGAATAGGGTATTATGATTGCTTATATTATTTACATAATTCGGAGTGTTATCCTCATCTTCATTGCGATATTCATAGCGTTTCGGCCGTTCTACGCTACGGCTTTCTTTAGGATTTGTCTATATCTCTTAGAATAGGGTATTATGATTGCTTATATTATTTACATAATTCGGAGTGTTATCCTCATCTTCATTGCGATATTCATAGCGTTTCGGCCGTTCTACGCTACGGCTTTCTTTAGGATTTGTCTATATCTCTTAGAATAGGGTATTATGATTGCTTATATTATTTACATAATTCGGAGTGTTATCCTCATCTTCATTGCGATATTCATAGCGTTTCGGCCGTTCTACGCTACGGCTTTCTTTAGGATCTGTCTATATCTCTTAGAATAGGGTATTATGATTGCTTATATTATTTACATAATTCGGAGTGTTATCCTCATCTTCATTGCGATATTCATAGCGTTTCGGCCGTTCTACGCTACGGCTTTCTTTAGGATCTGTCTATATCTCTTAGAATAGGGTATTATGATTGCTTATATTATTTACATAATTCGGAGTGTTATCCTCATCTTCATTGCGATATTCATAGCGTTTCGGCCGTTCTATGCTACGGCTTTCTTTAGGATCTGTCTATATCTCTGAGAATAGGGTATTCTGATTGCTTATATTATTTACATAATTCGGAGTGTTATCCTCATCTTCATTGCCATATTCATAGCGTTTCGGCCGTTCTACGCTACGGCTTTCTTTAGGATCTGTCTATATCTCTGAGAGGAAGTATTATGATTGTTTATATTATATACATTATTCGGGCTGTTATCCTCATCTCCACTGGCATAGTCATAGCGTTTCGGCTGTTGTACGCTCCGGCCTTCTTCAGGAATTGTCTATATCTCTGAGATGAGGTATTATGGTTAGTTACATTATTTATATTATTCGGACTATTATCCTCATTCCGCAACATTTTATTCCTATATAACAGATCGGGAACCGGTTTTTCAACGTGATATAACCATAAGCCTTTTTTAAATGAGAATTTATATTATTTCCGTTCCTTTTCGTTGTTTCAGTAGAAATTTAGGGACATCATTTTGGATTTTATATCATGACAATGTGAACCCATACATTTTCCTGTTTATGGGCTTTAGTGTTAAACATAGATGTCTTTTGTGGTTTATGCGAGCGGAAGCAAGATTTTATGTTGGCTGGTTGTATCAGTTTTGTTGTCATCAGATTCAAAGTCGAAGTTCGAACTGCCGAAGTGTCCGTCATACTGAAGTCAATAAATCATTATGATAGAAGATTATTGCTTGTGTGACAGGCTCTACAAGTCACAATAGGGCAGGTTGACTTTTCAATTCTTTTTTTTTTTTTTTTTTTTTTAGAAAAATCAATATTGCATTCGGTGTGAAAGTTGGGCTTTCATGCGGTAAGTACTGGTACCATCAATTAGATTCATAGGTTTAGCCACTTCTTGAGTATTTAATTTTGTTTTAAAGACAAACTGAAAAAATGTACAGAAATAAATAATTTCCGCAGATTTTTCCTTACAAACTGTCTTCAAAATGTTATTATTTCAAGAATAAATCCAAATATATTTTTACATTGAATTTTAGTTAAATGTTATTGCTCTTAGTTTTTAAACGAATTTCTTTCTAAGGATATTTTTTTTTTGGGGGGGGGAGTTAAAACCTGTTTTAACTAAAATTTACACGTTATTATGTTAGTATTTAACATGTAAATATCTTGATTAATTTATTTTTAAGCAATTTTAGTTAAATTATTCTAGTATTTTAGAAGTTCTTTTTGTAAATATTCATATTAATCACTCTATTGTAAACATGTTGTTAAGTGTAGTTAAGAATAAAAAGGAAAGTTATAAAAAGAGAAAGATCAAACAAATAAAAAATAATAAAGAATTTAAAAGGGGAGGAAGAGAAAGAAAAGTTGTAAGTTCTAAGACGAGCCAATATAATAAATAGTTTTTATTTTATTTATTGGTTTTTTTTCTTTTCTTCTTCCAAAAAACACCCTGTCTTGGCCGCATGTAGGAAAATCAGTATAGCTAAGCATACCTGATCTATGACTGGAATAGCCCAAGTGAAGACAAGATTAGTTGCTGTTTTCTGGGGTGGGGGAGATATATAAAGCACGTCCTAAAGCTAATAGCTATTAAATCTGGGTGCGGGCCGAATACTGATCATATTCGGCCGGGTCGCCCATCGAAGAAGTCTGTTGTTTATTTAGACCCGAAACTTCTAGTGACATAGGAGCAACAACGTTGAG
Organism: Acanthosepion lycidas; assembly: GCA_963932145.1. NCBI lineage: Eukaryota > Metazoa > Mollusca > Cephalopoda > Sepiida > Sepiidae > Acanthosepion > Acanthosepion lycidas. The sequence continues at coordinate 39,440,470 of OZ010603.1, forward strand.
GATGCACTTAGATTTTGCACTTAAAGATGTAATTTTAACAATGGAAAATATATTCAAACCAGAATTCTAGTCACCACAAGTAAAATACACAATTTGTTTACTGTATTCAATAAGTAAAAACTGTAAAAAATATAAAAGATTACAAAAAAAAGTCTACTCAATAAATAAGATTTGTTAGGACTTTTGTTAGTTCATCTTACTTATTATAAAACGCAGATTGTGTGTGTCTGTACGTTTATATATTGGATCGGATTTCCTACATTTTTCAACCGATTTCGACAAAACTTCACAGGACTACGTAAAATTACCTTGCGATGGTTCTAACAGCGCCAAAAAGTGGAAAAACACAATTGTTTTTGCACGAAATCAATTTGAAAACATACTTATTATAAAACCCAGGTTGGTTGTTTGTGTTTGTGCGTGTGTTTGTGTTCGTTTATATATGGGATCGGATTTCCTACATTTTTCAACCGATTTCAGCAAAACTTCACTTTTTTTTTTGGTAGTTAGTGTTTCTTATTGTCTTGCAGACTTTTTTCTTTATTTTTACATTCAGAATGCTTTAAAAATTTCATTTACAAGATAGTTGTTTATGATAAAATTCTATTCAATCGGTAGACTCATAACGATTGAAAACAATGTTTTTGCTTGATTTTAGGTTTGATCAATTCGTAAAAAAAAAAAAAAATTAATTAAGACATGCCTGTCCGTCAACCTTAAACAAATAATCTTTGTCAATTTTATTTTTCAGTCTTTATGATGGTCGATACTTGATCTATCTCTTACTGTTACATTCCCCGGGCAACACCGGGCTCTACTGCCAGTAATTAATAAAAACAGAAAATTGATAAAAGTGTATATCACACCATAATACCGCTGGACACACATTATAAAAAAATGTTTTAGATTTGCATTGTTTATTAAAAATCGCACTAAAACTATTGCACTGCATAACATATTACATCATAATATAGATGAAGTGTTCAGTATAACTTCCCCTTTGAAGTAAATGAAGGTCTTATTTGATTTTTTTTTTTTTTTGTAAGCATTCAACCCCAAGTAAGGTGGGAATCCACTAGCACGCAGAGTTGGAGCGAGAACAAAGAGGAGTGATAGAGGAAAGGATGAAGAGAAGGTTAGGGGATAGATCAGGGCATCTGGAGACGTCGATTGACATTACATTTGAATAGTTGGAGATTATAGCTATCAGGAAGACAAGAAATGTGGAGGGAGTTCCACAGGCGAGAAGTGCGAGCCATAAAGCTATTGGAGTAGAATAAACGGCTACATTGAACAGTTTCGACAGTGAAAGGGTGAGAGCGAGATGCCAGCCTAGTTGAACGCTTAAATTCATGAAGCTTGGGAACCAGCGAAAGCAGCTCATCGGAGCAGTTACCGTGGAAGTATATGTAAAAAAGACAGAGGGAGGCGACGACACGTCTGTGAGAGAGCGACTGCAGACGAGATACCAAATCAGGGCCAATTACGTTGCATATCCTCTTTGGATTTTATCAAGGACCTTGAGACAATTAGAAGGGGCTCCAGACCATATATGGCAGCAATACTCCATTCAAGGGCGAATGGTTGATTTGTAGATTTGAAGGATCGATTCCGGCGAGAAAAATTTTCTGGCGCGGCATAGGGAGTCAACTTTTCTCGAAGTGGACGAAGCTACAATGATTTAGCAATAATACGCTTGTGTCATGAACTGTGTAGATACAGAATTTGCAAAGCTTCAGTAAGTCATAAATTTTATAAGGCTCTGTTATAAGGATTTCACTGATCAACAGAATTAAATTCCAACGCTACGATTTTGAACGTAAACTTAATCTTTAACTTCATCCCCTCAAAAATCAGTAACGAATTAGAAAAAAATATTCTGTGTTGTTTTCAAATTGATCGCAATATCACGGTTCAAAAATCGACCTGTCGTAGTGTAACAACGATGTTAAGCTTTTTATCCAAGGTATTCAGTACGTCTGGCTTTAACTTGGGACTTGTTTCAGGGTTTGTCATTTTAGCTAGACCTTAACTTCGCTTACTGGGTCAGCATTTTGCGTTAATTTTTGGCGATCTATATATAGTGTCGAAATATATGAAAAATATGATCACTTCCTTCCACTTTTCACTATCATTAAATTTCAGTGATACGCCTAACACTTCGCCCATAGTTTGCTAACAAAATATTCAGCGAACAGCGGGATTAACTCGACCAGTCGGCATTTTAATCAAAGCACTTCTCAAATATTCACACTAATTTTCAACTAGCCAAATTTTACACACACACACACACACACATATATATATATATATATATATATATATATATATATATATATATATATATATATGTACTGTAGTTCAAAAGACATCCGCAGAATTAGCATGTGATGAACTTGACAGAAGAAAAAATGAAAAAGAGCTCTTAGAGTCATTGAAAAAAGAATGGAATCCATTTTCAAACTTATAAATGGTGTTTCCTTAAGACGGAGCAAAGTCAGCAGTAAATAAATCGGCGTTATTGTTGAAAATTTATTCATTTCTGTTATGGGGTCCACCCCTTTTTGATATAAGTGGACTCGGCCTGCTGCCGTTAAATACCCTCAGCCAGTCAGAATATAGGGGAAGAGGCACGGAGTGGAAAGCACATAGACATTGTGATTGAGTTGGAGGTAGAAGTCACAGTTACAAGCACGGCCGACTCTAAGGAAGTTTATTTCAAGACTGTATATAGCGATCTTTGATTAATACTAACCGGCGTTCCTGGATTTACTAACAGCATTACCTTTTGTATTTTGTGTAAATACATTTAATTTCTTATCTTAAATACTTGCGTTTGTCATTTATTGGCGACCGATTTTTCATCTCGGAATCCACAACAATTTCTCTATTGGATCATGTTATTTAAATCATGGCAATTATGTGTGAAAAATAATATCGTCCAAATGTCCGCTAAATTTGAAAGTAAAAGGAAAAAATCATTAGAAGCTTAAACTTAATTCACATTTAAAATCGGTACAATTTATTGGAACACCCTTTACTTTGAGAAACGTTTCCAACGAATACCAAAAATTTGTGCTGCACCAATCAAGGCTAATGGAGGATATTTTGAGAGAGCAAAATTTAATTATAAAATTCTTTTTTTTCTTATTGTTATAACAAAATTTCTAATAAAAAAAATCATGTCTGAATTGTTTTTCACCATGTATAATAGATATATTTTATTTATATTACAAAACAACTGCTTTTACGACCAAATTTAAAAATTACCATGGGTGTCCTCAAATTTTTAAATTGTAGTGTATATATATATATATATATATATATATATATATATATATATATATATATATATATATAGAGAGAGAGAGAGAGAGAGAGAGATAGTAATTCTTTTGTTTAGCGTGATTTGCTCTCCACAACTTCCTATTCCTTGCAGGCTTCAGCATTAAACAATTAATATTTATTCAATATTAACGATTTAATAATATTTAACAATTTAATATTTAATATTTGTTAAACATTAATGCTGATGAAACCGCTATTTTCCCCTCCGTTAATAAAGTCTGATCGGTTCCCTAAGATTGGAATCTGTTCTAAAAAAATGAACTACAATCTGTTGTTAACCGGGGCAAGTAATGGCTTGCTAATTTTAATATCTCCAAGATGCATGGCCCAAGCACATTTTTACTAAATCATTATGCTATCAAATAAGACCTATATTTACTTCATAGGGATATTATACAGAACAATTTCATTAAACAATTCAATTTGTACCCAGCAGTATTATGGTGTGATATACACTTTTATTTATATTTTGGTTTTATTAATTATGATCTAAAAAATGATCGAACACATCAAATTCATTCAGTAGTCTTTATTGTAATCTTTTACAATTACAATAATTATAATTATAATATATATTTCCATTATAACACAAAAATATGAAATTTATTTGAATTTATTCTTGAAATAGTAAAATTTTGTAATCAAACGCCTCCGTAAGGTATTTCTTTACATTTTTCAGACGAATTTTGAATACTAAATGCTCAAGAATTGATAATAAATCTAGTTTTTGGTGTCAGTACTTATCAGATTAAATTCCAGCTTTCACACCGAGTACCATTTTTAAGATTGCATTTGTTTAAGGAAATAATCAAACATCCCTAATATGCAGTGACTCATTTCCACAGGGATTAATGCCCAACTGGTTAAAATCAGAAAATTATTAAGCTAATCTGTGGTCTTGATCGGAATATTTACTTAATACACAAACATAAATATAAATATGTTTCGGGTGTATGCTGATCGTGTTTTATGTCGGAAAATACGTGTATACTGGTATATTTATGGCACAACAAAAATGGCAGACTAAATATGAGTTCGGGTAATAATATATATATGTAATAACAAAACTGTATATATAAACAAACAGCAATGTATGCATTAACGAACCAAAGGTATACATATACAATAAATTATTGTTACGTGTAAAACAATGAGCATGAATGAAGAAAACATTTAAACACACACACACACACAAACAGTTCACTAGAACTGTTTGTGTGTGGTTTGGTGTAGGAGAAAGTTCTCGAGAAAATGAAGGCAAAGTTGCATACGTACGTGTGTTTGTGCGCGCACGAGTTTGCTTTCCTTTGTTTTCCTCATTCGACTTATATTTTACTGTCTCTGAGTGAAACAGGAAAAAGATTGGATGACTGAGGATGTCACTACCTATTCATAAGCTTAGGGAGCGTCCCCTAGCGACGGTTTTAGGAAAGTAAGTGAAGTAAATCCGTACATGTTATCACCTCAAATCATAAGTCGAAAATCAACGAGAGCCACATGTAATGAAGCCTCAGTAAATAATAATAATAATAATAATAATAATAATAATAATAATAATAATAATAATAATTATTATTATTATTATTAAGAAGCTCTATTTTTTCTCTCTTTATATCTTTATATCTATCTATCTATCTATCTATCTATCTATCTCAGTACATTAATACCTATCATTTACCAACATCTTTTTTTCCTTTCTTCATAGATATCTTTCTTTCTTTCTTTTTTCTTTGACATCTATCTATCTGTCTGTCTATCTCTCTTTTACCAATGTTTTTCTTGTTTCATTTTTCACAACTTTCTTTCTTCTTTCTGTCTGTCTTGCTTCTTTCTTTCTTTCTTTCTTTCTTTTTGTCTTTTTGTCATTCTTTCTTTCTTTCTTTCTGTCTTGCTTCTTTCTTTCTTTCTTTCTGTCTTGCTTATTTCTTTCTTTCTTTTTGTCTTTTTGTCATTCTTTCTTTCTTTTTGTCTTGCTTCTTTCTTTCTTTCTGTCTGTCTTGCTTCTTTCTTTCTTTCTTTCTGTCTGTCTTCTTTCTGTCTGTCTGTCTTGCTTCTTTCTTTCTTTCTTTTTGTCTTTCTGTCTTTCTTTCTTTCTGTCTGTCTTGATTCTTTCATTCTTTCTTTCTGTCTTGCGTCTTTCTTTCTTTCTTTCTGTCTGTCTGCCTTGCTTCTTTCTTTCTGCCTGTCTTGCTTCTTTCTTTCATTCTTTCTTTCTTTCTTTCTTTCTTTCTTACTTTCTTTCTTTCTGTCTGTCTGTCTTGCTTCTTTCTTTCTGTCTGTCTGTCTTGCTTCTTTCTTTTTTTTTGTCTTTCTTTCTTTCTGTCTGTCTTGCTTCGTTCTTTCTTTCTTTTTGTCTTGCTTCTTTCTTTCTTTCTTTCTGTCTTGCTTCTTTCTTTCTTTTTGTCTTTATTTCTCTCTGTCTGTCTTGCTTTTTTCTTTTTGTCTTGCTTCTTTCTTTTTCTCTGTCTTCCTTCTTTCTTTCTTTCTTTATTTCTGTTTGCCTTTCTGTCTTTCTTTTCTTTCTTTCTTTCTTTCTTTCTGTCTGTCTTTCTTCTTTCTTTCTTTCTTTCTTACTTTCTTTCTTTCTTTCTTTCTTTCTTTCTTTCTTTCTGCCTTGCTTCTTTCTTTCTTTCTTTCTGTCTGTCTTGCTTCTTTCTTTCTTTTTGTCTTTCTTTTCTTTCTTTCTTTCTTTCTTTCTTTACCCTTGCATTATTTTGCTCACAGTATCTCTGATACATTTTTCTTCCTTCTTTTTCTTACTATCAAAACGAAATGATTTATTATTTAACTGAGGTAATCGCAGAGCGTAACGTTCAAGTGTTGAAACTATTGTCTGCCTATTCGCTGTGTTTCGGGGGCACCTCGACGCGGTGTAATGGTTAGAAAGCTTGTCTTGCTAGATCAGTTACATTCCGAGTAGTGAGTCCGATCCTCACTGGGTGCCCCCTACTATCGGCCTTGTGCCACATCTAAGCCGGGCTAAGAAAATCACTATTCGCTGTCTTCAAGCCGGCCGATTATAAAGTCAATAAACATTGTGATCGCCATTACTGCACATGATTATTGAAAGCATTAGAATATATGGCACAGTTAGCAACAATCGATGAATCACTTCATCAGACTTAAAGCGGGAAGAAAATGTCCTTTAATGGTCATTTCTAAAATCTGAAATCAATATTTGTGGTGATTTTCATTAATTTACATATCAGGAAAACTGAGTGAGTGTTCTCAATCATCGTTCTAATTAAAAGGAAAGACTTCAAAA
>OZ010603.1:39454582-39459582 GCA_963932145.1 Acanthosepion lycidas
GAGCTGGTTAATTCAGTTTTTAAAGTTAAGTCATCTCAAATAAAAATAAAAATTATTCTATTAAAAATGAAATAAAAAGATTCTATAGAGTACATGTTATTAAATGTGATTTCCTTCGTAATTTCGCAGTCCAACGGTGATTGTTAATCTCGCGTGTCATATTCGATCTCTAGTTGCCGACCCCCGCAAGCAGGATCTGACATAAGATCAGTCTAATGTGGGTAGATCCAGAGCTCGTGCACCCAGATTCAAAAATAAATACCCACCCCATCTATGTAACCGCCGGTTGCGCTAACATCTGTATTACTACCAGCCACCACCTCTTTAGTGCAAAGAGAGCAGATGCTCCCAGGCACCAGACACATCTGAAAATTTTGGTTGCGCTTGACCCAGACACAAGTGAGTTGTGCTCTGTCAGATATGATAAACAGAATTTTGCAAGCCAGACTCGCAAGACTTATTTATTATATTCGGTACTTAGAAGCATGCCTTCAGTCTAAACGCAATGTGACAGAAGGTCGAATTTAATGCCGGTTTATCGGCTCTGCCGTGGAAAGATTATCAAAGCCCCCTCATCACTTTGGGGATGCCTCAGGCACCAGGCAATACACCCAGTTCCCTCCCAAAAAAAGCTTCTTTTTTTTTCAAATCGGTTTCACCCCAAGTAAGGCAATAAAGCCACTAAGACACAAATGATTACCTGTTGTGGAAGAATTAAGAACAGAAACATTAATAATGAGCAGGAAGAGAAAAGAGTAGTCAGGAAGACTGGTGATAGCGATTGATATTGTATTTAAATTGTTGCAGATTAAATTTGGCTTGGAAGCATGGAGCTAGAAGGGAGTTCCACAAGTGAGAAGTGCAAGAAAAGAAATTGTTAGCATAGAATTTATGGCTTTATCTAGCCACCTCACCTGTAAATCGATGAGATCTCAAACACCAGCCTTGTACTGCACTTAAATTCAAAAAGTCGAGGTACCCTGGCAAAGAGCTCATCCGATCATTTTACTAAAAGTATTTATAAAGACACAGAGAGGCAACATTATGGCATGGGGTAAGTGACTAATATTGTATTTTATCTTTTGTGGATTCCGTGAATGGAATCCTGCAGAAATAAATAAACCAACGCCAGAAATTGAGATAGAAAAATAAGTGTATTAAACGTAAGAATACAGACTTGAAGTGAAGATTAGTAGTCCAGGAATGCGGGTTAGTAGAAAGTATATGTACAAGTCTCTGTAAGTAAAGGCGTAATCATCTCTCTCTTTGGACTCTTGTATAACTTTCTGAGAACACCCTGTGTCTGTCTCCGCACCTATCAACTTGTCGCAACGTATCTCCACGTATCTCAACGTATCTCAATATTTAACATTCCACCCACGAGGAATATATGTGGCACAAGGCCGAGTTTAAAGTGGGTTTCTCCGAGCCCGTAGGCTCAGCCAAAAAATATCCTCTTTGAACCCGCAAAAGCGGGTTCGGGAACTGTCTACCTCCCCGGACGAAAATTTGCCCTTCGGCAAAGCTTCGTCCGGGTTCCTCTTGGCCAAAGCAAAGAGTTCGACAGACGTCGCACACAGTCAGAGACTGTATCTCAACGTATCTCACTATTTATCGATCCCCCCACGAGAATTGAATGTGGCACAAAGCCGAGTTTAATGTGGGTTCCTCCGAAATATAGCCCTTGAACCCGCCTAGACGGGTTCAGGGCCTGTCTACCACCCTGGACGAAAAACTTGCCCTTCGGCAAAGCTTCGCCCGGGTTCCTCTCTGCTAACGCAGAGAGTTCGACATACGTCGAAAACAGTCAAAGACTGTATCAAGACGTATCTCCACAGTAGGTATTCTCTCTGTCAGTAGAAGTATACTTTGGACGAGTCCATCTTATGTAAGAAGGGGAGAGCCTCACAACATTATGAAGCTCGGGGTGAATAGCAGGAGTACCAGACTATATGTGGGGGCAGTTCTTGAGTTGATTTTATTGACAGAAGAGTTCACTCCTCTGCCGGCCAAAATACAATAATCACGCATCTTATTCTATCACTCATATTATATCTTTGTTATTTATACAGACTCTATCTTTTAACTAAGCTAATTAGGCAGTTATTTACATATCACTACAGTAAACTAGTATTTATTTTAAATAGAAGTCAGTATTTAACATTTTTAAAGTGATACATTCAAGGACATCGCTAAGGCAGGCTGTGATGAGTTTTTTTTTTTTTAAGCGTTTCACCCCAAAAAAGGCGAGAAGCCACTAGGACGCAAGGGGTTACAGAAGATTTGGAGCAAGATCAGATAGGAGTGATAGAGGAAAGGATGAGGAGAAGGATAGTGGATAGATGAAGGCAACTGGAGATGTCGATTGACATTACACTTGAATAGCTGGAAATTATAGCTCTCAGGGAAACAGGAATAGGAAAGGGAGTTCCACAGGTAAGAGGTGCGAGATATGAAGCTATTGGAGTAGAAGAGACGGCTACATTTAGGAGTTTCGACAGTGAAAGGGCGAGAGCAGGATGCCAGCCTTGTAGAGCGCTTGAACTCATGAAGTCTGGGAACCAGCGAATGCAGCTCCTCGGAACAATTGCGTATGAAAGTATTTGTATAAAAGACAGAGAGCAGAAATTTATTTACCTTTCCTCACCGTGAATATTACTTGAATTAATTTTGAATTCCTGATTATTACAATATAAACTATCCATTGTTCTCAATGGTTAATAGAATAGTAGTGTGTATATTGAGCAGGAAAAAAAAAACTTATATTGTAAAACATAAGAAGGGATTTGTTCCACTTTATGACTTTTTCCAATTGAGGAACCAGTCACTATTACACCAAACTGTGATTTATCCTTTAGCACCTCAGTCTTTTGGTCCGAGAAGCGTACGTTATTTCTTTTAGATCCGTTTTAGGGTGTCAAATCACCTCCGGCAATACGACTCCCAGAAAAAGACTAGAGCTATTACCTGGTCTGAGGCAAGCCCGAAAACGAATGTGTTGAGGAAACTGGATTATTTTTTTAGACGAGTTCTATCCATACAGTTGAAACACCGGTTCCTGTACAATCACTGGAGTTAAGCAGTGTCGGGCATGGTCATTAACTAGATAGGTGACCGCTTGGGTATACCAGATGCTGTATGCTTAGATGTGCTAGTGGGATAAGAGATTATAGTTCAGAATTGTTAAGTGGAGAACTGATTTCTAACTCTGGCAAGGTTCGTTATATTCGCGTATCCACAAATACCTATGAAAAAGGTACGAATACTTCACTTTTCCTCCAGCTATGAGTTAATTAGTAAGAATTTTATCACTAAAACCATTATTATCTCCAAAGAAAAAATAGAAATGCGTATAAAATGTTTAGAATTTGGCACTAAATAACCGAGAGAGGTTGATATACTGCTAAAGAAAATCAACCAACCAACAATTACTCTTCGTAGTATATATTTAGTTAAAGCCATAAAATTGTATTCAAATTATTTAGATTTTAATATTAAATAACCCATAGACATTGGTATGCTGCTAAACAAAATCAACCAACCAACAAGTAGTATTTAAAGTATATATTTAGTTGAAGCCATAAAATTGTGTTCAAAATATATTGATATCGGCATTAAATAACCCATAGAGGTGTTGATATGACGCGAAAACAAAATCCATAAATCCAAAAATACCTATTTATAGTATATATATAGTTGAAGCCATATGATTGTGTTCAAAATATTTTGACTTCGACATTAAATGATCAACAGAGGCTGATATCCCGCTAAACGAAATCAACCAAAGCAAATTAATCAAAATATTTAGATTTCGGCATTACATAACCCAATTAGGTTGATATGCTACTAAAAAATTACCTAACCAACAAGACCTATTTATAGTATATATTTAGTTGAAGCCATAAAACTGTGTTCAAAATATTTAGAGTTTGATATTAAATGACCCATAGACATTTATATGCCGCTAAACAAAATCAACCAAATCAACAATACCTATTTATAGTATATATTTAGTTGAAGCCATGAGATTGTGTTCAAAATATGTTGATTTCGGCATTAAATAACCCATAGACATTTATATGCCGCTAAACAAAATCAACCAAATCAACAATACCTATTTATAGTATATATTTAGTTTAAGCCATGAGATTGTGTTCAAAATATGTTGATATCGGCATTAAATAACCCATAGACATTTATATGTCGCTAAAAAAAATCAACCAAATCAACAATACCTATTTATAGTATATATTTAGTTGAAGCCATGAGATTGTGTTCAAAATATGTTGATTTCGGCATTAAATAACCCATAGACATTTATATGTCGCTAAACAAAATCAACCAAATCAACCATACATATTTATAGTATATATTTAGTTGAAGCCATGAGATTGTGTTCAAAATATGTTGATTTCGGCATTAAATAACCCATAGACATTTATATGTCGCTAAACAAAATCAACCAAATCAACAATACCTATTTATAGTATATATTTAGTTTAAGCCATGAGATTGTGTTCAAAATATGTTGATTTCGGCATTAAATAACCCATAGACATTTATATGCCGCTAAACAAAATCAACCAAATCAACAATACCTATTTATAGTATATATTTAGTTTAAGCCATGAGATTGTGTTCAAAATATGTTGATTTCGGCATTAAATAACCCATAGACATTTATATGCCGCTAAACAAAATCAACCAAATCAACAATACCTATTTATAGTATATATTTAGTTTAAGCCATGAGATTGTGTTCAAAATATGTTGATTTCGGCATTAAATAACCCATAGACATTTATATGCCGCTAAACAAAATCAACCAAATCAACAATACCTATTTATAGTATATATTTAGTTGAAGCCATGAGATTGTGTTCAAAATATGTTGATTTCGGCATTAAATAACCCATAGACATTTATATGCCGCTAAACAAAATCAACCAAATCAACAATACCTATTTATAGTATATATTTAGTTGAAGCCATGAGATTGT
>OZ010603.1:39464582-39467082 GCA_963932145.1 Acanthosepion lycidas
TATATATATATATATATATATATATATATATATATATATATATATATACAACATATATACATATATATGTGTGTGTGTGTATTTTGGTTTTCAGTATATGAGGGCGTTTTCATTGACATTCCATTTGTTTTAGATAAACATACGTTGGATCCTTTAAGAATGAATTTAAGAATGTTTGGTGATATAATATCTCTTTGACGAGTATTTATCATTTGTAATATTGTTATTATTAAGTTCGCAAAGTACTTCTTAGAGAATTTTGTACTTTTTTAAATGGGGATGGTGATAGTCAAATCAAAGTTATGGTCGGTTAGTATAGTTTAATTATGTTTTGTTGATTATCTGGAAAAAAGATGCAATTTTTTTATGTTCTTGGTTCACATACTTTTGCTCAGCATTCAATATTTGGTAATAAAGATGCACTTTCCATAAGTGAGTAATTCAAACTTTGCTGTGACATGTCGGTCTGCATGGTCCAAAAAGTAACGACACTCTTTGGCTAAAGAAACTTTTTCTTCTTTATGTGTTGTGTTTCCTCAGGAGGTCGGTATTATGGCTATCTAAAACTATCAACAAAAATGCATCTTTGTCATGACTAATTTTTTTGTCCATATGTAACAATTTATAATAAGTAATTATTGCTCTACTCTTGGTATTGAGCCCTTTTTTGAATTAACGCTGAGAACGTCTTGAATTTATATTCTTTTCGTTCCCATTACACACATATATATATATATATATTAATTGATTCATCGAGTCTGATAGAAACCTCAGGAAGCACTGGACGGCCGTTTCGTCCTATATTTGGGACTCATCAGCAGTGCGCATCCACTACCGAGGGAATCGTAACCCCGACATTTAGGTTGGCAAGCGAACACTATACCAACTGCTCCGCCGGGCCTCGGTGACGAAGAGATTGCAAATCAGACTCTAAGAAGCGCCGCTCACTCCCACATTCCGTGGTGGAACTCTACTGAGATTCTCTCTGACCATAGGACTGAGACTCCTGGAGCCACGACTACTCTCACCAAGCCGCTCCAACTGGAATGTCGGTTTTTGAAGTATTTTTTAACGTCAAAAACCGACATTATTTTGCACCAATCTTATATATATATATATATATATATATATATATATATATATATCCACTCTCGGTAGTGGATGCGCACTGCTGATGAGTCCCAAATATAGGACGAAACGGCCGTCCAGTGCTTCCTGAGGTTTCTATCAGACTCGATGAATCAATTAACATAATTATCAAATCCTCCTCATTATATATATATATATATATATATATATATATATATATATATTATGCAACTGGAATTTATATATATATATATATATATATATATAAGATTGGTGCAAAAATAATGTCGGTTTTTGACGTTAAAAAATACTTCAAAAACCGACATTATTTTTGTTTAATGCCAATAAGATTTTCTCTTCAAAAATGTATTGCTGGTAATATTTCCTTTTCTCCAAATTTTATTGCTGTTATTTTTTCTTTTTACAAAAATGTATTCCTGGTAATAATTATTTCATTGCTCGTAATTTCCCTAACAAAAAACCTATTGCTGGTAACCTATTTTTACACTTTCATAGTGTTTTGATCCAAGTTTGGGGGTTAACTATTTGCCTATAGCTGGTACCCTAACCGGTGCTACCACTCCAGTTTTCTCATAGCCTCCTGATCAGAGGCCTTGTTGTTGGATGAAGTTTATCGTCTTACCCAGGACACTATGGATTTTGTCAAGAATCTCAAGATGTACAACAGAAGCAGCAGACCAGATATGGCAGCAGTATTCAATGCAAGTTTTGTAAATATGCAAGATGAATTCTGACAATAAAAATTTTCTGGCTCGACACATTGGTCCATATTTCCTTGCATTAGATGCAATTATTGATTCGATATAATCACTCCCCTCCAAGTCATTGGAAAACGTGAAGCCGAGAAGGCACACTGTATTGTTCTTTTAGAGTCTGTTTGTAACAATTTATAATAAGTAATTATTGCTCTACTCTTGGTATTGAGCCCTCTTTTGAATTAATGCTGAGAACGTCTTGAATTTATATTCTTTTCGTTCTCATTACATTTGTATATATATATATATATTATGCAACTGGAATTTATAAACGGGGATCATATCATTCATATACAGGTTCGAGATTGATGTATCTTATTTATATTGTTTGCGAGGAAGTATTCTCGCCATTTAAATCATTACCCTCTATATATATATGCACGTATTTATCGTTGCTTGGAAATCATCCATGCAAACAGAAACAGACTATCATCACATTCATGTATTGCTTAATATATTGTACTGTAATTGCCATCTTTGATAATGGCTTATGCAAGCCGAAAGCTTAGATTGGATTAAAAAATTATGTTTCAATATTGTGATTTTCTTTCTTCGTTTAATGATAATGTTATTAAGATTAGCAGGCGTTATGAAAAGAATTTACATAAAATAAATAGACAACACTTGTCTATATT
>OZ010603.1:39469582-39489582 GCA_963932145.1 Acanthosepion lycidas
GTAGCACGCTTAAATTCATGCAGTCGAGGAACCAGGGTGAACAATGAAAATGAATACTGTTGTGGATTCCGGGTTGGAATCCAGTACCAATAAATAACAAACGCCAGGAATGAATATATGAAAATAATGTATTAACGTAATTATACAAACTGGTAAAGCAGGTTAGTAGTTCCAAGAATACGGGTTAGTAGCAAAATATCTATAGTCTTTGGTATTGAAGCATCGCTATATGACTTCTTACTGAGTCTACGTGCTCGCTCACTGTGACTCCTACAACGCTGTTACCTCACCCTCACACTTCCGGTTACCTACAACCTTTTACTCACTCTGGACTCGACTCTTCGTTCTTACTCTCCTGGGTCTTCACGTAGCCGTAGTATATGTATATACTGGGTGAGTCCATTTGTGTAAAAAGGGGAGAACCCCTCAACAAATACCATGAAAATATTTGTAGAAAAGTGTTGTGGATTCCGAGATGAAATTCGGTCTCCAATGAATGACAAACGCAGGAATGAAATATAACAAATAAATGTATTTACACTAATACAATGGGTAATACGGTTAGTAGATCCAGAAACGTGGTTAGTAGCAATAATAATAATAAGAAGAAGAAGAAGAAGAAGAAGAATAATTATATATATATATATATATATATATATATATATATATATATATATATATATATATATATTTATATATATATATATATATATAGTCTGGTAAATCCAGTCTCGAAGTAGGACTTCCTTAGAGTCTACATGCTTGTAACGGTGACTTCTACAAACGGTTTACCTCACACTATTACTCTACCTCCAACTCAATCAAAATCTCTGCTCTTGCTACTCTGACTGACTCTGGGTATTTAACGGCAGCAGTCCAAGTACACACTAGTAGAGTCCACTTGTATGAAAAAGGGGTGGACCCCATAATAAAAAGACAGAGAGAAGCCACGTCACGTCGGCGGGAAACTGACTTAAGTCGATATGCCAGGTCAGAATTGTGGTGGCACCAGACCGGCTACGGCAGCAATATTCGATGCACAGACAAATGGTAGATTCATAAATGCGCAAGATAGACAAGAATTGTTTGGCGTAAAAAGAGAGAGCCAACTTACATAGTAGTAGATCTAAGCATTGATTCAATATAAATTACCCCCACTTCATGTGAAGTGCGAAACGTGATTCCAAGAAGGCATAGAGTGTTGCTCTTGTGGAGTTTAACGTCAACCATGCTGATGTCAGGCAGAAAAGTGTCTCCTTTTGTCTGAATGCCCGCCCATATCTTTTTTCGGTCACTTCATCGTATACAAAGCGATAGCAACACTAAGGCGCAAAGCAACTGAGTTGCAGGACGCGAAAAAGAATGAGAAGACCTTATAAACAATAAACGGTCTTGGTTCAGGAAAAACAGAAGATGGCGATTGACGTGGCATTTACATTTTTGAAGGACGTAGATGCCAGTCAAAGAAGAATCCGGAAGAGACTTCCACAGGTGAGAAGTGCGAGAGAAGAAACTATCAGAATAGAACTTACGGTTACCTCTATCTATTCCAGCTATAAAACTGTGAGACCTAGCTTTCTTTCTGTGTGCCGTGTCCTTTCAGGACGTAAGCGATCATGTCTCTCCACCTCCCTCTATCCCTTGCAGGTCTCAGCAAGTTCCTTCCCACTGCCACCTCCCCCAGACGTTCTGTAAAGCACTTGCTTAAGCCCGTCACGTATTGTTTTCCCTTATCTCTCTTTCCCACTATTCGACTCGTGAGTATCAGATTCTCCCGGTCCTCCTTCCTCATTATGTGCCCAGGAACTTCAGCTCCTTCTTCGTGATGTTAAGTATAAGCCTCCTCCTTGTTTTCATCCTCTCTATCTCATCGTTGCTCACACGATCGGTCTATGATATCCTTAGCATCCTTCTGTAGAACCACATCTCCGTCGCCTCGTGTCTCTTCTTCATCTTTGAGGAGACCGTCCAACATTCGCTGCCGTAAATAAGGACAGATGTCACGTAACAGTTCAGTATTCTTTTTTTCGTTACCAAAGAAATCCTCCTGTCTCGCAATTCTCTGCCCAGCTTTTGGAATGCGTTCTTGGCCATCGCAATACGTCTACGGATCTCAATGTCGCATTTACCGTCCTCTGTTAGAACGCTTCCCAGATTTTTAAACTTCCGCGTCTGCTTGCTTCTAGTGTTCCCGACCTGCAAATCGCATTTCCGGTTCATCCTTTACGCTTAATTTCATGCGGCGAATAAAGTAAGCTCATTAGAACAATTCACCCTGAAAGTATTTATGCAAAAATAAAGAGGGCAACTACGTTACGGTGGTGTGAACGGCTCTCAATATTAAAAACGACTATTGCAGGGTACTATTGTAGAAAAACTGTTTAAACCCATTAGTAGTTCACGGTAACAGATGCGATCACAACTGCGACCTAAAAATACGATTCAGTTTAACAAATAAATGAACTTACTAAGAAGAAAATACATCGAAAGCTCAATGATTCCACAATACTCTCAACCTTAGTCAGGGTTCAATACTACTCTTCACTAAAAAAGTATTAGTAGTACAATGAAATATATGAAATAACAGAAAAAAAATAGTGATCTGCTCGGAGAGGACTGAATTTCAAATTCACTCCCAAATCATAATTTTTACTATTTAGATTCGGTCTGTTATCCTCATCTTTGTTGTTTTTATCATAAAGTTTCGGTCGTTGTACCCTCCGGCCTTGAAGCAGAACTCCAAGTTAAACCGGTGATAGAGATGAAGAAGCAAAATGCTACACGATCTTGAAGAAGTTCTTAAAAGAAGATAAATGCTGCTTTACTTCAACATAGTACAAATGTCAGTCTATGACAGTTTCATGGTGTCTGGAATTTGGGTTTAGTCTGAAATCATTCAGGTTTGGTCTGAAATCATTCCGGCTTGTAAACCACGGCTGATTGAAATCGAAACGTGTGTCATTTGCTAAGCAACACGAAACCTGCAGAGCTGAAGACTTGAGTGATGTTTTCAGATGAACCCCATCTGCAAAAGTTCATTAGGAATGAAAGAAACCTTTTTAAAAATCCCTGGTAAGAGATTTGATTAATATTATACAATTCAGATTAGGGAGCATTCACCAAGTCTCATGATTTGGGCGTGGCATGTGGGACTAGTGAACTCTACTTCTTACCTTCAGGAACAACGATGAATGTGTAAGGAAATCGTAGTTGAAACTGGAGCAAAATATGTACACATTTGGAGGTGAAAAGATTTTTTTTAATACAATCATTAGCAAAGGTTTTAAACCACTTAGCTCTATCAAGGTAATTTTTTGCATTACGTTGCATCATATATAGGTGACTCTTAACCGCGGCGCCACTGCACATCAGTGTGCCGCGCGATCCTCTTAAGTGTCCCGCGATAGTGATTGGATTCGAAATTACTTATAATTCTTCCTTCTAAGATTGGACTAATACTGGACTTCAGTTATGCGAGGAAGAAGAATTGGCCACAATTTCTAAGATAAAAACATTCGACGATACCTATTGATATATTTTGGATTTCAATACAAAACGCATACTGAACATTAGCTAAAAAGGCTTTATTAGTTTTATTAAAATTTTCTTATTATCATTTATGTGAATTAGGCTTCTAACCCCTAAATAGCATCAAAGAATAAGAAGAGAGAAAGACTACGCTTAACTGAAGAAGAAATGAGAGTTGCTTATCGCAATTTTCAACCAAACATTGAAGAAATCACGAAGAAACACCAGGCAAAGATTTCACACTTAAATAATCTGCACAAATATTTGAAGAGAAACATTGAAATAAAGTAAGTTAATAATTGTGTGTATGTGTTTTAATATATGGTTTTATTTCATAACATGTAAATGCAAACAATTTAAAAGTGTGCCGTGATATTTTCATTTGCCCTGAGGTGTGCCGTTGCTTAAAAAGGTCGAGAAACACTGTATATTTATAATGTCACGGCATACACACACAGACACACACACACACATATATATATATATATATATATATATATATATATATATATGTGTGTGTGTGTGTGTTGGGGGGTGCATGATATATATATACATACATATATGTATATCATGCACACGCTCACACACGCAGACAGACACACACACACACACATATATATATATATACATATATATATATATATATATATATATATATATATATATCAAATATGTGGTGCAGTTCAATTTATATTCCAATGAATTCATACCAATAGTTAATTAGTAAAGTTAATGATATAAAATGGCGAAATCCCTTCGCTAACAAATTTACATGTCTGATAATGACTGAATGTACAGTCAAAAGTACTTGCGTATTAAAGAAAGACCTTATACAGCTAATACTTTTTTAAAAACAAGGATTATAGCATTCATGGAGTGATTTGTAGGTTAATGCACCTTTAAAATTTTGTTAGCGAAGGGATTTCGCCATTTTATATCATTAACTTTACTAATCTACTTTTGGTATGAATGATTCATTGTAATACACACACACACACACATACATACATATATATATATATATATATATATATATATGTGTGTGTGTGTGTGTGTGTGTGTGTGTGTGTGTGTGTGTGTGTGTGTGTGTGGAAGTAATAATTAATGGTACAACATTAGTATTTGATTGTTTGTTTGTTTGTTTGTTTCGGTTTTATGGCATATCAACCACTGTGGGTTATTTAATGCCAAATCCAGTTTATATGAATTTTAAATGCCTATTTTGTATGGAATAAAAAATGTATAGCTGGCAACATTATTGTTTAAAAAAAAACGTATAGCTGGCAACATTATTCCTTTACAAAAAAACGTATAGCCGGCAACATTATTCCATTACAAAAAAACGTATAGCCGGCAACATTATTGTTTAAAAAAACGTATAGCCGGCAACATTATTCCTTTACAAAAAAACGTATAGCTGGCAACATTACTTTTTTACAAAAAAGCGTATAGCTGGCAACATTACTGTTTCAAAAACTTAGAGCTGGCAACATTATTGTTTCAAAAACTTAGAGCTGGCAACATTATTGTTTCAAAAACTTAGGGCTGGCAGCATTATTTTTCTGAAAACATTATCTGAAACGTTGCTGTTGGATGCAGTTTATCGCCGTGCCCAGGACGTGGATGTAGTTTATCATCATACCCAGAACGCGGATGTAGTTTACCGTCATACCCAGGACGCGGATGTAGTTTACCGTCATACCCAGGACGTGAGTAAAACTTGGAAAACTAGGAGTTCACTATTTGCCCATAGCTGGGACCCTAACAGGTGCTACCATCTCTAGTCAAGGTGGACCTGGGAACACCAGCAATTAAGAGGTGGTTCCACGCTCCTCAAAACCTCCAGATCAGAGGCCTTGCTGTTGGATGCAATTTAACGTCATACCCAGGACGTCTCATTGGGTGGTGGGGTCTTACCCCTCTACAGAGGTGCAGTCGGCGTATTCTAAAGCCCCAGCCGACAGGGCCGTTAGTATTTGAATAAATGAATCAAAACATTAAGGACTTAAAACATTCGACGGTACTCATCGATACGTTTTCGATTTCAATACAAAAAGGAAAATCCCACATTAGCTAAAAAGCATTTATCAGTTTTATTGCAATTTTCTACCTCTTATTTAAGTGAATTAGGCTTCTCAGCCCTAACAAACATAAAAAATAAGAAGCGAGAAAAAATACGCTCAAAAAGAAATCGAGAAAAACATGAAGCACAGGTTTCACACTAAATAAGCTTCACGAATAATTGAATAGAAACATTGAAGTAGAGTAAATTCTTATTTTGCTAAGTGTGCCGTAATATTTCCATTTGCTCCAAGGTGAGCCGTTGATTAAAAAAGTCGCGAAACACAAGTATGAGATTGAATAATCCAATAACTTTTTGTTATTGCATCAGTACTCATCGTACATGATTTATGGGCAAAAAATGTTTTCTCATTGTCAAATTATCAGCTATTCTAATAGTATTTATCTTGTGACTTAGTCTTAGTTTGTAGCTGGTTTCACTGCTATCGCCAATTTTCAAATTTCAGGAACAGGGGAGAAGTGGACATGCAAGTAAAACCAGCGATAGAGGCGACCATTCGATGAAGCTCATTGCTACACGATCCTCAACAAGGTCTTTACAGATGATACATGCTACCCAGCTTCAAAATGGTACACATGTCAGACCTATGACGGCTTCCCGTTGTCTGAGATTTGGGTTTGGTCTGAAATCATTCAAAGCGGCTCCTTAGCCACAATTCACTGCAGCTATGAAATCCAAAAATCTGGTAATCGACATGAAACTTGGACAGCTGAAGACTGGAGCAAGTTTATGTTTTCACGGGAGTCTAATCTACAACAGATCCTTTTCAATAAAAGAAACATTAGAAGATTCGCTGGTGGGGTGAGAGATTTGATGAAAAGGATACAGTTCAGACCGTGAAGCAGCCACCTAGATTCATGATTTAAGGGTGGAATATCCAGATATGGAACAGGTGGAATCTAGTTCTTGCTTCCAGGAACAATGACGAATGTGCTATGTATGTTAAACAACTGTAAGAGAAATCCAGATTTCTAGTAACACGAAGGGCCCACATTGTTGTATAACGCGATGAAGGCTATTCTGAACGTGAAACTTTTGTAAAATTAGGTTGTAGTAAAACAGCTGGGACCACTACTATCGTTGATTTCCAAAATTCAGGGACATTTAGCGCATACTGGTAGAGAGGACATCCCAGGAAAAGCAGTTCTAGATCTCTAGATATGAAGATCTTGTAAGCAGATACATACTACTCTGTTTCAAAATGGTATATAGGAGGTGATGGGTAAATTGTTGCCATTTTATATTTTTAATTTCGGACATGCGCGTTGTTTGTTTTTGATTTTGTCGACTGCACAGTATGGCAGGGTCAGTTATGCACCGTCTGTGAGAAAAAGAGCACCATGACGCAATTCCCCCCCCTCCAAAAACTTGGAAACAGAATGCTGTACTGCTTGGCATTCGCACCGGAAGCTCCTGTACGAACATTTCATAGTGACTGGGTGTCAATCTGAGGACAGTGAGAGGATTCAGAAAGAGCTGGATGAGCCTAATATAGATGACAAAGGGTTGGGAACTGGGAAAACTCACTCTGGTCGTTCTGATGAGAAAATAACTCCAGAATTTGTAAGTAGTGTTACCCTGGGTGAATAAGATAGCTTCTGGAAAAACAAGACTCTGCACCATGCCACACAAGCAAGAGAACGCAGTCATGACTGCCTGACAATTTCCGGGACCACATCAGCCCTTACATCAAGCCACCTAACTCCCCAGATTGCAACACCCTTGATTATTATATGAAGAGCGAAGTTGAGCGAGAGACCAACAAAACTCCTTGTAACACCAGCTGAAATTATGGCAGCATTCACTAACTTAAACCAGAGACAGTGCAGAAGAGATGCAGAAGATTCTGAAGTTGTCTTGTAGGCTGTAGTTTAAGCCAAATGGCGATTTTACTGAATAAATGGACTCTTTGATAGTTAGAGATATTTTTGTATAACTTTGGTAAATATATCTTTTAAACTAAGATGTCAGTATTATGTTCATTTTTGCATCATTCAAATAACGATTTATCCATCTCACCATGTACATGTCAGTTTTATAACAGTTTCCCGTTGTCTGAGATTAGGGTTTGGTCTGAAATTTTTCAAACCAACTCGCAAACTACAAATAACTGCAGCTATGAAATAAAAGATTCTGGCAACATGAAATCTGATCAGATGAAGACAGGAGCAAAGTTATGTTTCAGAGGAATCAACTCTGCACGAGTTGTTTATGCGTAACACAAACATTATAAGATCCCCCCTGATAAAGTGTTAATCAAACGTGTACCATTCAAACTATGAAGTATCCAGCAATCCAGTTGATTTGGGGTGCCATATTCAGATGTGTAACAATTGGACGCTACTTCTTTCTATTTAAGAACCACAAGGAATGGTTCAAGGTCTGTGGAAATTCTGCAGGATAAGTTGGAACTGCATATGAACATTCATCAGTGTATAATATTTACGCATGACGGTTCTCCATGCTATCAGTCAAAGATCTTTCAGATATTTTTCGAAGACGATCAAAAAAAAACTACATTGGACTGGCCTGGTTATAACACAGAACTGAATCCAATTGAACATTTATGGGAAACTGTCAAGGTTGTAGAAAAACAACCTTCAAGTACCGAAGTATTGTGGGTGGGCAGCTATTAAAGTACTCTGGAAAAAGGAAACCTGGACTGATTATTGTGATAACTTGACTGCCTAATCCAAACAGTAATCAAAACCAAAGCAGGTGAAGCAAAACCGCAACCAATAAAAATGAATAGAGAACATCATCATTGCTAAATTTTCGAGTAAAACTAAGTCAGTTTCTTATAAATTACATGCATTGTTTTTAACCTTAAGATGGTTAAATTACACGTTTGGACTGTTAGTGACTACATTTGATAAAAAATAAGTTTGCTGGAGGAGTATTTGCAATATATTTTTCTCGATCGTGAAAATATTCAGGGCTACAAATTATAAATATTCCTATGAAGAAACCAACAAAGAACTTTACCAAATAACAGAAGCCACCCCACTCGGAGACTTCCAACAGAAGCAACAACTTAAATGGGAATCACGTGTCACTCATCGAGAAAATAATATCATCATCATAATGATTGTATTCCACACTACTTCCACTAACAGTTTATACAAGAAGCCCTACTCCACCCACACACATAGCAAATTAGTTTCCTGAAATATTGTTTTATAGAGAGATTTTATAAAACCGGAAGTAGCACTGAAGTGAACAGATGCTACACATTCATCCAATCGGAAAACCACGGGATAAAGTAAAGCGTACCTCTATTAGCACTGCCTGTTCTGTCTATGAATCTCGAATATTTCCTTATAAAAAAAGGCTAATATGATCATTGCCATTAAAGATCAGAGGAGCAGATACTTCATTTTGACGCAGGCTAAATGATTAGGGAGGGAAGAAAATGTGGTCCTTGTGGATAACTGGCTGTCCGGTCAATGGTTTCCTCATAATAAAACGGCAAATAATGCCATAAGCTTCCGGGATGAGGAGATACTACACTTAATATTTACTTGCCGTTCCACGCTGGCAGGATGTCACACAAGGCTCGTTAGATGTGTAGAGGACGAGCACGTGCACCCGAGCCACATCCAAAAATAGCCCACTCCTCCGAAAATATTGATTGTACTGACATCGGTATTACTACAGACCCCCACTCTTTATTGTACTGTCGCGGGTAAGAGTTCTCCGTGATCGGACATATTTTACGTTGCTCAGATACTACACTTTGATCCTAGCTCGATGGCCAAGGAGTGAAGAAAAGTGTAGTTCGAGAAGCACTGGCTGTTCGTTCAGTGAATGCTGAATGTCATCAGAGATGAGGAGAAGAGCTATCTCTCTTTGATCGTAACTTGATGTCCAGCGGGTATTTTTCTTAATCATTTCATCACAAGCAAGGCAATAAAGCCACTAAGACTTAAGGGGTTACTGAATGTTAGAGAATATGAGAAAAATACTATTAAGGAGAGAATAGAATTAAAAAAAAAAAAGAATTAAGATATTGTCATCGTGTTTAAATTTTTGAAGATCAAAGGTGACTGGGAATCAAGGAGCCGGGAGAGAGTTCCACAAGCGAGAAGTGCGAAAGAAGAAATTGCTAGGATAGAATTTACGGTTATACCTAACAATTCCAACTGTAAAATGGTGAGACATTGCCGCCAATCGAGAACTGGTCATAAATTCATAAAATCTAGGCAGGATAGAGTTATGTTCATCAGGAACAATTACCATGAAAGTATTTATAGAATGGCACAGAGAAGCTACTTTATGGCTTTGAGAAAGGGACTAAAACCGCGATGTCAGGTCAGTACCAATAGTATTGCAGATTCTTTGGATTTTATCAAGACTTTCTAAATATATAGCAGGGGCACCAGACTATATGTGGTATCAATATTCAAAGCAATTATGAATGGTAGAGTAAATAAGTGAGTAAATAATGGCTTCTTGGTCAATGTTTTCTTATAAAGAAACTGCTAATATTCCCATCCAAGACCTATGGTAGAATTTTCGGCAAACGTTCAGATTTTAGATCATTATCCCCGCGTTTTAAGATGATATCGAGAAACGGTAAGATTTGTTTCTGGTCGATAAATATATTTAGTTTTATAGTAGGTATTGTTTAGCTTATTTACACGATCAGGGAATATTGCTTGGCAGCAATATATTCATTTTCTATTTCTATTACCCATATTTTGATATTTTTTGCTTTTTGCTTTATGTATTATGGTTGATTCCATAAATAAAATCTTTGTCTGAAACAGTTCCCTGCTGGAATGAAACGCATCACTACAGTTTTCTTCTTGACATTAATCTGTTTCTCCCTCATGCATACACACACAAACATTATTTCTGTAATATATATATATATATATATATATATATATATATATATATATATATATATATATATATATATACATATATATATATATATATATATATATATATATATATATATACATATATATATATATATATATATATATATATATATATATATATATATATACATATATATATATTGCAGAAATAATTCATTCAAGCAATTTTTATTGAAATCGAACGACAAGGTCTGTTTGTTTAATTTTTTAATTACATTTTTACACTTCACATATTTATTATTGACAAACAAGAGAAATATAATTTAAAAATTAAACAGACCTTGACGCTTGGCTTCAATAATGTAACTATTTTTATCCATACTTATATACATACACACGCACACGTACACGCACACGTACACGCACACACAAACATGCACACACGCACTCATACACATATACATATATATATATCTAAGGATATAATATTTATTCGAAATTATAACACATGCATTTTATAACATGACTACAAAAATTGCAATTTTATTTCAACAGTACTGGTGTCTTACCAAGTGATGGGGTTGAATGCAAAATAAAGGGTTCAAAAACCAACCAAACTCCCTCAATAGCGGAAACATTGTCACGTAACTTATGACGATCAATTAGTATACAAGTATATGGTAATTCAAAATAATGTGACAATTTAGTTATCGGAATTTTATTCCATCTGTACAAATCCTGTACTCGGATAAAGAAAATAGTATATAAATATTTAATTTATCCTTTAAGCATTAAAATCAGTTACTTATGTAAAAAAAAAAACTTTTTTCCTAACTCAAGAAAACACGAGAACGGTCAAAAATTAAAAATGACAACATTTATTTTACTTCTCACTCTCTCTCTCTATCTCTCTCTATCTATCTATCTATCTATCTATCTATCTATCTATCTATCTCTATCACTCTCTTTCTCCAAAGTGTATATATAATTTTTCGTGAGTACTAACTTTTTCTTTTTTTTAACTGAATTGAAATTATTTTATCCTCTTTCACATCTTAGAAAATTTTCTTGAATATTTAGTCATTGTAAGTAAAGGACGTTATTTTTTAATCGATCTTCGTAGCGTCTTCCATCATAAGAAATGAATGGTCGAACATCGCGATCTTAGACCAGTCTCCACCACCTCTTTCGGCCTGAGTGAATAAAATTCGGCCCTACTAGCGAGCCAAAAAAGTTACTCCTTGCATAAATTTTCGTCTAAGCAGCCAAGTGAAAAAGAATATCGTCGCCTGACATGCTTGTACTTATCTCTTATATTTTCAATCTTTTATCATTTCATTTTATTTACCTCTCTCTCTCCCTCTCGTACACACACACACACACACACACGCTCTCTCTCTCTCTCTCTCTCTCTCCGAAGTGTATGTGTTAGTTTTCCCGTGTAATTTTTCTTAATTGAATTGAATTTATTTTACTCTCTTTGAAAACTTTGTTGCATATTAAGTCATTGTTGATTTATCTGGTTCATGTAAGTATCGATGTTATTTTTAACCGTGACTCACAGTCGTTGACGTGTCCTCTCTATTTACCGACCTCCCCACAAGGCAAGTTTTTAAGATGGGGCGTTCCGTACCCGTAGTTACGTAGACCCCGTATACACGAGGTCGGGTTTGTCTACTTCCACAAACGAGACCCTACCTTTCGGCTTAGCGTCGCCTGTGATTGTCTCTGCCCAGAGGCAGAGAGTTCGACAAAGAGGAAGAAAAAGCCACTTCCTTGTGAGATAACCTTTCTATTTACCAACCTCCCTACGAGGCAAGATGTGGCACAAGGCCAGTTTTTAATATGGGGCGTTTCGAGCCCGTAGGCTCGTGCAAAAATTAACATAGAACCCGTATACACGGGGTCAGGTTTGTCTGCCTTTCAGCATAGCTTCGTCTCTGTTCTCCTCTCCGCCCAGAGGTAGAGAGTTTGACAAGAGAGGAAGAGGCGTGTCCTCTTCGACAAGTAGTAAATGTTGCACTTACGTAAGTTAAAACTTTATATTTCAAACTCCCCATTTATACCGACCTCCGACTCATATGCTTCTCCTTTTATCCATCTATACTAATCCGAATGGGCAGGTGGAGTTAATACACACGCATCTCCCGTTGCCCAATGTTTCTTTCAGATGTCAAGCTAATGAGCAAGCTATACATACATAACTCAAGCCGAGGCCCCATGGCTCCCAGCTTAACTCTCCATTTCGTTTTTCTGCGTGAAACATGTTCTCTATATTAATAATTTCCTGTAATGCCAAACTCGATTTTGATTGTTTTGTTTGTGTTTTATTTTATAGGAGTAGATAGGCTTTACTATCACCTGGTCAAAACTCATCATATTTCTCTTGTACAGGAATAGAGACTCTCCCTTGTTTAATGTTTAGTAAGGAGTATCGGATCCTTTCCTTTTCTCTGGCCTCTGTAGTGGCGCCATCGTGAACCTACTGTGATGTGTGCGGTTTGTGGAAACGTCTCTTCATACTGAGGGTACCGAGTTGGCAGTTTTCCGATTGCTGTTCCCGATGGTAGTTACAAGCCCGATCTCTTGCCTAGCCTCTTGAGAGGTTGCTCTGATCACTAGTTGCATAAAATCGGGGTTCTTGCAGTGCCATGTCGCGCATCATGGGTATCCCTGCATGAATTTCTGTTGGGCAATCCCGAGGCCACATTATGTTGCAGTCTACGTCAGTTTCTTTCTGTCCATGCCACATACGATGACCATCTGCTACGATTATATTAGACCTTTTCATGGCCAACATAACTCAAAGTGACCATAAACAACCACAAATATAAACCCAAACCAACTAAAAAAAAAAATCACCTAAACCTTTAAACATTTCTTTCTCTAACATCCGGGGTATTTGGACCAAGTTCTTCAGTGCGGAATCGTTACTCTTCGAAAAGTCTCCTGGTATACTAGCCTCTGCGAGACAAACCTTAACTCGTCAATCTGATTTCTCTGATTTCCAACTTCCTCTTCCCTTCTTCTGATTTCTCGATTCTATCTTCCTCTCCTTAGAAAGGGACTCTAAAACCTACACCTATGGCTTGGGATTTTATGTCCGGGATCATCTCCAGCTGTCTGTGGAACTCTCTTTGGAATCTCCTAACATTCGTATATGTCTTTCTGGCTATCTCTCCTCAATTCAGTAATGTATCTCTTCTTTCTCCATCGTTCTCCTTCCGCTTAAGACTATTGTGTACTCACATTATTTGGACTATTGTCCTCATCTTTGTCGCCACATTTATCACAACGTTTCGGCCGTATCTCCTTTATATTCCTCCTCCGAAGCCTGCACAGGATAGCGTACATACAGTCTTTAGCAATGATAACAATGTTGCATATGAGCTCTGGCAAAAACATGGAATGATAACACCAAAAATTGCAATATGAGCACTGGTAAAAATGATTGCTGAAAACATTAGGTTTATAATACCCAGATGTCCTCAAGGACACATGGCACAGTGGATAAAGGTGTTTATCCACTGTGCCATGTGTCCTTGAGGACATCTGGGTATTATAAACCTAATGTTTTCAGCAATCATTTTTACCAGTGCTCATATTGCAATTTTTGGTGTTATCATTCCATGTTTTTGCCAGAGCTCATATTGCAACATTGTTATCATTGCTAAAGACTGTATGTACGCTATCCTGTGCAGCTTCGGAGAGGAATATAAAGGAGATACAGGCCGCCGCCTCAAGGTAAGGCTTCAAGAACACCAGAAAGCTGTAACATGAGGGGAAGTAGAAAAATCAGGCGTGTCTGACCACATATGGAGAGAGAAGGGAGATCACCGACCCCTGTGGGATCATGTTGAGATAGACAGGGAACACCATTGGAAAATTCGTAAACTTAAGGAATCAGCACATATGCTAGGCCACAAAAATCTCTTGAGCCGACCAAGCATAGAAATAAATACAATATGGGAACCAGTAATAAGGAGTGCTAGAGAAAAGCAATTTTCAAAGATATTCGTAGTCGGTGACTTTAACGCCCATCATCTGGCTTAAACACTCTGAACTAATCTCGCTGGCATCCAAACCCTTAAATTTTCAATCACTCAATCCTTTACGCAAGTCGTTGACTTTCCTACGTGTTTCCCTAGTAACCCCGACGTTAAAGCTTCTCTTCTCGATCTCTGTTTTACCTCCAACTCATGACTCCTGTCGCACTACTCAGCTCAGCTCTCTTGGCAACTCTGATCACGCGGTAGTTTCCATTAATATCTCCTTCCATTCCCCGACCAACCATGAACTTCCTACTTACAGAATATCTTTCTGTTGTCAACGCGGAGACTGAGACTCGTTCCTTGAAATGTGGTCTTTAATCATCCCGTTCAAAAATGTGTGTCTGTGGGCGGGGCCTCCTGGGTAAAAGCCGGGATTGAGGCTTTCATCCCAGCCAGAAAATACCAACTTAAATCGCGCTTATCTCATTGGTTTTCGTGTGCTTGTTCAGCCGCTGTAGCCCATAAGAATCACTTCTTCCGTTTCTACCAGAGCGACATGCCTGAATGCAAGAGATTTCACTTTGTCTCTTTTCATAATGAGTTGAAGCGTGTCACCAGTGAAGCAAAGTTACTGTTTGCAGATAGAATTAAACAACGTATTGCATCTTGAAATTTTGCTTCTAAAGATTATTGGCGGTTCTGGAATAGTGTACTGAACAGCAGCAAATACATCCTCTATTCAATCAATTCGACTTCCTAACGTCCAGAGTTGATAAGGCTGAATGCTTTTTTAGGAAATTCTCATCCAATTCAACACTCGACTCATCCGGATTATCCCTGCCTGAGTCTTTGCTGAGTAAGATGAGCATAATCCCCGTCGATGGCATCATCTCTAAATTAGGCTCTCATAAAGCAAATGGCGGTGATGGGATACCAGCCGTTGTCTTAAAGAAATGTGTTCCTGAGCTGGCTCTAGTTCTCTCTAAACTATATAACTATTAGCAAACAACGTATTGCATCTCGCAAATTTGGTTTTACAATTAATGAGATCTTTGTTGCCGTTGCTTGCTACCACAATCATTTAGTTTTTCTATGTTTATATATATTTTATTTTTGTATATTTATAATGTTTGTATATTTTTATATATTTTTTAGTCATTTTAAGTACCTTTTAATATATTTTAGATAATTTTTAGATAATTATTTCATATTTATTTTTATATTTATATTTTTTTATATTTTTACGTTTTATGTCATCTTTGTTGACGTCTTTTGTTAGCACAATCATCTATATAATTTTTATCAATATTTATATAGATTTTATTTATTTTTTAATTATATAGATTGTATTTTCTATTCGACTCGTCCAGAGTAGTCACACCTGATTTCCCGCCTAGAACTGAGGCTCTACTGAGTGAGATGAGCATAACCCCGTCGAAATGTGCTCCTGAGCTGACTCCGGTTCTCTCTAAACTATATAACTATTAGCAAACAACATATTGCATCTTGCAAATTTGGTTCTAAAGATTATTGGTGACTCTGCAAGTGTGTGCTGAACAACAGCAAATCAACAATCTCCCCTCTATTCAATCAATTCGAAGTTCTAACTTCCTTAGCTGATAAGGCCGAATGCTTTTTTCGGAAATCCCCATCCAATTCAACATTCAACTCATCCGGCGTACCCACACGTGATTTTTCCCCCTAGAACTGAGGCTCTACTGAGTGAGATGAACATAACCCGGCCGATGGTATTGGACATCGTCTCTAAATTAGGCTCTCATAAAGCAAGTGGTAGTGACGAGATACCAGTCACAGTCCTAAATAATTATGCTCCTGGGCTGGCCTCGGTTCTCTCCAAACTATACAATTATTGAATCGCTAATTCTTTCTTTTCAGCCTGTTTCAAGTTCTCCTCTGTCATCCCTCTTTTCAAGAACTCTTCTGACCCTTCTGATACTTCTAACTACCGACCTATCAGTCTCCTACCCCTCTTCGGCAATGGCTTCGAGGCTTTAATCAATGCCGAAGTGGTCAAGCATCTTAACTCCCACGATCTACTTTCTGACAAACAATATGGTTTCCGCTTTGAACGGTCTACCGCTGATGGGCTTATGAAAATAACTAGATATGTATATCAAGCTCTTGATAATAATGGCGTAGCTCGAGCTGTGGCTTTAGATATCTCGATGGCGTTTGACAGGGTTTGGCATGCCGGCTTTCTACGCAAGCTTCAGAGATACGGTAAGACAGGACGATTATTTGATTTAATCCATTCCTATCAAACCGTGAAATGAAGGTCGTCCTGAACGGGTTCTCTTCCTGTTCCTTGTATACGAATGCTGGTGTTCCCCAAAGGCTCTATCCTGGGTCCTTCATTGTTTCTGATCTTCATCAATGATCTTCATGATGTCTCAAGCAGGCATCTACGCAGACGACACCAGTGGCGTAGCTAAGGGGGTGGCGAGGGGGGCTGACCGCCCCGGGTGCCAGCACAGGAGGGGTGACACAATGTCACCACCAACAAAATATTTCAACCCGGCTAAGGTGCCAAAAATAGTCTGAAAACAGCGGTGGAGACACAGGGTTTCGTAGGCGGGCATATGACCCCCCATAAATAATTTGTGACCCCCCCATAAATAATTTTTACCCCCCAGTTTTGTCCCCCTGCCAGAATCTTTCTAATAAATTGTCGGGAAATTTGTGAGTAGGAAAAATACCAATGTTTTCAGCTTTCATGTGTGTCAGTTGCTACAATCTTGGTTACTAACAAAAGACATTGTTGTGACATTTTATCGGATGATATGGTGTTTTAATAACAACAAAGCGAAATACGAAGCCAAAAGTGCAATACTTTCAGTTTTGCCTGTGTATCAATTCGCTGAGATACAATTTTCCATTGAGTGAGCGATATACTTTTGAATATATCTACTAGTGTTTGGACGATTAATCGGAATCGGATTCAAAAATCGGATTCAAAAATCGGATTCAAATATCGGATTCAAAAATCGGAACTTTTGGGGGTATCGGAAACGGTATCGAAATCGGAAAAATTTGATTCAAAAAATGATTCTTTTAAATTTTTAATTTAATTTTCCATTATTGGTACTAATGATAAATATTTATTGTTTTTAAATCGTCACTAAAACTAAAATCATAATAACATCAAAATACGATGTAAATTTATTTTACTTGTATAAAGAAAAACAAAAAAATAAACTTTGCATAAATTCTCTAGGTAACCTTTAAAAGAATGCAGTTGATTTACAATGTTCCGAAAAATGCTTAAAAATTAAATAGAATATTTTTGTCAAGAAAAATACTTTCAAACATTATTGATAATTAAACGGTACCCAGAAAATGATGCAACGGAAAATTGGATACCGGAAAATTAGCAACAGAAAATTACGTCAACCATGAGCCAGTCGAGACTGTCGGGATCTGGCTGTGCTGTCCATTGAAAACGAGCTTACAAGACAAACAGATTTTGACGATGTCATTGACCAGTTTGCCACAATGAAAACAAGAAAACATTCATTCTAAGACCATAGTATCGAATGTCATTCTTTTGTGTGTTGCCATGTTTTGTATTTAGTTGTTCTGAAAGTGAACAGTTACATTTTTAAAATCTTTTGATTTGAACTGATTATTTTGTGGTATTGGATTTTGTCTTGGATCATACATGTAAACAGTAACGCACCGGTTTGTAGAGTAAAGTAGAGGTAGAGCATGTATGAAAATTTAGTTCAGCATAGGGTGAATCGGGGTCATTGGGCTGACAATTGAGCGGATCGCTCCGGGTGACGTTTACTCTAACAACGCCACTGGACGACACTACTATTTACTCCTATCTCGATAGTAAAGTTAACCTGGCCGTTAATCTTGAAAAGGACCTCCAAGTTGTGGTTGACTGGGGTAGGAAATGGCGTGTAAATGTCAGATCAGGTAGAAAGAAATCGGTTTAAATCGCTTGCGTGGTGTCCTACTATATAAAAAATACGAGTAGGTACATCTACTGTCTGTGTCAGCTCGCAAGCGGTGAGGATGTCATAGCTGTATCAATCCTCTTCCTCGGTTAGACCACTCATCACGCTGAGCATTGAACACGGAAATGCAAGAAGGCTTAACTGTAGAAAAAGACAAGTATACCATCAGGAAGACGATGAGTGTCAGGATTCCAAGCGTAACTCTCAACATTGTCTCCTTCCTTCTCAATCGAGGTACGAGTGTCGGTGAAAAAAGTATTTTCAGGCTCCGTATTAAGTTGTTACATAAATTCGTTAGGGTTTTTTTTTTTATAATTTGTTCTAATACTTATTATTTATTAATATTTCTGATGAATTATTCAACTGTGTATTCCGCTTCATTGTTTACGACCTCCCGCTAAAGTTCCACGAACTGTCCAATGGATCGACGATAGAAATTACTAGGTTTTGACTCGAAAAATTCATCAAGCCACGTCTTAAAAGCTCCACAACGTTGTTCAACCAAACACCCCTCAAACTGTCAGAAAGCGGACGAAATAGTTTGTAGTCTGAAGTGGCAGAACTTCCTAACCGAGCTCTTTAATTGAATGTTTGTTCTTGTTAGCGACTTGGGTTCGAGCATTGCCATGTTGAATAATCACTATGTATCGCCGATTATGTCTTTTCATCTTAATTGCCTCTTTGAGCCTGTTCATTTGCTTAGCATTGGCCGTTTGGTTGATTTGAAGAAATTCAAATCATTTTGTCAGTAATGAACACAGTACACAGCACAAAAGTCACAAGCAGCTTTGGCAACTTTCTGACCTTGATTAAAAGCAAAAAGAAGATGCTGAACACGCTTATTTTTGTCTAATTGGCATTCCAGCTCAAATGGGTGTCTAATCTGAAATAAAATTCCAAAAACGTTAGAATATATCTGTCTATATTTCTGAGATAAGGTATTATGTACACTATTTACATTATTCAGACTATTGTCCTCATCTTTGTTGCCATGTTTATCACAACGTTTCGGCTGTTGTACGTTCCGGCCTTCTTCAGGTGGTTGGAATGTCGAACTGAACCATTTAGGACACATAGCACAGTGGATAAAGGCGTTAGTTAGATCCAGTGACAGGACCCAATGAGTGTGAGTTCAACAGCTGGTTAAGGCAGTAGAGAACTTTCAGAGGGGAATGAACAAGAAATAAATGACGTCCATTAGGCATGGAACGTGGAACTAGAACAGTCTACCCCAGTGAGCGAAATAAAGGGTTCAGTTCGACATTTCATTCTGGGAAAGAGCGTGTTATCTAGCGTGATCAACAATTTGAACAAGGCCAGCACAGTCAAAGACTGACACGATGACTTGTGACTTCGTGTTAGAGCAACTATCGACGACTCCCAGGGGTTCCGTCTACCCAATTTCACTAACAAGGTTTGGGTCAACCTGTAGTATGGTTTTCGGGCACTTTACAAAGATGCGGCCCGCTGGGATCGCCACCTCCAGACCGATAATATGAAGAAATCAACCGTGGAAAAGCGAACGCTCTAACCACTCGGTCAAGCGCCAACACACACACATATCTATATATACATAGACACACAC
>OZ010603.1:39492082-39502082 GCA_963932145.1 Acanthosepion lycidas
GGGAAAGGTATGAATCGCTTCTTCTACCTCCAGCTATGGGTAAATAGCAAGATAGACCGGGTTCTAGAACCTTGGATGGCAAGTGGTCTACCGCAGAAAGAAATGGCAACCTGCTGCGGGAAAAAAATTGCCTCGTTAGTCATGTATCTTTCGATACATGATCGCCTAAGCTTGTATCACGCATGGCACATAACTAACTGATATCCACTTACGTGCTAATACTCTTAGGAAAGGTATGTATCGTCTTCTTCTCCCCCGCCCCCAGCTATGAGTAAATAGCAGAACAGACCGGGTTTTATAGCCTTTGATGACAAGTGGTCTACCGCAGAAAGAAATGGCAACCTACTGCGGGAAAAAATTTGCCTCGTCAGTCATGTATCGAAAGTTACTTCAACATCAACTATGAACACGGCCACAATGTGATGATCGTGTTTGGAATATAAAAAATATTGCCATGACTGAGCCGTAAAGAGAAAAGACAGTCGAAGCAAATACACAACTTTAATGGCAAATATATGCAAATTCATGGAGGTTTACACGGATAAATGTCAACACATAGAATACATAGATGTTTGTGGTTACCTAGTGTGAAGAAATAATCAAAACAACAAAAATGAAGATCGTTTCTGAATTATTTTTAGAATAACAGCGTGTGTATATCTTTCGAACACAAATATTAAGAGTTGCCCAATCATTGGCCAGTCAGTCTTGAACTCACTAACGATAGCATTTGAGATAAGAATTAATCTACATAACCAGCTTCTTCTCCATATTATCCTTTCTTACTTCTTCTTCTTCTTCTTCTTCTTCTTCTTCCTTTTACTCCTTCTTTTTTTCTGTTTTTTCTTACTTTGCTCTGAATCTTGTATCTCCCTATCCAACCTCTTCTCGGTTCTTTTTTCTTTTTCTTACCTTCCTTCTTTTCCGCCTTTTTCTACATTTTCCTTTCTTCTTGTCTTTCCAACTCTTCCTCTCCTTTTTTTTTCTTTTCTTGTCTCTTCCATCTCTTCCTCTTAATTCTTCTTCTACTTCCTCAGCTACTCCTTTTCAAAGTTTTTCCTCACACGCTTCCTCCTCCTCTTCCTGTTCCTCATTTTCTCTTACTTCTCTCCTTCTTTCGCCACCTGCATTTTTAATCCTTCCTTTCCTGTTTCTCTTTTTTCTTCTTTTTCATTTCCTTCTTCTTCTTCTCCTTCTAATTTAACAACTCTTTCTTCTTCTTCTTCTTCTTCTTCTTCTTCTTCTTCTACCCCTCTTCCTCGTCCTCCTTTCGTCTTCTTCTCATTCTTCTTCTTTTTCGTCGTCGTCGCCTTCTTTTTATTCTACCCCTCTTCCTCGTCACCCTTTCGTCTTCTTCTTGTTCTTCTTCGTCGTCGTCGTCGTCGTCGTCGTCGTCGCCTTCTTTTTATTCTACCCCTCTTCCTCGTCACCCTTTCGTCTTCTTCTTGTTCTTCTTCTTCTTCGTCGTCGTCGTCGTCGCCTTCTTTTTATTCTACCCCTCTTCCTCGTCACCCTTTCGTCTTCTTCTTCTTCTTCGTGGTCGTCGTCGTCGTCGTCGCCTTCTTTTTATTCTACCCCTCTTCCTCGTCACCCTTTCGTCTTCTTCTTCTTCTTCTTCGTCGTCGTCACCTTCTTTTTATTCTACCCCTCTTACTGGTCCTCCTTTCGTTTTCTTCTTCTTCTTCTTCGCTACCTCGTCTTTCTTCTTTTTCTGTTTCTTCTTCGTAGTCTGATTTTTCTTCTTCTTCTTCTTCCTCTTCTTCTTCTTCTTTTTCTTCTTCTTTTTTTTCTTCTTCTTCTTCTTCTTCTATTTCTTCTCCTCATCCCCTCGTTTTTCTTCTTCTCCTCATTTTACTTCTTCTATTTCTTCTTCCCTTCCTCCTCCTCCTTCGCCTTCTTTTTTTCCTCCTCTTTCTTCTTCTTCTCTTTTTCCTCCTCCTCCTTCTAACTCTTCATTTTCTTCTCACATTTTTTTAATCATATTCTATTCCACCATTTCTGATTTCTATTCATCAATTCCATTCTTGCTGTTTTTTTTATTATTCCAGATTTTCCGCATATAAAAAACAAACGACGATAATTACATTCCATTATTCCTTCAGGTTAACGACTGTTTCAGAGATCATATATATATATATATATATATATATATATATATATATATATATATATATATATATAATATGTGTGTGTGTGTACATACTTGTTTTAATTAAGCAGAAATAAGTACGGAATCTACTGATGTTAACCTTTGCTTTCACAACTCAGCAGGGCAAAATCTATATTCCTATTTATAAAGCATATCAGCTTTCATCTCTCCTTCAAACCATTTGTAATATGTTTTTAATTATTTCCTTTAGTTTTTCATCGAAGAATCAAGCCAGTAGCAAAGAATTTAATTTTAAATTATTAATTTGTCAGGCTGGTTTCTTTTCATCCTCCTCCTCTTCCTTCTTCTCTTTCCTCTTTTTACTTCTTTTCCACCTCTTCCTCCTGTTTCTTCTCCGTCGTCTTTTTTTCTTCTCCTTCCCATTTTCGTTCTCAAATTTTCTTCTTCTTCTCTTTTATCTTAATTTTCCTTTGCTTCTCAGCCTTCTCTTTTTTTCTCACATTTTTTAATCATATTTTATTCTGCCTTTTCTGATTTCTATTCATCAATTCCATTCTTGCTGTTTTTTTTGTTTGTTTTTTTTTTATTATTATTATTCCAGATTTTGAAAGACTTCCTCATTTCGTTGCAATGTCTCTTTTTAGGAGAGTATAAAAGATATTTAAAATTAAATTATATTTCCTAAAGTGACGCTCTGAAAAGAATTGTAGACTTTTTATGCAGATCTGAGCCGAAGTCACTGAATTAGCTGAGTGGTGAACAGCTTTGATAAACTAGATCAGCAAACAAAGCTCAAACCCTACGTAATATTTTCTCGTTTTGTTTATTACGCAGTATTGCATAGGGGAATGGGAACTTCGATATGGTTAGCAGCTTGTCTCATGAGATCAATTAAAAGTGAGTCGTGAAAGACGGTGTTTTGGATATAGGAATTGGTTATATATATATGTAATTTAGTGTTTGGGAGTTCATTCCCTGGATCAAGGAGAGAAAATACTGGCTCAGCAGCAACAGTTAAGAACTGAACTAGTGTAATAGGGACAAAATGACACAATAGTCATCAGTGCTTCCTATTCAACCAAACAATTCATACCTAATATTAGTCAGACGGAAACGTTGCGTCTGTAATAAAATCAACATAGCGTGATGGGTAAATTGTCGCCATTTTATGTTTTTAAATTCGCGCATGCGCTTTGTTTGTTTTTGATTTTATCGATTACACAGTATCGTAGGGTTAATTGAACACCGTCTGTGAGAAAAATATCACCATGACGCAATTTACTCTGCTAGAAATTTGGAAACAGCATGCTGTACTGCTTGGTATTCGTGCTGAAAATCTTCACTACGGACATTTCAGAATTTTGGAGTGTGAATCTGATGACAATGCAGAGGATTCGGAAAGAGTTTGATTAGTCTAATGATGACTACGAAGATTTTTGGAGTGGTCACTAATGATGGCGACGTTATGCCTCTATTCATCTTCCCACAGAGACTCAGACTCAACATGCAGGCCTACATCAAGTATCTTGAGGAGGTAGTGCTGCCTTGGGTCAAGACGGTGGCTGCTAGAAGAACCGAAGTCTGGCAAGAGACGACTCCCCATGCCTCACATATAGGAGAACAGTCATGGCTCGCAATTTCTGCGACCACATCATCCCTTACATCTGGTCACCTAACTCCCCAGACTGCAACCCCTTGATTATTATGTGTGGGTCGCCACTGAGCGAGAGACTAACAAAACTCCTTGTAAAACCAAAGATGAAATGAAGGCAAGGATTATGGATCAATTTAATTAAGGAGACCGTCCCGAAGAGATGCAGGAGATTCTGAAGTTCTCTGGAAGCCGTGGTTGAAGCCAAAGGTGATTTTATTGAATAAATTTACTATTTAGTATTTCGAGATATTTTTTGTGTAATTTTGGTAAATATATCTGTTGAAATGAGATGTCAGTGTTAATTTTATTTTTGCGTCATTTAGACGGCAATTTACCCAGCTTATTCTGTACATGCCAGTTCTATAACAGTTTCAAGTTGTCTGAGATTAGGGTTTGGTCTGAAATTATTCAAACCAACTCGTAAACCACACATAACTGCAGCTATGAAATCAAAGATTCTGATAACATAAAATATGAACAGATGAAGACAGGAGTAAAGTTATATTTCAAGTGAATCAACTCTGCACCATGACGCAATTCACCCCGCCAAACATTTGGAAACAGAATGCTGTACTGCTTGGCATTCCCAC
Source organism: Acanthosepion lycidas (assembly GCA_963932145.1). NCBI lineage: Eukaryota > Metazoa > Mollusca > Cephalopoda > Sepiida > Sepiidae > Acanthosepion > Acanthosepion lycidas. The sequence continues at coordinate 39,496,437 of OZ010603.1, forward strand.
CGGAAACTCCTGTACGAACATTTCATTGTGACTGGGTGTCAATCTGAGGACAGTGATAGGATTCAGAAAGAGCTGGATGAGCCTAATACGGAATACAAAGAGTTGGGAGCTGGGAAACTCACTTTAGTCGTTCTGATGAGAAAATAACTTCAGAATTTGTAGGTAGGGTCACCCCGGGTGAACAGGATAGCTGCTGGAAAAACCTTTGCCTGGCAACAAGACTTTGCACCATGCCACACAAGCAGAAGAACGCAGTCATTACAGTCTGACAATTTCCGGGACCACACCAGCCCTTACATCTAGCCACCTAACTCCCCAGATTGGAACACGCTCGATTATTATGTGTGGAGCGCAGTTGAGCAAGAGACCAACAAAACTCCTTGTAACACCAGATGAGATTATGGCAGCATTCACTAACTTAAACCAGAGACAGTGCAGAAGAGATGCAGAAGATTCTGAAGTTGTCTTGTAGGCCGTAGTCGAAGCCAAATGGCGATATTACTGAATAAATGGACTCTTTGATATTTAGACATATTTTTTGTATAATTTTGGTAAATATATCTTTTAAACTGAGATGTCAGTATTATGTTCATTTTTGCATAATTCAAATAACGATTTATCCATCTCACCCTGTACATGTCAGTTTTATAACAGTTTCACGTTGTCTGAGATTAGGGTTTGGTCTGAAATTTTTCAAACCAACTCGCAAACTACAAATAACTGCATTCAAAGCTTCTAACAACATGAAATCTGAATAGATGAAGACAGGAGTAAAGTTGTTTCATGTGAATCAACTCTGCAAGAGTTGGTTATACGTAACACAAACATTATAAGACCCACTGATAAGAGTGTTAATCAAACGTATACCATTCAAACTATGAAGTACCCAACAATCCAGTTTATTCGGGGCGCCATATTTAGATCTTTAACAATTGCACGTTATTTCTTGCTATTTAAGAACCTCTATGAATGGTTCAAGGTCTGTAGAAATTCGACAGGATAAACTGGAACTACGTAAGAAAATTCATAATTTAGACTACAATTTATCCGCCGATCTCTGTATATTAACCAACAACAAGAAAAATAGTTTGAAATAATAAATGTATATAAATCCTTCGAACCTCGGGTGCCGTAACTGTCCTATTCTCACCATCCCAATATTATCAGATTTTTTTTATATTATAAATACAGTTGTGTTGCATCCATTCTTTCTGATAATGGCGGATAGAAATAGCAACATACAAGCGCTTTCGAGTCATTATTTTAAAATGGACTTCAGATTCACAGAGATTTGCTCGCAGAAATCATGAAGCGGAAGGAACTAAAGTAATATCTAACCAGAATTCTCCAAAATGGTTTAAGCGTCATACAGATGCGATGGAGAGTGACTAGAGTTAAAACTTTTTCATACTCCTCCATTATAAATCGATGAACTATAAAACAACGATATAGGTCCAAATGTCACTTAATTTAAAAATAAGAATAGAAATACCATCCCTAGATGAAAAAGAAGAATTTAAAACTTAAAATATAATATAATATATTATATCATATATACTATAATATACTATATTTTATATAATATAATATAATATAATAGATGGGTGTAAAAACACCATTTTTGTCAACTGTGAATGTGCATTGTGGTGTAATGGATAGCGGCTCGAAATAGAAACCGAAAAGCTTCGTCAGTCTTATTCAACTCCGATATGTAGACTGAGTTGGTGTCGGAATTAAATATTTAACTGTGACAGCTGTCGAAAAATTAATACAGAATTTATCCATTTCAATGTTTCAGTCAGACGAAAGGCACGAGACAGTGGTCAGGAGAAGTTTGGAACTCTATGTACCGGGGTTTAATATGACTGACGAAGCTGTTAAAATAGGCCTATTCCCCATATCAGACAATTTTGGATATTATTGTATATTAATTATCGTTCTGTAATAATAAATTGAGCGCTTTTTGTGGGTTAGCTTTAATATTTTATATCGCTAGGTTCGACACTATTTAGATTATTCGGACTATTGTCTTCGTCGATCTCGTCATATTTATAACAACGTTTCGGCCGATGTACGCTCCGGCCTTCTTCAGGTAGTTGGAATGTCGAACTGAACCCTTAATTTCGCTGACTGGGTTAGACTGTTCTAGTTTCACGTGCCATGGATGTCAGTTATCCCCTGTTAATTCCCCTCTTAAAGTTCTCCACCGCCTTAACCAGGTATTGAACTCACACTCTTTGGGTCTTGTCACTGGATCTAACTAACGCCTTTATCCACTGTGCCATGTGCAGTTGATGTCCGAATAATGTAAATAGTGTACATAATACCACATTTCAGAAATATAGACAGATACTAGGATCCATTTGGATTAAAAACCAATATTACTGTATGTATATATACAGTGTAACCCGGATATAAAAGACCCGGATATAAGTGAAACCCTGATATAAGAGAGTTTTTATCTGGTCCCAAATTAGAGCCTGTGTTAATATATATAATAGACCAAACCCGGATATAAGAGAAACTCGGATAAAAGAGACTTCTTCTCCGGTCCCGGGTTACACTGTATATATATATATATATATATATATATATATATATATATATATAATCTTATTAATATAAGGAAGTATACCCTACCCGTCCGGAAAAACCTTAGGTGTTTTGGCTTGTCAAGGAAGAAACCAATACGCAAGGAAAATAAGGAATAAAAAAGAAAGAACTAAGAACGTGTAATTCAGACGATAACAATCGTCTAGAATCCTAGCTCACAGTCCAAAGAAAAAATCTTCTGACACGGGTAAAGTTAAAATAAATAAGCAAAGTGCTCAATACACTAAGTAGAGCAAATCTAACTATGAACCTAAAGAGCCAGGCAAACCTACCTAGGTTACATATATATATATATATATATATATATATATATATATATATATATATATATATATATATATATATATATATATATATATATATGGATAGATATTGGATTGAGGAATCGGAGAGCCAAGTTCGAATTTCAGTCGAATCCATTACATTCACTTACGTGCAAATACTCTTGGGAAAGGTATGAATCCTCTTCTTCTCCCTCCAACTATGGGTAAATAGCAGGACAAACTGGGTTCTATAGCCTTGGATGGCAACTGGTCTAGGAGAAGGGCAACTCTGAATTCAAAACCTGCGGAGGGTCGTTTGGGGATCTTGTGGCACGTAGTGCACCAGGTCTCTGTATTCGGCCCTTCAAAATGTGTGGATGGTCCTGCACGAAACCTTCACCACTATAATCAAATCTCATGTGCTTGTTGTCGGGCTGTCGGTTTCCTGGGTACTGATCTGCTCATACGTCTGATTCGACGAGAGATTCGCCCGCTATATATATATATATATATATATATATATATATATGTATATATGTATGTATGTATGCATATATATATATATATATATGTATGTATGTATGCATATATATATATATATATATATATATCAAACATGTTTTTTTTTTAAATAATAAGTTCTGTCTAGTATTTTTTTATTGAAAAAAGAAAGGACCAACATTCGAATGTAGTCGGGGAAAAATGTTCTAAACAAGTCAAATTAACCAATAAAAACCAACTTATTCGGAAATCTGTAAGAATTAATAAAAAATGTTTTAAGTTGCAGTATAGCACCCGTGTTCAGTTCACATTAAAAATTTTCAGTATATATTTACATTTATGTGTAATTGTACTTCTTAAAATACGATTCCAACGTGACACAGAAATTTCTGTTTCAAAACTGAAACTAAATTTGTAAATTTAATTATAGAAATTAAACTTAAAATCTCAAGTTTCCTTCCATTGTCAAGAATTGTTAAGAATAACTTTCTAAGAAATGTACTTAATTTATTAGCGCATATAATCTTAATATTTTGTGTTGTTCAGGTTGACAATGGAATGAGAGTGGATTTTAAGTTTAATTTTTATAAGAGAAAATTAAAAAGAAATTAATATTTTGCTCTACTCTACTGTTTTTTTCTTTCTTTTTTTAAATAAAAATAATTGCTAAGAACACCGGATTATAAATCGTACTGTTCTTTCTTAGTATTTTAATATATGTATCTTATTTAATATAGTTTGATTTTATTTTTTTATAGGTGGCCTGTGAATTTAGAGTTTTTGTAATTAATGTCGCATAAGATGTATGCATTATTGGCCATTAAGTATCTTATATTGGTAAAAATATTATATTTTTAAGATATTATTTTATTGTAGTTTGGTAAAATAAGTCAGTCTACGAGAAAGTGTTTGGGTAGCATAATAACTTGTAGGTATGAGTAGAATATTCACTTTTCTTGCACGCAAAATAGTTCACTTGCGTAGTAATTGAGACAAGTTAGATCAGCAAACAAGGCCGATAACTATGCTCTCTTCCGCTCATACCTTTCGGCAGTATGCAAGGAATGGCTTCCGTCAACGACGCGAATGAATCCGAAATTTTGCCGTTGATAACTGCAAAACGGTAGATTTTATCAAATTTATCAAGTCAGATTCGAATGAAGCAGTTACAATTACACATAACCAAAAAATGATACTTTTCCATATTATTTGTGTAATACTTGTCCATATGATTTAACGAGATTGGTTTGTAAGATAACTTGCTACTAAAATACACTTGAAAGCACAGACTACGCCACAGATATTTTTATAAGATTCCGCAGCAACCGGCGGCAGGATATTTGTTTTGCGGATTCGGTCGTCCTAGATTCTTATATACACCTTCTTTTATACATTTTCGTTTTTAGCCTTTGTATTGGTTTTTACAGTCAAAACCTTGTTCGGAAGCGTTAATCATTGTTTTATTTCCTGTTTTAAGCTTATATATTAGGTTGGTGCAAAAATAACGACGTAATAATGTCGTTTTTTGACGTTAAAAATAGGTCAGAAATCGACATTATTACGTCGTTATTTTTGCACCAACCTAACACATTCTTTTTCATATCCTTATAAAGTACCTTAAATTCTTTTTTGTGCCATGTCCTTTCAGGATCATGCCTTAAAAAGAAAAAAAAAAAGGGGTCCCAGAATTTTTTGTTGCTTCCCAAAGTATTATGATTACATTTTTTTTTTTTTTATATATATACTTTTTGTTTTCAACCATTTGGTTTCACAACCTTATTTTTAGGCACCAGACTGTCTATTTAAAACTTTGCAAATTAATATTTTCCCCTCGTTTTTATTTTTATGATATTTTTCTGTTTCTTTTATAATTGTTGAAAGTCGGTGTGTAGCAAAGCTTGTTTTCTCCCTGCTCAAATAAATATTACAATAATTTGAAATCAAAGGTATTTAAGATTAACACCCCAAAGATTTGTTGCAAAGATAAAAGGTAAAATAAAAGCATAAAAAAACAATAAAAAAAGCTACTATATATATATATATCTTAGGTTGGTGCAAAAATAACGACGTAATAATGTCGTTTTTTGACGTTAAAAAATACGTCAAAAAACGACATTATTACGTCGTTATTTTTGCACCAAGCTAATATATGTGGAATGAACTTACATGACTATGTTTATACAGGTGTGGTATTTTTTTGTGTTTTTTTTTTTAAGGGAGATTGCTGTCACCAGCCATTATTTTCTGATCTGTTCGGGAAGTGACCTGA
>OZ010603.1:39504582-39587082 GCA_963932145.1 Acanthosepion lycidas
ATTTTTTTGTTTTATTATTTCAGTTAGATACCTCGACTAGTTTTGACCAGTATGGCCATCATCAGGAGAGAAAAAAATTCTGCTTCTTAGTAGCAGTGAACAGCAGAAATGAATGACTTGATGAAGAAAATGAACTTTATCTGTAGGATTCTTTTTTTATCGTAAATTTTGATCAGTCCTTGTGTTGGGCAAACTTATGTTACTTAAGATAGAGGTTCGATAGATTCATATATATATATATATATATATATATATTTATATACATATACATATATATATATATATATATATAGCTTGGTCATTTTGGCAGTTTTATTTGTCCCTGGAGTGAGTACGATGTGTGTAAAAATAAATACATACACACACACACACACACACACACACACACACATATATATATATATATATATATATATATATATATATATATATATATATATATATATATATATATATATATGAAAATGTCTCTGATTTACTCAGTAGAGAAGACAATATTTATTAATAAAAATGACAATAGGAAAACTAGTAATTACTGACGCGTTTCGTCCAGTGTGGACTTTATTAAAGCAAAATACGAATTCGTCATGCAATTACTAGTTTTCTTATTCCATTTTTATTCATATATATATATATATATATATATATATATATATATATATATATATATATATGTATGTATCAGTAAATTTTTATTCGCATGTTCTCATATGTTGTATTGATCATTTTTTTTTTTTAGTGTATAGCATGTTTGGTCTTCTGTCGCCTGCGTTCTGTCGAATAATTACTTTAGAATGAGGCACCGGTTTCCAGGTCATCGTGATCTCGCGAGAACACGAAGATACCTCAGGGTCATTCGTAAGGAATTGTCTACATGACACACTGATGATTAATATCTTTTGATGTACTCTTAGAAATACGAAATAGAGGCACGCATATGTCCTCTCCCACTCCACCTAGACAAAAAAGCAATGTGAAATTATATCTCACAAACACATATGATATGGAGTAGGTATACGAAAACTTGTTGAAAAGTTCTCAAACAGACTAAGAGCTGTATGAGCTCTAGCCATGCAACTTAAATGTATTTTACATACTCCCTCTGAACTTATAAGCCGTGTCTCATCAAGACGTAGACGATCATGGCTCCCCACAACTTCCTGACCTTTGTAGCTCTTAATAATTTTTGTATTTCTTTTATTTCTCCTAAACCCTTTTCCGAAATCTATTTATTCAAGATCGATGTTATGTGCTGAAAATCTGATACTCACAGGATAGATTGAAGGCCAGAGTTACTGGCCTTCAATCTCTTCTGTGAGTATCAGATTTTCCAAGCACTTCTTCCTCATTATGTGTCTTAGAAACCTCAAATGGTAAGTTTTCTTTGTTTCCATTTTCTCTAAATCTTCGTAGATGCACACATATTTTGTTTATAGTGTCTTCAGCATCCTTCAGTCAAATTTCATTTCTATTGCTTCAAGTCTCTTCATCTTTCAAGAGATCGTTCATCACTCACTGTCATGCAGGAGGACAGATATCACGTAACAGTTCAGTACTCTTTTCCTTGTTTCTAGCTGAATCTTCCTATTTCTCAGTACTCTGATTAGCTTTTGGAATGCATTTTTGGCTATTACAATACGCCTTCGGATTTCAGTGTCACACGTACCGCCCTCTGTTAAAACACTTCCCAGATATTGAACTATACACACTTGTTTGATTTTGGTACCTCAGATTTGCAATTCACACTTTGGGCCCATCCTTTTTCTAACAAACATCCACATTTTCTTATTGCAGTTAATCCACGTTCACCGAACTTAACATCAATACACACACACACACACACATATATATATATATATATAAAGAGAAATTAAAAACAGAAAACGTCGAATTTACCCATCGCAACACACACACACAAACACACACACACACACACATACATATATATATATATATATATATATATATATATATATATATATATATATATATGTTGCGATGGGTAAATTCGACATTTTCTGTTTTTAATTTCTCGCATGGATGTTTGTTTTTGTTTGTTTTTTGTTTTAAAACATAGTCAATTCTTTTGAGTCTTTAAATTGACCATTATCCACTTTTTGCACAAAATGCCGGACACCATATATTTGGTTTTGATATAACTTTTCTTGTATTTCCCAGATAACCAGGATCTTGGCCTCTATTCCTGTATTTGGTTTGGAGTGCTAAATCCAACAAAATGGTCTGAAGAATTTAAATGCAAAATTTAAATTTATTTTGGGAAATTTGGGTTCTTCACTACTGTTTTTAATTAGAATTGTAAAATCTTTTTTTTAATATTTCTCTTAAATACAACTAACATTCATTTCCTTATATTTCGTGTCCCTCAGGACGTAGGTTATCATGGCTCTCCACAACTTCCTACCCTTGAACCTTTTAATAATTTTTGCTTACTATTATTTCTCTTGAACTCCATTCTGCCATCGAAGAATGTCATGCCCTGTTTTCGTCTGTCTCACTTGTTTTCAATCTGTATTGTGAGTATCAGATTTTCCAACCCCTCCATCCTCAGTATATAGCCTCGAAACCTCAACTGTCTCCTCTTCATATTAAGTTTCGTTTTTGCTTCCATTTTCTTTCAAAGTTCATCGTTTCTCTCGTTCGGTCTATGGTATCTTCATCTTCCTTCTTTATCTTTGAGGAAATTGTCCATCACTCACTGCCATACATGAGGACATCACGTAAGAGTTTAACATTCTTTTCCTTATTTCCAGCAATATTTTTCTATTTCTCGTTCCACTGATTAGATTTTGGGATGCGTCTTTGGCTATTCCAAACACGTCCCGTCCTCTGTTAATACACTTCCAAGATATTTAAATTTCCGCACATCTTTGATTTTGGTATTTCCGATTTACCATATGCACTTTGAGTTCATCTTTTTCTTAACAACTCTGCATTTTGTCTTCTTGCAGTTGATGTTTTATCCTTTCTTCCCGCTTTCTTTTCCTATCCTCTGCAGCAGTTTTTGTACCTTACTTTCTGTTATGGGGTCCACCCCTTTTTCATATAAGTGGACTCTACCAAGTGTACCTGGACTGCTGCCGTTAAATACCCAGAGTTACAGTCGACAGGGAGTGTCGGTAGTCAGTAGTCGGATAGTGAGAGGATATACGGAGAGTCAGAGAGTATACGAATGGAGTTAGTGTGAGGTAACCTCTTGTAGAAGTCAGTTACAAGCACGTAGACTCTAAGGAAGTCCTATACGTCCTGTATATATCTATCTGTATTTGCTACTAACCACATTCCTGGACTTACTAACAGCATTACTCTTTGTATGATTGTGTAAATACATTTTATTTCTTATATTTAATTATTGCATTTGTCATTCCTTGGAGAACGAATTCATCTTGGAATCCACAACATGTTTAGTGGTACAAAATTTTATCACTACCATAAACAGACAAAAATTAGTTTTATTATTACCACTCATGATAATAAACTTTGTTCATTGTTCTTTTTTATATAATTTACTTTATATAACTTGATTTAGCTCTGTTGAACGACGTACGAAACCGGTTAGCTAGCTCGTTCATCATTTTTCTTTTTTATTATCATCAGTGGTAATAATACAACTAATTTTTGTCTGTTTATGGCAGTGATATATATATATATATATATCTGTGTCTGCTATCAACACTGTATCATTTTCATATCTTACATTGTTAAGATTGTGGACTCCGATAATGAATTCTCGTAGGATTTCCAGTTCCCTCTCAATCGCCTTACTGTATAGGCTGAATTTGATCAATAAAATACTGATTTGAAGAACCGAGTCTGGCCAAGAACTTTTCAGCTCCTCGTCGTTTGTGCATTCATTATTAAATTCTACTAAATGAACAATAGTTGAAAAGGACTCTTATTCAGTGAAAATCAGTTCATGGAAAATTTTTCTCAAAAGCCAAAAGACGATCTTTACTTAAGACTCAATCAATTCAAGTTATTCCCGTTGCTATCACATTTTTCCTTTTCAATTTTCGCCTTCTTACAAAGCGCCATACCCCGAGGTCATTTTCCTCGTAAAAAATAATATTAACAGACGCTAGTGACAGAATAGAGGCAGTAAGTCAAGCATCTGTGCAATCATTTGACAGAAAGGATTTAGAAATTTCAAGCTCGCTTTTTATGGCAAGAAGATATTTTTTCTGTGATATAAACTTTATTTTTTCCTCGATTCTAAACAAGATGCAAACAACTGGTAAGAGCTTTCCATTTTTTCTTCTATCTTCTGATAAACAAAGATTTTATTTCTTCAGCACATCACGAAGAAAAATCTCATATTTTTATGAAGACAAAAATCCATCTTTAATAACAACCATGGAATTCTATTGGCATAGGTAGGTGTATTTTTGATTCTTCTTTTAGTAGCAGAATTAAGGGCACCTGATTAACTGAGCTTATTCTTCTGTGTTTAATAATAACAATAATACATGAACAATGCTTAGCACAACGAAAGATAGGAAGATGTGGAGTGTCATCATCGCCCACGTCCTGATGAGAGACGTCTCACAGAAAGTTTAAGTCTTAATTGCAGAGTTCCAAAAAGACTATTTAACTGAAATTTTGTATACCATTATTAGAGAAATATTGCCCAGGACTATGAAGTTGTGGAGAGCCATTATCGCACATGTTTTGATGAAACATGGCATATAGTGGAACTCTTAGTAGCAGAAACTTAAGAAGGCCTGTTTAACTGATTTTTTTACTTCTATAATATTTAATACCACTAATTGAGAAATTAGAAAGTTGTGGAGAGCCATATCAACCATAACAACTATATATATATATATATATATATATATATATATATATATATATATATATATAAATCATTTCGCCACAAACAAGACGAGAAAAGCCCCTAAGAGGCAAGTGGTTACTGAAAGCGAAAAATGTGACAGTAGACCATAAAACTACTGGGTTTAAACAGATAAAAGATGGTGATTGACGTTACATTTAAATCATTGAAGAACGTAGTCAACAGGAAAGCAAGAAGCCGGGAGATATTTCCACAAGCGAGAAGTGGGAAAGAAGAAACTATTAGCATAAAACTTAACTGAACTTATACTTTTATATTTTAAATACCATTACAAGGGAAATATTGCTCAGGGCTATAAAGGATAGGAAGTTGTGGAGAGCCATGTTCGCCCGTGTTCTGATGGCACACGGCACAGATGGGAAATCTTAATAGCAGAATTTAAGAAACCCCGTTTAACTGATTTTATACCTTTGTAATTCTTAATACCACTAATTGGGAAATTTTTTTTCAGCTACAAAGGATAGGATGTTGTGGAGAGCCATGATTGCATGTGTTCTGATGGGACATGGAACAGAGAGGAATCCTAAATAGCAGAATTTAAGAAAGCCTGGTTAACTGAATTTATACTTCTATAATTCTCAATTCCACTAATTGAACAACATTGTTCCGAGCTACAAAGGATAGGAAGTTGTGGAGAGCCATGATCAAGGGTCATATATAGAAAAAGAAAGTCTTAATAGGAGATATAGGAAATCTGCTTAAATGAGCTTATACATTTGCATTTTTAAATACCATTAATAGAGAAATATTGCTCAGAGCCATGAAGGATAGGAAGTTGTGGCGACCCATGATCGCACATGTTCTAATGAGGCATGGTGAATAGGAGAAGTCTTACAAGTATAAAATTCTAATGTATTTTAGAATCTTGTCTTAATATCAGAATTAAAGGTACCTGATTAACCAAATTATGAAGTTGTGGAGAGCCATAATCACAAACAGTCTGATAGGTTAAGGCACATGAAAGAAATCAGACTGGTATGTTTAACGGATTTATACCTCTGTAATTCTTAATAACACTAATAGAAAAATATTGCTTTAGAGTTATGGAGGATAGAAACTTGTGGAGAGTCATCAACACGCACATCCTGAAGTTATGCAACCATTGAAAGAGGAAGTTTTTAGCAGAATTACGGAAGCCTGCTGGGCTGAGCTTATATTTATTTATTTTTAAACAGAGAAATATTTATTAGAACTATGTGTGATACTATTTGTTGTTACCACAGTGAAATAAAACCTAAGAAAATTTTCTTATCAATAGAAAGATTTGTGTTGAGAGACATTGAAATGAGAAGGGTTTATACAAAAAAAAACACGTGGGAAGAATTGAGGATTTAATTCACACATAAATAACTTGAATTGTATGTCAAGCAGTTTGAACAATGGAAAAGTGACCCAGACTTAGGGGACATTGATGATAGACATGTTCTAGGCAGCTGAAAATGCAAGTTGTAAAGCAAAAATTTCATTTTTCGTAAATAACGAATTTGGAGTTTATTCCCCTTGTCGAAAGTTGGATTGAAATACCAGGATGGGGTGGATAAGCCACCCACGCTCACTGAGGAGATTTGGTGAGAGGTAATTATATGAGAGAGTGGAAGAAAGGAATTCCCCAGAATTATCGGATTCTCTTACTTCCCTAGTTTGGGCGAATATCAATAAATACAATCGGGCAAAGCAGATTCGGCAGATGAGTCGTAAAAGAGAAAAGAGACGGAGATGAGTCGGAGCTGGCGATGGGAACTAGTTAGGACTATATAGAGACCTGAGGTATTATGGTGACTGTTGTAAGCATGGTAAGTAAGAATATGTTGTTTTGGAATAAGGAATACTGTGGTATGTTTGGGTCAGTAATCATGGCTAGATAAGTTTGACGACCAACATTTTCCCATCCCTCCTTCTATCCTTGTGCCAGATTTTTACATTTTACAAAATAAATATTACTTTCCTCTATTGGGGTTTCATTTTTAAAGCTGTTTTTTTTTTATCACCGAAACACATTGTACATATGGGAACTAGTTAAGACTTCATGGGAACTAGTTAGGACTATATAGAAACAAGAGAGCTCGTCCCAGCCACTTGTCGTAATACATCCCACGTAATTGCCTGCTGAAGAGAACACCTTGTGCCGAACTTTACTAAAGTCAACAATAGTATCACTTCCAATGTAGATATGGGTTGGGCTAATTGCACGCGAACTCTGATATAAACAATTATTGTATACAGGACTGATATTAAAAAAGTATTTAATTTTAGTTCAGTTTATTTAAGTATTTTTTTTTTTTGTTTTTTTTTGTATGTACGTCTTTGCCCTGCCTGGATCAGCTCAACACGAAGATACCTGCGATGATTCGATCTTGGCTGTTTATGATCTAAAAAAATCATAAAAATCTTTATCGAACTGCCACAGTGTTGGAGGTCTTAGATGACCGGGGAGGGTGTTGCATGATTACATATGAAGGAGAGAAAGTTCTGGAGGCCCATGATCGCAAATGTTTTGATGGTGCATGGCAAACAGAACAATGTGTAATAGAATTTAAATAGGCCTGCTTAACGAATTTTATACTGCCATAATTCTTGATAACACTAACAGAAAAATATTGCTTAGGGCGATGAAGGATAGAAAGTTGGGGAGAGCCACCATCATCCACGTCCATAGAAAGAAGATGTCTTAATAGAATAATTAAATAAGCCTGCTTTACTGAGCTTATACTTCTATAATTCTAAATACCACTAATAGAGATAAATATTGCTTAGAACTATGAAGGATAAGACGTTGTGGAGAGTCATGATCGTCCCCATTCTAAAAAGGCATGATAGACAGAAGCAGCAGAAGTCTCAATAAGTTGAATAAGGAGGTCTTTTTAATTTCAAGGGCTAAAACTTGTTTGGCGAAAGTCTCGATTGATAAATTCCAGGTGATATTCGGGTAAGATTGTGATTACGGGACCCCACTACGGGTCGTATTGGTTTGTTTCGGGCAGAAGAAAGAAAAAGAAAAAAAGGAAGATATTTTTTTTTCTTTGGGCAAGATTTTTTAAACCGAAGCCAGTCTGGCCACACCCACACTGCTGTGCGTCCATTGGCTGAATGGTGGCGTGAGCGGTAGGCGAAGGTAATCATGTGAAGAAGGAGGGGAGGCCTGTTGACGCCCCCCACCTGAAGGGATCGGTGTGAGATGCCACTGTGAGAGAGAGGGGAAACCCGTTGACACCTTCTGAGGGTATGGGTGAGATACCAATATGAAAAAGGAAGAATTTGAGAGGACGAAAGACTTCCAAAAATGGAAATTAATAATTCTCCCTGACCGAAAACAAAGAAACAATTTAATGCGGATTTAGATATATCAAAGAACCTCAAACCCCAACAGGCCCACCCCGGTTTTGGTCGGCGTCAATATAAGCAGAATCGCAACGAGTTGCGGCAGTTGAATTAAGGAGTTCGCAGCTAAGTTGCTGAGTTGCTGAGCAGTTGGAGTTGCAGTTTGCAGTTGAGCTGTGAGCTCTGACGACCTGCCTCGCAGAAAGCTGACTAAGATTCCACGCAATCACAACCTCAACTTCTAACCAAGAACAATTTATTTTTGAAGAACGACTCACACCACCAAAACAAGTTTTAAGAATATCGGCTGAAGATACACCAAAACCAGTTTCTTAAAAGAACAATTTAAGATGTTAAAACTCGCCTAACAAACGCAAAGTGTCACGTATCCATATTAGCGGTTTGGGAGAAAGACGCAGTCCTGTATTCAGCAACTAGATATAAAATATTGTTATTCCTTTTTAACACATTTGAACTTTTCGAGTAAATACTTTATTTTCTTTTACATATACTTGTGCGGTATTACCTTTGTTCGGACTCGACTTGCATTACGGCCCGGCGACTGATTGATTTCGTCTACCTAAGATCAAATCACAACGTGGGTAGGTTAGACTAGAAATCAAAACAGTTACTTCGGTAACCAGACGTTGGAGGCGAGCTGGGAACGACAAGGCTGATACCGAATCTAACCAGATTCCCATCCGAATCAGCAAAAGGTTAGAACGTCACATTTGGTGCCGCGATCAATACCAAGACAGTTGGTCTTCACAGGACAGGATAGGACGGCGACGGCGCGGAGACAGACGGGGTGACGTCACAACTGGTGCCGTGACCGGGATAGCACGGCTGGCGCGGCCAGGAAGACGTCACATTTGGCGCAGCGACCCCGGGGGACGTCACAAACTTCTCTGCTAATAGTTTTTCCCTTACACTTCTTGCCTGTGGAATCTCTTTTCAGCTTTTTGCTCTTTTGTCAACTACAGTCTTCAAAATTTTAAAAGCAGGATCAATCATCATCTTGTCTTTTATTTTTCTTTCTACTGAAGCGAAAAGATTATATTGAATAAATTACTAGGTTTGATCTAGGAAAGTTGTTTTACTGTTTTGTGCCAGACAATTCTTCTCACAATAATCTATATATATATATTTGTAAGTCTACGATTCGTCTATGCATTGAATGTTGTCGCCACATCTGGTCTGGTTCTTCTGCTATGTACCTAGAGTTTCTTGACAAAAATCTAAAAAAGCTGCATTGTTATTGGTTTTAACCTGACATCTCAGCTCAAGTCACTTTCCCATTACCATAAGATAGCATCTCTGTGACTTTTCTATAAGTATTTGTAATTGTTCTGGTGAGCGTTCCACTTCAGTACATTGTACATATGGGAACTAGTTAAGACTAGAGACTTGAGGTATTACGGTGACTGTTGTAAGCATGGTAAGTAAGAATATGTTGTTTTGGAATAAGGAATACTGTGGTATGTTTGGTCAGTAATCATGGCTAGATAAGTTTAAGATAAGACAGAGTTGACGACCAACATTTTCCCATCCCTCCTTCTATCCTTGTGCCAGATTTTTACATTTTACAAAATAAATATTTCTTTCCTCTATTGAGGTTTCATTTTTTAAAGCTGTTTTTTTATCCCCTGAGACACATTGTACATATGGGAACTAGTTAAGATTTCATGGGGACTAGTTAGGACTTTATAGAGACTCTGTGGTATTATGGTGGCTGTTGTATGAATGGTAAATAAGAATGTGCTGTTTTGGTGTAAGGAATACTGTGGTATGTTTGGGTCAGTAATTGTGGCTAGCTAAGTTTAAGGCAGATTGAAAACCTACCGTCCCCTATCGCACCTTTAGGCCTTGTGTCACATTTGGATATTACACAAAATAAATATTGCTTTCAGTACTTTATGAATTTAAGCTCAGTACTAGATTGGCAACCATGCCTCACCTTTTACAGCTGAAAGGTTACCTGTAACCGTAAGTTCTATACAGTTTCTTCTTTCACACTTCTTGCTTGTGAAACTCTCATCTGGAATCTTACTTCCCGGACAAGTTTGATCTTCAAAAATTTAAATGCTGTATCAATCGCCATCTTCTATCCGCATGAACCCTGTTCTTTTATTGCCCTCTACCCTTAATGATTTTTCTCAGATTTTTTCCACCTCAGTAATCTTAGAATGGAGAATAAGTTTCCCCCACCCCACAAGAAAACATACATGATTTTGAACTCTGTGAAGGCTGCAATGTTACAAGTATTATCTTAACCTAGAGCAAGTAGTTTTTAAATCTGTTCTCATAATACATTTTAGGGGGATTAATTTTGACCTGGATTCGTTACTCTTTTTCGATGTCCTTTTTGCAGCCCTGGTAATATTTTCTCAGCAAGTGTTCTTTGTTGTGCGGATGTTATTTGACTAATTTGCCTAGTTTTTTTTCCCCCAAAGTTTCTTTTTATATACCATATCCTTTCAGGACATAGGCGATCATGGCTTTCCGCCTCCCTCTATCTCTTGCAGCTTTCAACAAGTTCCTTTCCTCTACTTCCTCCATCAGACCATGTTCTGTCATACACTTGCTTAAGTCCCCCAGGTACGTCATGTATTGTTTTCCCTTGTCTCTCTTTCCCTCTATTCGACTCGTGAGTATCAGATTCTCCAGGCCCTCTTTCTTTTTATGTGTCATTTCCTTTCAGGACATAGGCGATCATGGCTCTCCACCTCCCTCTATCCCTTGCAGTTCTCAACAAGTTCCTTCCCTCTGCTTCCTCCTCCAGACCACATTCTGTTATCCACTTACTTAAGGCATCTAGGTATGTCACGCATTTTTTTCCCTTGACTATCTTTCCCTCTATTCGACCCCTGAATATCAGATCCTTCAGGCCCTCCTTCCTCGTTATGTGCCCCAGAAACTTCAGCTGCCTGTTCCGGATATTAATATATGCCTCCTTCTTGTTTGCAACCTAAGATCTCATCGTTGCTCACACCTACAGTCCATGATATCCTTAGCATCCTTCTGTAGAACCACATCTCTTGCCTCGATTCTCTTCTTCATCTTTGAGGAAATCGTCCAACATTCGCCGGTTTAAAGAAGGACAGATGTCACGTAACAGTTCCGTATTCTTTTCTTTGCTACCAAAGATATCCTCCTGTCTCGCATTTGGTCATATGCGTCCTTGACCATAACAATACGCATATAGATCTCAGTGTCGCACTTACTATCCACTGTCAAGAGGCTTCCCAGATATTTAAACTTCCACGTCTGCTTGATAGTGTTCCCCATCTTCAAATCACATTACGAGCTCACCCACTTAACTGACGACCATGGATTCTGTCTTCTTGTAGTTTATGCTTAGTTCCTTCTTCTCACTCTTCATCGTTACCTTCTGTAGGAGAGTTTTTAGTTTCTATATTCAAATTCAACTGTCAGCAGCAACACTTTATTCCTTTATAACATCTTTGTTACCACATAAATCCTCCTGTCAGCTTTTGAAATGCGTCCTTGGCCATCCCAATATGCCTATTGATCTCAGTGTCGCACTTATCGTCCTCTGTCAAGATGCTTCCCAGATATTTAATATCCACGTCTGCTTGATTCTAGTGTTTCCGACCTTCAACTTGCATTTGACCCCAAACCTTGGCAAAAAATGTTTCTAAACTATTTGTGATCTGCTGTTACTATACATTTTTTTTTTATTAAGATTAAAGGATTTTTAATTTTATCTTTTAATTAGTAGATAAATCCTAATTAATCAAAAATGGTTTCATCAAGGTTGATGACCATGGACTGGACCCTAGGTAATTAATACAATCATATATATATATATATATATATATATATATATATATGTATGTATGTATGTATATATGAAAATATATAGAAAATAGGAAAGAGTTTAAATACCCTACAAAAAAAGATAACCCTTATGAAGTCGTCAAAAAACAAATGTTACAGCAGTTGTATATATATATATATATTTACAAAACCCTTTCAGGAAAAAATAAAATAAACAAATAAACAAATCTCCATAGACACGTAAACCAGACTAGGCGAAATCATCTTCCGTTTTAAATTTAGACACCCCAACCTTAACCTGACTCAACATCTATGAATGTAACTCTATACGGATACAAATTATAAACACACTACACCCCTTTCTATTTAAACAATCGCTCTAGCCGTTATCATGGAAATTTTTATTTCAATAATGAATATGCTATTAAAACACGGAAATTTCAGAAATAAGTTATTCAAAAAAAAATTTCGATTGAAGATGGAACAGAGCTTACTTTAATTCAATTTAATTCAAATAATTATATTGAGGTTTTCTGCTCTTGTTTTGAAACATGAGAACTCTTATGTAGCGTGTTGGAATCATATTTTTAAATAAATAATTACATATATATATATATATATATATATATATATATATATATATATATAGTATTAGTGGTTGTCCCGTAATTAATTTTTGCATAGCATAAATACCAAAATGCTTAATAATGGAACCAGAAAGGTAAGCACACAGACTCACATGGACACACAAACACATATGTACACATATGCAGACACGTACACACACACATATATATTTGTCAATGGTGCTGAAACTTGCACCCTGTACAGCAAGCACATAAATCAAATTGATGCCCTTCCCTTGCACAGTCTTCATGCCATATGTAGTATAAAATGGGCCGACATTGCCAAGAATAGTGCAATACTGGAGAAATGTAACAACATCACAGGCATTGAAACCATTCTAGCAATGGTGGCCTGGTCATGTTGTGAGAATGAATGAGCTTCCAAAGAAGGTGCAGTATGGACAACTACCAAACTCCAAGCGTTCAGTTGAACGTCCACTCTTACACTACAAGGAAAACTTGAAAGGTCTCAACTTTGATCTGACAACCTGGGAAGCCCAAGTATCAAACCGAAATGAGTGGTGTAAGACGTTTCATTAAGGTAAAGGGTTTTGAAGACAGTAGACTGAAGCACCGTGATCAGCTTTGTCAAGTTCTGAAGCAGAGATACCATCAAAATCCTGCTTTAACAAATTTCATCTGTCAGTGTGACTTTGCTGCCTGCGGCCACGCTGGGCTAGTATCAACCTTAAAAAAGCACAAATCAAATATATTTTCCCTTACCTGATTTTCTCCACAATAGCCCCTGCTAGCATGCATAAGTGTACAACGATACGAAAGGCGCCATCCAATGAGAGTCCACCATATATATATATATATATATATATATATATATATATATATATATATATATATATATAACAATTTTAGGAAAATCTATTTCACCTTTCTTGGCAGATCTTCTATTATCACAATGTGAGATACTTGATAAAAATAATGTGATAAAAATATAAACTAATATAGCTTTCCTGTGCCTTTTCTACATGTATTTTTAATGTCAACAAACAATCGTGTGATGCTAACAAACATTCCTTGTTACTTATATTCTTATATAATGCTCATTGTAGCAAAGATTTTGTAATGCTGTTGAACAATACTAGTGCCAGATGCCTTCAAATAGCACTCGCATTAATAGTACTTGCACGATAATTCCCGCTTGAATAGTAATCGCCGTATTCATTCAAATAGAGCATAGTGTAGAGAATAGAATACAGAATAGCGGCCCATGTATTAATAGATGATAGACTAGAAATAGTGTTCAATTAGACTCATGCTGCCTCCCATATATGCGTTTCCTCTATGGTCACATGGTTTATGGGATAGCCTGTGTTTGCTCACCAGCTATCTATGTTCAAACTCAAGTGTAGACAGCGATACTTTATTCTTAATTAACAAAATATTTTTATGTTAAATGTTCCTGATGAACTTTCCTCTATGGTAACCAGATTCTCTGAATTAAAAGCACAGAACTAGATCGGTGTCAAGGCTTACGGTTAGGGTTAAGGTTAGGGTTAGAGTTAAGGTTAGGATTTGAGTTAAGGTTAGGGTTAGAGTTACGGTTAGGGTTAGAATTAAGGTTAGGGTTAGGGGTAGGGATAAGGTTAGGGTTAGAGTTAAGGTTAGTGTTAGGGTTAGAGTTAAGGTTAGGGTTAGAGTTAAGGTTAGGGGTAGGGGTAGGGTTAAGGTTAGGGTTAGTGTTATGGTTAGGGTTAGGGTTAAGGTTAGGGTTAGAGTTAAGGTTAGGGTTAAGGTTATGGTTAGAGTTAGAGTTAAGTTTAGGGTTAGTGTTAGGGTTAAGATTATGGTTAGAGTTAAGGTTATGGTTAGAGTTAAGGTTAGGGTTAAGGTTAGGGTTAAGGTTAGGGTTAAGGTCATGGTTAGAGTTAAGGTTAGGATTTGGTTTAGGGTTAAGTCTAGGGTTAGGGTTAAAGTTAGGCTTAGGATTAAGGATCTCATTATTTTACAGTTGAAATGGTGAGATGTAGCTATAAGTTCATTTTCTTCTCTCATACAACATTGAACAGTAAAAAGCCAGAAGAAAATTCCGCAAATTTCTTGCTTGCAGAATTTTCTTCTGGCTTTTTACTGTTTGATCAAATTTGATGTTTAAACATTTAAATACATTGTCAATTATTATCTTCTGTCTTCTTAAATTCATTTTGTTATTGTTCTCACTCTTTAATAATATTTTTTCTTATATTCTTTCACACTCACTAACCACCAGTGTGTTAGTGGCCATGTTACCTTCCTTGGGTGAAATGATTAAAACAAAAAAAAATAGCTAGATTATATATCCAAAACAAATATTCTATTTATTAAATTTTCATTCACATTTAAAATTTCAGTATCCCCTCTTCTTCATACAAATCAACATCAACATCTCTTCAGTCTGATGACCTGAAGAAGAAAACATGTTTGACATAAGACTTTTTCTACATTATCAGATTTTCATAAAAATACATATATATGCATGTCGCCACCAACCAAGGGAGATAACAGAGTTTCAGTGGCCACCTAAGTCACCGAAACTGTGTTACCTCCCCTGGTTGGTAGCTGACAAGGGCAGGCTATTGCATGTGATTTCACACATTGTATGTAGAAAACTGTACATATGTACATACATGTGAATGCATGCACTTGTTCACACACAATATGATAATGGTGGCAGACCACTCGATTGCAAACAGGACATTTTCTTAAAAGTAACTGGAGCTAACAGAGATTCTAGCGATTGACACTTGTGCAAAGTTCTTTGAACTTCACTTACCCCAATCCAGTCGCAAGAATACTCAAGTCGCAAATGTTTAACTCAAAGTTGCCCTTCTCTTAGACTGATTGCCACCCAAAGCTGAAATGCTCAGTCTGCCCTACTATTTAACATAGCTCAGGAGGAGAAGAGATGGGGTTACATCTGTCTCAAGAGTATTCACACAAAAGTAAATGTACATCTAATGAACTTGACAGGAACTCAAACTCAGGTCTCCAATTTTTATACCGATCCATTATTCATTGAACCCCACCCCCACACACACACTATATATATATATATATATATATATATATATATATATATATATATATATATATATATAGAAATATATATATATATATATATATATATATATATATATATAGTCTTAAGGTTTGGTATATTTATGGGATAAAGTGCTCAATATCAGAGATAGATCGTGTGTAAATATAAAAGTGAACATTGAAGTCAACACTTAGAGGTGACACCGTCTAGCCTAAATCAGCCTGTCGCCTCTGAGTGTTGAATATATATATTCATTGATTCATTGTTTTTAAACCGCCAGGTCTGATGAAGCAAAATTAAATTTTTGGTTTTGTGAAATAAAATATTACCATGATTTTCTGAAATCTCCGATTTGTTAATTAATAATCATTTGCTCTGTTATTGTATTGTGCTCTTGGGATTTATATCCTCTCTGCTGGAATTATCCATACTGATTAATAATTAACTTACTTTATCATATCATATATATATATATATATATATATACATATATATATATATATATATATATATATATATATATATATATATATATATATATATAATTAAATTTAAAGTTTTTAGCTTCGGTTTTTGAAACATGGTAATTCCTGTGTAGCGAAGAAAACATATTTTAAAATTAGTTAATTTATAATATTTATGCTCTGCAAATTTACATTGTACACTGCTTTGTAAAAATAAAAATATCAATAAGAACACCGGATTATATATCTTAATGTTTTTTTTTTACTTTTTATTATAATACACACACACACACACATATATATATATATATATATATATATATATATATATATATATATATATATATATAATTTTTCATAATATATATAAAAAACAAAAGTTCACAATATATATAATAATACGGGTAAAAATATATATTTTTTATTACTTCAATCATAATTTGAAATCCATATTTGAAATAGATGTCTTATTTTTATTTTAAAGTATGTGGCTGGGTTGTTTAGGTGCTGTAATGGTTAGCAGCTTGGAACAAGAAATTGGCAAACTGAGTTCAAATTCTTGTTGAAATTGTTACATACACTTTTGCATAAATCCCCTTGGGAACGGTCTGGATACATCTCTTGACACCACAGATATGGGTTAAATAGTGTAGCAGAATGGCGACTATATATGGTTGGTAACTAGTATAGGAGAAGAAAAACTCTCTGATTTCAAAACTGTATGCAGTCCTGATGTGGTGCATCCTTGAACTGTAAGTAAGGTCTGCTGAGCATTGTTGCAGTATATACTAGTGATTCTCTATGTGAACCTTTATTTCAAAAAGTGAGCTTGAGAAATATTTTAAACGTGCCTTGAGACACCAGGGACAGTTTAGTCATTAGTCAGGATTTATATTTTCTACTACATTTTACCTTTGTAAATAAAATGCATTATCTCTTACATGAAATTCCTGACAAATTTTTGGACACCAAAAATGGACCACATGGAAGAAAATTTTGAGAAACAATGGAATAAATCACAGATGGGTGTCACAGAAAGACAAATAGGCCTGAGTAGATGTGAATGACCAGAAACAAGCAGGCATACTGAAGATGAGAAGTCACATTGATTTGCCATATACCCACAAGTCGAAACGTCTCTGATGAGCATTATTAATTAATATTTCATTTCATCCCAACTATTATCACTGCTTTTTATCAGCCTTGATATGTCTGTTATAAGAACATCATATAGAAATCAAATCTAACTTATTAAACACCTCCCTCATTCCATAAACTCTCTCAGAATCATATTTGAATTTTTTTTTTTTGCACACATTATATTGAATGGAGCTGTATTATATTTATTGTACCTTTATTAATAATGCTTCACATTATTGTTCTTTTTTCACATTATCAACCATTATTATCTGTGAATAAAAAATGAAGATGAAAGTAAATATTAGGTTGGTGCAAAAATAATGACGTAATAATGTCGTTTTTTGACGTAACGTCAAAAAACGACATTATTACGTCATTATTTTTGCACCAACCGAATACTAGTCAAAAATAAATGATAATGTTTGAGATTGCTTTATCTAATAAAAAAGAAATGAAAATGAAGAATAGGTACAAATTAAAAATAATAATTGATAATGGTACTGTCTATATTTCTGAGATGAGGTATTATGTACACTATTTACATTATTCAGACTATTGTCTTCATCTTTGTCTCCATATTTATTACAACATTTCAGCCTTTCAGTATCTCTCTATATATGAGGTATTATGTACACTATTTACATTATTCGAACTATTGTCCTCATCTTTGTCACCATATTTATTATAACGCTTCGGACGTTGTACACTCTGGCCTTCTTCAGGTGGTTGGAATGTCGAACTGAACCCTTTATTTCGCTCGCTGGGGTAGACTGTTCTAGTTCCATGTGCCGTGTTTAATGGGTGTCAATTATCAGTTATCTCCTGTTAATTTCCCTGTGAATGTTCTCCACTGCCTTAACCAGGTATTGAACTCACACTCTTTGGATCCTGTCACTTCCCACAATTCACAACATACAAAAAATACTTTTGGAATTCAAAAATTAAGCAACAGCCCAACACGTCTGCTTTCACTTGGAAAAGCAGACGATATACACTGAAGCAGCTTAAATTTCTTATAATAGTTCAGTGCAAGAAATAAAAAAAAATAAAAACAGAGATGAGAATATTTGTTGAATAATAATGAATCATGAATAATAATGACATTTCATCATATCATATAGAGTGAATTGAGAACAATATCCTCACATTGATTGAATAAAGTGTTCAATTCAAAATTTAGAGAAGATTACTCAGAATGACAACAGACACCTGAAGAAGGCCGCCATGTATACACAGGCTGAGTCGTTTTTATAACAAACAAGATTAGCATGCTGGTCTGAATAGGAAGTCATATGAGAAATAATAATTCCTCATTTCAAATGTTCCAATATAATTTATGCACACACACACACACACACACAAACATTTATATATATATATATATATATATATATATATATATATAATATTTTTTTTGTTTACAAATATGATTCCTTCGCTGCATAACAGTTCTCATGTTTCAAAAACGAGAGCCGAAGCCATCCGAATAATTATTAAAATTAAGTTGAATTTAGGTGTTAGGTCCCGTTTCATCTCCAAGCGAAATTTCAGGAAGAAAACAAAAAAACATTATAATTAAGCTCTACTTCTGTATGGAGCACTGTCTTCTTAAGAATAAAAAAAAAATACTAAGGAATTCCGGATTATGCACCCAACGTGTTCTTTTCTATTTTCTGCATACCTGCGCACTTACACACACACACACACACACACACACACACACACACATATATATATATATATATATATATATATATATATATATATATATATATATAGATATATATATATGTTCATATATATATATATATATATATATATATATATATATATATATATATATATATATATATGAATATTTTCATGTTTCGGAGTGGTGGAGCTTTATAACAGCCAAATTGAAGAATTCCCATTGTATGACTACAATCAGCAGGTGCATGCTTGGGAATCCATTTTCTGTCAATGACAGGAGCCTTAGCACCAGCCTGCAGCTTACACCCTTCTCCTCAAATTCCTTTGCTGACAAGAAAACCGGATTCACAGAAATTAAAAAAAAGTAGGTTATTTCATTTTTTATTCTCATTTTTTCTTCTTTTATGAACCTTCTTTCATTCCTTCTCTTTTTTTTCCCTTTTCTTTTTTTCCCTTTTCTTTTTTCCCTCTTCTTTTTTTTCCCTTTTCTTTTTCCCTCTTCTTTTTTTCCCTTTTCTTTTTTCCCTCTTCTTTTTTTCCCCTTTTCTTTTTTCCCTCTTCTTTTTTTCCCTTTTCTTTTTTTTCCCTTTTCTTTTTTTTCCCTTTTCTTTTTTCCCTTTTCTTTTTTCCCTCTTCTTTTTTTCCCCTTTTCTTTTTTCCCTCTTCTTTTTTTCCCCTTTTCTTTTTTCCCTCTTCTTTTTTTCCCCTTTTCTTTTTTCCCTCTTCTTTTTTTCCCTTTTCTTTTTTTTCCCTTTTCTTTTTTTCCCTTTTCTTTTTTCCCTCTTCTTTTTTTTCCCTTTTCTTTTTTTCCCTTTTCTTTTTTCCCTCTTCTTTTTTTCCCCTTTTCTTTTTTCCCTCTTCTTTTTTTCCCTTTTCTTTTTTCCCTCTTCTTTTTTTCCCTTTTCTTTTTTTTCCCTTTTCTTTTTTTCCCTTTTCTTTTTCCCTCTTCTTTTTTTTCCCTTTTCTTTTTTTCCCTTTTCTTTTTTCCCTCTTCTTTTTTTCCCCTTTTCTTTTTTCCCTCTTCTTTTTTTCCTCTTTTCTTTTTTCCCTCTTCTTTTTTTTCCCTTTTCTTTTTTCCCTCTTCTTTTTTTCCCTTTTCTTTTTTTTCCCTTTTCTTTTTTTTCCCTTTTCTTTTTTCCTTCTTCTTTTTTTCCCCTTTTCTTTTTTCCCTCTTCTTTTTTCCCCTTTTCTTTTTTCCCTCTTCTTTTTTTCCCCTTTTCTTTTTTCCCTCTTCTTTTTTCCCCTTTTCTTTTTTCCCTCTTCTTTTTTTCCCCTTTTCTTTTTTCCCTCTTCTTTTTTCCCCTTTTCTTTTTTCCCTCTTCTTTTTTTCCCCTTTTCTTTTTTCCCTCTTCTTTTTTCCCCTCTTCTTTTTTTCCCTTTTCTTTTTTTTCCCTTTTCTTTTTTTCCCTTTTCTTTTTTCCCTCTTCTTTTTTTTCCCTTTTCTTTTTTTCCCTTTTCTTTTTTCCCTCTTCTTTTTTCCCCTTTTCTTTTTTCCCTCTTCTTTTTTCCCTTTTCTTTTTTCCCTCTTCTTTTTTTCCCCTTTTCTTTTTTCCCTCTTCTTTTTTCCCTTTTCTTTTTTCCCTCTTCTTTTTTTCCCCTTTTCTTTTTTCCCTCTTCTTTTTTCCCCTTTTCTTTTTTCCCTCTTCTTTTTTCCCTTTTCTTTTTTCCCTCTTCTTTTTTTCCCCTTTTCTTTTTTCCCTCTTCTTTTTTTTCCCTTTTCTTTTTTCCCTCTTCTTTTTTTTCCCTTTTCTTTTTTCCCTCTTCTTTTTTTCCCCTTTTCTTTTTTCCCTCTTCTTTTTTTCCCTTTTCTTTCATTTTCCTTGACTTTTCTTTTTCTTTCATTTCTATTCTTTCATTTTATTAATGATTTTTCTTTTCTTTTTTTTCCTTTCCTACACTTTTTCTCTTCTCAACATTTGGTTTTTCTCCTTCATGCCCTTTCTTCTTTTTTTAATTATACAGTGTAACCCGGATATAAGAGACCCTGGTATATGAGAAACCCGGATATAAGAGAGATTTTATCTGGTCCCAAATTAGAGCCTGTGTTAATGTAAACAAAATAGACCAAACCCGGATATAAGAGAAACCCGGATATAAGAGACTTAGTCTCCGATCCCGACAACTCTCTTATATCCGGGTTACACTGTATTTTCTTCTTTTTTAGTCTTTCTTTCACCAATATTTTTCATTTTTTTATTTCTTTCTTTTCCATTGACTTTTTTTTCTTTTTCTTTTCATTCTTTTTCTTTCCTGCCTTTTTATTCTTCTTTTTTTCTTTTCATTCTTCTTCTTTCCTTCTTTTCATCTTTACATCTTTCTTTTTTTTTCTTTTCCTTCAATTCTTTTTCTTTTCTTTTTTTATTCATCAACTTTTTTTCATTCTCCTTTGTCTTTACCTTTTTTATTTTTTACATTTTTTATTTTCTTGTTTTTTTATATTCATTTTCTTTCCTTCGTTTTTACCCATCTCTCTCTTTTTTGCCCATCTTTTTTCTTGTTTTTGAATCTTTTTTTTCTTTTTGACTCTTTCTCTTTTATCGTTTTCTTATTTTTTTCTCTTTTCTTGCATTATTTCATTTCATTACATTTTTTATTGTTTTTCTTCTATTTTATTCTTTCATTTTTGCTAGATTTTTTTTCATTTTCTTTGATTTTTGTAACTTATTTTTATATACATTTTTCATACATTATTTTTTCATTTTTTTTTTTTTATAATTTTCTAACTTTTTTATTTTTATAATTTTCTTTTTCTTCCTCTTTTTCTCCGTTTTTTCTTCTTTTTCCTTGATTTTTCACTTTCTTTCTGTATATTTTCCTTTCCGTTTTCTTATTAATCTTTTTGGACCTCACTTCATTCGTTCAATTATTTTTCTTCTTTCTTCTACCTTTTTCACATTTCTTCTCTTTTTCATTCTTATTTGTACCCATTTCTTTTCTCTTTTCTCTGCTTGTCCTCATTCATTTTCTCTTTTCTTTTTTTCATTCATTTTTATAAATTGGCCTTTCTTCTGCTTAAATATTCTTGATGATTCATTTAAATGAGTTTACTCGTCTTTGTGTTCTTTTATTTGTTTGTTTGTCTTTTCTTTCATCGCAGGGTTTTCTGACATCACACCCACTGGACTCTTAGACATCTGAATATTTTTACTAGGACTGTTTCTTTGTTTTCGCATTGCTTAATCACAACGTTTCAACTGCTGTGTCATCCAGAATTCTATAGGTTCTCAGCAAGAGAAAAAAAACCCATTGTACAAACTGTTTGGTAAACCCTACTACAGTAGAATAAACTCTTCCTCCTCTCATAAATACTAACTGCGAGACATCCTAGCAAGACTCGTAGGGCAGTCGCTGACTATGTGCGATTTCTGTCAAACTCTCTGCCAAAGCAGAGAGAGACCCTGACGAGGTTTTGCCGAAGAGTAAAATTTCGTCTGGGGAGGTAGACAGGCCCTGAACCCGTCTAGGCGATCCCGAACCCACTTATGCGGGTTCAAAGGGGATATTTTTGGCCGAGCCTATGCACTCGGAGAAACCCACGTTAAACTCGGCCTTGTGCCACATACATTCCTTGTGGGGGGACTATTAAATATAGAGTTGTTGAGCAGTCTCTGACTGTGTGCGACTTTTGTCGAACTCTCTGCTTTGGCAGAGAGGAACCTGGACGAAGCTTTGCCGAAGGGCAAAGTTCGTCCGGGGAGGTAGACAGATCCCGAATGCGCTAATGTGGGTTCAAAGGGGATATTTTTGGTCGTGACTACGGTCTCAGAAAAACCCACGTTAAACTCGGCCTTGTGCCACATACATTCCTCGTGGAGGGACTGAAAATATAAAGTTGTAGGGTAGTCGGTTGGGGAACGAAGACGCAGTGTTAACCTACCGTTCGGACGTTCACTTCTATCTGCTTGTTACTAAGACTCTTGCTTTGTATATATCTGTTATTTCAATACACTTGTTCTACCTACCTTCGTCTTCTGTGCCTTTCTTTCTGGCCCCTAAACAGGACACAACAAAACTATGAATTCTTCTTCGATACTCCTTCAAGATGTGGGTAATTATGGCTCTTCCCAACGTCCTACGTTTTGTTGCTCTCAGAAATACTTGTCCCTTTGCTATCATTCCCACACCTCATTTTAACATCATTTCATATGAGTTCGTTAGGTCGGTGGACAGTTGCTTGCACTTGTTTATTTTGCCTTCACTATGTTTTGGGAGTGTCAAATTCTCCAAGCACTCCTTCCTAATGTGTAAAAAAGAAAATCAGCAGTGTTTGTCCGATTCTAAGTGTCCTTTTTGTTCAAATTTTCCTTAAGACTTCTTTGTTGCCTATGCACTTTATCGATGTTATTCTCAGCAGCCTTCTGTAGAACCCTATATCTGCTACCTCCAGTTCTTTTTTTTTTCATCTGTTAGGAAATTGTCCAGTGTTAACTGTTATATAGGCAGTTATAATTATATAACAGTTCAGCAATCTTTTTTTTTGTTTTGTTTTTGTTTCTAACAAAATTTTCCTGTTTCTTAGTTCTTTGCTTAGCTTTTAGAAGTCATCCTCTGCTATTCCAATTCATGGTCAGATTTCACTGTCGAAATTTTAACTATGTGGTAAGTGTTTCAACAGATGAAACTGTCTAGCATTCACTGCTATGTAGGTAGTTTTAATTACATAAGAGTTTAGCACTCATTTTTTTTTGTTGTTTCTAACAAAATTTTCGTGTTTCTTAGTCCTTTTCTTAGCTTTTAGAACTCATATTCTGCTATTCCAATACATGGTCTGGTAATTGTTTCAACAGAGGAAATTGTCCAGCGTTCACTGCTATATAGGCAGTTATAATTACATAACAATTTAGCACTCATTTTTTTTTTGTTTCTAACAAAATTTTCCTGTTCCTCAATCCTTTGCTTAGCTTTTAGAAGGCATAATCTGCTATTCCAATTCATAGTTGGAGTTTGGTGTCAGAACTTTAACTATCTGGTAAGTGTTTCAACAATGGATGGAAATTGGGACAACAAAATGCAAAGGTAGATTCAAATAGCAAAAGATGTTTTCCAAAAACTAAGAAAAGAATTAAGAAACTTGAAAATTCATTAGAAACAAAGAAATCTTATTCAAATGTCAATATCAATGCTGTTACGTGGCAGTGACTGATTGACAATTTCTTCACAAATAAAAAAGGAAACTTGAGGCAATAGGGATGTGATCCTATAGAGGGATACTGAGAATGCCATGGATGGAACATGTAAGTAGCAAGGAAGTTTTACAGGAAATAGAAAAAATAGATCGCTAATACTTAGAATCAGAAAGAAAGAGTTGAATTTCTCATATACATAATGAGAAAAGAAGACTTAGAAAATTTGTTACTCAGAGGACGTACTGAAGTTAAAAGTGGCTGAAGGAAAAGGGGAGAAACCTAATGAACAAGATTGTAGTAAGAATAAAATTTATAAAGAAAGAATAAAAGACTTTTAGAATGTTAAAGAAAGAAAAGGAGGAAAGAGAGAAAAAAAGACTAAAAAATACCAAAGTAATAATGAAAAGATTTCGAAAATACATTAAAGAGAGAAAGAAAAAAATAAATAAGAAAAGACTTCAAAAATGCCAAAGAAAGAAAGAAAAAAAGAAAAAAAAACGTAAAAAGAAAAGATTTAAAAAATGTTAAAGAATGAAAGAAAAAAGAAAAGAATTCAAAAATGCTAAAGAAAGAAAATATTTTTAAAAATAATAAAGAAAGAAGTCTCCAAGAAAGCAAAAGAAAGGAAGAAAGAAAGAAGAAAATATTTTTTTTAAATTTTAAAGAAAGAAAACAAATTTAAAATTTCAAAAGAACAAGTAAGAAAGATTCCAAAAATGGAAAATAAAAAAGAAAAGATTCCAAAAATGCGAAAGAAAAAAGAAAAGCCTCCAAAAATGTGAAAGAAGAAAGAAAAGACTCCACAAATGCAAAAAAAAGAAATGACTCCACAAATGTAAAAAGAAAAAAAAGATTCCAAAAATGTGAAAGAAAAAAGAAAAGACTCCAAAAATGTGAAAGAAAAAAGAAAAGACTCCAAAAATGTCAAAGAAAAAAGAAAAGACACCAAATATGTGAAAGAAAAAGAAAAAAATCCACAAATGTGAAAGAAAAAAGAAAAGACTCCAAAAATGTCAAAGAAAGCGAAAAGACACCAAAAATGTGAAAGAAAAAGAAAAAAATCCACAAATGTGAAAGAAAAAAGAAAAGACTCCAAAAATGTCAAAGAAAGCGAAAAGACACCAAAAATGTGAAAGAAAAAGAAAAAAATCCACAAATGTGAAAGAAAAAAGAAAAGACGCCAAAAATGCGAAAGAAGAAAGAAAAGACTTCACAAATGCAAAAGAATAAAAGAAAAGATTCCAAAAATGTGAAAGGAAAAAAAAGATTCCAAAAATGTGAAAGAAAAAA
This sequence comes from Acanthosepion lycidas, assembly GCA_963932145.1. Lineage (NCBI taxonomy): Eukaryota > Metazoa > Mollusca > Cephalopoda > Sepiida > Sepiidae > Acanthosepion > Acanthosepion lycidas. The sequence continues at coordinate 39,529,947 of OZ010603.1, forward strand.
GAAAACACTCCAAAAATGTCAAAGAAAAAAGAAAAGACACCAAAAATGTGAAAGAAAAAGAAAAGACTCCAAAAATGCGAAAGAAAAAAGAAAAGAATCCACAAATGTGAAAGAAAAAAGAAAAGACGCCAAAAATGCGAAAGAAAAAAGAAAAGACTCCAAAATGCGAAAGAAAAAAGAAAAGACTCTAAAAATGCGAAAGAAAAAAAGTGCGAAAGAAAATGGAAAAGAATCCCATAAGTGCGAAAGAAAATGGAAAAGACTCCAAAAATTCTAAAGGAAAAGAAAAGACTCCAAAAATGTGAAAGAAAAAAGAAAATACTCCAAAAATGCGAAAGAACAAAAAAAAGACTTCAAAAATGCGAAAGAAATTAGGAAAGTCTCGAAAAATGTGAAAGAAAAAAGAAAAGATTCCAAAAATGCGAAAAAAAAAATGACTCCAAAAATGTGAAAGAAAAAAGAAAATAATCAAAAAATTGCTAAAGAAAAAGAAGACTCCAAAAATGTGAAAGAAAAATAAGAAAAGACTCCAAAAATGTGAAAGAAAAAAGAAAGAAATGATTTCAATAAATGTTAAAGAAATAAACAAAAATAGAAAGAAGAACCGACTTCGGAAATGCCAAAGAAAGAAAGAGAAAAATACCTAAAAATACTAAAGAAAGAAAGAAACAAAGAAAGAAAGAGGAAAAATACTTAAAAATACTAAAGAAAGAAAGAAAGAAAGAGGAAAATACCTAAAATACTAAAGAAAGAAAGAAAGAAAGAGGAAAATACCTAAAAATACTAAAGAAAGAAAGAAAGAAAGAAAGAAAGAGGAAAATACCTAAAAATACTAAAGAAAGAAAGAAAGAAAGAGGAAAATACCTAAAAATACTAAAGAAAGAAAGAAAGAAAGAAAGAAAGAAAGAGGAAAATACCTAAAAATACTAAAGAAAGAAAGAAACAAAGAAAGAAAGAGGAAAAATACTTAAAAATACTAAAGAAAGAAAGAAAGAAAGAGGAAAATACCTAAAATACTAAAGAAAGAAAGAAAGAAAGAGGAAAATACCTAAAAATACTAAAGAAAGAAAGAAAGAAAGAAAGAAAGAAAGAAAGAGGAAAATACCTAAAAATACTAAAGAAAGAAAGAAAGAAAGAGGAAAATACCTAAAAATACTAAAGAAAGAAAGAAAGAAAGAAAGAAAGAAAGAAAGAGGAAAATACCTAAAAATACTAAAGAAAGAAAGAAAGAAAGAAAGAAACAAAGAAAGAAAAGCCTTAAAAACTACTAAATAAATAAAGAATAGTCCAAGAATGCCAAATAAAATAAGAAAGGAGAAAAGATTTTTTAAATTTTAAAGGAAGAAAAATTTTAAAAAATTCAAAAGAAATAAATAAAAAAGATTAAGAAAATGCTAAAGAATGAAAGAAAAGACTCCAACAATGGAAAAGAAAAAACGAAAGAAAAGATTTCAATAAATGTAAAAGATAAGAAAAAAAAAGAAAATGAAGAAGAAAAGACTTCAAAAAAAGCTAAAGAAAGAAAAAGGAATAGAATTAAAAAAAATAACTAAAGAAATAAATAAATAAGGAAGACTCCAAGAATGCCAAAGAAAGGAAGAAAGAAAGAAAAAAGAAAAGATTTCAAATAGTGTTAAAGAAAGAAAGAAAAAAAACTCAAAAAAAGAAGAAAAATATTTTTAATAATGTTAAAGAAGGAAGGAAAGAAGAAAAATATTCAAAAATACTAAAGAAAGAAAAAAGAAAGAAAAGTGTTGCGAACATGCTAGAGAAAGAAAAAAAATGAAAGAAAGAAAAAAAGAACAGCAAAAATATTAAAGAAACAAAAACGACTGAAAGAAGAAAAAGGAGAAAAAATGATGAATTAAAGAAGAAAAGGAAATAAGAAAGAAAAAAGAATAAAGTTGAAAAACAAGAAGAATAAATAATATAAAAGGAACATAAAAAGAATAAAAAAAAAAGATGGAAGAAAGGAAAGAGAATAAAAGTATGAATAGAAATAAACAGGAAAAATGAAACAAAGGAAAAACAAATAAAAATAACTTGTTCAATCTTTTGAGTGAAAAATTATTTTTATTTCTTTTTCTGAGAATGGAGTACTGCGGTCATATTTGGACAGGAGCAACCCAGTCCTTACACTCCAGCCTTGATAGAGTTCAAAAGCATTTCCATGTCCTTGTGGGTGACAAATTATTTTCCACTCTCCAAACTCTCTCCCACAAGCAGGGTGAGGCATAATCCTCACTGCTCTGTACATGGGATGTGCTCGGACGAACTATATTCCATGGTTGCACCAACCTAATAGCAAAACATTAAATTTCTTTCATATCCCACTGGTGAGAAGTCAGTTCCACTCGAGCAGCTTTTTCCCATGAACCACTGCTCTGTGGAACCGGTTCTCAAGAAGATCTTTTGCTGATCACTACAATCTTAACGTGTTTAGCGTTAATCGTTTTCTTCCACTAGTATCCTATAAATTGCCTCTTAATGTAACCCTCTACAGGGGCAACAGCGTTGTAATAAAAAAAATATGGACAAAAGACAGAAAGAAGAACGAAATAATAGTAGGCAGAAAATTATGTACAAGAATGAAAGAATTGGTAAATGGAAAATAAGAAGAAAGAAAGAAACCTGTAATCCAGAAAGAAAAAGTGTGGCATACTAAAAGAAAAGAAAAAGAATTAAAGACGAAAGCAGAAAAAAATATAAGCAGGAAAAATATAAGGAAAAAATATACATTTAAAAGAATAAATGGAAACACTATGAACAGATGGAACTGCAGAAAATGGATAAATAAATAAAAAAAATGGTAAGTTGTTAAGGAATGTCTATTGCAGGAATTATGCTATAACCATATATCACCATCTTTGCATTTATTCACATTCTCCTGCCAAATTTTCCTGACCAAAATTCTTCAAACATTGCTTGCCCCTAACCAAACTTTCATTTTTTTTTTCGTTTCTTCTCACCTAATGTTTTTCTCAGTGAAGTAGGAAAGAATTTTTTTCTCCATTTTTTGCCTTTTTTTTTAAAGAAATAGATTCTACCAACAACTACCCATTTCAATGTAGGTTCTCAAAAACCAAAAATTCTTGCATTAGCATATAGATTTGAAGATATACATGTGCAAGAAACCTTTTGGAACAGACACACGCATAAACAGAGAGAGATGAAAAAAAAAGAATATCTGTAGTGAATTGTACACAAATAATTTAAACTTATCCAAGCTGAGATATACATTTTATAAATCATCTCCGCCTACACGAAAAGTGTCAACTCCTTTGAGGCTTATGATTGTGTAGCATTCAAACACTGGTTGTTATACAATCACCAAAGTTAACCAATGTCAAGCCTGGTCAGTACCTAGATATTTAAAAAAAAAACGGATCATCTACTCAAATAACCTACCTAAAAATAATGTTTTCAATTATATATATATATATATATATATATATATATATATATATATATATATATATATATATATATATATATATATGAAAGCTGGTCATGAGAGTAACATGTTGTTGGGGTTGTTTTTTTTTTGTTTTGTTTTTTTTGTAACATGGTCATGGTTTTATTTTATTTTGGTTTTATCAATAAAATTTTTAAAAAATCCAGACGACATGCATTTAACGGATGTTAGATTTCATTGAAAAATACAACCCTACCCCCTACCAAAACGTAACTAATAACTAATACATCAAAATACAGACATAATGAACACGCAGACACCCCTTGTCTAGTGGAAGTGGATTTATCTGTAACCTTGGAAATGTGAATTATGATTTTAGCTGTGTCTTTAAAACCCAATAATTTTAAAAGTTACTCCAAAATTCGCTTGAAGATGACATGGAACTAATGTCTTTAATTTAATTACAAAATTAAATTCTGAGCATTTAGCTTCCATTTTTGAAACATGGTTAGAACTGTGTAGCGTAAAAAACATATTTTAAATCAATTAATTTATAATATTAATGCTCTGTAAATTTACATTGAGCACTATTTTGTAAAAATAAAAATATCTATAAGAACACCGGATTATATATTTTACTGTTCTTTCTTTTTATTTATATATACATACATACGTATATATATATATATATATATATATATATATATATATATATATATATATATATATATATATATATATATATATAATATTAGGCCGCATATATTTTATATATAAAGAAATAATCATACAAAGAATCAATCAGCAATATTAATGCGATTAATGGCGAAATCACTTCGCTAGTAGAACATAATGTATGCATTAAAATACTGTTAATCCATTGAATGATGTGATCCTCATTTATAAAACTATTGTCAGATGTTTCTAGTGTAGATTTTCTTTAAGTTAAGCAATTACTTTCGAAGATCCATGTCTCCATCATCAGGCTGTAATTTTTTTTCCTTTAAAGTTAAAACTTGAAGACATGTAGGTGCCGACATAAAAAAAGCTGGTCATGAGAGTAAAGTTGTTTTTTTTTGTTTCTTTTTGGTTGTAACATGGCCATGGTTTTATTTTATTTTCGTTTTATCAATAAATATTGTTCCATTATTTGCCTTTTTAGCCAGTTTTACCCTGAAGACTCGTTTAGGTGAAACCTAGGTAGTTTTGCCTGCCTCCTTAGGATTGTTTTGATTTATATATATATATATATATATATATATATAATGATCACCATGAAAAGACAAAGTTTACTTTTATTACCACTCATGATGATAATAGATTAAAAATAAAACTGAATAACAGGCTAGCTAACCGGTTTCGAACCTCGCTCAACAGAGGTAAATTGAGAAATATTACTTAGATGAAAATTAGTTGGAGACCCAGTACGAAATAAATGGCCTTTAATAAAAGATAATATAAATGGTCTATTATATTATATATATATATATATATATATATATATATATATATATATATATATATATATATATGTAAGCAAATATATGAATATAGATCCGACAGTATGAAGAGAAATATACGGAAAGACAAACAAAAATCCTAATATGCAATTATACTGTTTTAATGTTAATATAATGTCAACGTCGGACGTTTTGGTCATATTGAAACGGAACGCTGATCTTGAAAAAATTTCAGTTATCTGTTTTGATTAGTCTTACTCTTATGTCCATCGTCTTTTCATGTTGAATTGAATATAGTCTAATGTTAATTATGTTTTATGAATATGTCCTGAAGATGGTCGACTAGTCCGAAACGTCCGACGTTGAAATTATATTAACATTAAAACAGCATAACTTCATATTAGGATTTTTGTTTTTTTCTTCCGTATATTTTTCTTCATATATATATATATATATATATATATATATATATATATATATATATATATATAGCTGGCCACTCGTATTTGAGGATACCCATCTACTAGAGCGGCTAGCCAATCCCTATTGCACATGCTCGCGCTGGCACATTTGCGCTTGTTCAACACCCACATAGCCAACCTGTGGTTTATACTGAAACTATGCTGAGCAGACGTTAGTTATAGTTTTTTTTAGGAGAGAGCATATTATCTAAAGTGATCAACAATCTGAACAAGGCCAGCACACTCAAAACCTTGATCACGATGACTTGCGACTTCGTGCTAGCACAGCTATCGACGGCTAGTGTTCCGTGTATCCAATTTCACTCAGAAGGCTTGGGTCAACCTGTGGCGTGGTTTTCAGGCATTTTCCAAAGGTGTCGCACCCTGGGATTGTCTCCCTTCAGACCAATAACATCAGGAAGTCTCCTTCATGACAAGTCAACCATCGTGAGATTCAAACCTGTGTCAAATGGTCAGAAAACGTATCTTCTGACCACAAGCCCCCCCCACACACATATATATATATATATATATATATATATATATATATATATATATATATATATATATATATATATATGTTTATATATGTTCATATATGTTTATGTTTGTGTGAGCTCCAAGGAATAAGCGTGTGTGTATGTACGTCTGCATAAGTCAATCAGTGAACATGCCTGTATGTATGGTTCCGTACAAATGAATGGCCTTTCGACGACAATTTTTTCTCCCACTACCATAAAAACACCGATATACGCGACTATATATAAATCCAAAATTTAAAAATTAATCAGAATATTTATGTTTAAATTATATCTTTTAGAGTGTGCAGCTTATATTTTATATCAGCAGTGAAATGACCCCACGACCCTTTCCAGCTATAGAATTGATGATACCGAATGTTCCTGTACAAGTTGATTATTAATTTGATCAATCTGTTTGCTATGGCAGGTTATTTAAAGCCGGGAAATACGATTAGATTTTGAGATTTTTTGTTTATTTCAGATAATAATGGTTTTGTGATAAAACTCTTACTAATTAACCCATAAGTAAAATGAGAAGAGATGAATTCATAACTTTCCCAAAGATATTTGTGTATAAATGAATATAAGGAACCCAATGGGAATTGGAACTCAGCTCTCCGATTAACAATCCCAAGATATTATCTATTAAAACACCCACACATCCAAGTTTAATCCCTATTTATCTATATGTGTGTGTGCGCATGTGTGTGTATATATATACTTATGCCGATCAATATCAGTATATGTGAAATATATATATTAGGTTGGTGCAAAAATAATGACGTAATAATGTCGTTTTTTGACGTTAAAAAATACGTCAAAAAACGACATTATTACGTCATTATTTTGCACCAACCTAATATAGATATATATATATATATATATATGTTGTGGATTCCGAGATGAATAAGGGAATGACAAACGCAAGAATTAAAGACAAGAAATTAAATGTATTTACACAATAATACAATAGGTATAATGTTAGTAAATCTAGGAACGCGGTTAGTCGTAATAATAATATATATATAGATATAGTCTCGAAGTAGGACTTCCTTAGAGTCTACGTGCTTATAACTGACTTCTACAAGCGGTTACCTCACACTATTACTCTGCCTCCAACTCAATCACAATCTATCTATCTCTCTCTCTCTCTCTCTCTCTCTCTCTCTCTCTCTGTCTGTCTCTCTCTCTCTCTCTTCGTATATTCTGACTGACTGTGGGTATTTAACGGCAGCAGTCCCAGTAACACTCTGGTCGAGTCCACTTATATGAAAAAGGTGTGGACCTCATAACAATATATATATATACAAATATAGAATTGGTGTATATGGAATAAATTCCAATAACCAACAAATACTATTCTTAAAAGAGGGATCAATATAAAGTAGAGCAAATATAATTATTTATTCGAAAATTATAACATCAAAATGTTATAAAATCACTACAAAAATAGCCATTTTGTTTCAACACTTCTGGTGTCTTATCAAGTGATGGGGTTCAATACCATCACTTGATAAGACACCAGAAGTGTTGAAACAAAATATATCGAGAGATAACAGTAAGCTTTACCCTGTAGAAGACCCATTGGCAACTTTAGGTAGAAGTATACGTTAGGAGGCAGTTTGAATGGGGTAGATAACATACTTGAAGAGAATAAGATTGTAGTGATCTGGGAAACATCCTCTTGGGAGTCGGTTCCACAGGACAGTGGTTCGCGGGACAATGCTGTTCGAGTGGTACTTACTCCTCGCCAATACAATGCAAAAGGAATGTGGATCATTTGATACAATGTAAGCGGCATGACGTGTCCTAGCCTTGAAGATTAGAACTGGCGAGGAATGAAGTTCGTCCGAGCTCTCTCTCTCCCTCTCTCTCTCTCTCTCTATATATATATATATATATATATATATATAAACATAAATATAAAAGTGAACATTGAAGTTAACGCTCCGAGGCAACAGTTTGTTTCATGCTAGGCGCAATTGTCAGTCCGGCCTGATGATTGCACTTAGTATGAAACAGACTGTTGCTTCGGAGTGTTAACTTCAGTGCTCACTTTTATATTTATATTTATATACAGTCTATCTCCGATAATGAGCACTTTATCCCATAAATAATATAGCACGCCTTAAAACTATGTTTCTTCATATATATATATATATATATATATATATATATATATATATATATATATATATATATATATATATATATATATATATATATATATATATATATATATAGCGTGGTACATATATATATGTACCACGCTATCTACTTATGTATGGAAAACCAAACAAGAAGATAATATAGACCCCAACCTTAAATGGGAAATATTCAAAAAATGCCCCAAATATAAAGCAGGCCATAAATTTTGTAAATTATGTACAGAGGAGAAATTAGCCATAGCTTTATATAATCAACCTAACCAGCTATTAAACTCCAAAACTGAAATCCTTAACGTATGTAGACATAAAAATCTTGGCTACTAAATTAGACGTTTTCCCGTTTATTTGTAATTCCACCTTAATATTCTTATTTTAATTCTCTCCCTCATTTTATGTTGAATAAATATCCCCCCGACCCACTCAGGTGTTTGTGTTTGTGGTTCTTTGGTCACGTGGTATAATTTTAGCTATCGCCTATAAATATGCGTTTCTCTTTGCCTCGTTAGCCGACTTTCCTTGACGATCCGTTTAGGTGAAACCTAGGTAGGTTTGTCTGGCTCACTAGGTGTATCTAGGTCTGCTCTACGGTTGTATTGAGCTCTTTTGTTAGTTAGTTGTTTACTCGTATCAGGGTTTTTTCTTTGGGCTTCAAACCTGCATCTGTGCGATTTTTTTTCGACAGAATTTCATGTTTGTATTAGGTTGGTGCAAAAATAATGGCGTAATAATGTCGTTTTTTGACGTATTTTTAACGTCAAAAAACGACATTATTACGTCATTATTTTTGCACCAACCTAATAGCTCTTTCTTTTTGAAAACCTTTTTTCCCTCGAGATTGATTTGATTATTGGCAAATCAAAAATTCGAGGGTTTTTCGAAACGAGTATAGTTATCTATATTTGTATATATATATATATATATATATATATATATATATATATATATATATATATACCATAAAGAAGCTATTTATACAAAGAATTTAAAGGATATAGATTTCTATATTTTACAACCAATAAGTGAAGCACAAACAAAACATGTTTACAAATAAATTTTACTAAATTGAGTAGATGCAAAAAGTTTTTTTTTTTTTAATTCTGTAGAAATGCAGCTCCAAATTAAATGAGTGGTTTCAAGTCGTGTGATGTGCTCTCTACTACGTCCATGTGTTTAAACTCCAATTGATCTGGAAAAAGGTCAGTCCTTGGCTTACTCAGATAGCAATTTAGAGCTGACCCATAGCAATCAAAACAGCTTGTCAGCAACAGTCAAAGATGAAATCAGCAATGACTTTTGACAGCCATTTGCTCAACTCGACCAGCTTCACGACTAATATGTTTGATCTTTTCAATATTGTTGCTTCTTATGCACGCACACATATTGGCATACCGTAACACATGGTTTCCTTACTCATAACAAAAACACTTACAAACTTTGAAGACTCACTTGTGGCAAATCATTTCAAATATTTGGTCACTTCATGGCCACAACATACGACATAGATTTTTAATATGTAAATACATGTATAGTTAAATTCCCAGATGAATTCTGTGGACAACACAGATTGGTATCAAATGACAATTGGAAAAAAATTCCCCCAAAAAAAAGGCTTAGACAGAAGCGTCTATCTTTTTAAATTTGGATTTTTAATGTAACTACAGTGTAACCCGGTTATAAGAGACCCTGATATAAGAGAGATTTTCTGTGGTCCGAAATTAGAGCGTGTGTTAATGTATATAAAATAGAGCAAACCCGGATATAAGAGAAACCCGGATATAAAGGAAACCCGGATATAAGAGACTACTTCTCCGGTCCCGACAACTCTCTTATATCCGGGTTTCACTGTATAACAAAAACATTTCGATTTCATTTTTGCCTTGAAAAAGTCGGAAGACGAAACGCATCGGCTAAATGTAAGATTTTTTTCCAATTGTCATTTGATACCAAATACATCTATCTAACTGTATAAATACATGTATCTGACTGTATAAATACATGTATCTAACTGTATAAATGTTATTATCATATTTAGCTTGGTCTTGTTTCTTTTTCTGTGAAGATCATTCCTTTGCGTTGTATAAGAATTTGTGTTGTATTTGTAGGCTCAACACTCGGATCTTATTTTCCACCTAAAATCCAGTTAGGCCTAACTCATATTGGAAGTCAGCTCTCCGATTATCAATTCTGACCTCTTATCCATTACAACCCACACACATCCAAGCTTACAGTACCTGCTATTCCCCTTCGGTCACGCATGTGTACTAACGAATCCCCAGATTGATTAACTTCGGTGATCTTGCAAGGACCAGTGTTTCAACAAGAAATGGCTGTAAGCCTAAAATAAAACGCATAAAACGTATATATATATTTTTACTCTTTATTTAAAAGAAACCTTTTTGGGAAATTAGAAAGAAAAGGTTTCTTTTCACGTGAAGTTATCTGTAAGATAACTTTCTAGTCTCAACCAAGGTCAAAGGTGCCTTCACGGCCTTGTGGATGATGAATTGTTTTCAGCTCTTCAGTCATTCCCACAGGTGGAACGTTACTAGCCTCTCACTGCCCTACTGCTATTTTTATGGTAGATGTTTGGGCAAATTAAATCCTTAGTTCCATCAGTCGAAACCTTCAAAGATAGAATTCACCACAGCATCTACACTGCAGACAAGTCACCATTCCCTTTTTATTCCATTGATAAGGAGGAAGTTCAACTGAAATGACTTCTCTCCAAGAACTCTTACAAGGTGGAACCCATGCTTCCATGATCTTAATTTCTTAATCTCTTCAAGTTGAGAATCAAGCATTATCTATCCTACATATCCTCCTGATTTGCCACCCTAGCTCCTTCCCTATAAATCCTTCAAAAATCCGCATTCACTAACCTTGAGTGATGGTTAGGGTTTGTATAATGAAATCAATGGTAAAAAAAACAAAAAAAAACATAAGTAAACTATAGGCAAAAAAATTTGGGAACCCACCCTGCATTTCTTTAAATAAAAAACCTTAAAATGATATATCTTTATAATTTTAAAGTAAAACATAAAATCTTAATAACTACAGTGTATTTGCTTTTATTTTGACAAAAAGTAATCATTTAAGAATAACAAATTACTATACAACAGCATCATTGTTTGTTTTCGTCAATAAAACCACCACCTGTCTTAATTACATCTTTACAAAAACTTATCATACAACAGCATCATATTTTGCTTCCGTCAATAAAACCATCACCTGTCTTAATTACGTCTTTACAAAAACTTATCATACAACAGTATCATATTTTGTTTTTGTCAATAAAACCACCACCTGTTTTAATTACGTCTTTACAAAATAAATATCATACAACACTATCATATTTTGTTTTCGTCAATAAAACGACCACCTGCTTTAATTGTTGCTTTACAAATAAGTCCAACAGTTTTTGAGAAAACCTGGTAACCAAAACCTTTGTATTATTCAAGTACTGAAAAAGCTCACGCTCACGCTTTGTGTGTTCTCTTCGAATTCTCCTATCCAATTCATCGCACACTAATTCAATGCGAGAGAGATCAAGAGATTAAAACAGCAAAATTATAAATTCCAAAATTATGTTCGTTTCTTTTTTGTTTTTGTTTTTGTTTTTGTTTTTTGTTTTTGTTTTGTTTTTGTTGTGAGATAATTTTGACATAATCTCGATGGAGTGTTTTGGGTTATTGCCTTGTTGAATAGTGATTCTTTCCCAATTATTCGTAAACCAGATGGTATAGCATATCGTTGCAAAATCGAATATTTAAAAGCTTTTTGCCTGTAGTATACATAGCAGAATGAACTGGACAACTATATAACAGCTGAAAGTAATGTAAAATTAGAATCATTAATAAAATCCGTATTTGAAATAAGTATGAAGGTTACAGTCTGTCAAATATTAACACGTAAAATAATGAATTAATCATTGTTTTGCATATGGAAGATTCTGCAATTTTTTTTTATTTTTTTGCATTTCTTTATCGATAGATATTGTTAGAATAATGAAACCCATCACGTCCAAGACCAAATATAATCAATATTTTGAATAGAATAGATATTACAAAATCTGAAGATAGTTATTAATGGACAGTCCTCTGTGGCGCCGGTAGTCAACACAGGCGCCCCCTAAGGGTCACTCCACGGACCAACAGTCTTTTTGATTTACATAAATTATCTGCCTAAGAATATACTCAGATCATTTGTAAATACCTATGCCAATGCTATGACTATATACTGGTGCACCTCTAAAACTCTTGATGATCAGATTGGTAGCTGTTCTCTCTTTCAATCTAGAATGAACTACCCAGTGTGGAAAAAACTGGCTGGTCACATTCAATGTCACAAAAACCAAACTAGTTACACTTCATCCTCACCGATAGTACCCTGGGTTACCGCCAGTTACAATGAACGGTGTCCGCTCGGAGAGACGCTGTGACTTGCAAGACTATTATGCCTAAAACTTACACCTGACCTCACGTATATACAATCTATCACTAAAAATGCAGGTTAAATGGTCGGCCCCATGTACAGCTGTATTAAGTACCTGACTGCTTATGCTACCTTTACAAGAGCTACATCAGCCAAGAGCCAAAAATATATTGTCATATTTGGACGGGAGCTGCCCAGACTGCACTCTCCAGCATCAGTAAAGTCTAAAACAGTCTCCTGGGTGACGAATTGTTTTCTCCCCTCCAACTGCTCTCTCACAGGCGGGATGTGGCAAGCTTCTCACAGGTCTATCACTACTTCCGCAGAAAGTGCTCGGATGAACTACATTCCTTGTCAGTTCTAATCTTCAAGGCTAGGACACGTCATGCCGCTTACATTGTATCAAACAATCAACATTCCCTTTGTATTGTATCGGCGAGGAGTAAGTTACACTCGAACAGCTTTGTCCCACGAACCACTGCCCTGTGGAACCGACTCCCAAGAGGATGTTTCCCAGATCACTACAATCTTATTCTCTTCAAGTATGTTATCTACCCCATTCAAACTGCCTCCTAACGTATGCTTCTACCTCAGGGTGAAGCTCACTGTAAAAAAAATCTATCACTATTATATATCGATATATTTTTTAGACGGAGGCACAGTAGAGTAATGGATAGCGGCTCGGATTGAGGAATTCTAGGCGAATCCATTCACTTACGTACTAATACTCTTAGGAAAGTTATCAATCATCTTCTCCCCCACCCCCAGCTATGGGTAAATAACAGGACAGATCGGGTTCTATAGTCTTTGATGACAACTGGTCTACCTCAGAAAAAATGGCAACTTACTGTAGGAAAAATATGCTTCGTCAGTCATGTATTGAAAGATACATGATCGCCTAAGCGTGTATAACGCAGGGCACATAACTGAGTGATATTCACTTACGTGCTAATACTCTTAGGAAAGGTATGAGTCGTGTTCTTCTCCCCCCAGCTATAGATAACTAGCAAGACAGACCAGGTTCTATAGCCTTGGATGGTAACTGGTCTACAATAGAAAGAAATGGCAACCTACTGCGGGAAAAAATCTGCCTAGTCAGATACATATTGAAAGATACATGATCGCCTATGCTAAATAATCAGATAGGAGAATCCTGAATTCAAAGCTAGCTGAAGCGGGATAGGCTCGTGATTATTTAGCAACCCATCTAGGAGAAGGAAACTCTGAATTCGAAGCTAGCTGAAGCGGGATAGGCTCGTGATTATTTAGCAACCCATCTAGGAGAAGGAAACTCTGAATTCGAAGCTAGCTGAAGCGGGATAGGCTCGTGATTATTTAACAACCCATCTAGGAGAAGGAAACTCTGAATTCGAAGCTAGCTGAAGAGGGATAGGCTCGTGATTATTTAGGAACCCATCTAGAAGAAGGAAAACTCTGAATTCGAAGCTAGCTGAAGAGGGATAGGCTCGTGATTATTTAGCAATCCATCTAGGAGAAGGAAACTCTGAATTCGAAGCTAGCTGAAGCGGGATAGGCTCGTGATTATTTAGCAACCCATCTAAAAGAAGGAAAACTCTGAATTCAAACAAACCTGCATTGGTTTGGGTTCTGTTAGGCTATCTTGTCTTAGACCCACTCTTACGGTTGCAATAAATCTGCTGTCTCTACAACCCTGATGGGTTACATTAATAATGATCGTGATTGAATTATTACTAATAATGTCCATATTCCAATGGAGTTTAGAGTTTGGGATGTGTACATGAAATAATCTTTTAGGAATACACTGTAAAAAAAATAAAAAATAACTTGTTACACCTTAATATGATAATCATATTATTAGTATAAAAAAATGATAGATTTTCTTTAATGTATTTTTTATAGTACGGCTCGCCCTGTATAAGGCCCGGTGTCACTCGAGGTAGAAGTTTACGTTAAGGGTTAGGAGAGGAACATAACAGTTGACTCTAGGCTCTATGTTCCATAGTTGTTTGAGTGAAAACGTACATCTCGCTGAATATGGAGCGAATGTGGGTGGTTCCTACTACATAAGTTGCCTGGCGGGTCCTAGCTGCGAAGGAAAAACCTGGTGGAACCAAGTGATTCAGTTTGTCCGGGCACTTTGAAGTAATCATGGGTGATAATGTTTATAAAAAAAAATATTAAGTTAAGTTTACAAAAATAATGTTTTATGGATCATGTTCTATAGCCTTGGTCTACCACAGAAAGAAATGGCAACCCACTGCGGAAAAAGAAATCTGCCTCGTCAGTCTTGTATAGAAAGATACATGATCGCCTACGCGTGTATCACGCATGCCATATAACTGGTATCTGTCTACTAATATATATTAGTTTTATCTCTCTGTCTATTTTCATCAGTCCATATCTATCTATCTATCTATCTATCTATCTATTCCTATCAGTCCATATCTTTGTTAAATCATTTCACCCCAAGCAAGGTAATAAAGTCACAAAGACGTATGTGGTTACTGGGTGTTAGAGAATATAAGAAAAATACTATTAGGGTGAGAGAACTATAAAAGAACAAAAATTAAGAAGACAAATGACAACGATTGATATTACATTTAAATTTTTGAATTTTATGTATCTGTCGATCTATGTATCTATTTATGGTAATACTTATATAAGTATATTAATACCATCTATCTTTCTATGTTTATACTTATATAACCTCGGCATGTTATTAATATGCAACAATGGGAAATTCGATTTTAAAGTATATCGTAAACCCCTAGACAAAAAAGATTTAATCAACTTCTATTCCCACCATCACCAACAAGTAAAATCTGGACAAGTCAAAGCATTCTACCCCAGAACCCTTAGAGTATGTAGTCTGGAATTCCTAAAGGAAGAAGAGAAATATATTGAGAAAATATTCAAACTTCTTCACTACCGACATCATTTTATCCGCAACGCTTAAAAATGAGCTTACAAAATCAACAAAGCCAAAAAACAGACACTATTCATAACACTTCTAACAAAAATTACACAAAATTCCAAATTCTGACCTCCAACACTTTTCCTATTAAACTTGCAAACAAATTAGTCATCCCTAACACTAGGATCGTTACCACCACCTCCAAGACAGTCGGAGATTATTTATTAAAGACATTTTTTATGTTTAACGTTCTTTTTATAGATACAAGTATTTAAGTAAATTCTCTGTTTATAATAAACAGTATTAAATAACATTTACCGGCCTGAATGACGGTTCCGTATAGGATGCAGGTTCGAATCCTGTCAAAGGACGAATATTTTCTATGAAAATTTCTCGGACATTCAGGCCGGTAAATGTTATTTAATACTGTTTATTATAAACAGAGCATTTACTTAAATACTTGTATCTATAAAAAGAACGTTAAACATAAAAATGTCTTTAATAAATAAATTGTCGGACTTTGTCCATTTCTTAATGTATGACGTCATTTGTTTACATTTGATACGCCATGAGCAGTTATGAATGTACGAGATTCATGGAAGATTGAAGTTTATAAGCAGTAAATTCGACCTTGTCAACCGAACGATCCTTTCCGGCCGAGCGGTTAGGCACGTTAGGCTAAATGACGGTTCCGTATAGGATGCAGGTTCGAATCCTTTCAAAGGACGAATATTTTCTATGAAAATTTCTCGAACATTCAGGCCGGTAAATGTTATTTAATACTGTTTATTATAAACAGAGCATTTACTTAAATACTTGTATCTATAAAAAGAATGTTAAACATAAAAATGTCATTAATAAATAAATTGTCGGACTTTGGCCATTTCTTAATGTATACAGTCGGAGATATAATTATTAAGAAAAATAAATCCACCACCAATTCAAATGCAGGCATTTGTCAAATAAATTGTTTACAATGCAAAAAATGTTTATGTGGGGAGACATCACGTGATCTAAAAACCCGCATCTACGAACACAAGAGAGATTGGCGTTTGGATAATCGATCTAACTTTCGGAATCGATACTGGACATCATTTTGATTTCACTAATGTCACTCTAATTTTTAAAAAAAGAATATATTCCTTTATGGAGAAAATACATTGAAAACGTAATTATAACATTATTACCAACTATAAAAAAAACACCTAAAATATTACATTACATCGCCATCTTTCTTTGAATCCATTCTTAAAGAATCTGACTTACAATACAAAGAATGCAGCCATAAATTAGAAACTTGTGACTCCACGCTGCGCGTGTTGACCGCAAAAAGGTGAAAACAGAACTCACATAGTACAGACACACATACAAATTACAAATACGCATTACCAGCTGTGCCCACTTAGACATACAAGAATCTTCACAAACCTACATGCACACAGAATTATATACGGTTTAATACATGTGAGATGTTTCTGACCAATGAGAACTGACACAAGCATAATTAAAAATATAAATGTTTCTACCTTTTTGTCTGTTTTCTCTCAATCTCTGATGAAGCTTTAATACATGTGAAATATGTTAAATTGATATAGGTTTTCTATTTGCTCTTTGTTTTATAATCATGTCGGATTCCGATCCATATTTGATCTGCATTTGTTCTTTAACTCATATATATATATATATATATATATATATATATATATATATATATATATATATATATATATATATATATATATTATCTTTCGAGATATCTCTCACAGTACATATTTATCAATATATCTATATTGATGACTTTTCTCTATCTCTATTCATATCTATCTGTCTTTGTGAGTGGATATATATATGTATACATACATGTATACATACATACATATATGTGTTTGTATGTGTGAGTATTTAAGCAGCATATTTTCATTCAAGCATGTTCAATTAAATAATTTGGACGCATTATGTCTATTTATTTTAGTTTTAATCATTTCAAGTCCAGGAATTAATTTCTTGGTGACTGTAGAAAATTGATTAAGAAAAGATCCAAAATTGTCTTTCAAATAGTTCTTATTTTCCCAAGTGCTTTCAATCTCATCTGAGACCATCTTCAGGGATTTCATATATATGGATGTGTTATGAGTTAACACCGTACTTTCAAAATAATTTTTACCTCTCTACAAGGAAGGTAACTTATGCGATTAAAAAAAATTATAAGATTTTTAATTGTAATACGTCTAAATTATTTAACCAAACATGTGTATATATATATATATATATATATATATATATATATATATATATATATATATATAATCTCTTCCTATGTGTCTTAAATCTTTATACATTGACTGAATATATATGCTTGCATGAGCCTGTGTGTATGTGCGTGTGCATGCGTGTGAACGCACGTGCATGGGACGGGGGAGGGTGACTTAAAATATTTTTGTGATTTGCAGAACCTTAGGGCCAAGATTAGATGAAAACGGTTTACTGAAAGGCTCAAGGAATGAAAATATAACTTTCCACCAGCAACGCCATCAACAAAAACAAAAATTACAGAAGCAAAAAAAAAAAAAAAAAAAATAAAGTCTGATTCTTCCCACGCATTTCTTCTACCCTGACCTCTAACAAAACAAAAAAAAACAACAAAAAAAAAAAGAAACACGCATTTCTTCTACCCTGACCTCTAACAAAACAAAAAAAAAACCCAAAAAACAAAATGGATGAAATTGGTTGGAAATATAAACTTAAAATTCAGAGCCGAACATTGAGTTTGTTGCTTTATGTTTGCATTTTTCATGGCACAAACCAAAATAGGCATAACCAGAAGAAAAGAGAAAGAAAGAAGGAAGGAAGAAGGAAGGAAGGAAGGAAGGAAGGAAGAAAAAAAACTTAATAATGGTTTTGCTCTTGGCTGTTACTGTTTTCACCTGACTGCTTTTAATCGTGAGCTGACAAACGGAATGCAACCAGAGGGAAAGGTCCTCACATACGTAAATACCCTATAAAATCGTTGCCAGGTCAGAAGCAATCCAGGAGAAATGTCATGGAGAATGTTTGCAAATTGTTCTTTGATTCTAGGCAAATATTTATAAACTATTTTTTTCCTTGTTGTTGGTACGTTTATAGGTGGAATCTCGGTACTTATTTTCAGATATATAAATAAGTACATGAAAACATAACTCTCCCTCTCCCTTTGTCTCTCTCTCTCTCTCTCTCTCTATATATATATATATATATATATATATATATTTATATGTGTGTGTGTGTGTGTTAAGAAATATAGTTTTACGGTCTGCTATATCAATGGAATAAGTGCCCAATATCAGGGATAGAGCGTATCTAAATATGAATTTGAACACTGAAGTCAATACGACAGAGTGTTTCACGCTAAAGGCAATCATCAGGCTACATGAGTTGTTTTTTTTCCCGACTATTTATATATATATATATCTGTCAGTGGTGCATTGTGGGTAGTCTATTCTAACGGTTATTTTGGCGTGAGTGGTTTATTTATTTATCTATTTAGATTAATTTATTTTGCTTTTTTTATTTATTTTTATTTTATATATTTTTTTTCGATTTTCGATGTTTTATTAACGTAGTGTTTTTTTTTTTTAGATTAGTTTTGATCGTTCATTTAATAGTTTGTTTGGGAAGGTAATTAAAGCTATTTTGTCGTCCAATTTTTGGATTGATTGTTGTAGTATATTCTAAAGAATCTATAACTAACAAAATACAGACAAAACTAGAAAAACAATAATAAAGATTTTCAAAAATAACGTATTCGACATAGAGAAACTAACATAAACGAAGAAGATTTTGTAGATGCTACCTTCAATCTAAGGAAAAGTACATATAAACCATAGAGAAAGCTTAATGATAAACTACTGAATATACATACATCTTCCAATAACCCGCCATCTATAATCAAACAGATACCACAGGCTTTCCGACAATTCTTCCAATGAAACCATATTTTAACGAAGCTACAAAACAGCCCTAAACGCAGTGGATTCCCAGTAAAACTCACATACTCACCACAGAGCACAAAAAAATCCCACAGGAAGAGAAATATCATATAGTTCAGCCTACCGTACAAAAAAAAACCCGTAAAAACAAACGTGGGGAAAATATTCTTCAAACTTTTCACAAACACTTCTCGGAATCAAGCACTATTTACAAAATATTCAACAAAAACACAGTAAAAATCAGCTACAGTTGCACCGAGAACATGGCACAAATAATAAAAAGCACAACAGGAAAACTATCAACAAACCACCCGAACAAACTAAACCTGCATGTAAATGCAGAATAAAGAATGAATGTCCCGCAAACGGTAATTACTTACAAAACAACTTAATATACCAAGTCATGATAAAATCAACAGATGATGAAGAAAAAATATGTACAAGAGTAACTGAAGAACCCTGGAAACAAAGAAACTATGCACACAAAGCATCTTTCCCAAATAGTAAATACGCGAAGAGAACAATGCTTTCTATGTATATTTGGGAAATTAAAAGCAAAATGCAAATCACACCAAAAATATCATGGAAAATAAGGAAAAGAACATCACCCTACAACAATCAATCCAAAACCTGAAAACTTTGCTTGGAAGAAAAAAATAGCTATTAATACCTTCCCAGATCAAAACAAATTATTAAATAAACAATCTGAACTCAACTCTAAATGGAGACATGAAAACAAATTTTTACTACATTACTTAAAAATCGAAAATTGAAAAGAATAAATAAAAATTAAAATTAAAATAAACAAAATCGAAATAAAAAAACAAGTAAAATAAATTAATCCGAGCAAATAATAAAGAAATTATCAAACCACTCCCGCCATAACAACCATTAGAATTGATGTAAAAGAATAAATACAAATAAAAAATAAATGAAAAAATACAAGTAAAAATAATCAATCCAAATAATTAAATAAAATAAATAATAAACAAATTAACAAACCACTTCCACCAAAATAACAGTTAGAATAAACTGCAACAATCAATACAAAAATTGGACGAAAAGATAGCTATAATTACATCTTCAGACCATAACAAACTACTATATAAATGATCAGAACTCATGTCAATTTTTTGCTACGTTACTTAAAAATCGAAAACTGAAAAGATTAAATAAAAATATATAAAATAAAGTAAATAAGAAAACACAAGTAAAAGTAAACCACATAAATAAATAGCCAAATTAACAAACCCTCCAGCCAAAATAACCGTTAGAATAAATAAAAATTAAAAATAAATAAACAAAAACAAATAAAAATAATCAATTCAAATAAATAATAAAATAACAAACAAGCCACTCCCATCAAAAAAACAGTTAGAATAGACTACAACAATCACTCTAAAAATTGTATGAAAATAAGTTTAATTACCTTCCCAAACAAACTATTAAATGAACGATCAAAACAAATCTAAAAAAAATTACTACGTTAGTAAAACATCGAAAACCGAAAAGAATAAATAAATATATAAAATAAAAATAAATAAATAAAACAAGTAAAATAAATTAATCCAAATAAAACACACACACGCGCGCGTATATATATATATATATATATATATATATATATATATATATATATATATGTAATGAAAAACAAACCACTTTAAGGTACCATTACGATAATCTATTTCACCAAAAATCCTTTTTTAAGGATTCAGGATCATCAGGTAAAACTTCCAACAACGAATTGAGAGGAAAAATCTATATATATATATATATATATATATATATATATATATATATATATATATATAAGTAGCATTATTTAAGCATGAATAATCTGGATATATTTAATAGGAGTAGGTAGACCCTCCTACCGCCCGGTCAACACTCCTTCCCCTTCTCCTGGACATTATTGTCTAAGAAGGGGTTCCCGGAACTCTCTCTCTCTCTCTCTCTCTCTCTCGCACTCTCTGACTTCTGTACTAGTGCTGATGTGTTTCTCCCGTGACGTGTGCAGTCTGTGGCATTGCCTCTCCAATCGGTTGTTAACTGGGGCAAGAATTGGATGGTCAACTTTAACGCCTCAAAAACTAAACTACTCTCTATTAATCACCATAGAGATCCTTCCCTGCCCCCCATTAAAATGTCTGATAGTCAACTTCTTGAGAGCAACTCTCTGCATCTGCTCGGTCTCACGTTGACTGCTGACCTGAGATGGAACAAATACATTGAGTCAATTGCATCGTCCACCGCGAGGAAAGTTGGCTCTCTGTGCCGCGCCAGGAAATTTTTCTCCACGGAATCGATACTTCAAATATACAAATCAACCATTCGCCCTTGCATGGAGTATTGCTGCCATATATGGTCTGGAGTACTTTCTGTTTGCCTCGGGTTTCTTGACAAGATCCAGAGGCAGATATGCAATATAATTGGCCCTGTTCTGGTATCTCGTCTACAGTCGCTCTCTCACAGACGCGCCGTCTCCTCTCTCTGACTTTTCCACAAATACTTTCATGGTAAATGCTTCGCTGAGCTGCCTTCACTAGTTCCCAGACTCCATGAATTCAAGCGCCCTACAAGGCTGGCATCCCGCTCTCACCCTTACACTGTAGAAACTACTAAATGTAGCCGCCTCTTCTACTCCAATAGCTTCATATCTCGCACCTCTCGCCTGTGGAAGACCCTACCCTATTACTGTTTCTCTGAGAGCTATTATCTCCAAATATTCAAATGTAATGTCAATCGACATCTCCAGTTGCCTTAATCTATCCACTATCCCTCTCCTCATCCTTTCTTCTAGCACTCCTATCTGCTCACGCTCCAAATCTTCTGCAACTCCCTGCATCCTAGTGGCTTCACGCCTTGCTCGAGGCGTAACGCTTAAAAAATATATATTATGTCTATTCATTTAATTTTAATCCTCTCGGTCTAATTCTCGAATCAACATCTTAATGTTAATATTAAATTCATTAAGGAAGGGGCTCTAATCTTCTTTTTTCTTTTTTTTTTCCCCCAAAGTATTTACAATTTCATCCAAGATAATCTTCAGGGTTAAATGCCTAAGACAAAAATTAATGTAATTGAAAGTTGTGATTTTTTTGTAATTGCACACACACACACACACACACACACACACATATATATATATATATATATATATATATATATATATATATATGTATATATATATATATATACATATATATATATATATTTGATTGGATAGATGTGAGCTTGTGACCCTGGGTTTCACGCTTTTGCGATCGTCAGACAAACTGATTAATTTTTTAAAAATTTTGGGTTCATGTAGATTGCGTGTATTGGTATTATTATGGAAGTGGTTGGGGAAACGTCGTCGTGGTGTCATCGTACTAACGCAAACATCGATGTATGTTCATATGCCTAATGGAGCACGCAGACACATACATACTTGGTAGTCCGTCGGGACTCATACATATATAAACATATGTGGGCAGTTTCGGATATGACATATGTATGTATACGGGTGGTGTTGTGTCTATACATACGCATTTGTATGTTGAAGTTCAAAGATTGGAAGTGTAGCGAAAATTTCTCGTGAATGTATACATGTCATATTTTTATTTTTCCACTGAATAATATTTCCTCGCATGTATGTATTTCCGTGTGGTGGGCTTTGTGTGAAATTATGATAGGTAAAAATTATTATTATTTATATTTATATTCCGACCAAATATGTTAGCTCTATCTCTGATATTGAGCGCTTTCTAATAAGTACCGCGCATAGAATATATATATATATATATATATATATATATATATATATATATATATATATATATATATATATATGTATATTTATTTATTTATATTTATATACACACACTTTTCACATATATGCAAAACTAATGTCGTTTTTGACGTATTTTTTAAAGTCAAAAACTGACATTATTTTTGCACCAACATAATATATATATATATTAGGTTGGTGCAAAAATAATGACGTTCAAGATTGAACGAAGCTTTTGCTGCCGAAAGCCTGGGAAGAGATGGTTGAAGGTGAAAGGAAATCAGAGTAGATGAAATTGGCGATGGCGTGGATTTGTTTATGGTGGACCTCAACTTGCCAGGAAGTAACCCACACATTGATTTCATGACCATCTTCTGCTAAGCATAAACACACACATACATACACACACGCATATATATATATATATATATATATATATATATATATATATATATATATATATATATATTGAACAGCAAAAAAAATATTAAAAAATTAAAATCTTCAGACACACTGGGTTGTAGATTAATATTCTTTCGTTTTTTTTTTATTATTATTTCATTTAGATTCCTCGACTAGTTTCGGCCAATAGGCCATCATTGGGAGAAGAAATATTTCTGCTTGCTTATATATATTAGGTTGGTGCAAAAATAATGTCGTTTTTGACATTAAAAAATAAGTCAAAAAACGACATTATTACGTCATTATTTTTGCACCAACCTAATATATATATATATATATATATATATATATATATATATATATATATATATATATATATTATAATTATTTTTTTTAGATATGATTCCATCGCTCTACTTGTGTATTGAGAACTGTTTTTTTTTTTAAATAAAAAAAAACTACTAAAGAACTTTGGATTATTAACCTAACGGTTCTTTCCTATTTTTTTTTTTTATACATTTCCCTTACTCAGATTTCTCGAAAGCGCATACCTATAGATGTATTACACATTATTTAATAAATAAAAATAAAAAATGGAGCGTCTTTTTCAAATAAAAAGTGTCCGCTGTAATAACGTTTCAAGTTATGGAAATACATATGTGTGTGTGTGTGTGTGTGTGTGTGTGTGTGTGTAAATTTCAGTCATATCTAAAAATATATCTGTAAAAAGACAATATGAATCAATTTGTTTCTTTTCTTTAGTCATATATATATATATATATATATATATATATATATATATATATATATATATATATATTAGGTTGGTGCAAAAATAATGTCGTTTTCTCACATAGTAACATATGTGAGAAAACGACATTACTTTTGCACCAACCTAATATAAATATATATACAAGCAATATGTGAGCGAATGGTGTATAATCCCAAATTTAGTAATATTTAATTTTTCAATACAGAGTTGAGGAAAAATATTATTTTTTGTTAGGATATTAAATCAAAACCATGTTAAAAAACGCTACACAATTGCTATCGTGTTTCAACGCATATCAATGTGTCTCCTCGGGAGATTTTAACTTTCTAGCGGGTGAACGATTAATTTAATTTCAAAAGCAAAATACCTCATATTTACCGAGAAAAAAAAGGCTTGGTGGATTTACCTTGCTCAATCAATCAGAAATGATCTACTTTAAACTCAAACTAAGTGAAAAAGTAAGTTTTTTTTTTTAGAAATGGGTCATGAGAAGAAGTTGTCTACAAACAGATCGCAGACATTAGATTAAAACGGATACAGATGGCTACCTTAATTCGTAAAGTGTATAAAATCAATCAACTTTCCCAAGAAATAAAAGCGGAGCAGGTAAAGCGATAATTTAACCTGATACTAACGAGTTATACGCTTTGTGAGTTTTCCCCATAAATTTTTTATAGTTGATGAATAAGAGGCCTTTTTAAGTAATAGTAAACAATTTAAGCCAATAGAATTATATGGCAAATTAATATTACTCTTAAGTAAAGAGCATCCATATAAGATGTTACTAATATCAACCAATCAATGCAAGATATTAAAAAAACTAAATTCCAGTACATTCATATAAGACAATAATAATACTAACAAATTAATACAGAACTATATTAAATCTAAATTGATCTTACGTATAAAAAAATAAGCCGTATTAGGCGTATCGCGGTTTGTCTACTAAAAATATAATAGATAGCATTATCTAATCCCAAAGATTAACCAAATTGCAAGGTAAAAGTTAGACTAGGCATACAATTTACTATTAATTCATTTCTTTGGTTTAATAAGAGTTTTTTATCAAAAAATCTGATCATTTCCAGTTTTTCATGTAAACACAGAAAACAGGGTTCATATAAAGATCTACATGTTCTTGATATTTTTTTAAATTTTCCGTTTCACGTCAGGAGTTTTATATTTGTAATACTTTAAAAATTCCCGATAGCTTAGGGGTATAATCTCTAACTGATGCCAAATCGTTCAAGTTTCAATCCCGGCTTGAAGCAATCGGATGTCTAGTCACACTTGTGGATGACTATATATATATATATATATATATATATATATATATAGTATGATTGAAAAATAACTCCCCATTTCAAAATACTTTAAAAAAATGGATATTAGAGGAAAGTGTTTAGCATGAGGTTAAATTCGATACGATCACCAGATTTCTCTGCCAGCTTCAGAAACAACCCAGGAATCGCATAAACTAATTTCACCTGGAACTCTTGTGGTATGGAAGACATAACTTCTTGTATTCGCCCCTCAAGTCCTTCCAAAGTCTTGGTTTGGTATAGTAGACTTGCTCCTTTAATTAATCCCGAAGAAGAAAGCAACAGGGTGTTAAGCCAACACTCCTGACTGGCTACTCATTCATAAAATAAGGAGTTACTCATCAATCACCCAGTATATTTATCTGTGTGTGTGTGTGTTTATATTGGCTGTATTTGGGCACAAAATTTTAATTCAGATTTTTTTCATGTAAGTTTCTACTGTTTGAACTATTTGTTTCTGGTTTCTGGGAAGAATTTAGATATTAATTATTATTTTGGGGGTTTATTCGATTGTGTTTAAAGTAGGAATGGTGATTCTTTGGTGACGTTTTGGTTTGATAGTTTGTCATATCGGACTTTTGTCAACTATCAACGCATCAATTTTGGTGTTATATTTTCTTTCTCCCCAACACACTTTTCATTACACTCTCTCTTTCTCCGACTTTTCTTTCTTTTTAATTATTTTCTTTCATTTTCTTCTCCCATTTCCTTTCTTTCTTCTTCTCCTACCTTTCTTCCATCATTTTGCTTTTTCTACCATTCAACGATTTTATTTCTTTCCTTCAGTTTCACACTTTTTATATCATTCTCACACTTTTCTTTTTCCGTCACTTCTTTCTTTCATTTTATCTTTCTTTGTGTATTCTAACGTTTTCTTTCTCACTTTTCTCACGTTTTCTTTCGTTTTCTTTTTCGTTTCTTTCTTTCGCCCACGTATCTTTTCTTTTTCTTTCTTTCTTTTATTCTTTATTTATTTATTTCTTTTCACAGTCTTTCACGGTTTATTTTCTTCTATCCAATGATTTTCCTTTCTTTCTTTCTTTCTTTCTTTCTTTCTTTCACCCACATTTATTTTCCTTTTTCTTTCTTTCTTTCTTTCTTTCTTTCAATCTTTTCTTTCGTTCGCCCACGTATCTTTTCTTTTTCTTTCTTTCTTTTATTTTTGTTCATTTTCATGTGGCCAATGATTTTTCTTTCTCTCTATCTCTTCTTTCTTTTGCCCACATTTCTTTTTCGTTTTCTTTCTTTTTTCTTTCTTTCACTCTTTTTCTTTCTTTGGCCCTTTTTCTTTCTTTCTTTCTTTCTTTCTTTCTTTCTTCCACGTATCTCTTCTTCTTCTTTCTTTTATTCTTTATTTATTTATTTTCACCATCTTTCACGCTTTTTCTTCTATCCACTTTCTTTCTTTCTTTCTTTCTTTCTTTCGCCCACATTTCTTTGCCTCTTTCAACCTTTTTCATTTTTAATGTCTTTCTTTCACCATTTTTGCTTTCTTTTTTGCACACTTTTCTTTCTTTTTAACAATGTTTCTTTCATTCTTCCACCTTTTTTCTTTCTTTCCTTCTGTTTTTCCTTCTTTCATCTTCTGTTGTTATTTCTTTACCTTTTTTGTCTTTCTTTCTGCTACTGTTTTTTCTTTCTTTCTTTTTCTTTCTTTCTTTTTTCTTACTTTCTTTCTTTCTTACTTTCTTTTTTCTTTCTTTCTTTTTTCTTACTTTCTTTTTCCTTTCTTTCTTTTTTCTTACTTTCTTTTTTCTTTCTTTCTTACTTTCTTTTTTCTTTCTTTCTTTTTTCTTACTTTCTTTTTTCTTTCTTTCTTTTTTCTTTCTTTCTTTTTTCTTTCTTTCTTACTTTCTTTTTTCTTTCTTTCTTACTTTCTTTTTCCTTTCTTTCTTTTTTCTTACTTTCTTTTTTCTTTTTTTCTTACTTTCTTTTTTCTTTCTTTCTTTTTTCTTACTTTCTTTTTTCTTTCTTTCTTTTTTCTTACTTTCTTTTTTCTTTCTTTCTTTTTTCTTTCTTTCTTTCTTTCTTTTTCTTACTTTCTTTTTTCTTTCTTTCTTTTTTCTTTCTTTCTTACTTTCTTTTTTCTTTCTTTCTTTTTTCTTACTTTCTTTTTTCTTTCTTTCTTACTTTCTTTTTTCTTTCTTTTTTCTTACTTTTTTTTTCTTTCTTTCTTTTTTCTTTCTTTCTTTTTTCTTTCTTTCTTACTTTCTTTTTTCTTTCTTTCTTTTTTCTTACTTTTTTTTCTTTCTTTCTTTTTTCTTTCTTTCTTTTTTCTTTCTTTCTTACTTTCTTTTTTCTTTCTTTCTTTCTAGTTCTCTATCTTTTTATTACCCCACTTCCTCCTATCGATTTTTGTATTGAACTGACCAGAGCCTCAGCTATGCACAACACCCAACCTACCGCACCATCGAAAAATACTATGTTAATAGAAGGATTTGGATCTGACACAGGCAAAAACGTCAGTTAAAGTGATAAGTACTAAAAATCAGTCATCCATGACGAAATCTGATAAAAAATAAGTTTCTGTCTGCGAGAGGTGTGTTTGTGTGTGTTGGGGGGAGATTCGACCAAGTGTTTGCATAATAAAAACCTAGCTTTACAATGTAACTTATTCCTTTGCCTGCCACCCATCACAGCCACACCTCCTCAGTCCATCATCACATCTGATAAGCAAGAAAGTTGGGTTTTTTTTTTATCAAACTTTTTTACGGTATAATTGTGCAGACAGGCTGAAAAGACATGTTCGAGTCTATTTGTCATTATAATCTCTCTTTCTCTGGCTCTCTCAACCCGTTAATTCTCTCTTAGTCTCTCTTTAGATTTGTTTTTCTTTCTCTTTCTCATCAGGCTCCCACACTCTCTTCACATATATTTCATTCTTTGATTTTCTCTCTCTCTCTCTCTCTCTCTCTCTCTCTATATATATATATATATATATATATATATATATATATATATTTCACCTTTTCCTTCTCTTGCTTGAAGTCTCAACTTCTCGCTCTCTTTCACTTAGTCAGTTGTGTGTCATGCGTAATACACGCTTAGCCGATCATGTATAGCCGAGTCCGAAATTCAAGGCAATAAAGCTTCAGATTTTTTCCCGCGGTAGGTTGCTATTTCTTTCTTTAGACTAACCCGGTCTGTCCTGCTATTTACCAATAGCTGGGTGAGGAGAGGATTTATACCTTTCCCAAGAGTATTAGCACGTAAGTGAAAGTATCCGACTGAAATTCGAACTCGGCTTTCCGATTCCTCATTCCGAGTCGCTATCCATTACTCCACCGTTATCAGATGTGAGCTTCAGTCTGCCTCTGACTTTGTCTATCTCTCTCGTACTCCTTGATTCTCTACTTTCTTTGTCTCTCTTTCTCTCTCTTTTGCTCTTTCTCTCCCACGTTCCCTTCCTGACGTACACATTCTTAGGCTCCCTTTCTCTGTTTTCTTCTCTTTCTCGCCGTCTTTCTCTATTTCTCACTCTCTTGGTTGATGTACCCTGTACTGAGCACTAGACTTTCGCTCTCGCTTTTTCTTACTCACTATTAAATTCTTTTTCGGACATTACCTGTCTTTCTCTTTTCCTTGATTCTCTTAGTTTCAATCTCGGTCTTTCTTTCTTTCTTTCTTTCTTTCTTTCTTTTTCTGTCTGTATCTTTCTATCTCTCTCACTTGCTTGATGTCCCCCATTCTCACCATAGAAGTTATTTTCGCTCTCTCTTTCCCTTACTTTCTCTCATATTGTCAGATTCTGTCTTTCTCAGACTCACTTTAGCTCTCTCTTTTTTTCTTGACTTTCCTGGTATAACTTTCTTTTCGTTTTCTATCTGTCTGTCTGTCTGTCTGTCTGTCTCTCTCTCTTTCTTGTTTAATATCTCTTATTCTCACCTTTGAATTTATTTTCACTCTTTCTCTCTCTCTATCTCTCTCTCTCTCTCTCTCTCGGAAATTATCAAATTTGTCTCTCTCAGACCCGTTTTTTCTCTTTTTTTCATTGTCTCTTTCAATTTGACAATCAATGTTTTCTTTCTTTCTAAGTCTCTTTTTTCTTCTCCCTCATTCTCTCTCTCTCTCTTTCTTGCTGGACCTCCCCAGTTTTCAACCTTGGTCGTGTTCTCTCTCTTTATCTCTCTCTCTCTTTCACTCACTCAATTTATCAAATTTTGGCCCTCTCAGCTGTCCATTATCTCTTCCTCTTTATTTGTCTCTCTCAGTTTGACCTGCACTTTTTCTATCTATCTATCTATCTATCTATCTATCTATCTATCTATCTCT
Source organism: Acanthosepion lycidas (assembly GCA_963932145.1). Taxonomy (NCBI): domain Eukaryota; kingdom Metazoa; phylum Mollusca; class Cephalopoda; order Sepiida; family Sepiidae; genus Acanthosepion; species Acanthosepion lycidas. The sequence continues at coordinate 39,559,804 of OZ010603.1, forward strand.
CTTGATGGTCAGTTCCAATACATCCCAGCTACTGGGGTTTTTCTTTCCGGTTATTTCACTGACACGCACTCCAGAATTAAGGCTTTATTTATGGCCCACATAAATTCTGGGAATTACGAAAAACTTACTTTCAAACTAGTTTGGCTGAAAAGTTAAGCAAAGTACAGAAATAAAATAAAAAGTCCTGTTTGTTTATTTCGGGTCAGCAGATCAGTGATTTTTATGCCACACTGAGCATAAAAAATTTTCTTAGATACGTTTAGGTACAAATTTGGGTTGTGGGGAGTGATGAAAAGTTCTTGGCCCAACCAAAAGGAATCCCAAAAAGGAAAAAAAAAAAAATCTGATATTTGCTCATTTGCCCAAGAAATTTCCAACTCCACCTTTTTGGAACACAAATTCAAAAAGCATTTATATCACACACCGCATTCATTACCCCTCACCCTTGAGTGGATTTTAGCTGAAATTTAGTAAAAAAATATACTAAAAAAAACGAAAAACCATCATAGCAGATTTCAAGTCCCATATGAAAATAGAGTATTATGTTGTCGCCCGGTTCACACTCCTTCCCCATTTTTTGAACAGGAAAAGAGGTATAACTCTAGTTTCCTGTTTAGTATTGAGATTCCCGTTCCTTCTAAAGTTTTCTCATTTTCTTTCATCCTCAGTAACCCATTGCATCTAATTGGCACTATTGCCTTGCTTGGGGTGCAATGATTAAAAAGATGTAGTAATGAACATATTTCAGACAATATTTGCTGCTATATAAAAATAGTCTTGTGTCAAACAAAAATAATATATAGATGCACATTTTGGAATTCTATATATATATTTTTATCATTTCATCGTAAGCAAGGCAATAAAGCCACTAAGATCCATGGGGTTACTGAGCATAAGAGAATATAAGGAAAAGTAGACATCATTAAGAAGACCGAACATTTTTGAAAATGAAAGTTGACGGGGAAAAAAGCAACCGGAAGATAGTTCCACTGGTGAGAAGTGCGGGTAAAGAAACTGTTAGCATGGAACTAAGAATGGTTGCATCTAGCCAATTCAACTGTAAGATGATGATATCTTGCCATTAATCTTAAATTTATGAAGTAGGCATCGGAGAGCCGAGTTCGAAATTGAAGTTGAATCCATTACATTCACATACGTGCTATGAATCATCTTCTTCTCCCTCTAGCTATGGGTAAATAGTAGGACAGACCAGGTTCTATAGCCTTGGATGGCAACTGGTCTACCACAGAAAGAAATGGCAGCCTACTGCGGGAAAGAATCTGCCTCGTCAGTCATGTATCGAAAGATAAATAATTGCCTAAGCGTGTATCAAGCATGGTACATTAATGACTGAAGTAACAAAAAGGAAAGCTTATCAGAACAATTATCATAAACATATTTATAGAAAAGGCATAGGTAAGCTATGTTATGGCAGTAGGGAAGAATTTGCAGCTGAGATGCTAGGTTACGACTAATAACATTGCAGATTCTTCTTTGGATTTTATCAGGAATTTCTAAATATGTAGCAGAAACTCTAGAACAGATGTGACAGCAATATTCAATGCATGACGAATAGTATATATATATATATATATATATATATATATATATATATATATATATATATGGTTGGATAGATGTGAGCTTGTGACCCTGGGTTTCACGCTTTAGCTCTATCTCTGATATTGAGCGCTTTCTAATAAGTACCGCGCATATATAATATATAAATAATTATACACATATATATATATATTTATTTATATTTATATACACACACTTTTCACACACACACACACACACACACACACACACACACACACACACACACACACATATATATATATATATATATATATATATATGACGAATGGTATATATATATATATATATATATATATATATATATATATCAAATATGGTGTGAAGTTCAATTTCTATTGCATGAATCATTCATACAAAAAACAGATTAGTGAAAATTATTAAAATTACATTAACCCACAAACCTCTAGATGAATGTTGTGATCCCTCTTTTTAATAAATTCAACTTGTATAAGGTCTTTTTTTGCTAGTGCTTTCATCTGATGATTCATCTAGTCGTTCGTGGTTTAATGTAATTTAAATAAATTTGTTTGCGAAGATGTATTCTCGCCATTTATATCATTAACTTCATTGATCTGTTGTTTACGGTAGCAGTGAAGAATAGAACAATCACACCAGTCGAGAACTTTTCTTTAATGTGGGTGTGACTTTAATGTTCCTGTCAATTCTCTTCTGTTAGTTGTCAAATTTCGTCTGTGTGTTTTTTTTCTGTCTGAACCAGGGTGACCTGGGTTCCAGCAACAGAAGTTTGTCGGCTCCTTCAATTAATTCGAAGACCCTTTTATAACCTATAGGTAGACTCTGAATTCATGTCTTGGAATTTAGAAGGAAACCTTTTGATTGGTTTTGGATGGAAAACAAATGCAGCTGATTTCCCACAAATCAAGATGTACAAAAAATAATTTTTGAATTCATAAATCAAGTCATAGCCCAACAAAACGCCTGCTTTCTCTCGGAAAAGCGGACAATACACATTGAAGCAGCTTAAATTTCTTATAATAGTTCAGTGCAAGAAACAAATAAAAATCCAGAGATGAAAACGCTTGGTGAATATTAACGGATATGACATTACGTCATATCATGTAGAGTGGAATGATGAATCATTGTTAACACACACACACAAAATAAATAAATAAATAAATGAATTACACAAATTTAGTGCATTTTGTGACAAATAATGACCAATAAATTCTATGTTAATTATCAACTTAAAAATTATCTCTTAATATAACAATGAAATCCAAGCTCCTTAAATTGCCAACAGGTATGCTCAAATACACTTCTCAGAATTTCGAGGGTAACCCGTTTATTGGTTTGGGCTGACAAACTAATGCAGCTGTTTCCCCACGAATTGAAGTATACCAAAAATATTTTTGAAATAAAAAAATTAAGCAACAGCCAGAAGAGGTGTCGGCTTTCTCTATGAAAGCCAGACTATGCCTGCTCAAACAGCTTAAATTTCTTACAGGAACACTCTTCTGGCTTTTTGCGTTCTAGTCAACTTCTATCTTCAAAGTGCATTTTCGAAATGTCTGATTTTGTCAGGAAATCTCCAACACAGCCTTTTTGGAATACGAATTCTAAAAGCATTCACACCACACATTTTATACAGTGCCACTCCCCTATGAATAGATTTTAGGCGAAGCAGAAACACAATACTAGATTTCAACTACAAATGTACAACCTCTTTCTAAAAATATTTGATGCTCTATCAAAATAGTCTTGTGCCCCAACAAAAATATTATACATTTTGGAATCCTATGTATTTTTAATCATTTCACTCCTTCACCTCAAACAAGGCAATAAAGCCCCTAAGACAAAAGAGTTTACAGTGAGAGAATGTGAGAAATATTTTCAAAAAATTGAATTAAATTTTAATGTCAATCGTGACCTTTTGTCTTTTTAATTCCTGTTCTTTTATTGTTCTCTCCTTAATAATGTTATCTTTTTCGTCATATTCATTCCTACTCAGTTATACTTTGCATCTTAATAGCTATATTGTCTTGCATGGGACAAAATAATTAAAAGAAAAAGAAGGAAATGTGTCTTCAACAGGAACCGAATTTGTATTCCTTTTTACAACTAAGCTACAAGAAGCCACCACAGCAAAGCAATGCTCAATTACACTATTTTAGAAATGCACATCTCTCATTATAAACAAAGTAATTTTTTTATCTGTTAATTAAGATATTCTATTTAGTGTGCATTCATTATATACTAGCAGCATGGCCCGGCGTTGCCCGTGATTGATTCAAAAACCGTACAACTCATACAGCAATCGCTATCACTTGACTTAAAATATTTCTGCCCTTCCTTGCCTTTAAAGCAGTGCCCTTTGCCGTGCTGATGTTGCTACATGCCTTACTTCTTGCCTATCTCACACTGCAAATTTTTTCTAAGCTCTATACTAAACATTAAATCTGTTACGAAAAAAGAACTAAACAAAATGAACACAAAACGATCAGCTTTAAAAAAGAAAAAACCGAATGAAAAAAGAATGTTAACAACAAATACATTTTCACACCTAACCCAATTCTGCGGAATCAGAGTCAACGTTGAGTTTAAGCAAGTGAATGAGCGAATTGGAGTAAAGTGCCATGCAGATTTAAATTTTTCCCACTTGTGACGCATGCAGCTATCTATTATTTTTTGCATGCTAGCATGCTATAGTTAACATTCGTGTCAGTCAGCTGTTGGCTCTCACGCTGGGCAATAGAATCTTCCTGCCTATTCATGGCAGCCAGCTATTGGTTCTCACTCTGGCCACTAGAAAATGGCCGCAAACTACATGAAAACTGGTGTTAGAAGCATGAAAAAATCGATTATTTCTATTTTCGATGGGAGTTGGGAAATGTAAAGTCGGTCTTGGCCTTCCCACTAACTTGGAGCATGTGCATGTAAATTTTGAATCAAGCACGGGCAACGCCGGGCCATGCTACTAGTATATATATATATATATATATATATATATATATATATATATATATATAGAGAGAGAGAGAGAGAGAGAGAGAGAGATGAATAGACGGGGATAGATAGACATAAATGAACAGAATGAGATAGTTGTGGTTAGAATGAGATAGATAAATTGATAGATATGAATAGAATGAGATAGATAGAGATATCTAATAAAAAGACAGATAGATAGATAGATAGATAGATAATGAACAGACAAAGGATAGATAGATAGATAGATAGATAAACATAATTATGAACAGACAAAGGATAGATAGATAGATAGATAGATAGATAGATAGATAATGAACAGACAAAGGATAGATAGATAGATAGATAATGAACAGACAAAGGATAGATAGATAGATAGATAGATAGATAGATAATGAACAGACAAAGGATAGATAGATAGATAGATAGATAGATAGATAGATAGATAGATAATGAACAGACAAAGGATAGATAGATAGATAGATAGATATACATAATTAGTAGAGAGTTAAATATATAAACATATATGTTTTCTCCTTTTCATCTATTCCAGTGTCTCAGACTGATTTTCATTTGTGAACCGAAGCTTAAACAAGAACATTAATTCTCTTTCCACTCGAAATGAAACAATAAAATTTCAGTATTTCCATTCAGTTATGTTTCTCTTAAAATAATGCGTTCAAATTAAAACATAGAATAATTTTAAGCTGGACGCTTTTATAGAAACATTTTATTATGCACAACGATTGCCTCCATCCTCTTTTAATCTCATCACAATATGTTTATCATAACGTACAATACAAATTGGATAGCAAATTGTTTTGACAATTAATTCGTAGCAGATCTTAGAGAATATATGCTTCAAAGTCACGACTGACACAAAAAAGCATTATCAGGAATTACTTCATTAACTTAGCGTATTATAAGTGTAACACAAATTTGTATTATATGTGTAACATAAATTTATACGTGTAACATAAATTTGTATTATATGTGTAACATAAATTTTAATTTTACGTGTAGCAAAAATTTGTATTCTATGTGTAACATAAATTTATATTCTATGTGTAACATAACTTGTATTCTATGTGTAACATAAATTTATACGATATGTGTAACATAAATCTATATTATATGTGTAACATAAATTTGTATTATATGTGTAACATAAATTTTAATTTTACGTGTAGCAAAAATTTGTATTCTATGTGTAACATAAATTTATATTCTATGTGTATCATAACTTGTATTCTATGTGTAACGTAAATTTATACGATATGTGTAACATAAATTTATATTCTGTGTGTAACATAACTTGTATTCTATGTGTAACATAAATTTATACGATATGTGTAACATAAATTTATATTCTATGTGTCACATAACTTGCATTCTATGTGTAACATAACTTGCATTCTATGTGTAACGTAAATTTATACGATATGTGTAACATAAATTTATATTATATGTGTAACATAAATTATTTTTATATGTGTAACATAAATTTATATTCTATGTGTAACATAAATTTGTATTACATGTGTAACATAAATTTATGTTCTATGTGTAACATAAATTTGTATTATATGTGTAACATAAATTTATATTCTATGCGTTACATAAATTGTATCCTAAGTGTAACATTAATTTATATTCTATGTGTAACATAAATTTGTATTATATGTGTAACATAAATTTATATTCTATGTGTAACATAAATTGTATCCTATGTGTAACATAAATTTATATTCTATGTGTAACATAAATTTGTATTATATGTGTAACATAACGTGTATTCTATGTGTAACAATTTATTATGTGTGTAACAATTTTTTATTATATGTGTAATATAAATTTATATTTTATGTGTAGCATACATTTGTATTAAATGTGTAACATAAAATTTGTATTCTATGTATGACGTAAATGCATACTTACTGGGGCGTATATGGAAGTGGCCATTTTTTCAGTATCTTTAGCGATGGATCGTATGTATGAGATCTACTTGTGGTTTTGGATGTTTAAGTTCCAGTTGGTGTTCAAGGTCTGCAGCCACAGTCGGTGAGGATGGAATATATGAAACATGGTAAAGAGATATAAGACTATACAGAAAACAAATGTCAAAAGGGATACACATTAGGGAAATAGGATTAGGGATATGGCGAAAAGGATACACATTAGGGAAATGGGATTAGGGATATGGTAAAAAGAATACACATTAGGGAAATGGGATTAGGGTTATGGCAAAAAGGATACACATTACGGAAATGGGATTAGGGTTATGGCAAAAAGGATACACATTAGGGAAATGGGATTAGGGTTATGGCAAAAAGAATACACATTAGGGAAATGGGATTAGGGATATGGCGAAAAGGATACACATTAGGGAAATGGGATTAGGGACATGGCAAAAAGAATACACATTAGGGAAATGGGATTAGGGATATGGCAAAAAGAATACACATTAGGGAAATGGGATTAGGGTTTATCTCAAAAAGAATACACATTAGGGAAATGGGATTAGGGATATAGCAAAAAGGATACACATTAGGGAAATGGGATTAGGGATATGGCAAAAAGGATACACATTAGGGAAATGGGATTAGGGTTATGGCAAAAAGAATACACATTAGGGAAATGGGATTAGGGATATGGTGAAAAGGATACACATTAAGGAAATGGGATTAGGGTTATGGCAAAAAGAATACACATTAGGGAAATGGGATTAGGGATATGGCGAAAAGGATACACATTAGGGAAATGGTATTAGAGATATGAAAAAAGGATAAACATTAGGGAAATTGGATTAGGGATACAGCAAAAAAAGATACACTTTAGGGAAATGGGACTAGGAGTACGACAAAAATGGATACACATTAGAGAAATTGGATTAAGGCTACATCAAGAAGGATACACATTAGGGAAATGGCATTAGGGATACTGCAGAAAATGTACACATTCGTGGAATACGATTAGGTATACTGCAAAGAATGATACACATTAGTGAAATGGAATTAAGTATAAAGAAAAAAGATACACAATAAGGAAATTGGATTAGGGATAATGTAAAAAAAGATTCACTTAAGGGAAATGTGATTAGGGATAAGGCAAAAAGGATTCACATAAGAGAAATGCGATTAGGTATATTGTAAAAAAAACTACATATTTGCAGAATTGGCTCATGGATACTGCAAATATAGACATTAGAGAAATGAACTTAGTGATACAGCAAAAAGGATACACAATAGGGAAATGGGATTAAGTGTACGGCCAAAAAGATACACAATAGGGAAATGTGATTAGGTGTACGGCCAAAAAGGATACACAATAGGGAAATGGGATTAGGTGTACGGCCAAAAAGGATACACAATAGGGAAATGGGATTAGATGTACGGCCAAAAAGGATACACAATAGGGAAATGGGATTAGGTGTACGGCAAAAACGATACACATTTGGAAAATGGAATTTGGGATACTGCAGAAAATTTACACAAGGATACACATTAGAAAAATGGGATTAAGTATAAAGAAAATGATGCACATTGGTGAAATGGGATTAGGTGAACAGCAAAAGAGGATGCGCATTAGGGAAATGGGATTAGGGGTACAGCAAAAAGGTTACATTAGGGAAATGGAATTAGGGATGGCGTAAAAAGGATACACAATTGCAGAATGGGGTTAGAAATACCTCAAAAAAGGATACACATTAGGGAAAGGAATTAGGCATACTGCAAAAAGAAATGTTACACATTAGGGAAATTGTATAGGGGATATTGCAAAGGAGGATACACATTATGGAAATTTGATTAAGGATATTGCAAAAAGGATGCACATTAGGGAAATGGGATTAGAGATGGCGTAAAAAAGGATACACAATAGCACAATGGGACTAGGAATACTCCCAAAAAGGATACACATTAGGGAAATGCGATTAACGACATGGCATGAAAAGGATACACATTAGGCATACTGCAAAAATAAAATGCACATATGGGAAATGGAATTAGGCATACTGCAAAAAGAAAGGTTACACATTAGGGAAATTGTATAGGGGATATTGCAAAAGAGGATACATATTAGGGAAATGGAATTAGGGATACTGCAAAAAGAGGATAAACATTTGGTAAATTGGATTACAGATACTGTAGTTGCATCCCCTTAAAATCCAGGACGTATAAAAAGCACCCTGTAATATCCGTTAGTAGACGAGTAGTCAGTGTAAAGTTTAATAAAGTTTATTCATTGGTTCTGTTTTTACTACATTATGTTCTGCTGGGGGGGGATATACTTTACTAATTATCAAATCCAGACGACGAACCTACAGTACGATTGAATGTCCCAAATCATCTTTGTATGAAGATTATACATGACAGTAACATGATGAAAAGGGACACGTAGAAATAGGAAAGGTTGCGAGAGATATGAGGTGGAAATATTTTTGGCCTGGTATGTATAAAGACACCTCAATTCACATTAATACGTGCATCCCATGTCAATCTAGAAATATCCAAAAGTACATCGTAAAATGCAGGAAACTGACCTACACATTCCCCTTTGCTAATATTGCAGTTGATGTAAGAGGAACTTTCAATTGCTTATTATAAGGCAATGAATACATAGTTTTAAACATTTATAGAGTGGATGGATTGAGACAATTTGCCGTTCCTAATAAAAAAATAAAAGGTGAAGTTATCGCTCTTTTATTGATAGATTAAATTTTCCCTCGTTTCTGTGCTCCGTTGAAATTAGTTTCAAATAAAAGACGTAAATCGCATTACGAAACAAATGCTGAGATCTGATCAGGTTACTATATAGTTTTATCGTCCTTCATCGAGTGGAGTGACTTCATCGCACGATGAGAGACATATTAGCAAAGACAGTAGCTGATAATGAACGTTCCTGGGATGTACACTTGAGTCAAACGTTAGAATCGATCAGATTTAACGAAAACGAGACAACAGTTTTCGCCTTTTATACTAATATATAACAGAGATATAGTATTACATGTAGATAATATTTCAAAATCTAGACGACCTTAGTATGGAGATGAACATCACCAAATAGATATCCAGGAACAACACAAATCTTTCGTTAAAATGAAAGCAAACGTTTCTAAAGCTAAGAAAAAGGAACAAGATTTTACGGAAAATAAGAGTAAAGAAATTAGCTTTGAAATAAAAGAACTAGTATATATTAAGAATCATTGAAGAAGGCATTAATTCGATAAACGGTGGCAGCCATATTATATAGTTATAGAAAGAACAGGATTGGTCTAATATAGAATAACGGGTGCAACAACGAAGGCACACGTAGGCAGTGCGAAGGTGGATGAATGGAACATTCCAGAAGAGAGAAATAGACCGATGAGAAAGGTTACCTTAACGGCACCTATGAGTGACAGTGATTCAGAGGAAGGCATAGTAACAGCCCCACCGCCCGATATAATCGATAGGTTTCGATGGATGCGGGAAAACCCTGAAGAAGAATGAGTTTTGCCTCTATTGGAGAGAGTCGTGATACAGAGGGAGCTAGATTTTATTAAAATATTGAAGTACGTAGTTAGGGCTCCAAAAATGTTATTTTTTTAAAACACCGAAATGTATGTATCCTGGATGTTATTAATGTAGTTAAGGGCGTTTTTGTAAACTTCTCGACCATGCTGTTGTTGAGGATGTGTGTTGGAAAGGAATAGGTTTGAATTATCAGAAGGTTTAAAATTGTGTGTGTTCAATAATCTTCCATCCACAACAATTAATACAAGACAGAGAAATAAAGATTCATAAACATCTTGTTTCAAAACATAACAATTGAATTTATTAATATTTGATATACATGCATGTGAACTGAAAAGTTAGACAGAGTTGTGTCTCTTAGATTAGGTAAATATTTGTACCTAAGCTCATAAAGTGAAAGTAATTATTAAACTGTAGTTTAGAAGAATAAAGTTTCTTTAACATGTTTGGAATTGTGTATTGTACAAGTTGGTAAAAGTTCAGAAGAGATTTCAGAGTTCGTACTTGCGTGAATGTTGGCAATGGTCTTTAACGTCTGACTGCATTAGTTAAGACGGGAGTTCTTGAAGATTACATCTTGGCAAATGAGACGCGAGAGAGAGATGAAAAGAAACTCGAGGGAGTTTACACGTGTTCTGCTGATATAATGGTCGTGTATCACGTGGGAGGCTCCAAACATATTGAGCGGGAAAACAGATTTGTCGCGTGCAGGCGGTTTGATTGATTGGAACTGACCAATCAGCAAGCTAGATTGTAGGTGATTAACCAATGGATGCTTGTTATATATTTGCAAGATTGTGATGGTGAAAATTATAACAGGGATAGTGCATTTCCTAGCAGGGGTTAACTAGCTTTTTGTGCAAAGTCCACATTGTAATGACAAAAGTACGCAGGTGTAGGCTTTAAGAAAGCTTTATTCAACTGAGAATACAAGGTTCGCGTATATTGTCCTTTTATAGTCCCAGTAAACAGAAATAGCTCCTTCAAAGAGGAGAGTAACAAAACAAGGGAAGACCACTCTTGGTTATTCATAACACATGCTTGTCTAAAAACCGATAAGGAAGAGAGAGAAGTGAGAGTCGAGGAGATCCGGGGAGGGTGTTGTTTTCATGTTTAAGAAAGAAAGAGGAGTGTGAGAAATAAAAAAACAGACGAAGACAAATGGCGGGTAAATGAAGGAAGTCGAGAGGGACTTCAATGAAATTGAACGGACAGTGGAAAACTGATCCGAAGTAATGACGTCAGCTAAAGAAAAAAAAACAAACTGGATGTTGTGGATAACAACACACCCTCTACATCCCGTGAGACGAGATCTTTCCTTGATATTCCGCTAACAAAAAGAAATTGGCGCAAGGTTTTCTTAAATTATGTTTCCTTCTCAATGGACAAATATTTGAACTGATATTCCTTTTTGTTATTATTGTTGAAAATTTGGTTGTTTATTTACTACCTAAGAATAAAATCTAGTTTATTACTAGAAATTGTTTTGTTTTCACTCGTGGGTAACGATCTGGCTAAAAGGCAATTTTTAAGCCTCAAGTTTTCGACTGAAAGAAACCGCACTCTGTCAACAAACCTGGTGTCTGGTGTGAGTAGCAACGCAACACTGTTAACTCCATTTTATTTAAAAAATTTTTTTTTAAATTTCGAGAAATTAAAAATTCAGCCTCTTCATATTTATATTAGTGAAAAGCAATACTCCTTGAGAATTTTAATAATCAATTTGTTTTTTTTTTTATTTAGTAATACTATTTACTGAAGCGTCCTGGGTAAGACGATAAACTACGTCCAACAGCAAGGCCTCTGATCAAGAAGTTTTGAGGAACTTCGAAACACTTTTTAATTGCTGGTATTTCAAGGTTCACCTAGACCCGGGGTGGTAGCCTCCTTTCTTCATCTGTGACGATATTGCCTGTTATTCACGGCCTGACTGGTGATTAGATATTACATATCAACAGTGGCAGACTTGGTCTAAAAATATTAGCTGCCAGGAGAAAAAGGTAGCCCACCCACAACTACAATGCTATTAATTTTTAAAAAATACTTTTGGAAAAAGTGTATTTCTTTGTAATTACAGTCTACCTGTAGTGTACATATTACTGGCAGTAGATAAAATATAAATACAGAATATTATAATTTATTTATTTATTATTTTAAATAATTATTTGATATTTTTAAATAGTTTACTGCAAAATTTACACACTGACAGTTCAAAAGCACAATAGAGCATTGCATAGGCTACTACATTAAGAGCAATCGTCTGTCCGTCCTGGATAAGACGAAAAACTACATCCACATCCTGGGTAAGACGATAAAGTACGTCCAATAGCAAGGCCTCTGATCATGAGGTTTTGAGAAACTTAGAACCACCTCTTAATTGCAGGTGTTCACAGGTCCATATAGTATATGTAGATCTATAGTAAATTTAAAGTCAACATTTCTAAAATTCAATAGAACATTAGATTACGGATAATATTTTCCTAATTTTTTTTAAGATTACTGAGTACTTAAAAATCATATAAAAAAAGATGCAATGGCAATTTTCTTAAATTATGTTTTACAGATAATGTCTCCATAGAAAATTAGATCTGTCATCAGGCTGTCAAAATATCAAAACATCTACTGTCAGTTTAAAAACACAGCAACTTCAGGTTACAAATGCATTTCTACGATATTGAAAACATAAAGTAGATACTATTTGTTTCAAATCAGATTAATTATACATTAAATCAGCCAAATCATTCCTCAAATAAAGTTTCGGAAAATTATATTTTATTTTTGGAAGTGTTTTTTGTTAACTTATTTTTTTTTTATTTATTATTGGCTATTTTACTGTTGCTTGTTATTATTATTGATATTATTACGTTTACTTGTGTTTTTGTGTATTCATAGTTTGTTAATTAGTTTAATATTTTCTTTAGGTATTTATTGGTTTTAATTAATTTATTTTAATTATTTTTATTTATTTTATTTTTTTATTTATTTTTGTTTATTCGTGGTCGTTTTCATTTTTCGGTTTCTAAGTAACGTAGAAAAATTTATTTTCATGTCTGTATTTTGAGATGAGATCTGCTCTCTTATTTAGTCCTTTGTGTTGGTCTGGGAATGTAATGTAATTATAACTATTTTCTCCTACAGACAGAGTTTACAGTTTTTGGGTGTATTGTTGTAGGCTGATACCGTTTTCTTTATTTCCCATATTCTTCGTGTGATTTGTTCTTTTTTTTTTTAATCTCCCAGATATTTGTAAAGGATGTTTTGTGTTCATATTTTCTTTGTTTCCAGGGTCTTTCAGTTATTCCAGTGATATTTTTCTTCGTTATCGGCTGATTTTACAGTGGCTTTGTATATTACATTGCTCTGCAAGCAATTGCCGTTTAAGCGACATTCGTTTTTTGTTCTGCAGTTATACGCGGGTTTGATCTGTGCAGGTGCTTTGTTGGTTGTTTTCCTGTTGTGCTTTTTTATTATTTGTGTCATGTTCTCTGCGCAATGGTAGCTGACATTTACTGTGTTTTTATTAAATATCGTGTTGAGAGTTTTGATGGGTAGATTGTGTGTATGAGTTTCATGAATAGTTTACCTACGTTTTTTGTTTTTTTTGTTGTACGATGGGTTGAATCATATGATGTTTCTTTTTCAGTTGTTTTTTTTTCTGGTGTGTGGTGCGTATGTACGTGTTGCCGGAAATCCACTGTCGTTCAGGGCTGTTTCATAGGCTTTCTTGGCTTCGTTAAGAAGGGTTTCATTGGAAGAATTATAAAACATGTGGTGAAATGATTACAGGAACTGATTGAGATTGTAGGCGGTTGGAAAATGAGTGTATATACAATGATTAGGTTTTCTATATGGTTGATATGTACCTATTCTTATGTTGAAGGTGACATCAAGAAAATCTACATCTTTTAGGTCAGTTTTTATGTCTAATTCGTTTCCAATATTTTTTTTTAATTATGCTTCTTTTTCTGTTTTTTCTGTTTTTTTCTGGGTTTTTTTGTTTTTTTATCGTCTGTTACAGTTTCTTAAGATGAGGTCATCGTCCCTGTAGAGATCATTATAATACATTAGGATTATTTTACTTAGTCCGTGGAGCAAATGTGTACGTTAGTTCCTGGAGCTACATGGTTAAATGATTTATCATTATTATTACTATTATTATTTAAATATTGTGTATATTTTTATTTGTTTTTGATCTGTATGTATAATTAGGCGAGCAAAAACAAAAAGCACTTGGCCTGACGATTGTGCTTAAGCGTGGAACAAAACTGCTAATTTTCAACAAAATCCATTCATACTCACGAATAACCATCCGTGTATTGGTGTTAAAAGATGAGAGAAATGTGATAAAGCTGTTGAAATTTCTTTTATTTTAATTTGCCAAGTACTTTCGATCTTTTTCCAACATCATCTTCAAGGGTCAAAGTGATATAAAATTATGTGCTGTTCATGTTATAAGTATTTATACAAAGGTGTGCGTTATTATCCATGACCGTATTTTTTTTATTAAGCTTTAAGACGCAAAACTATTGATAATATGCTGAGCGTCGATTAGAACGTGAAAAATACATATATATATATATATATATATATATATATATATATATATATATATATTAAAATAAATTAATACGCACACACACACACACACATATATATATATATATATATATATATATATACATACATACATACACACATACACATATGCATATATCATCACACAGATACTTTATCTATATCAATATATTAGGTTGGTGCAAAAATAATGACGTAATAATGTCGTTTTTTTACGTATTTTTAACGTCAAAAAACGACATTATTACGTCATTATTTATGCACCAACCTAATATATATGTATGCATAAAAACGCACACATACATATCTACATACGCACGGAGACATATGTGTGTGTGTGTGTGTGTGTGTGTGTGTGTGTGTGTGTGTGTGTGTGTGTGTGTGTGTGTGTGTGTCCACTGTGTGCACGGAAGTGCTTTTACCATGAATATAAATCTACCCACCTTCACTCAAAGATGTCCGAATGCATTTAGTTTCAATCTGAGACACGATGGAACCACTCTATTTCTCTAACCCAGCAACCCTTTCAGTTGCGATACCCACAATTCCCACGTGGGGGTCACCGTGTACTTGCGTTTCTTTTCAGTCAAAGAGCTTGCAGAGTGCTTGTGTCCAAGTTGGCTTATTCCAAGCAATACAAATTCTGGAATTCTTGAGTCCATAGGGAAATCAACAATTCGTATGAATTATCAGTTTTTTTTTTCCAGATAAGATTGTTTGGAGTTTTTTGCGACTAAACAGACAAAGCAATTCAACTCAAGAACGAACGAGTTTTGCAAAAGAAAATAGTGGATGTATGGAAAATGGCTGAAAACATACAGAAAAATAAATAAATAAATAAATAAATAAAAGACAGGAACACTGAAGTAGTTTTAAGAACTACATACACACAAATATATATTACAGAAATAAAGTGTGTAGCTTAATATTACAAGACAATTTAAAAGCGAAATTATATTTTTTCCCCTTTTCCTTCTTATTAGACATTTCCTGTTGTTTTAATTTAAGTTAAATCTCCCGTAGAGGCCTGAAGAGCGGGAGCGAAACCGGTTGCTTCGCTTTTAACATGTCTTGTAATATTAAGCTAAACACTTTTATTTCTGTAATTACATTTTGTACATTCAAAAATATTTACATATATATATATATATATATATATATATATATATATATATATATATTGAACAATAAAAAAAATTAAAAAATTAAAATCTTTAGACACACTGGGTTGTAGATTAATATTCTTTCGTTTTTTTTATTATTATTTCATTTAGATTCCTCGACTAGTTTCGGCCAAAATGGCCATCATTGGGAGAAGAAATATTTCTGCTTGCTGCTAGCAGTCCACTACAGAAATGAATGTCTTGATGAAGAAAATGAACTTTTGTCTGTAGTTTTCATTTGTTTTTTTATTTTTTTATCTTTTTAACATGAATCTTTTAACATTCCTTCTGTTGGTCAAACAGTCTCTTTTAAGTTGTTATTAGAGATAAGAGCTGGATAGATACATGCTGCTCAGAATTCTCTGGTCAGTTTGACAGTTTTTATATTGGACCTGGTAAGGGGATGTGTCTCTGTTTAGTGTTTGTGTGTGTGTTATTTGGTTCTTAAGGAGTGAGTGAGTGAGTACGATATGTGTCAGCGTGTGTATTGCTGTGGGTGTGTGTTATCATTTGGCTCATTAGGGAGTGTGTGAGTATGATGTGTGTAAGTGTGTATATTCGTGTGGGTGAGTGTATAAGTGTGAGGCCTCCACACCTCCGTAAGTATGTCTGTCATGTGTGGGTGAGAAATGTGGGTAGGTTCGGATTTGTTGAGTTATATATTGGTACTATCTATATTGTTAAATTTATGGTTTAGCCCGGCTGGATATTTTGTTTTTAGACATTGTATCCACTTATTTTCATGGGACTCTAAAATCTTTTTAATGTTATCTGCTCTGAACATTTCTATCTCTCAATTATAGTGAATTTGGCATGGGTTTTGAAGTCATGTTTTTCCATGTGGAAATGTTGTTCTACAGGTAATAATTTTTCATGGGGAGTCGACTTAATTCGATTACGATAATTATTAATATATATATATATATATATATATATATATATATATATATATATATATTAATCGCCTTCACCCCATCTCTTCTTTCATGTACCGTGTTCCATCGTGACGTAGGCGATCCTGGCCCTCCACATCTTCCTGTCCTTTGTATCTCTTAATTATTTTTGCCACTTGTTATTTCTCCAAAACCTGTTCTGCCACCCATTTACTCAAGCCCATCTTTGGCTTTTTGTTATTTCTCACGCACCCTGTTCGCACATCAATGCACTCGGGCCCATCGAGTATCTTACACGCTGCATTGCGATGTCCCTCTTTCCCTCAATCTGTCCTGTGAGTATTAGATTTTCCAAGCCCTCCTTCCTCTTTACGTGCTCCAGAAATCTCAACTGCCTCTTCCTGATGTTAATTATACGTTTTCTTTTTGTTTCCATTCTCTCCAAATCATCGTTTTTGTTCACACGTTCGGCCCATGGTATCCTCAGCATCTTTTTGTAGAACCAAATTTCTGTTGCTACAAGTCTCTTCTTCATCTCTCAGGAGTTTGTCCAGCACTCGCTGCCATACAGGAGGATAGATATCACGTAATAGTTCAGTACTCTTTTCTTTGTTTCTAACGAAATTTTTTCTGTCGCTTAATACCCTGCTTAGCTTTTAGAATGCATCTTTGGCCTTCCCAATACGTCTTCGTATCTCAGTGTCGCACTTTCCGTCCTCTGTTAGAACATTTAAAAGCTACTAAGACGCAAGAGGTTTCTTGGTGGGGAAGAATTTAGAACAGAGACATTAATAATGACGGGAAAGGTAAAAGGGTAATCAGGAGGACAGCTGATAGCGATTAACATTGCGTTTAAATTTTTGCATGAAAAAGATTGGAGCTGAAAGGTAGTTCCACAAGTAAGAAGTGCTAGAAAAGAAACTGTCGACACAACTCTAAACTGATGAGATCTCCACGCCACTCTATTACTGCGCTGAAATTCAAAAAGTATAGGTGCCATAGTGAAGAGCTAATCCGAACAATTACCATGAAAATATTTGTTAAAAAAAACACAAACACACACAGAGGCAATATCATGGCGGGTAGAATGTGACTGAAGCCGAGCCGCCAGATCAGGACTGATAATATTGCTGATTCTTCTTTGGATTTTATCAAGGCCACCTTGATAAAAAAAAAAAGAAGATGTGGCATCAATATTCTAAGAATTGATGAATTACTTATAGCTATGTAAGATAAATTCTGGAGAGAAAAATTGTCTCAAAAGACACAGTAAACCAACTTTCTTAGCAAATCTAGCATTGGATTCAATATAGTTTTTCAATTCATATATATATATATATATATATATATATATATATATATATATATATGTATATATATTAAGACATTTTTTATGTTTATACGTTCTTTTTATAGATACAAATATTTAAGTAAATTCTCTGTTTATAATAAACATTATTAACGACATTTACCGGCCTGAATGTCCGAGAAATTTTCATAGAAAATATGCGTCCTCCGACAGCAATTGAACCTGTATCCTATACGGAAACGTCTTATAGCCTGATGTGTTTTACCGACTAAGCCACAGATGATTTTGGTTAGCAATGTCGATTTTACTGTTTTTAAACTACAATTCTCCATGATTTTCTCTCGTACATTCATATCTACTCGATGTGTATCTCAATGTAAACAAATCATGTCACACATTATGAAATGGACAAAGTCCGACAATTATTCAGTCCAATAAATGATGTTAATACTGTTTATTATAAACAGAGCATTTACTTAAATATTTTTATCTATAAAAAGAACGTATAAACATAAAAAATGTCGGAATAAATTGCCGGACTTTGTCCATTTCATAATATATATATATATATATATATATATATATATATATATATATATATTATAAATTGATTTATTTAAAATATGTTTTTCGCTACACAGTTCTAACCATGTTTCAAAAATGGAAGCTAAAAGCTATGTATTTCATTTTGTAATTAAATTAAAGACATTAGTTCCATTTCATCCTCAAGCGAATTTTGGAGTAACTTTTAAAATTACTGGGTTTTAAAGACACAGCTAAAATCATAATTCACGTTTCCAAGGTTACAGATAAATCTACTTCAACTGGACAAGGGGTGTCTGGCTGTTCATTATGTCTGTATTATTGTATCCGCTATTAGTTACGTTTTTGTAAGGGGTGGGGATGTATTTTTCAATGAAATCTGACATCCGTTGAATGCATGATTTCTGGATTTTTTTAAAAATTTATTAACAGCAGAAAAATTCTTACGGCATTTTTTCTATTTGTAAATTTAAAGATTTGGGGGGGGGTAGGTTAGAATACGTTTTATTTAACCACGATTTGAAATATTTTCATTTTTTATTTTTTATTTTTATTATACTATATTTTTTATGAACAATTAAATGTATTAGAATCCCTTATAGTATGTAGAATTATTTTTACATCAAGTATAAGTATGTATATTAGGTTACAAATGTCTTTTTTTGTAGTTAAATATTATTTAAGTAAAATTTATGACAATGACGGCAAAAATAGTTACTTAATTTCACTGATTTAGTAAACTTTTATTTTTTATATAAACCTAGTAATATATTGTTTCTCATGTAAGTACAAAGGACATGGGTCATTCAAAATCTTACATCTTCCGGCATATCATATTAATTTTATTTTACTGTAGGTGTTTTACTGGATTCTATTAAGTGCGTGTAGTACTAAGTAAAAGAAGTTTAGGTTAGAATTCATTTTATTTAACTACAATTTTAATTACAACTTTAGAATATTTTCATTGTTAGTTTTAATAGACTATATAACTTTATAACAGAATCAAATGTATTAGGTTGGTGCAAAAATAATGTCGTTTTCTCACATGTGAGAAAACGACATTATTTTTGCACCAACCTAATATTTGAATTACTTATAGTAAGTAAAAATATTTTCCATATCAAGTATATGTATATTACTATTTTTAAACTTTTATATTTAAATATTATTTAAGTAATATTTATGGCACTTACTGCAAAAATAGCTAATTCATTTCTCTGATTTAGTAAACTTTATTTATTTATTTATTTATATATATGTATATAAACTTATTAATAAAGTTTCATATGTATGTACAAAGGACACGGGTCATTCAATGGCCTACATCTAGCTTTTCGTTTTAATTCCATCTTTTAGTAGGTGTTTTATTTGGATTCATTTAAATGCCGGTAGTACTTTTTGAGAGGTGTTTAGGTTAGAATACATTTTATTTAACTACAATTTTAAAAGATGTTTAGGTATGTTTTTGTGCATACATGAGAAACTATATATTACTAAGTTTATAAAAAATAAAAATTTACTGAATCAGAGAAATGAAATAGCTATTTTATGCCGTCATTGTCACAAATTTTCCTGAAATAGTATTTAAAAATTTAAAAATAAAAATAAATTTAAAAAGTGAGATCAGGTAATATACATACTTATATTTAACATGAAAAATAATTTTATATACTGTAAGTAATTCTGTTTCAATTACTTGTTTTTTCTTTATGAAAACAAAAAAGATTTTTTTAATGCATGAAAACTTTTTAAATTGTGATCGGATTGTTGTGGATTGGGATGGACGAATGAATGCAAAACCATGAGGTAATGGATTTACCTGTTTTCTTATGACATTTCGACATAGATTTATATTTTGATAAAATTTGATAATGGCACCCTCGAGGGTTTTTCATCTGATTAAATTACTTTCTTTTTTTGATAACAATAGCATCTTTTAGATGAAAAATTGACGTTGAATTTATTTCTGTGTATGACTAGTGCATTTGATGTTCTTAGATATGTTGTCTTAATTTCTGCATGTTTACCCAATGTATTGTGAGGAACAGTTTTGGAAATTTATTTTATATATGCCAGCTTCTGAATTATTGGTTGAGGTGCTTTTAGTTCTGACCATAACCATGTTTTGAAAGTGGTTGCAATTATATATATATATCCGTATAGGATACAGGTTCGAATCCTGTCGGAGGACGAATATTTTCTGTGAAAATTTCTCAGACATTCAGGCCGGTAAATGTTGTTTAATACTGTTTATTATAAACAGAGCATTTACTTAAATATTTCTATCTATAAAAAGAATGTTAAACATAAAAATGTCTTAAAATAATTGTCGGACTTTGTCCATTTCCTAATGTGTGACGTCATTTGATTACATTTGATAGGGCATGAGCAGATATGAATGAACGTGAGAGATTAAGGGAAGATTGAAGTTGAAATACAGTAAATTCGACCTTGCTAACCGATCTTTCCTCTGTGGCGAAATCGGTAAAAGCACGTCAGGCTATATGACGGTACCGTAAAGGCTACAGGTTCGAATCCTGAACGAATATTTTCTATGAAAATTTCAGGGACATTCAGGCCGGTAAATGTTGTGTAATACTGTTTATTATAAGCAGAGCATTTACTTAAATACTTGTATCTATAAAAAGAATGCTAACTATTATAGCACATCGATGTGGCCAAGTGATTTTCTAAGCCTAGCTTAGATGTAGCTACAGGCTGAAAGTATGGTACACCCAGTGAGGATCAATCACACTACTTTGTCGTAATTGTTCCAGCGAGACAAGCTTGCTAACTATTACACCACATCGAGGTGCCCAAGTGATTTTCCAAGCCTAGTTTAGATGTAGCAAAGGTCCGAAAGTATGGGGCACCTAGTGTAATTCAGTTGTAATTGTTCTAGCGAGACAAGCTGGGTAACTATTACACCAACTCGAGGTGGCCAGCGATTTTCCAAGCCTAACTTAGATGAAGCACAAGGCCGAAAGTATGGGGCACCCGGCGAGGATCAATCTCACTACTCAGTCGTAATTTTTTCCAGCGAGACAAGATTGCTAACCATAACACCAACTCGAGGTGCCCAAGTGATTTTTCAAGCCTAGCTTAGATATAGCAAAACGCCGAAAGTATGGGGCATCTAGTGAGGGTCGAAGTCACTTCTCAGTCGTAATTGTTCTAGCGAGACAAGCTGGCTAAACATTACACCAACTCGAGGTGGCCAGCGATTTTCCAAGCGTAGCTTAGATGAAGCACAAGGCCGAAAGTATGGGGCACAAGGCGAGGATCAATCTCACAACTCAGTCGTAAATTTTCCAGCGAGACAGGCTTGCTAACCAAAACACCACATCTAGGTGCCCAAGTGATTTTTCAAGGCTAGCTTAGATGTAGCACAAGGCCAAAAGTATGGGGCACCTAGTGAGTATCGAACTCACTACTCAGTCGTAATTGTTCTAGCGAGAAAAGCTGGCTAAACATTACAACAACTCCAGGTAACCAGTGATTTTCCAAGCCTAGTTTAGATGAAGCAGAAGGCCGAAAGTATGGGGCACCGTTTGAGGATCAATCACACTACTAAGTCGTAATAGTTCCAGCGAGACAAGCTTGCTAACCATAACATCATATCGAGGTGCCCAATGATTTTCTAAACCAAGGTTAGATGTAGCACAAGGCCGAATGTATGGGGTAACTAGTGAGGTTGGGACTCACTGCTCAGTCGTAATTGTTCTAGCGAGACAAGCTTGCTAACCATTACAGCACAACGAGGTGCCCAAGTGGTTTTCCAATCCTAGATTAGATGTGACACAAGGTAAAAAGCATGGGGCACCCAGTGAGATTCAATCTCACTACTCAGTCATAATTGTTCTAGCGAGACAACCGTGCTAACCATTACACCACATCGAAGTACCCAAGTGATTTTCCAAGCCTAGCTTTGATGTAGCACAAAGCCGAAAATATGGGCCACCTAGTCAGGATGGACCTCACTACTCAGTCGTAATTGTTCTAGCGAGAAAAGCTGGCTCAACATTACACCAACTCGAGGTGGCCAGCGATTTTACAAGCATAGCTTAGATGTAGCACAAGGCCAAAAGTATGGTGGACCTAGTGAGGATCGAACTCACTACTCAGTCGTAATTGTTCTAGCGAGGCAAGCTTGCTAACTATTACACCACATCGAGGTGCCCAAGTGAATTTCCAAGCCTAGCTTAGATGTGGCACAAGGCCGAAAGTATGGGGCACCTAGTGAGGATCGAACTCACTACTCAGTCGTAATTGTTCTAGCGAGACAATCTGGCTAACCCTTACACCACATCGAGGTGCCGAAGTGATTACCCAAGCCTAGTTTAGATGTGACACAATGTAAAAAGCAGTGTGCACCCAGTGAGGATCAGTCTCACTACTCAGTCGTAATTGTTCTAACGAGACAGGCGTGCTAAACATTACACCACATCGAAGTGCCCAAGTGATTTTCCAAGCCTAGCTTAGATGTAGCAGAAGGCCAAAAGTAGGGGCACCTAGTGTGGTTCGAACTCACTACTCAGACCTAATTGTTCTAGCGAGAAAAGCTGGCTAACCATTACACAAACTCGAGGTGCCCAAGTGATTTCCCAGCCAAGCTTAGATATAGCACAAGGCCGAAAGTATGGGGCACCTAGTGAGGATCGTACACACTACTCAGTCGTAATTGTTCTAGCGAGACAATCTTGCTAACCATTAAACCACATCGAGGTGCCCAAGTGATTTTCCAAGCCTAGCTTAGATGTAGCACAAGGTCGAAAATGTGAGGCACCTTGTGTGGATCGAACTCACTACTCAGTCGTAATTGTTCTAGCGAGACAAACTTGCTAACAATTACACCACATCGAGGTGCCGAAGTGATTACCCAAGCCTAGTTTAGATGTGACACAATGTAAAAAGCAGTGTGCACCCAGTGAGGATCAGTCTCACTACTCAGTCGTAATTGTTCTAACGAGACAGGCGTGCTAAACATTACACCACATCGAAGTGCCCAAGTGATTTTCCAAGCCTAGCTTAGATGTAGCAGAAGGCCAAAAGTAGGGGCACCTAGTGTGGTTCGAACTCACTACTCAGACCTAATTGTTCTAGCGAGAAAAGCTGGCTAACCATTACACAAACTCGAGGTGCCCAAGTGATTTCCCAGCCAAGCTTAGATATAGCACAAGGCCGAAAGTATGGGGCACCTAGTGAGGATCGTACACACTACTCAGTCGTAATTGTTCTAGCGAGACAATCTTGCTAACCATTAAACCACATCGAGGTGCCCAAGTGATTATCCAAGCCTAGTTTACATGTGACACAAGGTAAAAAGCATGGGGCACTCAGTGGGATTCACTCTCACTACTCAGTCGTAATTGTTCTAGCGAGAAAAGCGTGCTAACCATTACACCACATCGAGGTGCCCAAGTGATTTTCCAAGCCTAGCTTAGATGTAGCACAAGGTCAAAAGTATGGTGGACCTAGTGAGGATGGAACTCACTACTCAGTCGTAATTGTTCTAGCGAGACAAGCTGGCTAACCATAACACCACATCGAGGTGCCCAAGTGATTTTCCAAGCCTAGCTTAGATGTAGCAGAAGGCCAAAAGTATGGGGCACCTAGTGAGGATCAATGTGACTACTCAGTCGGAATAATTCCAGCGAGTCAAGCTGGCTAACCATAACACCACATCGAGGAGCCCAAGTGATTTTCCAAGCCTAGCTTAGATGTAGCACAAGGCCAAAAGTATGGGGCACCTAGTGAGGATCGAACTCACTACTCAGTCGTAATTGGTCTATCGAGACAAGCTGGCTCAACATTACGCCATACCGAAGTGCCCTAGTTTCAAGAGTAGCTCGGATGTGGCATGGGGCATCAAGTTAGGATCGAATTCACTTCTCAGTCTTAATTGTTCTAGCGAGACAAGTTTCTTAACCATTACACCGCCTCGAGATGCCCAAGAAGAATTGTAGTGTATTTGCACTAGTTGCGTACCAGACAATTGCGTCCCTGTGAATTTTTGCCCGTAGACAAACGCGTCCCTTGCTAATTGCATACCTCCGATATTTTTTGAAGTTATAATTTTTTAAGAGGTTTTTAATATAGAAATGTGAGCACCAATACCTTTAATTACTCTAAACAAGCAGAAAGATAGCTATCATAAAGAAAAAAAGTGAGAAATTTTTCTTTTTTAAAGCAAGAGAAAATTAAGCTAGTAATTTCAGTTCACTCCAGCAGTGCGTACCACAAACATCTAATTGATTCTGGATTTTATAGATTATATTTTTATTTGGACCTAATGGCTAAGTTCCGAAAATCAAACACTCGTGGAAAAATATTTGTGTACGAGGAAAATTGCAGCTAACACTATTGTAGATTCGTCTTTTTCCTATCTATCACCCCTAGTAACAGAACAGTCTATATCTTACGCCTACGTACGGAAAACTTCAACCAATCAAAACCGTACTAGACGAACCAACAAATGTCATTGGTGAACGACACTATAATTTGAAAGTTTCACGTGCAAAACGAAATTGCGCCAAAACTTAAGTGAGCCGATCCGGACTTTCTGAACTTATAAAAGAAGACACCGACTGACCCAAGCAGTCAGTGACGAACACCCACAGAGAAATTGCCAACATACTCCATGTCACTCGAAATCACGATTTTACCGCGCAAAGGTACATCAATGCTGACTCACTCACAATTTAAACTCAACCAACTCTGTGGACATCGATTTTCAAATATTGCTTATCTAAAGTGAATTATATTCACTACCAATTAAGTAAACATCAATGTGCGAACGACCTTACAAACATTACAGTCAAAGGTAGATCACTCCTTAAGAACTCCTACTAAAAAGACACTTAATATTGACAATTCTAATACCAACACAAATCTAAAACGGACTGCAAATGAACGAACGATAACAAAGAGACATTCTGAAACCTAAAACATCATACACATTTTTGCCAACATAACATATACCAATTATCCTGCTTGTATATTGTTTTGAATTGTATATAAATGTTATATTAGTTTCTAATTGAATATGTCTTGTTCTTAATCGTATTTTAAATTTCGTTTATTTTTTTGTTGTGGATGCAGAAAGTAACGCAACCTACACAAATTCCTTATGATTCTTTCAAACATAATTAATAAATTCTGCACATCCCCAACACTATCATATGAAAAACGCCGATGAAACAAAAACATACTGGTGATGTGTAGAGTGATCTTGCAACACTTTTAATCTGTCATTGTATTTTAGATAAAAATAAACTTTTAATTTTCTTGTAATTTTATTCCTTTCATTCTCCTTATTTTTTAATTTATTATTACTACCTATGCTTTTTTTCAAAATTTATAGTAATTTCCCTTCAAAACCTTCAAAAATTATCATAGATACGAAATTACCCGGGGACGCATTTCTCTTGAGACGCAAATGTTCAGTGATGCAATTGTCCGGGACGCAAATGTCCTAGAACAGATATATATATATATATATATATATATATATATATATATATATATATATATTTAAAAGAAAGAGGTTGTAGTGGTTCCAACGAGAGAAAAGTATGTATATTAAAAAGAAGAGAAGAGAGGTGCCGTAAACGTTTTTGGTTGTAATGTGGATTTATTTAGAAAAAAAAAATATTATGCTTTGTTTTACATAATGTTACACTACACGTGTTTCTGGTCTCGTGGCCGTCTTCAGGTAAAAGCGGAGA
The DNA here is from genome assembly GCA_963932145.1 of Acanthosepion lycidas. Lineage (NCBI taxonomy): Eukaryota > Metazoa > Mollusca > Cephalopoda > Sepiida > Sepiidae > Acanthosepion > Acanthosepion lycidas. The sequence continues at coordinate 39,586,072 of OZ010603.1, forward strand.
TTCCCATATATTATTAAAAATAATTAATTTTTTCTTTTGTTTTTCAATGTTAAATATTCTCGATATGAGATATTTTCTGTGTTTGTAATCCGAATTTCTTTCTTTCAAGAAATAATTTAAAAGAATTTTTAATAATATGTGGAAATCTCCTCTTTTACCTGAAGACGGTCACGAGACCAGAAACACGTGTAGTGTAACATTATGTAAAACAAAGCATAATATTTTTTTTTCTAAATAAATCCACATTACAACCAAAAACGTTTACGGCACCTCGCTTCTCTTCTTTTTAATATATATATATATATATATATATATATATATATATATATATATATAGTTGGATTCATGTGCGTTTGTGACCTTATTAAATGTCGTTAATACTATTTATTATAAACAGAACATTTACTTAAATTTTTGTATCTATAAAAAAACGTATAAACAAAAAAATGTCTTACTATATATATATATATATATATATATATATATATATATATATATATATGTATAAAGAAAGAACAGTAAGATATATAATCCGGTTTTGTTATAGATATTTTTATTTTTACAAAATAGTGCTAATATCTTTAATTACAAAATTAAATTCGGACCTTTCATTTTTGAAACATGGTTACAACTGTGTAGCGGAAAAACCATATTTTAAATCAATTAATTTATAATATATATATATATATATATATATATATATATATATATATATATATATATATATATATATATATAAAGAAAGAGGTTGTAGTGGTTCCAACGAGAGAAAAGTATGTATATTAAAAAGAAAAGAGAGGTGCCGTAAACGTTTTTGGTTGTAATGTGGATTTATTTAGAAAAAAAAATATTATGCTTTGTTTTACATAATGTTACACTACACGTGTTTCTGGTCTCGTGGCCGTCTTCAGGTAAAAGCGGAGATTTCCATATATTATTAAAAATAATTAATTTTTTCTTTTGTTTTTCAATGTTAAATATTCTCGATATGAGATATTTTCTGTGTTTGTA